>JAKZAO010000007.1:4789342-5989342 GCA_023053555.1 Branchinecta lindahli | reverse complement strand
CGTCTATTATACTTCCCTCGGTTTGCAACAATCTTTGCATAACCAAGCTGGATCTTTTTACTAATATCAGAAACAGTACGCTGACGCAAATTCGAAAGATTGTTAGTAATAGAGATACCAGCCCCCCGATACAGTCTACAAGAGGGATAGTGAAGTTATTACAGTGAAGGGGAGTAGCAGTAGTACAATTAGGGAAGAAACTCACACTTCTTATATTAAGCGAAAGGCCAATATCAGAAAAAGCACCAGAAACTGTAGAAACCATTTGGGAAAGACCATTTTTGGAACGGCTATTCAGAATCAAGTCGTCAGCGTACGCAAGGTAAGAAACATCCGCAAGACCAGAAAGGCAAGTACCTGAAATCTTAGCCAACACACTAGAAATACAAATCTTAAAAAGCGTAGGGGACAGAACGCCACCCTAACTAACTCCTCTTCGTACCCTTATATAATAGTGCCTGGTGCAGATTTTAGTTGAAGAAAAGAATTTGAATACCAAAACCTAAGAAGCATTATAACGGAAAGATTGACCTCAGAATTGTAAAGAGAAAAAAGGAGCTGCTGACTATGAACCACACTATAAAACGCTTTCGAAAGATTCAAAGCACAAATATAAAGACCATGACCCTTGGAAGAATTATCAACAAGTAAAGAAGACAGAATCATATGCGCATGCTGACATCTCACCCCATGCCGGAAAACAAATTGGTTCTCACCCTCATTAATATTTTAGTCAGAAAAGGTAGAAGGATGTACCCAAAAACCTTGCTAATGTTACAAGAAACCTTTTTTTTCTTCTCATTTTCTTTATTTTTCTTTTACTCCGTATTTCTGTGGTCGTTGAGGGATAACAAACACCTTATCACTACCATTATTCTGCTGTTACATCGATTATCCACTCTATCTAGCATCTTCTTCGTTCTTTTACATCACGCACCCTGATATCTCCCTAATTATCACGCAATACCAAGTACCGAGCGTGGTACCTACTCATTTCCTGCAGATCCCTATCAGCTTTCCGTCCAGCTTCAAGTTTTGATTGCACCTATTTGTATGGGAAATTGGATCAATCTGGAAAGAAGCGGACTCTCGATCACGCAGGATGGATCTGGTTATCAGTAAAGATTAGCGCAACTGATTAACATGCATGTCATCTTGCCCCTCTTCTACGTGCCGCAGTTTTTGCATACATCGAAAGTTAAAGCACAAGCCGCAGTATGTGCAGTTTATATTCCAGTATTCTAACATACGTGACTCTTTTAAAGCTCTGACTGGTTTTCAAAATATCACAAACCCGTCCCTCAATCGGCCTTCCTGTCGTGATGAGAAACACAAACACCTTGCCTAAACAGTAGTTGCGTTTTTGCAGATACCATGGTATCTGATATACGGTCAAAAGGCGTTTTTGCAGTTGTCGTGGTATCTGGCCAGTTACCGTGGTAACTGATATTCAGATATCACAGTCCGACCGTGGTATCTGGTCGTGGTATCTGATAAGTCATCTCACTTTCATCAAATTTGGTCAAATTGGTGAGAAAGAAGTTCAGCACTTAATGATGTAACTGGATATCAGTTTTCTTTTGGGATGACTTCGAAAAGTGCAGTTTCGGCAATAGTCGTTTTTGCAGTGGACCGTAATATCAGATACCACGGTAACTGCAAAAACGACTAATTGCAGATCCAGTTACCGTGGTAACAGATACCATGGTATCTGCAAAACGCAACTAGTATTTTTGCCCAGTGAGCTCATTGGAAGAAATAAGCAAGAGTCTGATCTGCCTCAGGCAGGGTGAATGCAAAAATAAATCACGTTCCTAAAAGGCCCATGATCATTTGTGCCTCAATCTGCTCTAGCTGACAATCAGAACGGATTCTCCGAACATTGTTTCTAAAACCTAGCCCCTCCCCCTAAAAAAGTGAGAAATCCAGGCAGGAAAACCATTCAACTGTCAAGGGCTTCGGATTTTCTGGAACATTTCACGCAACTTGGCACTCTGCGTGAGACGAAACTCATTATGGAGAAATGACAAAGTTGGCTCCCTCTTGAATTGCAAGTCTTGTCAACTCGCACTCAAGTACAGCTCTTTAGCACATCTTCGATGAATAGTCCTGTTTAGGGGTTCTCTTATAGTTTTGGGAACTAAGGCTTGAGGATTTAGAAAATTAAAAGTAAACATTTGAGCGAAGGGGCTTAGCAGAGACGTGAGATGAAAGGGAAAGACAATGTAAACACCTTGAGGTGTTGATTGAGAGACTACCCAGCTTCATCTTCGGTCTAGTGAAATGTTAGACTGAGGATTCAGATGTATTTAGCTGGACTGCTTAACCTTGCAAAGTAACCGCATGGGCATGGATATGAGATCAACTAAAAGAAGGCACGGCGTGGTACGACATGGTGCAGGATCGGCACGAGTAATAACAAGACCAAAGGTTCCGACGGGATCCCAAAAATTCGATATCCAGACAATTAGGCTAGGTTTTGTCTTCGCCAGATCCAGTCTTCGCCAGACTCCTTGAACATTTTTACTCTTATGATTGATTAGATGATTAGCCAAATAGCTAATCATCTAAGAAAACCAAGTTCAGATATGGATTCAGCATGTGTGTATATCCCTAGAAGCCAATCGAAACGATCCTGAGAAGAAATAAAGGTAACATCTTTCGGGAATTTAAAAAAAATAAATGCAGCATTAAATGCAGCATTTACAGCACTAAAAAGCTTTCGGACACGCTCACGATGTCACCAAACGCTGAGGGAAACAAACGGTTGGCATAGCCTATGCAATAAATATTCCTTCATCATAAGCTGACTGTCTCAACAGATACATGAGCTGATTTTTATTTCGGTGATATTTTTAACCCCGATTGGCAAGGGTCCTCTTCAGGTTCGAGCTAGAAAGCGAATTTGGTATCAGCGAGAATAAAACCGACTTATCCATTTAGCGCAGTAAAAAATATTAAACAACTGTCGTAAACTGGTATTATTTGCGTTTAGGTGTGTTGAAATTCCATGTTTTTTTTTCAGTTTTTGGCGTCGGAAGTATGATCTACTCAGGCCTCGACTTTGGACAATACTTCGAGATGAAAGAAAGCGAACAGTGTCAAAAGATTCTGCGTGCTATAACACCCGCTGCCAGAGCATGCTTTACGTTCATACAGATGTATTTCGTTTTTCTGAATTCTAAGGTAAGTGTATACTGTCCCACTATTGAATACATAAAATAGCTGTTTCCGTACTGTCTGTACAGTAAGAACGATCCGAATCGCTGTTCGGCTCTGTATTGCGACCAGATTCCTCAGAGCTCTCGTCATTGGCAAGAATTAAGATCATTTTCTGGTTTACCATGTTTTTTGTCCCTACATCCCTACTTCCAGTCATTCAGGCCAGATGCTTTCACGCCCCTAGACCATAGGCGAGTATTCGTAGCTAAAGCATCGTAACCGACTATCAGTTCTTAGCCATTGTTTTGAATATATGTTTCCCAGTCAACTTTGGTTCATGGAGCATTAAAATAAAAAGCATAAAAATAGAGAGCATAAAAATAAAAAAATAAAAGTAAACTTTTTTGCTAAATTGCTACAAGGACGCCCCCCGATCGACACGGTTACCTGCCTAGGGTAGGGGCCCTGAATATCTATGTCTATTCCTGACTGCGAGAAGCTATACATCTTAGTTCGGTCCGAAGGGTTAAACATTTCGGTGAAACTTCGTGAGGATTCGTTGGGTCTAAATACTGCTTCGTAGATTGACCCAAAAGCCGTGTAATTATTGGTGAGGGAGAGGATTGCTGATTATGGCTAAAAAAAATGTTCAAGTCGACCGTAAAGACTGTACAGTGGTTAGAATAAATGTTGGCTTCATGTCTGCACTTACTTTCTCAGCTGATTCATTGTGCGAAAACCAGAAACTATGTCGAATCAGAACTATTTAGATCAAGTCGAATGTGTTGTCGACAATAGTTGCACAAACTGGTTCAGTAGCTTAGTATATCTGCTTAAGTTTGTTGCCAAGCGAGTAGTTTGGAGGGAATTCGGTGACCGCAGTTTGGTTAAACCAAAAACGGGTGAGGCCCTCAGTTTTGGACCTCTTTTTTTACTGGAGGAATAGTTTAGTCGAAATAAAAAAAAAAAACTCGGAAACTGGGAATAGTGTACACTTTTCGTCAAGTTGATTGGCAGCTTCGACAAGCTTCGTTTGTTATCGACATGAGTAGGTAATCCTACCTAAATCAGGTGGAACGGAAAATTGTTAGACTTACGAATTTCTTGATCCAGTTGTTGGATTTGCAGATGCTGAGGGGGGAAATTTATTATTCCAGTCGTTTTGTCAGCGGATTTATAATTCAGCTGGACCCCGGTGCTGGCTATAAGACCAAAGATAGGCACCTGAAGTAGAGTCACATGAAATCGTGTGTGCTTTGTCTGTCGTGTGTGCTGTCTTTAGCTTTGAAAATAAAGGCATTGTTAGTATTGACGGAAGAAAAAAAAAACTTCAAAGCATACGTCAGCTTGCGATCCCAGCGAAACCTTCGTTCTCGTTTTATGTTGGCAGCTTTTTACCGTGGCTGAGTAAATTTTTTGGGGCCACTATACCTTTTCTTATTTTCTTAGATGTTCAGAAAGCGGCACCCAGCCTTGTCAAGTTTTGGCCTCATGCATCTCGTGGCAACTAACCTTTGCGTCTGGCTTAACGTCATCATCCAAGAAACTAAGCACGAAATTCTTCATGTCATGGGACACCACCAGACCGACGAACACAAAGAACTCCGTAAGTGACATTCAGTCTCAAGGAAGGCTGATTTTACTGCTTCAAAACAACTCCTGTCCGTATATAGTGGTACCGGCAACATTTTTTCTCCCACGAAACTGTCATAAAACAGAAAAAAAGCGCACATACATTTACTTCTTCCAGATCAGGTCCATGGTTTCGATGCTGACATTTAAGCAACAACCCATCTGTTGTGGGGGACTATTCATTTCGCGGAAAATGTGCAAGCTCTCAAAGTGGAATTAGACCCGATGAAAAATTCTTTGACCGTGTAGTTGTATGGTAGTTGTACGAAAAACTTGCATGTATTGATATGGAGTAGTATGGAATACTTTGATTTAACATGCCTCCGACTGGGCCAATCTGAAGTAGTAGTATCCGATAGCATCCAATCTTGTTGTAGTAGAATCCAGTTTGCTAGTAGTAGCATGCAGTAGCAACAGTTACTACTGCATGCTATTTTTTCGTACAACTCCATAGGACTAATACTCTAAAACTTTTCATTGGGGAGGCCTACATTACCCGGCCATTACATTGCTCAACCGTCGCTATTACCAGCCTGCCTATTCGCGATACTAGTCGTTGCGGTGCAGTTGTTTAGAAATCTTCCTTCCAGTTGTTTAGAAATCTTCCTGACCTGATGTAGATATGTAGTAGAAAAAACAAAAAAAAAGGGTTTCTTTTCTCGGTCTTATCCGCGGAGACGCGAATGACAGAAAGCGACTAGAAAGCCGCAAAATGCACCAGACGAAACCGACTCTTGTTTGTGCCGGGATTTGAAAACTTCCATGAGACGATCGGGCTACTCGGCTTTGTTCAAAAGCTTCTCGAGCCATTAGTTGCGTTTTTTGCCTTCATCCAGTTAACCGACCTACAAGATTTCCCACTATAACTTTTCTTCCTTCGGTTAACCGACCTAAGTTCGTATAAGCCTTTTTTTTTGGCTCCGTTCGCCGCTCGGTTAACCGACCTGTGGACTGAGGTGGGAGGTCCATCCAACCGACCTAGTCAATAGTGATTATGTTGGATTTTCCTGAGTGTGCCGAGCCAGCACCGACCCTTTGATTCTACATTTGTAATGCTTCAAAATTTTCTTTACAACCTTGACTTTGTTTTCAACTGACCCTTGACAACTTGGGTGCTCTTGGCACGGCGCGAAATTCAAAACTCTCATTGGAGAGATAGGCGCCGGCGACGGGAAGACGCCATGTTTTCTTATAAGCCGTATTTTAGAGCTCATTCGAACTGACCGGCGAGACGAAAAAACGGTCAATAGTGGCAAATAGGTCGGTTAACCGACCTACGGAGAAAAGGCCAAAAATGCAACTATTCTGTAATCCGTCAAGGATCGAAGTAAATTCCCGATCTTGGATTTTTTGTTATTAGAACAAGCAGACTGCGCATGGGCTACCTACCTGAGCGCAAATACTAGTTCCAATCCCAAATCGGTTGCGGAGTGGTCAAGATCCGATTACCAGAACGCAAAATCCGCCCCTGGATTTCTCGACGAAACCTGAGAAGTTAAACACCCTTCATTACCAACGGAGTACAAAATAACGTAGTATTCTGGTGGAATAATATATATTTACATGCAAACTGTGTGGTGCCAGCACAAACTGGTTTAAAAAATCTTGCGTCGCCATAGCTTTTTGCTGGATGGCTGCTTTTTAGTGGTTTTGTTATGGAAGATTAGTCGCGATATAGTAGATCCATGCATATTTATGACATGGTTGATAGAGTAGGTCCTTGGATGTTTAAAACATAGTGTTGGTGCTTAGCCTAGAATTCTCTTTACCATTCCAAGGTTTTTCTCAGGAACTTTTGCATTCGAATATATTTTAGAATGCGGCATGTGAATCGATTAAATTCACATTCTCTGAAGGCATTTTACCAAGGGGACGTTTCCGCGTGGATGGCTGTAGAGCTGAACGGGTGATCCCGTCCACGCGAAAATGAGCAAAACGATCAGGCGTTGGACGGCTGAGGAAGATGGGTTCCGGCTACGCGAAAATGTCCATCCAGCTGGACGGGAGCATCTGAATGGGAAGGTCCACACAATATCCCCGTTCAGCTCAACACTGCCCTCGGAGCGGTGTTGAACGGGAGACGCCCGTCGAGCTGGATGGCCCGTTCACCTGTTCATCCGTACACGCGAAAATGACAAAAAGATCGACGGCATCCACGCGAAAATGTCCGTCGAGCTCGACGGGAGGTCGACAGGACCAGAGCCATCCACGCGAAAACGTCCCCCAAGATAGACACTAAGCCATTTTCGCATTACTGGTTTTGGGAAGCGGGCCATGTCCTTAAAGTCCGTATCAAAACCTGGACATAGCCTACTAGTCCCACAAACGTACCCTTTCTTGTTTGTCACCGTCAGTACTCAGTACCAGCCAATATTTCAGTCATAAAAAAACAAGACCAAAGGTTTCGATGGGATCCCAAAAATTTAATATTTGACCAGACAACTACGTCTTCTCTACGCCAGATCCAGTCTTCGCCAGGCTAATCATCTGAGAAAATTAAGTTCAGATATACTTGTATAAGCCATATTTATTTTGACGATGCTGATCGAAACTTCCTGCTTTACTTCTGCCGAATTTCCGTTTTCGGCCGAATTCCGAGCGAACTACTTGTCCAGCCAAAAAAAGATAGTTCAGAAACGAATTCAGCGCATCTCCTTATCCCTATAAAGAACGTCTAATCAACTTCAAGTAAAACTTTAACTTATAAAAAAAATCCGGTTTCAACCGGATTCCCGACGAACTATATGTCCGGGTAAAAAATGATTGTCATATACAGATTCAGCGTATCTTCTTACCCTTAAATCTATCATCTAATCAACTTCAAATACAAATTTTACTTTTAACAACCGGTTTCGGACGGATTCCGGGCGAACTACTTGTCCGGCGAGAAAATGGTTTTCACCATCGTGTTTAGCATGTCTCTTACCCCTAAATATAACATCTAATCAACTTCAAATAAAACTTTTGCTTTGAACAAATTTTCCGGTTTCGGCCGGATTCCGGGCTAACTACTTGTCCGGTCAAAAAATGGTTTTCACCATCGTGTTCGGCATGTCTTCTTACCCCTAAATCGAACATCTAATTAACTTCAAATAAAACTTTTACTTTTAACAAACTTTCCGGTTTTGGTCGGATTCCAGGCGAACTTCTTGTCCGGCGAGAAAATGGTTTTCACTATCGTGTTCAGCATGTCTTCTTACCGCATAATGGACTATCACATTAGCTGTTTCAAAATATTTTGTTTGTCCCTTAATTTAAACCCCCTCCCCCACCCCTAAATGTAGGGCTACAGTGCCCATCTACGAACTCGACCTTACTCTTGACCCAAAGAATCCTCACACCAAGTTGCATCAAAATATCTCATTCCCTTCGAGAGTTATCGTGCTTACAGACAGACGGACGGACGGACGGACAGACGGACAACTTTTACGATGTCATAGGTATCCGTCACTAACGTTTTGGGATCCTAAAAATCAGTTTCGAGCAAGAAAAAAAACATTTTCGAGCAAGAACAAAAATAAACATTGAACATTTTACAAGGATAAACTTGTTACACGCTGGAATTGAAAAATAACAGATATTACGTTGCACGTTCACTATACCCTTGGAGGGAAATTAGAATCACAGCGTCGCCGAAACGCATTCAGGTGGGTAGCCGCCTGCGAGTGGCAACCTGAAGGAAGTGAATAAATGTGTGGGTCATTCCGTGCGCATTTTGAGACCCCCTTTAAGCATAGAATTTCAAGCAAATAGAGGTACCACAAGTACGAAAGAACAAGAGCTACGAGCTCATATGGCACTTGTTACGAGTAGTGGTACGAGAAAGTAGAAGAGAACTCCACAATAAACACCCCGCCATTCAAAAATGCGGTTCTGACCTAGAATTAGGATATCTAGCTTCATTCAATCTGAAAGCTCTAGATGATGTATTTAGAACTTTGAACTTATGCTTGTTCTTCCCACCAAGTTTCATCCCGATCGCTCCACTCTAAGCGATTTCAAAGATTTCCAGTTCGTCCCTCCAACTCCTCCCAATGTCACCGGATCTGGTCGGGATTTAAAATGGGACGTCTGAGGCACGAGACCTTTCTAAATATGAAGTTTCGGTTAAATCCGATAACCCCATCAATAGCTGAGCTTGCCACTGGATTCCGGATTCCCCTTCCGTACACTCCCCCTCGACGGTCGGATCGGGGAAACGACATTCTCAAGTCAATAGTTCGGGTACCTGACAAGGCTGCCAAGTTCATTGTCCTTGCACATCAGGAAGTACCGAACTCGTGGGATTACTACAAACTCGGATCCCCCCCCCAACTCCCCCACAGTGACCGGATCCATTCCGGTTGTGCTATTCACTTGTTCTTCCCACCAACTGTCATCCCAAACCCTCCACTCTAAGCGTTTCCCAAGATTTCCGGTTCCCCCGTCCGACTCCCCCCAATATCACCGGATCCGGTTCGGAATTAAAAATTGGGCGTCTGAGACACGAGGGGTCTTTCTATATATCAAGTTTCATCAAGATCCGATCACCCGTTCGCAAGTTAAAAATACGGATTACCCCTCTCTCCACCCCCACCCCCCAGATGGTCGGATCCGGGAAACGACTATTCTCAAGTCAACCTGTTCGGGTCCCATACACGCCTGCCAAGTTTCATCGTCTTAGCGCATCAGGATTCAAAGTACCGAACTCGCGGGATCACTAGAAATTCGGATCCCCCCAACACCCCCCCCCCCCCCGTGAACGGATCCGGTCCGGTTATGTCAATCACGTATCTAGGGCTTGTGCTTGTTCTTTCCACCAACTTTCATCCCGATCTCTATCTACTCAAAGCGTTTCCCAAGATTTCCGGTTCCCCCCTCCAGTTCCCCCAATGTCACCGGATCCGGTCCGGATTTAAACTGGGATGTCTGAGACACAAGGTACTTCTATGTATCAAGTTTCATTAAGATCCGATCACCCGTTCGTAAGTTAAAAATACCTCATTTTTCCGGATTCCCCTACCTCCTTCCCCCCCCCGGATGGTCGGATGGGGGAAACGACTATTATCAAGTCAATCTGTTCGGGTCCCTGACATGCCTGCCAATTTTCATCGTCCTGGCACATCAGGAAGCGCACCGAGCTCGCGGGATCACTAGAAATCCGGATTCCCCCCCCCCCAACTCCCCCAAAGTGAGCGGATCCGGTCCGGTTATGTCAGTGATGAATCTAGGACTTGTGCTTGTTCTTCCCACCAAGTTTCATCCCGATCCCTCTACACATAGCGTTTCCCAAGATTAGGATACCGGTTACCCCCTCCAGCTCCCCCAAAAGTCACCGGATCCGGTCCGGATTTTAGGTGGGTCGTCTGAGGCACGAGGTCTTTCCAAATATCAAGTTTCATCAAGGTCCGATTACCCGTTCAAAAGTTACAAATACCTCAAGATTCCGGATTCCCCCTCCCTCCACTCCCCCCACGATGCTCGGATCGGGGAAGTGACTATTTCCAACTTAATCATTTAGGGTCTCTGATATGTCTGCCAAGTTTCATCGTCCTAGCCTATGTGGAAGTGCCCGAACTAGCAAAACCTGGACAGACCGACGGACGGACAATTGCGATCGCTATATGTCACTTGGCCGAAGGGCAAGTGCCATAAAAAGTATATTCGATAATAATCGACTATCTGGATATCGGAGATCGGAGCAACGAAGTAGCGTATTTCCATCGAGTATTCGAACCTTTTAAGTGAGTGATGGGTAACTACACTGTCTGATCTCAGCCCTACTCGGTTGAACTTTAAGCTATCTGACCACAAGTAACTGTTGGGTTGAGTCTATGAGCAAACTCTGTGAAACTGAATGACGGGTAAACTTTGAAGGTATAGCGCTTCAACCATTTTCGTGTTCAGACCACTCTCCGTTTAGGTCCTTGTGAATGCACAACTTTTAGTTAACTGTCAGTGGAAAGTTTCATTTCGGATGAAAAGGGGGGCAGTATTACAAGATGTACACTCTTCTGCGTCGCAAGTCTCTCATAAGTCACGTTTATTTTCCGAAACTTTTTTAGTCTGTTTCTTTTCAAACTTCGCTCTTCTTTGTTCAGTGTATGGCTGTCTCCAGACGAAAATATAACGTTTGTTTTTTTCCTATAGTTCCAGTTATCTCCAAGAAGGGGACAATCACTGTTATTTAGTTAGCATTGCTTGGCAGAACTTATAAGTGAACCAGATTGCCAATTCAGTTTGTGTTCCGTTGAACTTCGACATGAACCATAATATTTAACTTTTGTGTCCATGAACAACAAAGATCGAAGTCACAGAGATCATGAAAAAGGAAGGAAGATAAATGTAACATCGGACGATAATTGGCATATTTCGAGTGTTTTAGGATTATCGTGCCATTCCGTGTTCGTCGTAGGCTATTCGTATGTGTTCGTATCCTCGTTCTTACATCGCACTCGCCTGCCCATCCTTGTTCATGTTTACCTACCAACCGGTTAGCGGTTCAAGCTCTCTTCAGAAAGGCAATAAAGAAGTTGTTGTCCGCTTTCGGTCGTGTTTTGAACGAGGATGCTCAGTTTTCATTAGTCTCTGTCTTACCTTCTTACTTCGGCAAAAAGGTCTGTGATCGCACTTTTATTGATCCAATAATCCACCACAGAAAACTCTACAGTACGATTTTTTTTTTTATTAAAAAAACATGTTTCTTTATTGCTGTGTTGAAATCTTGGCCGGAGGATAAAGATTAGTAAATTATACTATCAGAAAACGAATAAGGGAATGAAGTAATGTCATAGCGTATATTCAAACAATTTAATGTTATAGCGAATATGGGGACATGAGCCGAATTCCTTGTTCGTAACAGATAGCAGTAGGGATCTTTCCAAAAAAAATAATATTTGATGGCGCAAAACGTAAATTCAGCTGAGATTTGTTGCATTGATATTTCTGCCCTTTTCTGTCAGGGTAATCTCTAGGCTGTAGCTAAAAAAAGAAAACTGAAGAGGACCCTTGCCAAGAAGGGCCGTAATCGCTGAAACGAATCCCAGCTGACATAGAGCCATCGAATATTGTTCACTGTCAGCTTGGAGTGAAGGAATACCTGCATAACTCCGAGAATGTCATGCCTTGGTAGTTTGCGTCAGCAGAAGTAAATGTGTAAAGTTTTTTATTGCAAAACATTTTATTTTTTAGCCTATAAACTTGTTGGGTCCATGTCACATGCCCAGGACGCTCACGAGGTCCATGTCAACGCATCCGCCGCAGCTGACTTCAGCCTCATCCGTCACACACGCGGATCGCTCGAGGACGAGTGTATGAGGACGAAGTTGATGGGCTCAGTCGTTCAAGATGCCAGTCCCTTTCTCTTCCCTTGTGCCATTGAGTATTCCCTGCTTTGCGCGGCTATAATGTAAGTGACCTAAGCCTGGTCAAAGCTACGTGCACACATCGTTCGATAAGATTTCGCATGAGAAAAATCGCGTCTGTATGCTTGCGATGCATGCCATACTTTAAAATTTCGTAGCGAAGGAGGAATTTCGAAGGGAGAATTCGCATCCGACTGCGAAAATCGCGCGCACCTTAAAGGACCCGTCGTTCCTATAATGCCAATGAACGCACTTCTGTAACAACATTATTAATTTTTAAGCACGGAGACCAGACACTCATTTCATATGTTGCATTCTAAGCCCGCTAACGATACCTCACTAATCTTCGCACTTGCCACGGTTCACTATTTTCGATGTTTGACAAAGAAAACGGATAAATCAGCTACATTTTATTGGAGCTATATTTCGGCCCTTCTTGGCAAGGGTCCTCTTCAGGCTCAAGCTGGAAAATGAACTTGCAGAAAAATACTTAAAGATTCTTTCTTAAATATCTGATTTTGTGAATTTCTCACCGAAAAACTGCTTGGATTTAAAGCTGGTGCTGTGATTTTATTTTGGACACAGCTACTGTTTTTGCTGCTCGATTGGGTCTTCGAAAGGGTGGAGATTCTTCTCCATTTTGGTTTTGCTGAAGGAATATCTACTATTTACGATGCGCATTATGCTCTCGACGGGTGTTCGCGTATTTATGATATATGCGTAAAACCGATTATCTGAATTTTGCCGAACTTCTGCTGGAAGTCAGCGGGCCTGGGAAAACGCGTAAAACAGCCAAAGTCGCGGATAATCTGTTAAAAGCAGAACCTAATTTTACAGCATTCAAGTATTTTTGAATATTGGAACATAAACAGTAAACAGTGCGAGGTCTGCTTTAAGTCTAAAAAGGCTTCTTGATCTTTTGGCGGTCTGTAGTAGGTTGTCCCTGCAGGATAGTCGTGAAAACACGTGAATCAGGTGTAGTCACTATCGACCTGTCTTCGGCTAGATGGCAAGACGCAAACTCGTGCAGACTCTTTAGAAGTCATGAAAACATAATTGATTATGGTTAGACACAGTTAGACCTTGTAAGGAGTCAATTGCCGACCTCGCAAAGACCCTGAGCACAAGGGAATATTGATTCGCGTTTAAACATCCGGGACCGGCTAGTTGAAAATTGACTTCGTGCCATTCAACCCGTTCTGTCAGAAGTTTGTTAACATTTAAAACTAGGTTGCGTGTACTAGTGTTAAGTGTTATCAGAGATGTCACCGTTTCCCTTTTACCTACATAAACACTCAAGCTCTTTCGATTCAGTTTACAGCAGCAACCTTTTCAGGTACGAAATGTGGAAGACTGGAAGCGCCAAGAAAACCAAAACCCGTCCCTCCACTCCGGTCACAGACGAGCTCCATAACGGACACGCAAGACGCTCCCCTCATCACTACTCCGTCGACTGCAGTAGTGCCAACAAGGGACTCTTTCTGGGAATCTTCGTCTTCGTTCTTTGTATTATCAGCATGATCATGTTCTTCGTCCTAATCAGGGACGAAGAACACAAGTCCCTGGCAATTCTCGAGATCCATACGGCAGAGTTGGTACTCTACCTGATGACCTTCATCACCGTCATGATTGGACTCTTCCAGGTAGGCTATTTTGTTTGACGGTCTACGGAGCGGATGTTACTGACGAGGGGCTACCCACTCCCCGGCACCTGCTGTACGCCCTTTCCCGGCACCAGCCGAAATAGGCGGTGCTGGCACCGGTACCGACAATAAATTAGGCGATTCATCTTTCAAATGCTTCTAAAAATGCTTATTTTGATGTTTTAACGCGTGACAACTGGTGCCGGCTTATTTCAGCCGGTGCCGGCACCGACCGGGCATCGCGGCACCGGGCACTTGCTGTACACTAAAATCGAGAGTGGACAACCCCTCGGTTACTGCTAAGGCTTCTGTCTGGGTTCAGTAACCTCCACCGTGCTAGTTACGAGGATTTTTTTTTAACTCTTCTTGGTTAAAAAAGGCTTGGGTTCGAATCTTCGCATGTGGAACGTTATATTTACCCAAAAGTATATTTTTCAGCCGTGTTCTTCTGCATAACTCAAGACACGTACCGTGATGAATTGCCGTCTCCAATCCTATTTTGTTTAAGAAGCCGCGATTTGCAGACAAATCGATGCATTTTTTTTTCATTTTCCGTTACACAAACTGACGTTTGCAAAGGTTGGCCGTTAGGTTACGGTACATGACAGCTTCTGAAAAATACCTCGTGAACTGCAAACTTTTGTTTGCCCAAATAAAATGAATTACTTCCATAAAATGCTAAAATATTCGGTTAGTTTGTGAAGCATTAGCGTACAGCTGAACTTGACTTGCGTGAGATTGAGATTTGCTGAGAGTTAAAGGAAGTTCGTGATATTTCCTATAGACATTGGACAAATCCTATGCATGATGGTTGGAGCTCCGTTTATCATTTCAGTATCAGTTATGGTCAGCAGAGCAGAGCAAAACAACACTAGGAAGTAGCACCAAGACTTGAAAAAAGTGACACACACTCGAATAGCAGCGACACTAGCACCACTAGCGATAGTGAAAGTCCCTACTGAAACTCAATCAGTCGTGCACCAGCGATGGCTCCAATAACTTCATATTCTGAACACCCTAAAAAAAATATAAGATCTCCCCTGTTTCCTCGATGTGTGCAGACCGCATCTTGGCTTTACTAGAAATTACTAAATCCGCAAGTTTGTCTCGCTTGCGGGTGTAGAAATTCTTAGTAAAGCCAAGATGCGGTCTGCACACATCGTGGAAACAGGGGAGGTTAACTGTGCATGATTGGAAACGGGCCTTACTTGTATCGCCGTCCACTACGCTCGGGACATTCAAAGCGAGACAAACTTGCGGGTTTAAAAAATTTCTAGTACAGCTAAGTTTCGGTCTACACACATCGAAGAAAACGGGGAGGTTGGAATATGGAGTTCTCGGAGCCAGCGCTGGTGCACGACTGATTGGGTTTCAGTAGGGACGTTCTCTATCGCTAGTGGTGCTAGTGTCGCTGCTATTCGATTGTGTCACTTTTTTTAAGTTCAGGCGCTACTCTCTAGTGTTACTTTGCTTTGTTGTGAACTGTTGTGCATAAATAGTTTCGAAGGTGATTTTGTGTTCCAACCTCGCATTCTCTGTTTTAGTTGCTCAAGGTAAGTTTGAGTTCATTGTTGTGGTACTAAGAGCGTCTTCCCCCCTTCTAACAATAGTAACTAGTAGTTACTATTTCCGTTCCAACCTCACGAAAAGTTACTACGCTGACCGTTCCAATCTTCTCGAAATAGTAACTATTTGCTTACCATGCTCGGGAGCGTAGTGAGCGTGGTAACTACGGATCTCTGTAACATGATTGGCTGGATTAGCCCTTGGAGTGATATTTTACCGAAAATTAAAAATTGCGTTCCAGCCTTGACGCCAAGCCAAAATTCGTGACGTCATGAGTAGTAACTACGGTAAGTAGGGTGGAACACGCTCTAAAAATAGTCGTCGCAAACCGTCATAGCCTCTGAAGCTTCTTCGAGCACTAGTCTAAACTTTGGACCACCTAGGTTTTTATTTGTGTCTTTAAACGATCAATTAAGAAGTTAATATCTGCTACGAGCGAAGTATTTGTTTTGAGATGAAGAATGAAAATAGATTATTTTACTTACATCTGCTTTTCCTTCTTGAATGTTCTCACTCTTCTGTTGGGATACTTCGGACGGTCGTGAAAGTAATGGCAAAACTGTTGCGATACTTCGACCGCCGTAATTTTGCCAATAAAGTGTGCAAAAGCAAATCAGAAACAAGACCAATGGTTTCGATGGGATCCCAAAAGTTTAATATTTGATCCAGACAACTAGGTCTTGTCTTCGCCAGATCCAGTCTTCGCCAGGCTAATCATCTGAGAAAACCAAGTTCAGATATACCTGTATAAGCCATATCTATTTTGACGATACTGATCCAAACTTCCTGCTTTAATACTTCTGCCAAATTTCCGGTTTCGGCCGAATTCCGAGCGAACTACTTGTCCAGCAAAAAAAAAAGATAGTTCAGAAAGGAATTCAGCGTATCTCCTTATCCCTATAAAGAACATATAATCAACTTCAAATAAAACTTTAACTTATAAAAAAAATCCGGTTTTAACCGGATTCCGGACGAACTATATGTCATATACAGATTCAGCGTCTCTTCTTACCCTTAAACCTGCCATCTAATCAACTTCAAATACAAATTTTTCTTTTAATAAATTTTCCGGTTTCGGCCGGATTCCGGGCGAACTAATTGTCCGGCGAGAAAATGGTTCTCACCATCGTGTTCAGCATGTCTTCTTACCCCTGAATCAAACATCTGATCAATTTCAAATAAAACTTTTGCTTTTAAAAAATTTTCCGGTTTTGGCCGGATTGTAGGCGAGCTAATTGTCCGGCGAGAAAATGATTTTTACCATCGTGTTCAGCATGTCATCTTACCCCTAAATCGAACATCTAATCAACTTCAAATAAAACTTTTACTTTTAACAAGTTTTCCAGTTTTGGCCTGATTCCGGGCGAACTACTTGTCCGGCGAGAAAATGGTTTTCACCATCGTGTTCATCATGTCTTCTTATCCCATAACCGACAACCACATTAGCTGTTTCAAAATATTTTGCTTGCCCCTTAATTTAAACCCCCTCCCCCACCCCGAAATGAAGGGCTAGAGAGCCCATATACGAACTCGACCTTAGTCTTGGCCCAGAGAATTTTCACACCAAGTTTCATCAAAATATCTCATTCCCTTCGAGAGTTATCGTGCTGACAGACAGGCGGACGGACAGACGCACAACTTTTGCGATGTCATAGGTATCTGTCACTTACGTTTTGGGATCCCAAAAAGAGCAAGATATTCTAAAATAAAAAATCGTGGGTGGTTTTTTACTTAATTTTACTCATACGCGAGCTACTGTGCTTGTAATCTGTCTGTTGTGCGGAACTAAATAGTTAGACTACTGCTTCACTTCGAATGTCTGTAGTAAGAAGAAGTAGGGTTCTTTGGACGTTAATTGGATTAGAACCGGGTCAAATTAGAACCATTGTCCTCCACCTGCTCTGATGGAAGGAAAAATTGGTAAACTAAAATGGTCCCAATGGTCTCGTAAGAATATTTAAGTGGATGTGAGCTAAGGTCCGAAGCAACATACCTATTGCTTTGCTACCACTTCCACAAATGATATTCTGTTAGTGTCTCGTATTATAAAAAAAAAAAATTACGTTTATTGCAGAGGGACACACAAATAAGGGCGAAATAGAAGATTCCCGCGAAGTCTTTTGACCAATCTATTAGATGGCTCGCTCGCAACAAAAACTCACTTCGTGTCTTACCTATAACCTTATCTTGAACTGAGCATCTACAAGGTAAGGGGGGGGGATTTAATAAATGCTTGAGGCGTACAAGCTTTGAAATGGAAGCCGCGATAGTTTGCTCACAGGTGAACTTCTTGTTCTCAACTCCAAGAATCTCATGAGCAACGAGTTTAAATTTAGCTCAGAGCCTGCTCAGAGCGCTTCAAGAAGGACGTAGGCAGGTACAATTTGCAAATCGCATTGTGAAGGCGCGGAACCAACTTCCGTCTCACGTCGTTTTCAGCCCATCAGTCGTCCCCTTCATAAAAGCACCTGACGACAAAAGCACGACTGTATTGTATTAATCCTTTTTATATTTTTTCTTAGAGGCTTGTGCCTGTCTTTTTGGGATCCCAAAACGTAAGTGGAGGGATACCTAAGGCGTATTATCGCCGTTCCCCGAGGACAATCAGGATAAACAAATCACGGTAATAATCAGGATCATAATCAGGATAAACAAAACCGAAAATAAAGTGGATCCAGGTAAATTTCGTCAATTGCATATTTTTGTTTCAAACAAAATCATATTTAGAAGCATTCCCCATGTTCTCGCTGTTTTCCGTACGCGGAGTCTGCGTGGAGTGACTCCCTCTATTCTCGCCGTTCCCTTCGATTCCCCCAGGAGTCCTCGGGGAACGGCGAGAATACGCCTCTATGACATCGCAAAAGTTGTCCGTCTGTCCGCACGATAACTCGCGAGGGGAAATTTTGATGAAACTTGGTGGGAGGATCCTTTGGGTCAAAGTACAGGTCAGGTTCGAAGATGGGCTCTGTAGCTCTGTATTTGACGATGGGGGAGGGGGTTTAAATTAAGGGGCAAACAAAATAATTTTAAACAGCTAGTGTGATAGTCGATTATTGGGTAAGAAGACCTGCTGAACACGATGGTGAAAAACATTTTGTCGCCGGACAAGTAGTTTGCCCGGAATCCGGCCAAAACCGGAAAGTTTGTTAACAGTAAAAGTTTTATTTGAAGTTGATTAGATGTTTGATTTAGGGGTAAGAAGACATGTTGAGAACGATGGTGAAAACCATTTTCACGCCGGACAAGTAGTTCGCCCGGAATCTGGCCAAAACTGGAAAATTTGTTAAAAGCATAAGTTTGGGCCAGTTGTTTGCTTGTGCTACGCTACTTACACTTGAGAAAGAAACATTTGAAAACGAAAGAAAAGCTTTTAATAAAATAAGATTTAGCAGATATGTGGTATTTTTGCATCGAGACATTGTGTCTAATGTCTTGTCAGTGTTCCTCCTCTCTTCTACATCTGACTGTCCTTAAAATGCGTTTCTGACAGTTTCCCTCCGCCCTTAGCCAACCCGTCTGTCGTTTCGAAAGGGGATAGCCTTGTTTCAAACTGACAAGAGCCTGTTTTCCGAGGCTCTCCGCTTACATGACCCAATTGAGAGGAAAGGGCTTGCGAGCTAAATTGGTGTCCGGGAAGTTTGGATGGGAAGTAATCTGGCTGAAGTGGAATGCTATCCTCGTAGCTGAAGAGTTGTCATGGCTTAAAAGCGATTTGGGCGGCTTATCAAGCAATTCCCCGAAGCCTTCGTACATGACTGTCTCATACTTTCTCTGAAACCAGTGCGCGTGGACGAAGCACAAATCCGTTATTCAACGTTTTTCTCCCTAAGCTACTGCAGTTATTTGTCTGTTCTGGCCGTGTGGGGGAGGCAAATCGCCAACTATGTCACAAAGTTTGGCTTACGTCATGTGTCTACGCCATGGCCCATTGACACACATCTCTGAAGATTCACAATGCTGTTGCAAGTGAACTGGGCATTTAACGAAAACGTTAGTTGGGCTGGAGGCCTGGAGATGAAGCAGGGTGTAGAAAAGATAAAAACAAAACCTTCAGCTCTGCTTTAAACGACTCGTGCCAGCAATTATGAGCGTGTTCCACCCTTCGTACAATAGTAACTGTTAGTTACTATTTGCGTTCCAACCCCGTGAAAAATTACTACGCTGACCGTTCCGACCCTTGAAATAGTATAATATGTTTGCTCACCGCGCTTAGGAGTGTAGTAAGCATGGTAACTACGATCTTTGTGGTGCGATCGGCGCGAAAAAAAAATGCGTTCCAGCCTTGACGCCAAGAAGCCAGAGGCCGTGACGTCATGCTTAGTTCCTTTAGTAAGTACGGTGGCACACGCAGGGGCGCCCCTCCTACGTTTGGGCATTCGGTCAAATTTTCGCCGAAGGCGGAAACTCCGGTCGAAACGGGCATCGCGGCCTGGCGGGGGGAGGCTGAATCCGGAATTTAGTGACATGCATAACTTTCGAACGGGTGGCAAGAGCAAGTGCCTTGGATGCTTCATTTCTAGTCAGGACTGGATCCGATAACTGTGCGGGGGAGTTGGAGGTGGGGAATTCCTTAAAGTAAAAAAATACTTTTGTGCAAAATTTACATTTTCATGATCCCAATGAGCCCGTCATCATTATTGACTGAGGGGCTTTGCTTACAGATGAATTTCTAGCGCCCTTAAAGTGCGCATCATCACAGCCTAGTGCAAAAATAAAAAATTTGTACAAAACAATAGGCTACATTATCGATTCCCAAAGGTCTATGATCATTCTTAATTCGAGGGTTTTCCTTACAAATTATCAGAACAAACCCACGAATTTTCAGATTCCTACTTTCATCCTCTGACCCAGCCTGGCAAGTGCCATTATGAGCTTCTAGATCTTGTTTTTGTTCAGAATAAATGTTCTTTGTATCGGCTTTACCTGGCCTGAACGGCCCCGTGGTTTCGCCAGACAGCTCTGTTGTTCAGTAGTTAGTCTTGTGATCGCAAAAAGGCAGTGTTTCCACAAAATTTCGCCTGCGGCGCATTTCACAGTCTTCACTATTTGGAAGAAGGGTGCGTCATTTAGTTGGCGTTTGAGCTTCGAATTTTTGGGGGGGGGGGATCTTGAACCTCACTAGAACCTAGAATTAGCATGGAAAGTAGTTTAAATGTTGCCAGAAAAAAAGATGGATTAAAAAAAAAAATTCACCTACGTCCCTTTAATTTGTCCTGAGTACAGCCGTTAGTGACGTTGTCGCTTTGAAGCAGTGGCGTGTTTTTTGTCGGCCCATTTTCGAGTCCTGTTGGCAAAACTGGACGGGACGTTCCCCAAAGGTAAAAGGCTAGTGCCTGAAAGGGCTATCCCTGAAGAAACAGAAGTGGAAGAGCGTGAAAACGCGCCAAATGTTCTCCTTAGGCTTAATTTTGTACATACTATCAAGAATATACTATGCAGTTTTGTATAGTGTAGCTTCTTGAAGGCAACTTGCTGTACTTTTAGAAAAAAAAGTAATTAATACATTCGGTATTAATCAGGTACCGATTCGGTCAGCTTTGCCAGGTTCTCCCCCCCCCAACGAAGAAAGGCTCGGCGCCCCTGGGCACACGACCTATATTTTGCCGCTCGTTTCTCTAGTTTCTCTGTTCTCTACCGCCATACTGTGTTCCGAGAAAATAGTTTAGTGCAGAAAGTCACCTGAGATTTAGCCGCCGTCATGCCAGAATTTTCCGACCGAAATTATTTAAATCCGAAACTTAAGAAAAGCAAGACCAAAGGCTTCGATGGGGTTCTAAAGGGGAATATTTTTTGATCTTTGTGATACAGACAGTCGGTTCTTAAAGGTGTTCAGTATTGCCGAACCCTGTAAACGTTTGATACCATCCTAACAGACCACTTAACCAGACACTTTCCGGCGAAAAGCAGTTAAGTTTATTCATAAATATCCGGTTTGATCAGACTCCGACCGGACTGTCGATCCGAGGCGAGAACGAATAGTATTTCCCAATTCACGTATCATTTTCAGGTACCTTTTCCAACCAAGTTTATCGGAGATTTTGTATGCCCATAAATAAAATAAAATCAATGAACTTTTGTTTGATTAACAAGTTTTGTTCTGATATATTCATCCGATAAGAAAACAAAATTTCGTCGTGTTGCTGATTTTCCGCTGTTTTTGAAAATAAAAGAACCTGAATTTTAAATTGAAATTATAAAAGTAGGGTTTGCAAAAGAGATGGTCCTTGCGGATACGATGAAAAATGGCTACTACCTTGAAATAACGAAGTGGGCATATTGTTTGATTTCCCAGACCAAGAAAAGAGTTGTATGTTCTTTAACCTGAAATACGAGAGGATTAATTTCGAGTTGGATAACTATGGTGAAGCAATGGTACCCTATTGTTTGCTGTCTGCACCAACATCACCAGCTCCGTTGCCGCTTTGACGGTGTCCAGAAGGTCCATGTAACAGAAATGAATTTCCGTGCGTTTCATACCGACATACCTCTATTTCTTAGCTACTACGAAGTCCTCTTTAATTAAGTGGAAAATGCTCTTAGTCATCAGTAAATTTGTGTTTGTGTACGGGACGTCATCGCCTTGATTAGGTAAAATGATTAACTTTGGGGGATGCTGACGCAGAAAAGCGGTGAAGAGAGGCGGAAAAATAAGCAGCGAATTCCCGTGGAAAATCCGGATGAGTGTTGTCCCATGGTAGTTCCTTCCTTTGGAGGGTGCTCAGATAAATGTGAATTAGCCCGCGAAGGAAAATTGGAAGTGTGAGTAGTCGCTGAAGTGAGCCAGCTAAAAAAACTAGACAGGCCAGGGGGCGACTTCAGATGACGTCGGATGGGAGTAAGATTTTCGGAAGAAAACGTAAGAAAATAAAGCATACGCTGAAATTGAGTTAGGAAACAAAACCAACGACCAATTTTCTTTCTTATTAGAGCGCAATAGCTGCTCGCCTTCTACCCGAGACCGTTAAGTGATTTATTGAACGTTTTCAGGTTCGAGAGCTTCGCTATAATAGTGCCAAGTCGTGGGACTTGGACAACATCCTCCTCGTGATTGCCCTTGCCGGTGTTATGGCCTACAATGCTTTCTCCATTGTTGGGGGCTACTTTGGAAAAGAGAGGGATGCTTTTATAGTGCTGATCACTGCTGTCGCCGCTCTTATCCAGGTTTGTAATGTTTTGGTAGAATCTTGCCGTAGCCTAAATATTTATAGTTCATCTACGTTACGTGAAAACCCCTTACCAAAAACCCTCACCGTAAACAACCTTACCACCAAAGCTCTGAATTGTCGGAAAAAATCGCTTGAAAAGATGTTTTTGAAGGTGAGTAACTGCAGATACCAGCCCCGTCATGTCACCTTTTCTCGTTGCTAAGAAAATCGAGCTGTGTTCTACTTGGAGGTAACAGATTCGAAAATCAGTCTGTTTTCTGATAAAATACAGAGGGTTTGGTACAGAAACGAATTTCCTGCTTGTCTGTTCGTCCATAAGGAACAAACGTAGCGCAGTAGAACAGAAAATGGAAAAAAAATTATTCTGTCTCGAATAAAAGTGGTAAGTGGATGTACCGCCGCGCACTCCATTTAGACTTGAAACCGAGAAAGGCTGTCATTGAGCTCGTGACGAGGGCTTTTAAGTAAACGGACACAAAGTAAAGCGTGTGTGGATGTCGTCGAATACGCGTTATAGTTAGATTATCAAGACTATTTCCAGAGGGCAACCTAGTTATCACTAATGATGCAAGCCAAAAGTGGCGGGGCTGCGTGTTAGAGGTGTTTTGGATGGTCTCAGTTTTCGTCCGC
Source organism: Branchinecta lindahli (assembly GCA_023053555.1). Classification (NCBI taxonomy): domain Eukaryota; kingdom Metazoa; phylum Arthropoda; class Branchiopoda; order Anostraca; family Branchinectidae; genus Branchinecta; species Branchinecta lindahli. The sequence goes on along the minus strand of JAKZAO010000007.1, from coordinate 5,966,200 downwards.
CGTTCATTTCGCCATCATTTTAGGCCTCGACGCAAACACTGTTCATCATAGACGCCTCTCATCGCACTGCATTCACCCAGGAGCAACAGCTGAAAAAGCCTGGCCGGGAAATCGTGACTTTTCTCCTCGTAACAAACTTTGCCATGTGGGCTCTGATAACTTTGGAAAAGTCCCGCTCTGATGCCCACCCAGTTCAGTTTAACTTCTTTGGGATTTGGCCGTGGGCGGTCATCACGAATGTCTCGATGCCCTTGTCAATCTTCTACAGATATCATTCAACTGTTTGCTTGTTTGAAATATGGAAGAGAAGCTACAAGATTAAGCCTCAGTATGCTTTTGATGCTTGAGGTGAGCGACGGAGGGCAAATGTCACCGTCACACCGGTAGTGTTAAGGGGCCGATGTTTGTGAGGTTCCTGCACTGTCAGAAGTTTCATAACAGATAGCGCATAACACTTTCAAGAATAACACCTTTTCAATTAGAAATAAAGTGTATGACCAATTAAGTTTACACTTTTTCGTGCTTTTTCGTTCGTGCCTAGATCTCCAACAACACCTTCAATTGGTAAAAATACTAACAGGAACGAAATAAACATAAACAGATAACGTCCCAAAGTGTTATCTGTTGAAACCGGGCATCCCAAAGTGTTATCTGTTGAAACCGGGCATCCTTCTGTTGTCGTTATGTAACTTCTGACAGTGTAGTATTTTTACCGATTGAAGGTGTTGTTGGAGATCTAGGTACGAAATAGTGTAAACTTAACTGGTCATAACACTTTATTTCTAAGTGAAAAGGTGTTATTCTTGAAAGTGTTATGCGCAATCTGTTATGAAACTTCTGACAGTGTGGACAGGTTCGGGTCTGTGGATGTAACTATGTTCTTTCATGCGGTTCCACCCTTTAGTCTAAGGGTCAGTTTTCAGAGCTGGAGCGAATGACGGAATTGCAGATGCGACTGGTATAGTCGTGGGATATGTAATCTCATTTTCGGAAAAGTGAAGTCTAGTCCACAGTGGCGCATCGGCGTCAAGACACTTCCGTGCGCGCTCTGAGACAAAATGCGCATACGTCTAAGAAATTTAAAGCGTTTGTACCAGATTTGTGGGGTTTTTTTTCGAATCGAACTTAGAATTTGATCTTGTCAGATGATCCAACGGACGATGTAAATAATCTTCTTATTTTGTTCGAACAAAATATTCACTGTGCCAGCTGAAGAATCGCCTTGATCCAGCATTGATGAGTTCTTTCTCGTCTTCACTGGTTTCTAATGTGACGCGCTGTTTGGTAACGTGCTAGAAGATTTGGATTATGGGGGAATACAAGTTTTTGTCCGGATAGAGCCGGTATCGGGCAAACCGCCGACAACGTCGTTCAGTCACGGCGCCGGGGACTAGAAATTTCTGTTATCTGTGATAGTTTTACTGCTAGGCCTAATCACTTGAAAGTTGTTGGTTGTTTCCGTAAATGGTTGAAAAAAAAAACGTGGCGAGCTTTCATTGTTTAGTGTTGAAATTGTACATTCATTTATAGTAGGCTATATTTTTTAGTTGTAGGTGCGAAACAGAGAATGTCCCGTGAAGAGCGCAAACTGCTGTTTTGATTGTTTAATATACTCCTTTTGCCTGTATATAGGACCGTTTCCTGCTCTTACCGTTCGTTTTTTCGTTGTGGTTTCGCAATTAAAACTTGTTGAGGCTTGAGCACAAGGAAGAGAGGGGGAAGGGTTATAACTGACGGGTTCGGGCTGGATCTCGTCACACCGCACCACTCCAGGTAACAAATCGAACCCTGAGTATTGCAGATTCCAAACCATTAAAGGTAATACCTTGTTTGTTCTCCAGCCATAAATTGCTTTCTCTTAAGAATCATTCGCTACTTACTTTCATTTTCATTTAACCTGATGACTTGCAGGGAAATACCAATGTATGTAGTATTTATGGAATTGTGTTGCGCAAGCGCTGACACTTTATCATGTTGATGCTCTTCTATCTTACTCTCGTTCCAGTCCGAGACGCAACTAAATCCGCTCGTAAAGACATGGAGAAAGTTGTAATTTTAAAGTGAACGTTATGATGTGCTTAGAGCTTGGCAACATCTTGACGAAGCCTTCATTAACATATATGCTCAGGTCTTACAATAATATAATGCAAAAAATGGGCCAATTGCCTCTAAAGTGTACGCTTTAAACGCTTTCATCATAAATTTTGTCAACGTGCAGATTGCCCAGGGAATTCTTGAAAACGTTGATGGAGTCGCTAAAAACTACTTGAGATGGAAGGGCGTTCCAACTGTCCACCACTCTATTTTAAATGTATAGTTAAATTATAGTTATCGGGAGAGGCTGTTTTTGAACGCGGCAAAAATGAATGAATGAATGAAGTATTTTATTGCCCATCAAACAACACAGCGGAAAAAAAGATGGAGTATGTGAAGAGGAAAGAAAGCAACAATTACAAGAAAAAGAAACAAAAAACAACATTAACCTAGATACAAAATCACAAGACAAAGAATCTTATCAAAAAAGAATACCCATCCAGGGGTGTTCAACATCTTTACGAACAAGGTTCGTGACCAGATTTTCAACGCTAATCACGGGGTCTGCGATAGAGTACCTCTGGATCAAATACCGGTTGCGGGACCAACTGGGAACTTGGAGGAGATATTTAGCAAATTTAAAAAACAGTTTTCTCAATTCTTTCTTGTCCGTAGCGGTTAGAAGATCCCAGAATGGAGCCACAAACAGTAAATGAGGCAGAGCCACAGCGTTATACAGAATTGCAAGGAGCCTTTTCGACATATTCACTTGCGACAGTCCTATCAATCCAGTTCGCGATCTCCTGTATGAAAGGGTAAATCGGATCAAAACGAAAATTAAAATTAAACCCTTTCATAATAACGTCATAAGTAACGTCATTAGTAACGTCAGAAGGACCTAACATAGGATTTGATTGTCCCTAGGACGGTTTATAAATGTAAACGCGACCGGCGCCTCGCTGGCCGCTCGGCTCTATATATGTAGACTATGAAGGGGTTTAATATTAATTTTAATTTTTGTTTTGACCCGATTTACCCCTTCATACTCCTGACCCTGACCATCTTTCCGCAGCATTAGTGCCAACTCGGTGGAGGGATCGGACGAAATTGGTTGTGTACAGCCATCGTAAGACCTAGAAATACCACTGTGGGGTTCCAACCAGATCCGGCTCCTGGTTTTCTCGATTCATTGTACCCTTCGAGATTTGTGAAGATAAGACATAACATGTGAACATAAGATATAATAATAGGCAGACGTAACTTCGCAGATATATTTGGTACGTAGTGTACCATGGAAATACAGACTTTCATACTCCGGGAAAGCCACGGGGATTCGAGAGAGAGGAAATCCGGAACCTTTACCCCCCGTATAATACCGTTGATCCGATTCCGATTAAAGTGGGTATGTGGCAGGAGCACATGCCCCAGATGAGCCATTCGCAGTTCAGGATTGAGTCTGACCGTGTCCCTTGTGAGCTTCCTACTAATACTGGTTAAAGAAAAGAAGTTTCAGATTAGTTGGATTTATAAAACCTTGTGGAGGCCCCTAGACAGTCAAAAGTCCGATACTGATTTTAGTTACACAGCAATTAACTGATGTTAGTTACACAGACGTAGTACAATTTAATTTTAAATTTTATCGATTTATGTCTCCCTATAATGCACAAATGTGCACAAAGATGGAGTAATTAAATAAAGAAAACTTAATTGTTGATTTTCTTTCGAGGTAAAATCATTATTATACTTCTCCGTTGTCGTGTGGCCCCTAAGAGGGACGGGGTCTACCTATTCGTTCATCCAGCACTGGAACTGTACTCTGGAACCTTTTATTGCCCAATATCTAGTCTCCTTGACGCCCTTCAGAACATTCTATTGCCCAATGTTTGTTTTAGATAAAGCCCTTTGATTCTGAATAGAAGTATTGTTTTACTTTGCATCACCACCACTTGAACCATTGAATCCACTTCAGTATGGTGAAATCAGATAAAGAAGTGTAAAAAAAAAATCCAACAAAGCAAACCGCGTCGCAAGTCACCTATTTACGAGTGGAACATCCTGAAAGTAATTTCAGTCGGCGAACAACACCTGTTGTGTACAGATCGACGCAGTGTATTTTTATTTTGTTTCGCAAGAGATTGTGATGAGATTATTCGATGATTATTGTATTTGGTAATTAGTAATCAAATCACATTGAAGCTGTGACGTGACAGGGATTGAGATTTACAAAGTGGAATATTTTAGCTCGTTTGTGGACATGTATTATTGCGACTTGTTCTCGCATTCTGTCAAAAATTTCCGTCTGATTGGTGTTTTCTGCAGATCGTGGCACAAGTATGTCGGAATTTGCACCGGGTAAATTGTGCAGCTCCTAGTGAAAAAGACCCTACCTACACTTAATTGTCCGGTGACGCAGCCAATTGTGGAAGAATAAGTGTGCGAGTGTCCGCAAGAAACCGAACTTTCACGAAACGCAAAACAACCAGAGGAAAAGCGGACTGATTGGCGAAAAAAAGAGGCTTTGAAAATACCCGTCGGAAATTGCATGGGGAGTTTGGATAACAGGTAAAGCGTAAACGGTATTGGTAATTCCAGGTATTGTGGTAATTACCTTGGTACTGGTATTTACCAATATTACCTTGGTAACGGTTTGATAATTACCTTCCGGTAATTCCAGTTCAGCGCCTGCAAGCGGATTAACTGTTGTAAATCCTCCCGCGTCTCATTATCAGCACTGGTCCACAGATATGGTCAGAGGTATAGTCCAATAGATCCACAAGTTGATGATCTGCAATCTGCTTCCGGGCAATGGGAGTTTTGCACTGTCTTTGGAGTAGAAAGTAAAAAGCTATTATTTTATGCTCATTGCCGTATTATTCCGTATTTGGATCCAGTCCGCTTGGATCCATGAACTTGAATAAGGCGAATTGCTTGAAGCTGCCGGTGCACGGGATATCTTCGGTTGGGACCCATATACATGGTGAAGCCTGTAATCCCGTCCTACCAGTCTTCCACACGTTTCTGATATTTCGATAGGCCATGCCAACCCAGTCCCATGCCAAAACTGGTTGGAGGATGAAAAATGCTTGGGCACCCTCGCTGTGCCCTGGCACTATACAAGAATTGTCTATGCTAAGCTTTCGGTATGCCCAATGTTTGGTTTAGCCTATCCAGAAATCTTACATTTCTTGCCATTTAGGCTGGAAATACGCTGGCAGCTTTAAGTTAGCACTGGGAGGTTGAAACACACTTCAATAGCTAACATGGTATATACCGAACTGTAAGGACGCTCTGGACCTTTCACACCAAAATGTACCAGGGTCGCATCCCTTGGAGATTTTCCGTCAAGTAGGCTACATATGGAGGTTTTAGGGATGCTAAAACGTAAGTGAAACGATACCTATGACTCCGTAACAGTTGTCCGTCTGACCGTCTGTCAGCATGATAACTGTCGAAGGGGTTCAGATATTTTGTTCAAATTTGGTGTGAGGATCATTTGCGCCAAAGTACAGGTCAAGTTCGTAGATGGGACTATGTTTAGGAGTGGGGAAGAATTGAAATTAAGGGTTGGAAAACAAAAATAAAAACTAATACCACTATCGAATGAGGGGTGAGGAGACACGCTGAACCTGTATCGGAAACTAAATTTTTCGTCGGACAAGTACTTCGCCCGGAATCCGGCCGAAATCGGAAATTCGGTAAAAGTTAATGTTCGTTCTTGAGTCGATTAGAGGCTTGCCCCCGGTAAGAACACTCGGTGAAACCATGTCTGAACTTTACTTTCTTGTCGGACAAGTGATTCTGACGGAATTTGCCAAAACCCTGAAACTTGGTAGAACCGAAAATTCAAATTTTTCAAATCGACTATATACTTAAAGTTTAACTGAAAAGCCAACTTAATTTTGTGTCATTTAGTTGAATACACTGAATTATTACGGTTCTGCAAAGGGATTTTCTTGTTTTCCACTATCTGCTCTAGTTGTGGCGTTCAGAATATCTGCTGCCGTCCCCACAGCGAAAATTCTACTATGACGTGGGAATTTTTTATCTAAACACAAACAAGGCTTTTCAGTGGGCAGTGGCGATATTGGTGAAGATTGCTTAGTGCCTGAACAAAAAAAAAGTCATAAATCTTTCTTGTAAGGCATACAACAAATTAGAGGTACCACAAATCACACGGAAATTCCACTATTTGAAAATCGATTATTCCTGAATAGCGGAACAACCAAGTAATGCATTTTCACCGGGTCTTCAAGCCAATTTAAGTGAATAAGTGATGGGTAACTAGATTGTCCTATCCCAGTCCTTTTCGGTTAAACTTTAAGCTGTTTATTGTAAAGTCGACAATGAGCAACGAAATACGAAAAGGCCTGGCTCAACAGCCAGAGCGACATATTCTGAAGCGTTAGATTCTTGGATCGCCTCTCGGAGTAACCTGCTATTTTTGGTCCGCATACAGTTTGCTAAGTTTTAGAGCTGCTTGGCTTCGAGTAAAGATTCGACATATTGGTAACAGATGCTGAATATATCTGAACTTTATTTTCTTACACATTTACACAACATTTACATTCAGTAGACGAGCAAACTTTGAATCAGCTGAACTTTACAACTTCGCACATCCTCAAACTATTTTCTTACTTAAAAGATCCTGAAATGCACCAATCCTGCATACAATTTTAGGGTTTGTACTATCAAATAGATCCTTTGCTGACATATCCATACCATTCGGTAAATTCTCGCGTGAGACAGACAACTCCTGGCAGTTGTAAAGAAGATGGTCTAAATCTCCTACATCAACTTTACAAAATTCGTACCTTGGCTTCTCCCTTATCCCCAACCTTTTAATATCCCAGGTATTCCCCCAAACTGTGAGACAGTTTGCTCGCAGCTGAATCCATGAAGGCAAAAATTTCTAAGGTAAATCCAGTTTAAAATAAATCTCTTCTCCAAACCTTACCTTTGCTACCTTGTAATACCTAAGTGTCTCAGACATTTCGATTTTCGCCGCCCATTCCTGGCTTTCTTGTCCCACCATTTTCTCCCTGACTTTACTTACTAACTTACTATCTCGTTGGGCATTTTCCTGGGTACTATATATTTCCGGTAGGCTACTGTTTGACTCTAAACTGCGGAGTCAAACTTTATACATCGAGGAGAAACTGCATGTTTGTTTTTTTTCGTGCCGCTTGGTCAACTTGGCATCACCCATGCACAATGTTTCCTGTCTCAAAATCTGGCTACAAAAGGAAGTGTTACGTCATGTATTCTGTCATCGAAATCAGATTATCGACGGTTGTCGATAAATTCCCCTTAGTATTTTAAAAAGTACGTTTTTGGGATCCCAAAACTTCAATGACGGGATACCCAAGACATTGTAAAGTTTGTCGAATCCGTCCGTCTGTTAACACAACAACTCTCGAAGGGAACGAGATAGTTTGTTCAAACTTGGTGTGAGGATTCTTTGGGAGGATTCTTTGTACAGGTCAAGTTCCTAGATGGGCTCCGTAGGAAACGTGTTGAATTCGTATATGAAATTATTTTTTCGCCGGAAAAGTAGTTTGCCCAGGATCCGGCCAAAACCGGAAAATGTATTAAAAGTAAAAGTTTTATCTGAAGACTGAAGTTGATTAAAAGTTCGATCCATGGGTAAGGAGACATGCTGAATTCGATTTTGAACTTTATGTTCATATTGGACAAGTAGTTCGCCTGAAATCCGGCCGAAACCGGAAATTTGCCAGAAGTAAAGCAGGAAATTCTACCCCGCCCCACCAATATAGACATAAAGGTGAGGAGATATGCTGAAGCGAAATCTTAGACTAATTTGTTCCCGAATAAGCAGTTCGCTCGGAATCCGGCCAGAACCGGAAATTTGGTAAAAAGTTTATTCTTAAGTCTATCAGAGGTTTGCGTCGGGGGTCAGAACAAAAGTATAAAGTCGGCAAGTTTCAGCGAATCCCAGAGAAGGTCAGCTCAACTCGTCTGCTCGAGAGATATTTGATTTGCCTCTTGGTGTCACCAGCTATTTTGGTCTGCATACATTTTCCGAAAGTTTGGAGCTGCTAGGGTTCGGATCAAGATTAGTAAAAACACATGCTGAACCCATATCTGAACTTTATTTTTCCTGCCGGACTAGTATTTCGCTCGGAATCCCTACAAAACCAGACATTTGGTGTAAGTAAAGTTCTTCCTGAAGTTGATTGGAGGGTCGATGCCCAATCTACCGTCCGTAAAAAAAACATCTTTTTTAAATATCCTGGTTCATTTTCGGGATTTAAGTCTGGAAGGTTTTCGATATCTAGGGCAATCTAATTGGGTAAGACGAGTAAGAACGCAACTAATAATGAGTTGTATGCCACTTTGCGCCTCATACTGGAGTACAGGTTCTTCGCACTGGGACTCACCCTAAGAACAAAGATTTGGCGGCCTTGCATCTTCAGTCAGTAAGTGCGAATGATCTAAATCTCAGTGATTTTCTTTTCAGCTTTCACGACTTAAAGCTGTCTGATCCAGTGAAGGAATATTCTGCTCTGCATCGTACGCGGTTTAAGTGCAAGTCCATCCCTTTGCTTACCCCCAGCGAAGGGAGAGACGAAAGCTCGATACACGAGGAAGAAGTCAACTCGGAAGCAATGCCCCCATCCGAGACGATCGTGCCTGGGCAAGAAGCAACAGGTAAAGTCGAAATAACTGGAGTGCCCCACGGGCGTACTTGCGAAACGCTCCCAAGCATAGATTTAGTAGTTTCCTTAGACACATGATCGAGGTAAAAGAGTTTCGAAGCTTATAGGCAGAAAAGAGCGGATGTGGGACCAGTTGCTTAAGATATGCACCATATCCCCCAAAATATATAGCGGAATCCGTCTTGCCAGCTGGGCGCTAACTGATCATTAGAGGTGCTAGGTCTTTTTAAAAAGTAGGTCGAAAACACGGAAAACTTGCATAACTGGTACTTCTGACCAATACACTCTTCCGAAGTAAGAAGCGGGAGCCTGATCTCGCTCGAAAAAGGTCAATCACGGAGAATGCAGTAGCAGGAAAACAAAACATTGAATATAGAACAATACGAGGTCAACGAGTTCTATGTAGCCATGTCGGGAGCTTACATTAATCCGCTTTGAAAGAATGCTGGATCTGAGGAACATTTTAAACAAGCTATTCTCATATTTCTTATTTATTGCAGTAGTCCGTTTTATCGTATATATTTCGCAGACGTGGGGACGTTTTGATTTGGTTGATTTTGCATCGGATCTGCAAAGATCCTTGTCTGCCCAATAGGGGGTTGCTTTGCAAGCGGTGAAAACCATATCTGTCTCAACACGCACGGCTTACCAGTACACTACAGGAACACTTAACAAATTTCAAATCCAGAAGAGCACGACGAAGAGTGGTCGTTTCATCCCTGAATCTCGACCGGAGTTGGTCCTCCGGCTTGGCCACCAATCTCGTGCCGTTTGTTATTCATTTGGATCTTGTATGACTGTGGGGTCTTTCGCACTATATTATTTCAGGTACTCTAGCGCCTGCAACCGAACCGACCCGTGGACTGCCGAATTTCATGCCAAATAATGATGTCGATTTAGAATCCGGATACGGTTCTCCCCAACTTCGGAAACGAAACGCCGAAGAAGAAGCCCTGCTGTACAACGACAACGGTGTTTATAAGTAAGTATTTGTATTCCTACTCCTTGGGCCCAAGCTGATTGGGAAAGATATATTCAAACAACGCATGAAACGGCACGTCAGCTACGGTGCTATGGCATCGATATTTCGGCCCTTCTTGGCAAGGGTCAACAGCCTGACGAGGACCCTTGTCAAGAAAGGCTGAAATATCACTGTCAAAGCGTTATAGCTGACGTATCCGTTTGTATGCATTGTTTGAATATATATTTGTATTCCATTTGATGTGCTGGCTGGGTGTGCGGCGTGTGGTTGGGGGAAAGTCGCTCGACATTTGCTGGATTTTCCCTGGTTTTCATACCGGTTCGAGAGCTAGATCTGATGCTTAGTTCTGTATCAATTTACGTGATTTTATCAAGAGGAATATGAACTTGAAGTTGCGTCAACCAGATTAAGTAGCCTTGGAAAAAGTCAATCGAAATAAAATCAAAATCCAGTGTTTAGAACGGATCGATGGATCATACGATATTAATGATTACGGAGACAAGAATGAGCAGTACGAACGAGCAAGGAAACAGAGGGATCGGAAGCCCTACTGAAGTAGCCTACTCCATTCCTTTTAAGATTTCCAAGTTCCTTATTTTCAGCACGGTCACCTCGAATACCTCTTTCTACCAGCACAGAAGAGCAGTGGACCTTTTGAGCCTGAAGAGTAAGAATCCGAAAGACACTAGTCGAGCCGGAAAGTAAGTAACCTACCACAGACGCAAATATTCCCCGATAGAAAGGAATAGAATAGTATCCCAAAAGGCCATACACAACAATAAAAATCACTTAATTTCTTCTCTTTCTAATACTTTCTAAATGAAAAGGCACAAACTCTTTTTAGAGATACGAGGAAGCTGAAAGGATGAACCCCTAAAGCAGGCCTCCAATTCCTGCCCTGTCTCAAAATACGGAACTCCATGAGCCGTTGAACCTCCGTAAGGAGAACCACGAAAGCTCCACTGTATAGAGAAACCAGCGCCTGAACCCTTATTTCCGTTGCGCATTTTGTCTTTTTCCTCAGAGCTGCTAAGGTTTTCGATGTTTCGACGTTCGAAGTCACATATAGGCTAAGACAATCACAGAGTTGCCTAAAGCTGCGAAATTCGCGTTCATTGGACGTCATTGTGGATTTGACCTGTAGATTTTCATACGCATTCGGAATTTTGTTGATCATCGCTACTCAGGATTGAAATGTACTTTACACATTGTAGTTTTGCCTACTCTGCCTATTTGGTAATCCGGCACTGATACGCATTCAGCGAATTCTTTCCCTTTTGCTCTCTCTCTCACTGTAAGATACACCTGGTTGCGTCCACTAAACTAAATTTAAAGAGAAGTTCAGCTATTTCCTGTGCGCTTGGTAAAACACTGTTCGTGGACCAGCCAAACTTCTTCTCTCTTCTTTGCTAGAAATGTTGAAACAGGTAAGAGCAGGAAGTTCAACTGCACAGCCGTTGCCTCGCTCGCACCTAAGAATCCCTTTTTATTTTCAGCAACAATTTCATCATGGTTCTTAGCGCTTTGTATGCAAAGATGCTGATCGTAATGGGCCTGGCTTTCCCGATATCAGAAGTCATATCTCCGGAATTTACGTCCTCCTCTTACATGGTGAGAATCCGTTTCGAATTCAAATTCAGTGTGGGAATTTTATTTACGGGTGTTTGAAATTCAAAAGGTTTCCGTATTCAGTTGCGATAGCCGGTCCGGTCTAGATGTTCGATGTGATATCGATATTAAGAATCTTGCGAAGTTTTTTTACCCTAAAATAAAAAAGTTAGGTTTGCTCTCGGTTATGTTGTCCGGGATACACGCGTGTATGAGCACGCACGACAACGTTGATAGGCAACAAACAGTCTGTCTCTGTCTATAAAGTGTGTGGTTCCTCATCACTGACCTGCGTTGATAGACGCAACTTTCTCGTGTTAACGTAATTTCTTCTGTCTCATAGACGGCATCAAAATATGCCGTTTCTACTTAATACTGATCCTTCTTTGATACGTGTAATCTCTTACTTCTACAAAGCAGTGACAAACGGTAAATTGCTATGACATACGCTTATCTTATGTACACAATAAATCATCATCGAATAATTGGCTATGTGGGTGTCTTTGTTGTGTCAGTTTGTCAACTGGTCATACTTGCGAATATTTTGAATATCTTGTTTCATTTTGCTTTATCATTCTTGCGCGCAAAATTTGTTGCTATGTATAATATGAGAGAGAATAAAGGGTTTATTTAAAAATAAACCTAATATCTTCAATGCCCAGAGGCTAGCCTGTTAGGGACTAATTACCCTTAAAACATCAGCAACACAAAAGACTTGGACAAAAAAGAAAGAAAAAAAGATGTGAAGTATGAGTGCATTATAGCACTCATGTTTTTCCCAGGTACCTGTGTCCCGAAGTCTGTACGTACAACTTCGCTAAGACGAATATGTACTTCAGCTCAAGTGCCATATGTTAACTGTAATGTCTGTCCGTCTGTCCTTTTTGGGATCCCAAAACGCAAGTGTAGGGATACCTATGACATCGCTAAGTTGTCCGTCCGTTCGTCCGTCTGTCCGTCTTTTAGGACGATAACTCTCGAAGGGGTTGAGATATTTTGTTCAAACTTGGCACGAGGACTCTTTGGGTCAAAGTACAGGTCAAGTTCGAAGATGGACTCTGTAGCCCTATATTTAAGGCTGGGGAAGGGGTTTCAAATTAAGGGTCTCAAATCTCGCCGGACAAGTAGTTCACCCGGAATCTGGCAAAAACCGGACACAAAATTGTCGACCGATTTTCGGTTATATAAGCCCTACCCCTTTATTCACGCCAGCGAAAGCTCTGCGCTTGGATGAGCTTAGTATGAGCATTCACTGGCAAAGTACAGGTCAAGTTCGTCGATTTAGAGACAGAGGAGGGGTTTCGAAGTTACGGTAAAAACATGTATGTTTTATAAGCTAATAAGATATTCATTTAAGGGGTAAGGAGGTCCGCTGAATCCATATCTGAACTTAGTTTTATTGCTGTACAAATGATTCATCGCGAATTCGGCTGAAACTGGAAATTTGGTTGAAGCTTCAAGGAATCTGACGAAGACTGAATGGCGAAGATAAGACCCGATAGTTTGGATCAAATGTTAGATTTTTGGGATCCCATCGAAACCTTGTTCTTAATTTTGGGATCCAAAAATGTAAGTGAGGGATACCTATGACATCGCAAAAGTTGTCTGTCTTTCCGTCCGTCCGTCTGTAAGCACGAAAACTCTCTAAGGGAATGAGATATTTTGATGAAACTTGGTGTGAGGATCCATTGGGTCAAGAGTAAGGTCGAGTTCGTAGATGGGCTTTGTAGCCCTACATTTAGGGGTGGGGGAGGGGGTTAAATTAAGGGGCAAACGAAATATTTTGAAACAGCTAATGTGATAGTCGTCTATGAGGTAAGAAGACATGCTGAACACGATGGTGAAAACCATTTTCTCGCCGGACAAGTAGTTCGCCCGGAATCCGGCCAAAAGCGGAAAGTTTGTTAAAAGTTAAAGTTTTATTTGAAGATGATTAGATGTTCGATTTAGAGGTAAGAAGACATGCTGAACACGATGGTGAAAACCATTTTCTCGCCGGACAAATAGTTCGCCCGGAATCCGGCCAAAAGCGGAAAGTTTGTTAAAAGTTAAAGTTTTATTTGAAGTTGACTAGATGTTTGATTTAGGGGTAAGAAGACATGCTGAACACGATGGTGAAAACCATTTTCTCCCCGGACAAGTAGTTCGCCCGGAATCCGGCCAAAATCGGAAAATTTGTTAAAAGCAAAAGTTTTATTATAAGTTGATTAGATCAGTGGTTCCCAACCGGGGGTACGCGTACCCAAAGGGGTACGCGTACCCAAAGGGGTACGCAAGACCCTTGCAAGGGGTGAGCGAAGGAACCAAAATGTTTTAATTCGTAACTTCAAAATATCGCCTTACTCATTTTTCATTGCCAAAAGCCTAATATTGCCAGCAGAGCCATCACTAGCCAAAACGTTTTGAGGGGCAAGATATTTTTACCGACTGTTTTTCAAAAAGAATAACTGTTTTTACGAAAAATCGCGGCGCTTCGCGCCGACTCGTTTCTTTTTAACCGTCTGGATGACCACTTTGGGGAAGGGGTGTTGCCAACAAGTGCGTGACGCCCCTGACTACAGCTAGCCTACTGCCGTAAATTCTGTTCCTGTGTCTAACAATATTGTTTCAAGAAGAATCGAAGATATAACAAGGGATATTGCCATCCAGGTTACGAATTAAGCTAACGAAAACGTTTGCGATGCAATTTGATGAAAGCACGGAGAACATCAAAACCATACACAGAAACAGTCTGACTAAAAAAATATTGCCTTAAATGACGTCGAGCCGAGATTTCATAAAATTTTAGCTAAAGAGCAGCTTCAAGTGTCTCGTTGATTTTGTATAGAATTCTAAACATGTATACCTTATCAGTATGATAATTAATATCGTCTTTTTAACGTTCTGGAAAAGAGGGTACGCAACATTTTCGAACCTTGATTAGGGGTACGCGGTATGGAAAAGGTTGGGAACCACTGGTCTAACCGACCACTTTGGGGGGAGGGGTGTTGCCAACCCGTGACTACCCGTGAGTGGCGGCTCTGATTACAAGCCCTAGTGAAATTCACTGAAATAATGTTGATTCCAAAACAGCTAGCCTACTGCCGTAAAACTTGTTACTGTGTCAAACAATATTGTTTCAAGAAGAATCGAAGACACGGAAAGTGATAATGTCATTCAGGTTGCGAATTAAGCTAATAAAAACTTATTAATACTATTTTACTAACGTAATATATTGCCGTTAATGACGTCGAGCCGAGATTTGCCAAAGTTTTAGCTGCAATTGTCTCATTGATTTTGTACATATTATGTTTGCCTTATCATTTATGACAATAAATTATCTTCTTTTTTCACGTTCTGTAAAAGGGGGTACGCAACCTTTTTGAACCTTGATTAGGGGTACACGGTACGGAAAAGGTTGGGAACCACTGGATTAGATGGCAGATTTAAGGGTAAGAAGAGACCCTGAATCTGTATATGACAATAATTTTTTACCCGGACATATAGTTCATCCGGAATCCGGTTGAAACTGGATTTTTTTCTTATAAGTTTAAGTTTTATTTGACGTTGATTAGATGCTCTTTAAAGGGATAAGGAGATACGCTGAATTCGTTTCTGAACTTTCTTTTTTTTGCTCGACAAGTAATTCGCTCGGAATTCGGCCGAAACCGGAAAATTGGCAGAAGTAAAGCTGAGGGTTTCGATCAGTATCGTCAAAATAGATTTAGCTTATACAGGTATATCTGAACTTGGTTTTTTCAGATGATTAGCCTGGCGAAGACTGGATCTGGCGAATACAAGACCTAGTTGTCTGGATCAAATATTAAATTTTCGGTATCCCATCGAAACCTTTGGTCTTGTTATAGTTAGGGCACATCTGCCTAAGCTAGGATTATGAAATTCGGCATGCATAATATGTGCATAATATATTATGAAGGATCCGACCCAATACCCAACGAACTTTACGATAAACCGATAAACCGTGTGGGGATGGAGGCAGAGAGGATCGGGGTTTTACGACCCGCCTAAAATTTACGAGCTGGTGATCCGATTCAGGTGAAACTTGGTGGGTTTTAGCAACCAAATGCCTGTGATAAATCGTGATTTTGTCCAAGCCGCATCCGATCTTGGTGGTGGAGAGTTAGGATGGGACCCGAACATTTTTGTAATAGGCATGGGGACGAAATGAATGGAGGGGTTGAGACGGCACTTCGATGGTACAAAGTTCAAGGGTCCTGAATATGTTATTTTGAGGTCCGGGCCTGGATCCGGCCTAGGTGGGGGTAGTTGTGGGGAGGGGGTACCGGAAAATGTTACTGAAGTGATCCGGTTCGAGTGAAATTCGGTGATTGGCTAAATTTGGTGACTGATAAACGCCCTTGATGTGACATTTGTGTCTCCGGATCGCATCCGACCACGGTGGGGGAGTTGGAGGGGAAGGCCCGAAAATGTATAACATGCGTAGGATCCATACGGATGGAGTGATTGGGATGAAACTTGGATCGTACAAAGGTAATGGGTCCTATGTTATTTTGAGGTCTGGACTGGATCTGACCTTGGTAGGTTGAATTCAAGGGGAAATCAGAAATGCTTTGATTCGCGTGAAACTTCGTAGGTGGTAGGGGCAAATGCCCTAGGTGTGACTGTTATGTGTCCGGACCGTATGCGACCCTTAGATATACATGCCAACTACTCCTGCTTTCAGCTCTTCTTCTAGAACAAGACCTGAAAATCTAGTCTTTACTGTCTGTTCCTCTTCTAGGTCTTCTACCTCTATCTTTACGGCGGTAGCATTCTTTACTTGACATATGTATTTGGTACTTTGCTGCAGACTAAAGCCCAAAAGACGGCTCGAGGATACTGGAGTAGTAAGTTCTTTTTCTGTTTTTCTAGACAGGGCTGATTAAATTAACTTAAGGTATGTGAGACATTCTGAAGCAGCCGCTTGCATGTTCGGGGATAAGATTGTTTTCTTAATTGCTTGTTGGGATTTGTTTTTTATTGCCATTTATAGGTTTGTATGTTTGAAGATTAGGAAATGTCAGGATATGAAACATAAGCGCACACTTTTTATTTAGTTTTTTATTTGTCTTATCATTTTTGCGGATTAAGTCCTTAATTTAATTACTCGTACTAAGCATCCAGAATTACTTTCTAGAGAATAGCAAAGCCGCTGTCGTTGCTTTTGGGGAGCAGACAGAAATCCATTAGTAATAATTAAGGAACCTCGTTAGCTCAGTTTTGCAGAGGTGAGGTCGCCTTACCGGACAAATAGCCATGGACCCGATAAGCCAACGGTTGGACCTACAGACGGTCATGGGTCAGGCTAACACAGTTTCGCGGTCGTGTTTGGGGGTAAGACTGGGCCAAGAGGAACGCAACTAGCAATAATTAAGGAACCTCATTAGCCATTTTCGCAGGGATGAGGTCGCGTTCTCAAGTAAACAGCAATGGACCCGACCCACCAGTGATGGAGCTGAAGACATCCTTTAGTCAGGCTAGCCCCAGTCCGGGGCGTTCGAGGAGTAACACGTTTGGAGAGATTCAGAAAGCGAAGGCGTCGCAGCATGGATCTTTCTATCTCCGGATTGGTGCAGTAGGTGAGTTGCCACTAAGTTTTCGTTTACACTGTCAGAAGTTTCATAACAGACAACACAAGGATGCGCGGTTTCAACAGACAACACTTGGAATGTTATCTGCTCTCGCGACAAAAGTTATGCATGAAATGTTATGCATAACAAGCATTGCCAGGAAGAGCCGAAAAACCATCAAAAAAACATGTGTCGAATTTTCCGATATCATGATGACAAACAAAAAAGCCAGCAGATGCTTTTTTGGCGGTTTTTCGGCTCTTCCCAGCAATGCTTGTTATGCATATCATTTCATGCATAACGTTTGTCGCGACAACAGATAACATTTCAAGTGTTGTCTGTTGAAACCGCGCATCCTTGTGTTGTCTGTTATGAAACTTCTGAGAGTGTAGTGACTAACTAATGCTAGTAGCAATAAATTGTGTGACTCACTATTCCGCAGTTGCGTGTGCCAAAATTTGGGTCTTTCTTGACTGTATAAGGGAACCAACAGATTGCGTACTTGAAATTCTTCCGGAATGACGTAATTTGCGCTAGTTAATCAGAAACCGGTCAAGTTTCTACTACGAAAAAATAGTGTTTCTATGCGATTTCAGGATGCAGAAAAGATATAGTCAAGATAGTACCTGATGACTGATGGGAATTCCCTTCCACGATTTTTATTTCCTTTTGACGAGGAAGCGACCAAATGCTTAGCTTCTGATTTTACTTTTTACTCACACATTACCTAAATCTTTCTCTTTTTGTCTGATCTTCTTGCCCATAAATTTCCTTTACAGGGAGCTTGTCATTTCCTATGCTTCTATGTTGCTATGTTGTCCGATCCTTGCCTACTTTCCAAAAATCCCACTTGGGTCGAATCGGTGTGCGCGCCAAAGAGACTCCTCCCTCAAGGCGCCAGCAGCCAATCCCAAAGTCTATCAGGCCTTGGACCGTGGGTACTTCTCGAACTATCTTCCGTTCGGTCAACATAGCATCAGAAATTTCTTATTGACAAGCCCCCTGAATGGCGAGGCATTATAGGAAATTTATGGGTCCCTGCTTTAACCTATCTTGAGCTTGTCCATGTAGGTGCTTTCGAGCTACGCCAAGATGATCGGACGGTCGTGCTGAGTCCTGGTTGGAACCGGTGATTTGGATGGCGGTGGGGACCTAGATATTGCAAATACTAGAATGCCTCCTCGGTAACCCCTTTAAGGAGTCCTCTGTAAACAATTGAGTGGAAGGGCAGCCGTGACGGCGGTGACATTCTCTTTACTTGGAAATATGAGGATAAAGCTGTTAAACTGAAAAGCCAACTTATTTGTGTGTCATTTAACTGGATACACTAAACTATTTGGATTGTGTAAAAGGATTTTTTTCATTTTCCACTATCTGCTCCAGTTATGAGGCTCAGAATATCTACTATAAATTCTACTATGACGCGATAAATTTTAATCTCAACACAAATGCGGCTTTTCAGTGGGCAGTGGTGAGATTGGTGAAGATTGCTTAGTGACTGAACACAAAAAATGATAAATCTTTCTCGTAAGGCATACAACAAAATACATGCACATAGAGGCACCACAAATGACGCGGAAATTCCACTATTTGAAAATCGATTATTCGTGAATAGCGGAACAACGAAGTAACTCATTTTCAGCGGGTCTCCAAGCCAATTTAAGTGAATAAGTGATGGGTAACTAGATTGTCCTATCTTAGCCCTTTTCGGTTAAACTTTAAATAACAACCAGTTATGTATTTCGTCTCTGATCGTTGTGATCATTTACATTACACATCCGACCTTACCTTAGGTCCCCCTGTGTCACCGGAGGCACCCTGGTGCATCCACGAATAGGCGCCGGTCTTCTCTCTTGGGCTGCTACCAAGGCAACCACCCACTCAGGTTCCAGACTCGCGTTGGAGTCACCCCTGAACCACAGTGCAGTTTTCGTCTTTGTGCTCAATTCCGTGCCTGATCTTTGCTGAGAATTCTCTCTTGTCCAACTTCTATACGCTAATTACTAATTATTTTCTTTTATAGCTTTCGGTGTTGGTTCCATGATCTACTCGGGTCTTGAATTCGGCCAATACTTCGAGTTTGAAGCTGCAAGTAAATGCCACGATGTCATGCTTGCGATCACTCCCGCAGCAAGGATGGTCTTTACCTTCATCCAGATGTATTTCATTTTCCTCAACTCCAAGGTAAATTTCTCCAAAATCGAGGATGGGCTCTGTCAGTAATCGACCTTAGTACCGTGCTTTAAATAATGCCAATCGAACGAGTAGGTTAGAAAGGATTTCTGACCTATAGTCTGAGAAATGAGTGAAGGTGGAAAATATGATATAAAATGCCACGGTGGACGAGTTGACAGAAGTCAAACCCGATTGGGGTTGAAGGAAATCGTGTTGCAAAACTGCAGCATAAAGGGCGAAATTACGAGCGCTGATGGAACAATCGTGGGCATGCTCACAGCAACAGTAGTCGATCTGCTCGGTTTAGTCAGTAACTGGAAAGAAATGTGTCGTTCGCCCATAGGCCCGTGAACCTTCGTTTCCATGCGTCTTATTTGTGTTCTCATTTATGACGTTACTGTAGTTTACGTGCCGTCAGTTACCATCTTTCATGTCTGACTTATCTGAATAGCTTAAAATTTCTTTACTTATCCTTTAAATGTAGGCTAATTAGGCTAAGCCGCAGTTCCATATTTGTATTTTCTTAGATGTTCAAGAAAAACAAATTTTTGGAACACTAAAGACTTTGACTTACTTGACTTAACGCTCTTGCTCAGCAGGGTCGCCAGCGTAGAGGGAACTGGTTGACAGCGCCGTCAGACTTCTCCAAGTAGCCCTGTCCAGGGCTAAGGTTGGGGCCTCATTTGGGTTGATGTTGCGGCTGAGCAGGCGTTGGTTTATTACATCAGCCCATCTAGTGCGTGGCCTTCCTCGAGGGCGTTTCCAGCCATTTTCCGAGGGATTGAAATCCGAGATGATCCTTGCGGGGGTACTTAGTGGGAGACGGAGTAGGTGGCCGTACCACCTTAGAGAGCGGGCTTCTACTTGGGTAGAAAGGTTCGCCAGCTTGAAGGTCTTCAGGATCTCAGTATTGCGGATCTTGTCATACCATTTGAAGCCTTCGACTCGACGCAGGTGTCTAGTCTGAACGGCATCGACCTTTCTTAGCTGTGTCTGGGTTATCGGCCATGTCTCAGATGAGTACAGCATGATGCTTGAGACTGTGGCGTTGTAAATTCGGGCTTTGGTATGGCGACTGATTTGCGGTTTGTGGAAGACTGCTCGCAGGAGTCGTCCGAACACAGAGCTTGCCTTGGCTGATCTGGCTGAGATTTCGGCGTCAAGTGTGCCACTTGAGGATATAATTGATCCGAGATATGTGAACTGCCTTACCACATCGACAGATTGGCCGTTAATCTCAACAGTTGAGGGTGATGCTGATGCGGTCTTTTCTATGGGCATGATCTTCGTTTTCTTCCAGTTCTCCCATGATCATTTTTGCCTCAAGGGTTTTGTTTACAATAAAATTCCTTAAAGTACAAACAATACTTTTGAGCAAAATATACATTTTCGTGCTCCTGATGATCATCTTTTTTGCTTCAAGAGTTTTGATTACAGATGATTTTCTATAACTTGGAAACAGTCATCGTGGGGGCAGGGAGGGGAGCCGGAATCCGGAATTTAGTGACATGCATAATTTTCGAACGGGTGATCGGATCTTAATGAAACTTGATATTTGGAAAGACCTCATGTCTCAGATGTTCTTTTCGAGTCCAGACCAAATCCGATGAATGTGGGGGGGGGGGGGGGGGGGGGGGGTCGGAGGGGGGAACTGGAAATCATGTGACACGCTTACAGTGGAGCGATCGGGATGAAACTTGTTGGGAGGAACAAAAACAATCCCTAGGTTCATCATTGACAGAACCGGACCGGATTCTTGCACTACGGGGGGAGTTGGAGTGGGGTTCCGGAATTCCGGTGTTACGGAGTTAAGTTAATTCCAGATGTTCTAGGACGATGAAACTTGGCAGGTGTATAATTGACTCGGCCAAATTAACTTGGAAATAGTCACTTGCCCGATCCGACCATAGTGGGGGGAGGGAGGGGAGCCGGGATCCGGAATTTTTTTGACATTTATAATTTTCGAACGGGTGATTGAATCTTTATAAAACTTGGTATTTGGAAAGACCTCATGTCTCAGATGTACCATTTCGAGTCGAGACCGGATCCGATGAATGTGGGGGGGGGGGGGGTCGGAGGGAGGAACCGAAAATCACGTAACACGGTTAGAATGGAGCGATCGAAACCTCCCGAGCGTCACCGTCGAAAAGGAAGTGCTTGAAAATTTCGCTGATTTTTCCATAAGATGTCAAAATATTTAAAACAAATTGTTCAAATATGTTATACAACAGCAAATATAAATAAGTGACCATTTCTTTTGCACGTAACTGTAGTACCAAACAACCCATCACAGTGACAAAGCTACTATCCATTCACATCCTACTGCGATAACTTGAATACAAGCTAAAAAGCTTGCAAGTGCCATATGAGCTTGCAGCTCTTGTTTTTTACAAAAATCATTTCCTTACAAAAAGCTTGTAATTCTGTTCTAGTTTATTCTGCTTCGAAGTTCAACGTGTCGGAAATTATTGTTTGATTTTTCTTTTTTATGATTTGGAAATATCCGTTTTCGTCGGGTAGGCTGCACCCTCAGTTGACAGATGAAAGAAGTGTTTTGACTGTTTCCGGCCCCGAGTCAGCTAAATGGAATGCGGAGAAGAGCCACTGCTAAATGGAAAAATAATATGACCCGACTTTATTGCTATAGGATATCCATCTTCTTTTATACGTTTACGGTAAATAAAACACTGCCGCAAATACAGTGATTGTCGTCCAAAAACGGTTGGCTTCATAAATAATTAAATAGCTCCCGTAAAAGTCCCGTTAAATTCCATATCCTCGCTTTGAGCCATAAGCAGCTGATATTAAAATGTTACTGAACTCGAAGAATTTCTTGGTCTATCTGAAAATGGAAACCATAAATTATGTAAAAATGAACTCGTGTCCCGGGGCCCTATTCGAGGAAATGGGGACCGCTGGTCATAAACCTGTAGTTCGTCATCAAGCCTAAGCTTTTAGGAATGTTTGATGTCGTATTCTTGTTTTTGGGATCCCAAAACGTAAGGAGGGATACCTATGACATTGCAAAAGTAGTCCGTCTGTCCTTCCGTCCGTCTGTGAGCACGATAACTCTCGAAGGGAATGTGATATTTTAATGAAACTTGATGGGAGGATCGTTTGGCTCAAGGGAAAAGTCGAGTTCGTAGATGGCCTCTGTAGCCCTACATTTAGGGGTGGGGGAGGGGGTTCATATTAAGGGACAAACAAAATATTTTTAAACAGCTAATGAGATAGTCGATTACGGGATAAGAAGACATGCCGAACAAGAATATGAAAACCATTTTCTCGCCGGACAAGTAGTTCGCCCCGAATCCGGCCAAAACCGGAAAGTTTGTTAAAAGTAAAAGTCTTATTCGAAGTTGATTAGATGTTCGATTTAGGTGTAAGAAGACATGCTGAACACGAATATGAAAACCATTTTCTAACCGGACAAGTAGTTCGCCTGGAATCCAGCCATAACCGGAAAATTTGTTAAAAGCATAAGTTGTATTTGTAGTTGATTAGAATGTCCGATTTGGGGGTAAGAAGAGATGCTGAATCCGTATATGACAATCATTTTTGACCCGGACATATAGTTCGTCCGGAATCCGGCTGAAACCAGACAATTTGTTTTAAGTTAAATTTTCATTTAAAGTTGATTAGATGTTAGATGTAGGGGTAAGGAGATACGCTGAATTCGTTTTTGAGCTGTTATTTTTTCGCCGGACAAGTAGTTCCGGAATTTCGCCGAAACCGGAAAATTGGCAGAAGTTTAAGCAGTATCGTTTCGATCGGTTCCGTCAAAATGGACATGACTTAGGCTATAGGGGTAAACACACGTGTGGAATCCATATCCGAACTTGGTTTTCTCAGATGATTAGCTATTTGGCATTAATCCGTTTCTAAACTTTAACTGTAAAAATGTTCAAGGAATCTGGCGAAGACTGGATTGGCGAAGACAAAATCTAATTGTCTGGATCAAATATTGAATTTTTGGGATCACATCGAAAAATTTGGTCTTGTTCTAGCCAGACCTAGCTTTTAAATCCTAGCCCAAGGAACAGCCTTCGAAAATGTACTGACAAACAAATTTCAGAAGTATCCTATCGCAGACCCTATTTCAAGTGTTGATGACCTGGTTGCGAACCTCAGTAATAACAAGAACAAATAAGCCAATAGAACCTCCGTCATTGGTCCCATGCAGCGACTATGAATAGCCCTACAAAACTGAGCTGAGCTAGAGGTATCTGCTGAGTTTTGAGTTGCTGCCCGTCTACTTCCCTCTTCGCTGTTGCGCATATGAGAGGAATTAGCGCAGGGGTCGCGCTGACCCGCGCTGCAGCGCGTCCAGACAACCAATCGGCTTTTACTTCGGAAATTTCTTCTTCGGGGCCTTACAGCGATATAGCTGTTTGTAGACGTAACGAATTGTGTTTTTCCCCGTAGCTCTTACCCTCGGATCGTTTTTAGTTTAGCATTAGATAAAGTTTTTTTGTGTGCATCGGCACAGCCTATCTGCTGCTTTTATGCCATTGGAGTTCTTACCATCTTTAATAAAACTGTATCTTAATTTGCTTGATCCGAGGGGTAAGTAACGTCAGGAGGTAACCGTATATTATGCCTGTTATGGAATATTGGCGTCCCTGGCTGCACGAGGAGCCGTAGCCAAGAAGTAGAAATATCCGAAAAACTAAGAAAAGATGCAAAAAAAAGAAAAAGCTAGGACTCCTTCAGTTTTCCAGTTGTCAGTTTATCTTCCCCGGAAAATGAAAGGCGTCACGTACGTAGGGGTCCATTATCTTTAGTAATATTCCAAGCATTACATACACACTTTGAACTGCACATAGGGAACATTCAAGACAATGAATAAAAAGATAAATCAAACGAAATATATTATATATCAACCAGTAAATGACTATCTAGTAAAAGACCATCACTCATGTCTGATGTCTTGGCCCGTAGTAATTTGAGTTTTATTTCTCACATAGAGTTTTCTTAGATAGCGTTTGGCGACAACCTTCCTTACACTTCATAGATGGCGCTTTTCTCAGTCAGTCAGTCACGATGCTTGTGATTGGATGTTTCCGACATGTCGGTTCCCCGAATCTGTGACTAAAGTACATGTTTGACTTCCAGATGCCCGTGAACCGCCATCGCACCATATCTTACTTCGGCCTCATGCACGTCATCGCTACCAACTTGTGTGTTTGGCTCAGCGTCATTATCGAAGAAACGAAGCATGAAATGATCCACCACCTTCAGATGCACGGCCCACATGGTACCGATGGTAAAACCGTATCTTTTGCGAGGTTATGGCTCGGCGCTCTGGGATCAAGGAAACGGCTTGTTGGTGGGTGGCGCTTTTGCTTCCGTTTAAATTTCTGGTATCTGCTTATTTAGGGGAAAATGGCACCAAAGCAGGGGTCCGTCTCGGCAATAAATAGGAAGAATTCTGCTTCCAAAAAATCCGAGAGTTTGCAGAGGGGCTACCCACTCCCCGGCACCTGCTGTACACCCTTTCCCGGCACCGGCCGGAACCGGTGGTGCCGGCCATATAATAGGCGATTCCCGCTTCTAAACAAGCTTAATTTAATGTTCTGACACATTGAAATCGGTGCATGCTGGTGTTAGACGGTGCAAGCACCAGTAACTTGCCGTACAGTAAAATCGAGAGTGGGCAACCCCCTCAGACCTTGCGTTTCTTCGGATCAGTCCGTATCCTCGTCATGTAAGATTGACAGCCATTAGACCTTTACTTCGGCCACATGTCAGTCACAGCGTTTCGCATAGTAGAATAGATAATTAGGAAATAACGAATTTAATCAGTTTTCATTCAACTTATTAATTGTCTAATTAGTTAGCCATATTTGCTTGGCAAAGTTTCTTGCCCTTCTTGATATTTGCGGTTGGCAGCGGACTTCATTGGCAGCATAACTGAGATTCTAGAAAGATCTTAAACAGAGATTAACCAACGGAGACCTTGGTATCGAGAAATTAGGGAAAGAAAGTACGCAGGTATTATACTGCCATAATTTTCAGTACGAGTTTTTGTGGTAGTGAGTTAGCTTCGCTTGTTTTCTTTTCTTGACACCAACCTTAGACATCGAACTTCTAAGGCTTTAATGTTTGGAAGAATTTTGTGTTAGCTTGGCTGTGGCAACTTGACTCCGAAGGGCTTAGATCTGCCGTCCTTTGCAGTAAACGGAACGCTTTGACTCTCAGTCGTCCTAAATATTCGTGATCCACATAATAAGGCTACGCCTTACATTCACACTTGTTGGTGCTTAGGGCTCTCGTGAGGAATCAAACCAAATGAATCACTGCAATTATTATTCCCAATTAAAACAAACGTAAGACAACTCGGGCTCGTCTTGTTTTCGGTATTAACCGCCTCAGTAAAAAGACATTGGAACGTGACTTGACGTTTATGAGCCTATTGTTTCAGTATGAATCTAGGTTGTTATTGAGAAAATACACGTACGAACATTCAGCCAATTCAACTGGCTGTCTTTCTTGTTTTTCATTTCATTTGTTCTGTTTTTTAACCCGCTAAGAAGAAAAGAACAATGGGACAGAAAGATAAAAACAAAACTAGACCTACTTTGCCTGGGCACCTTTGGTTTAGTTTGTTCGCAACCTTTTTGCGAAAAAAAAAATAACACGTTCCTTGATCACCTGATAAAGTTTTATCGCCCAGTGTTGAACCAAAGACAAACAAATAAACATCGAAAGGACGGATATCAAAAACATACTTTATACTTAAATTTTTTTTTGATCTGATAGAACCCTAGCAAGTACCGTAAAGCTTTCCGTAACTTTTCAGAATTATGCTTCGAGAGATAGACTCTACTAATAATTGCGAAACTATGTCATTGTGGCGGTGATTGACAGTGATAAAACACAGTGATGACGTGTTGACTGTGATAAAGGCGGAAATGAATTTTCGTTTCCTCAAATGACAGTGATTGACGTTGTTGACAGTGATAAATGTGCAAATGAATTTTCTTACCCTTAAATGCATTGGAAACAAAATTAATGGGTACACCAAATAGCAGAAGGTTCTAGCCCCTCACCCCTGAAGCAGACCATGCGCTAACGACCGACTCTTACTTACGTCCCTCTCCGTGATCGACATGGAAACTAATTTCAAGTGCATCGAAAATAACTGTAGAAAAAAATCTTGCAGTATTTGCTACTGGGATTAATCTTGTCTCTACTGAGATAATGTTATATCTAATTCGTATTAATCTTATCTCAGTCGAGATAAGATTAATCCCAGTAGCAAATACTGCAGTTAACTTTAATCCTTACCCGGAGAAACTTTTTACAGTGTAGCCTATACAAAGCAGAATCCCTTTTCCGCCAACGATGACCCAGCTCCAGCAACCGATTCTTTTTACAAGTCCCTCTCTTGTTTCCAGACTTTATCCGATTTTTTTTTCGTGTGTACCGTAACACTGAAGCTGTCAACCGCCCGAAACTTGTTAAATGATACACCTCAAGAATATTTGTACAACAAAACTTACGATACATCCTTTGATCGCCTTATCAAGAGACAACTCTTAGAGAATTGACAAGTTCAAAAGTTCATTTTCTTGCCGTATGTAGCCAGCTTTGTAATTAAGTTCCCATGTCTTTAGCAATGAGAAACTTTAAAGGTTTACCAGTCGCACATGATATCATTTCTAAGTCTCAATCCTAAGCCCGCAAGTGGTAGTAACAACAAGATGGCAGCACTCTCGGACCCGTGAGAAAATGCCACTTTTTTGTTTCTGCAAATTTTTCTGTTTGTCCATTTCTGTTTGGCTCTTGGGCCAGGGAACTGTCACGTATCTTTATCACGTGTTAGATTTTAGTCCGGCTTCACCTTGAAAACTGATACCTGCCTGTTACTAGAAAAGAGCTTTTCCCTCTAAAACAGAAATGTAAGTTTGCGCTTTTGCAGATACCATGGTGTCCGATACCACGACCGAAAGTAGTTTTTGCAGTTACTGAGTATCTGGCCATGGTTACCATGGTATCTGACATTCAGTTACCACGGTCCCGACCGTAGTATCTGAAAAAGTCATCTCACTTTCGTAGTCACCAACATAAGAGCCTAGGTTTTTGTCAATTGGTTGGAAACAGTTTGGCACTTGTGATGTGAGCGGATACAAGTATTTCTTTTGGGTTGACTTCTAAAAGTGCATATTCGGCAATTGTCTTTTTGCAAAGCAAACGTAGTATCGGACACCATGGTAACTACAAAAGCGACAAATGCACATCCAGTTAACTTGGTATAAGCCATGGTATCTGCAAAACACACCTACAGTCTGAATAAACGGAAGCTCGGTTGCATAACTTGGGACAGTCCTCTGTGACATAGAACTTCGAAATCTAGAAAATCGTGCTCTACTTCACACACTGTAGGTTCTGGCTGCAAGCGAAAACCATCCTTTTGGCCTTAGGCAAGAGATTCGGAAGCACATAGGTTAAACCCTAACCATCTTCTGGCACTGGGCTGGCACTCTGGCACAGAAATCGGCGGCATAGGAACTTGTAAACGGAAAATGTATGACATGTGCTCTCGCCAACTTTACTAGCAAGTTCCATCCAGATCGGATCACACGTCCGACAGTTATGCATGTTACATGAGATCGAGGACCCCCCCCCCCCCCGACTCCCCATAATGCCAGGATTGGATCGAATCCCTCCACTCTAAGTGAGCCACAAGATTACCTGTATCCCTTTTACTCCAGCTCCACCCTTTGTCGCCGAATCAGCTCCTGACTTTCAAATGGAACATTTTGTGCATGTATTATTTTCTGCTGCCAAATTTCACCCTGATAGGACTTGTTCGAGAGTTAGATAGACGGCATGATTTCCGGAAAATTTGACACTTGAGCCGAAGGCTGCAAGTGCCATAAGAAACAAAAGAAAGAGTTGCTCCGCCAAACGGTAAGATCAGGTTACACAACAAACGCTAAGATTAGCTCAGAAGACTAGAAAGAACATGGTGCAATTCTCCTGTTTAGTTAGGATTCGGTTTTGGGTTTGTTATATCAGTTTAAATATAAATAACAAATATTTAATCATAAATGAAGAATAAAGGGGGAGTCGCCGGAATCCCCAGATCAAACCCCGACTGTGACCGGAGAGCAGGGGCGTTTCGAGCCTTTCTTCATTGGGGGGGGGGGGGGGGCGAACCTGGTAAAATTCACCGAATCGGAACCCGAATCGACGCAGTTTCACGCCCTTCTACGTCTCGTACGCAGGGGCGTCCTTAGTCTTTTACCTTTGGGGGGGGGGCCTCCAGTTTTGCCATCGGGGCTTGAAACGTGCCGACAATAAACGCCGTTGCTGTAAAGCGACAACGTTAGAAGTAACTGACGTACACTGATGATCAAAGTGCCTTTTTGCGATCCCAAATGGACTACCAATTAAACCATACAGCTGTCCGTTTAAAAAAATAGTGGCCATTCATTGTAAAGTAGACGCAAATTTACAGCAAACAACACAAAAGTTTTCACGTCAAGTATACTTGACTTCTACTTAGCTTAATGATTGCAGTATACTGCAATCATTAAGCTAAGTATAAGTTCAGTAATAAATGATAACAAGCTGAAATTACCGTTAAATGCCGTTTAAATTACTAAATAAATGCCGTTTAAATGACTGAGCTCACTAACCGGGGTGAACAAAATAAACGATTCGTACTACCGAAAAACTAAACTAAATAAATAAGTAACATATCGGGACCGGGAATTTCGTAAAGGAATAAAGCTTTTTTTAGAACCACTTAAAATGACCGAATGTAGCAAGTCTGGTAACAGATACGGACCAAACAAAAATCCGGTGAATTACCGAATTCGGTAACGAATCAGAACTAAATGAATCTGATTAATCACCGAATATGAAATGGACTGACCGGATGCGATGGAACAGATACGGACTTGAGAACAGTCCGGTGAATTACCGAATTCGGTAATGAACGGGACCAAATAGACACATTAATTCACCGAATTTGCAAAGGTGACCGAACGCGGTGAAATAGACGCGGACTGACTAAAATGTTCAGTGAAAACCGAATTCGGTTACGAATGGGAACTAAATACACCAATCATATCACCCAATTTGCAAATGGACAGACCGAATGCGGTGAGATAGATGCGAACTAAACAAAGGTCCGGTGATTGCCGAATTCGGTAACTAAATAAATATATAGACTACGTTAAATCACCGAATTTGCAAATGAACAGACCGAATGCAGTGATATAGATGCGGACTAAACAAAAGTTGGGTGAATTACCAAATTCGACAAAGAATGGGAACCAATAAACACGTTATATCAGTAGGGGGGATGCGCCCCCCACCCTCGGGACGCCCCTGCCGGAGAGTGTCCGGCGTATTCTTTCAAACATTTCTTTACTTGTAGGGTTTGCATTTGTATTTGTACTTTTTTTTTGTAGTGACGTACTCGAGGCGAAAACACATGTATAACTTTTTGTCTCTAATTTAGGTGGCAATGTACTAAATTCAACCCTTGCTGCATTCACGGAGCGTCCGCAGTATTCCACGACCGGTCTACCCAATCTCTTCGAAAATTCCACCATCCTCCACCGATCCATTCGTGGCCTCAAAAAGCTCCAGGCTAACTTAACCGAGGATGACTACGGTGACGACATCGGTGCAACGCTTATCGACGAATGCCGTCGTGCTGATGTCATGGGAGAATTGGTTCAAGAAGCAAGTCCCTTCTTATTCCCTTGCGCGATCGAGTATTCCCTCATCTGTGCCGCTATATTGTATGAGCTATGGAAGAACACGGGTCACGCTCCTTCTGTTACTATTGAACCCGAGAGTACCTTCCCTAGACGTTCACGGCATCATTATTCTGTAGATTGTGCCCGGGCCAACAAGGGTCTCTTTTCCGGTTTGTTTGTTTTGGTGATGACGATCATAAGCCTGATACTATTCTTCGCTTTGCTCAAGCAACAAGAATATGTTCGTGTTGCTATATTAGAGGTGAATTTCTCCAGGTTGGTCATTTATACAGTTTCGATAATTGCGGCGTTTTGTGCTACTTTATCGATACAGCAACTGCCTTTTGATAAAACCCGACACATGGAGCTTGATGATATACTGTTAGTGTTGGGCCAAGTTGGAGTTCTCTCTTATAACGTCTTCACGATTATTGCTGCTTATAACGATAAAAACAGCAGTTACTTCGACATTTACTTAATACTTGCTACGGCCTTGGGTTCCATATTGCAGGCTATAATGCAGAGTCTATTTATTCTCGACGCCTCGCGACGGTATACTGTTACGAAAGAACAATATAAACAAAAACCTGGTCGCGAACTGGTGACGTTTCTGCTTGTGACGAATTTTGCTATGTGGGCCATAAACACAATGGAAAAATCGAGAGCTGAATCGAATCCGATGCAACTCGACTTTTTCGGACCGTGGTCGTGGATCGTCATCACCAACATTTCTATGCCTTTGGCGATTTTTTATCGTTTCCACTCCACAGTTTGCCTGTGTGAAATTTGGAAACGCTGTTACAAAGTCCGGCCTGACTTGTACTGATACCGGTACTGACGCGAGTACAGTTTGTACGAAATATTTTTGTTTTCTTCGAGAACGTTATATGGATCCAATGGAAATTCCTGGCATATTAACCGTGCTCCCTTTATTTTTTTGTGTATTGCAGTTCTTGAAGTTTTGTTGTAGCTTATCTTACTTTATGCAAATTATAAATTGTATCGAGACCACGCATCCGACATACAGTGTAACGTCTACTACATTTCCCCTCTGTGTACTTTTTAGCCGTTCCGCGTGAGAGATACAAGGACCACTTGGGAGCAGTCTGATCAAGACAAGTCCTCAAAACCTCCTCGGGTAATGCGTGACCGTGTTTGAGGACAGTGTCTAGCGAGCAACAGGGGCAGTTGATATTTATGGCCTTGACAGGAAAAAATTCCCCCATTTGGTCATTGGAAGCGTCATTTGTCCCCGTGAAGAACAGATAGATGGGAAGAAAAAAGGTCATGATTGACTTGTTGGTGCGTGGGCTCATCCGACTGGTCCCAACAATACACCAAATCATGGTAGCTTTTTTGGGCCCATTTCAAATGTTAGTCGAAAGCGAAACACTACTTAAGGTGAGTCTTCACCTTCCGGAATCTGGGTTCCCAGATTTTCCGAGATTTTTATTGAATATCTTCTGCGATAGGCTACTTAAAAATTCCGGAAATCCGGAAGTTCAAAAGCCCATTTTTTCCGGATTATTTTGATAATTTCGGACCGGTTCATGTTCCAGATGCAATTTACAGAAGACGTCAAAGAGTAATCTGGAAGCCCAGATTCCGGAAGTTCCGGGAGGTGAAGACCGGACTTAAAGAGGAACATTAGGGGTATTATTACTACCTTGGCCTGATTTATGGCGTGTGTACATTTTTGGAGCCGCAAATCGATACTGCATTGTCTACTTTTTCGAACTATTTGCGTATAAGTATGTAGACAACGTATTTGCTAGACAATACTCAACGGTAATGCAGTATCGATTTATGCAAGTGTTCTTCAATATCGAATTGTTGCATAAAAAATATAAACACGCCATAAATCAAGTCAAAATAACATAAACGCCTAATATCATGCTTAAAGTACGGGTCAAGAACCGTGGCAAGACCTCGCTACGCCCATCTTTCTGAAGTTATTTAGGTAAGTATATGTAGGATACATTGTATGGTATATAACGTATTTACTTAAGAAACTCAACCACCATTGCAGTATCGATTTATTGCCCCACACAGCCCCCAGCAAAAGGGTCCACAGTGTTGGGAAGCACTTTAAGTAATACAGTAGAAAATCGAAGTACTTGGGTTTTACTTGAGCGCAAATTTCCTAGAGCACTTAATATTTGATATTTAAGTGAAATAATTAGGTAGCCTACTTGCAAGTTGCGGCTTCAAGTAGTAATAAACTTTCAAGTACTGTCTCAAGCACATCCTGATTCGATCACGTAGAGTCACACATTGAAATGCGTTTTTTGGCAACAATTAATAGCCTTCAGACAAAAACGAATTCTGTGAAGAAGGCTACATTCCACCTTTGTAAGCATACTACTAGATGGCAGGAGCTCCATTCAAAGCTCTGCAAAGTCTATAGGGCGATTCTGGCGATCTCTTGGATTCGCTTTCCGAAAAGCAAAGCGAGAATCCGCCGAGCGCAAGAACAAGCAAAAAGTCGTTGCGCCTTTACAACTTCTCGCTGACTTGCCAAAACCACTTTCCACTCGCGAAGTGGATTTGCTTTCCAAGTAGCCTACTCGTGGAAACTAGCGGAGCGCCAGAACAGCTCTGGAAAGCGAAGAGGCTTTTAGTTGAAGTCGCAAGAACAGCCGGCGCATAAGCTCGCGGAGCTTTCCAGACCGCCAGAATCGCCCTTATGTACTTCTTTCTACGTGCAGTACTTGAAATACTACTTAAGTACAAGTCACATACTTAAAACTCAAGTACTACTTAAGTACATTTGTAATTGTCAGGTAGCCTACTTGATACTTCGTACTCAAGTACATAATTTGGAATACTTAACATTTAAGTACAAATCTGAAGTACTTGTCAAAATATTGAGGGTCCAAACCCAAAAGGTGCCTTAAAGGAGAACGTTAGTGACTTCGTAATATCGAACAATGACATGGTCGCACTTCTCCACCAGCTGACGAGGAAAGAAAAAACTTAATTCGATTGAAGCAATATGCAGCAAACAATATTACTATTCTGCTCGAAATCTTAAAATAAGTGTCCTCGTATTCCCGCCATGGGTTGCCATATTTTGCTGTCGGAATATCTTATCAGCCTCATTGGTATTCTTGAGGCCCCTCTTTAGAAAATGTGATAAAACACATCTGCTGCAAGCGACTTTGCTTGCGGATCAAATAAAACAAGACCAAAAATATCAGCGGGACCCCAAACTGAAGCATGATTTGACTTTCTTCGTCTAGAGCTGCGAAAAGAAAGGACAGTGATCACATGGACGGTCCCTGACCTCAGACCGCAGGCACGGGTTTCATGGTACCCCAGCCCGCAGTGGTTCTACCAGACTCCGATTCATCGATTGGTTAAAAAAAACATCCGGGAGAGCAATTTTCAGCTATTTCCGTGAGCACTGAATGGGAGGAGGGCTGGCGCTACAAAATATAATGGCCTAATTTACGCCCACAAATGGCCGTCGTGGCGTCTACGAAATTTTACTTTTTAAACGTCATTTGAATTCCTTTCGGATGCGAAGATATAATTGGCTGGTTATTGGTGCTGCTTTTAATGTCCCGGTCGAGTGCTGTCTTCGTATGCTGGACAAGTTATTTTAAAACATAGATGGCACTTCATACAAGGGACTTTTACCGTGACTAATGAACCAAGAGCAACATTTCTGAATTTAGTGTAGAAGTCTAGGACTCCAATGCCGGAGCCACGTAGACAAACCAGGACCCACTTGGCGGTCTCATGGTGAAAACCAAACAAATCCAAATGTAATTTTGATGGGGAATACGCCCTTGAGATGGAAATATTTTAGAAACAGTGAACTGAAAGGCAAAAATGTTCCTCAGCCGGGTTCTTTCAGTTCACTACTTGTAAAAAAAACAAGTTATTTTTGTTGTCTCCATACGCTTGACAATTTATTTTTCATTAGGGCTTATTACAATCAAAGAACCTATTGCTTCCAGTACTGAACGCTATCGGATTTCCTCAGCAACCAACCAACAGCGCAGCTGAGAAAACAGGATCTACGGAAAACTAATATTTGCCAGCCCCGACTAGGCCATTTTCCCCTTGACTAAGAGTTTTTCCAAGGTCCTACGAGGGCTTCGTGCGGACGCTACTCTTCATCACGCACGCTTAATCCCTGCAGAGACGACCAAGGAAGAAGTTTCCTCTCCCCGTCAGTGCCAGTTAATCTCCTTTAAACAAGAGCACGTCATCACGAGAGAGCACTACAGTTTCCCAGGAAATAGTTCATGATCTCGCTGTCCAATAGACTCCGTGGGAGGCAAGTTGCAGTTAACTACGATTTGGCTGCTCGGTCAAATACCGTAAGAACCACTGATGTACAGCTTTTGACAATGCTTCGTACATGACAGATATCCTCAGGCCTTAAGCTATGGCTTTAGGCTGCCAGAATCGTAATCTGATAAAAACAGTCGTTGCGTTTTTGCAGATACCATGGTTTCTGATACCACGGTCTAAAGTCGTTTTCGCAGTTACCGTTACGGTCAAAATGCTTTTTGCAGTTACCGTGGTATCTGGCAAGATACCGTGGTATCAGATAACCGTGGTAACTGCAAAAACGACTAATTGCAGATCCAGTTCCCGTGGTAACAGATACCATGGTATCTGCGAAAACGCAAACATTAACCTCTCGATGTCGCTACGGGTCTTCGCTTATGTCTTCTAAAAGGGTGGACGGTATCTCCACCTTATCCCGATCAGTCGTCAGAAGCCCAAGCTGACTGATTTATATTTGACTGCGTTGCAACGGATGCGTCAGCTGACTTCTATTCTAGCGATATTTCGGTTATTCTTGGCAAGGACCCTCTTCAGGCCCAAGGCTAGGAAGTAAAGATAAGATGGTCCTCAGTTTGCCACGGTTATTCGATCACAATCTCAGGCAGATCACAATCTATCGGCATTTATAAGCCCCGCCCATTGCCAGGCCTTATGGTGGGGTCATAATGAGTTAATGGTGCTTATTGTTTTTATGAATAAAACTGAACTGAAACAGCGGCTTGTCCAAGTTTGCCTTTCTCTTTTCTAATCAATAAGCGAATCTACAGTCTTACTTTGGTTCATCGAGTCTTGGTATTCCTCTTGCCTGCGAAGGTTTCCAAAATAACCACAAGGGGTTGCCATTAAACTATGTCAAGCGGAATATCTTCTTTTAATCAAAATTTAAATAATAAATTTATCACAGAGTATTCGAAACAAAACTGGAATGTTCCTAGCTTCATACAGCAATAACCACTGCACTCATTCCACATCTGTCTTTTCCCTCAATTCCGAAAGCATAAAAGTGAATCCTAACGTCTTAGAAAAATATCTTCTCTTTCCCAACAGAAAACGGTTCGTAACAAAGGTCATTACCAAAAGGCACAGATAAACGGCATACATTAAAAAAAAAACAAGTGTAAGAGTAGGATTAGCGTTTCCCCCAAAAAAAATTATCGACAGCTTACGCCACACAAAAATAAAGACAGGACAATTACTTTAAGCTCTGATAATGAGTGGTTTACGCGACGCAGCTAACCGGTGTATCGGGAAACACTCAAACCCTGCAACACAATATTATATACAAACTGATTTTCCTGTTTGACGATCTCTTCGGAGCTGTCATAAACTTCGCATTCAGGACATGAGCGAAAAAAATATTCCTTGCTTTCTTCGAGAAGCGCCGAAAATTGGAATATTCGCAAAACTTTCTGCGATTCGTTTCTCTCAGAATGTCATGAAACTTCTTTCGTATATTTTCCAGAGAGGATTTGCTGCAAGAAGAACGACACATCCCGAATTTATAATTCTCGCGGGAAGAAAAAGCTAAAAACTGCAGCTATCTTTGTCGAGAATGACTAAAATACGGTGGAGAAGCTACTGAGATGCAGGCATGACATTGCTCGCAAGGAAACCATTTCGAAACTATTCTGATTTCAGTTGGGGTATTATAGAAGTAGTGGGTTGGTCGCTTTTGCGTAAACTCATCTCCTTCGTACGCAGGTATATTTATGCTTTTTGTTTTTTTTACCCGTCTGTATACACTTATACAGCAACCGCATACTCGTTACAAAGTTATATTGTAAACCGGCGTAAGCTATGTTTTTACGCGGCGACAAAGTTACAGGAAGACGACAACACAGGCCTCCCCACCCCTTATTAAAAATAAAACAACAAAAAAACAGG
Source organism: Branchinecta lindahli (assembly GCA_023053555.1). Lineage (NCBI taxonomy): Eukaryota > Metazoa > Arthropoda > Branchiopoda > Anostraca > Branchinectidae > Branchinecta > Branchinecta lindahli. The sequence continues at coordinate 5,930,244 of JAKZAO010000007.1, read as the reverse complement.
CTAATGAGTGAATAATCTTTCAGCCTCCGCTGACTGCGAATCATAACTGACAGTGCTAAATGGATACGTCAGCTGAATTTTATTAGAGCGATATTTCGGCCCTTCTTGGCCGCTCAAGCTTATTTTCCAGCTAGAGCGGCTTGAGCCTGAAGAGGAACTTTGCCAAGAGAGGCCGAAATACAGCTGATGTATCCGTTAGCACTGTCATTTAAGACTAATGAGACATAGAGAGGTGGGGGGGGGGATTGCGGGAAACCTTCCTACCCTAAGCCAGACCTACTGCACCTAAACAGTAGGGATATCATAAGAAATGAACAGTTAGACGGGCTTATTATGAATTCTATCCGGGGACGAGATAGCCCCAAAGACCTCCTCACCCTTCTACATGTTCTGATGTGGTTTCCCTGTAGAAAACAAAAAGGGGAAAAATTGGGCAACATCACAACAAGTAAAAATAAAATGGGCAATTTGCAATTTGTGGACACATTTAAACCAGAGAAGCAGTGGCCAACGCAGCATAAGCACAGTTACTCGAAGGAAGTAAGCATTCAAACGTTATTAAGGCACCGACCGACCTGAAACTTAAAATACTGACATACAAAACACTGATAACACTTAAGCTCGTACAAACTCGGGGCACAAGGGGAACCAAACACGCAAGCGAAATAATCTGTGCGTTACGCGAAATCGACTGCATATCGGCACCGACACCCCTCGAAAAATAGCACGAAAAGTTACAAAGTTTGGACAATGAGGTCATAATCTGAGTATTTGTCTTACACCCATCCCCTACCACAACATTGAACAGGCGTACGTGTAAGTTTTAAAGGTCGCTGAGGAAAAGTAAAGCCGTAGGAAAAGTAAAGTCGTAATTAGCCTGACATGAGTTATCGCGTGTAGGAACGGGGTCTGGATTCATGGCGAGTATCGAACCTTTTATGGCTTTACTTTTAGGGTGTTGTTTTGAAAATAAGAAGTAAAGAGGAGACAGTTGGACCTTTCAATGATAAAGTTTCTATGGCACATGACAAACTGTCACAATCACGTCCGAGCACTCGCGCAATTGTATGCTGGCCATTAGTCGGCCCCAAAGGGAAATTTCAGGACCTTAAGATTTCCAAGTTAGACCATATTCGAAAGAAAGCACACCCGGATCCTCGCTTACCTATCTACGCCCCCTCCCCAGTCAAGGTCCAGTCACTTTGGTGGACACAAAATATTTCTTCTGTTGGCCAGATTCTGGCCGAACTCATTTCCCGTGTCAGCACTACCTTTTCGCCCCCGCATCGACCCCTTATTTAGCTTGATCGGACAAATCGTTTCGTTTGGTCTTCATCGATTTCGCACTCATGTTCAGTTTCACATCTCCTTCTGGACTTTGACGAAACTCTCTGGAAGTTACGATGCGTCTTTCGTTTTTTTTTTTCGCGTTACCCTTCACTTCCAGATGCTGTGATAGTCGTGCTTGGTTCCCCGAGTACCGGAGGTCCTTCTAGCGATGAATAAAAAAAATAAAAATAATACAGATCGTTTGCACTGAGAACGAACACACAATACTCGATATGGCATAAAAACAGATCCATAACCTCGAAGCAAAAACTTCAACCAATAAGCTCCTCGAATCAGAAAAAAGCTCGTTTACACTGAGAAACGGTTACTAAGAGATACCACGTTGCGCTCATGTCCGTACCGGCTCATCACTCGTCTTGGACTGCCTCGCGAGTCGTTCTCGAACAATCGAGAGATGCCGGGAAATATATTCCTCTTGTGGAGCGAGGTTTCTTGCTTTCTCGAGGCACTTCTCGGCTTCCTGGAGATGACCCCTCTCGACATGCACTACACAGAGGTTATGAAGGCCCTGGACATTCTCTGGGTCTATTTCCAATATCCGGAGGTAAGACTGGAAAAGAAATGTTTCAATGGAGGATCGACAAAGCACTATATTCGTGAAACTGTAGCTTTCTTAAAAGGCTGGACGCGGAGGGATGTACAAACAGGGACACATAACGTAATCTTTGCTAGGATATTGCGATCACATCTGATTCACTAGTTGTGTTTTTGCAGATACCATGTTATCTGTTACCAGAGTAACTGGATCTGCAATTAGCCGTTTTTGCAGTTACCGTGGTAGCTGATACCACGGTCTAAAGTCGTTTTCGCAGTTACCCTGGTATCTGGATATCAGATATCACGGTACCTTGCCAGATACCACGGTAACTGCAAAAACGCCTTTTGACCGTGGTATCAGATGTCACGGTAACTGCGAAAACGTTAGACCGTGGTATCAGATACCATGGTATCTGCAAAAATGCACCTACTGTGAAGCCTACCGCTGGCGTTTCGGATTTCTTGTCCGGGTTCTAGGATCCTGCTGCAAAGTTCGAGAATTTCCCCTACTTTCAAATTTTCATCTGGATTCAAGAATTCCGCGCGGTATATCCTAAGGCTTGGAACAAAGATTAGAGCTAATAACGCCATTGCCAAGAGACTCGAGGAGCGGTCTCGAATCAAACCTTCGTTTGAATTTAGCTAACTGCCCAATAGTCGTGGAAACATGCGTGAGTAATGAGCGGCAGTTGTTTCGTCATTATTGTACAGCACAGTTCCACATAGAGGCAATCAGTCTCGAATTCGGTGTTGTTTCTCCGTTTCGATTGCTTCGAATGGAAATCTCTTTGGCTGACAATTTCCAAAGCGAGCAGAGGAGGTTGTTCAGGGACTTAGTTTGAACCTGAGCACACTCAAACTGAGACCGTGTCCAGGCCAGCAGAAACCACATAGCCCAGCAGAAAGTGTACAAGGCCACAAGTTATAAAAGGAATCGAAGCTCATTGCTACTTAACATATGTGGCTTAATCACGGAAATGTACGTTTTCAATTTCAAGACAAATCAAAGGCATAAACAAGGTATTTCGCGGTTGCCGCAGGACGCACCTTGCTCAGTGGGTGGTGAGATCTGCCTGTCTCCCCGCACCGCTCGAGGCGGGCAAATTTATGTACCTTGGTTACACCAGTTGAAGATAATGAGTTAGTACTCCTGACAAAAGATGAGAGAAGACCGATTCACATGTGAACATTTGCTGCGTTTTTTTTTTTTTTTTGCCGTCATCCAGTTAACCGACCAACAGGATTTCCCACTATTAGCCGTTTTCTTTCTTCGGTTTACCGACCTGTCGACTGAGATTGGCGCTCTGTCCAACCGACCTACTTTCGTTCTGAGGGAGGAAAGTCGACCTCTCTATTATGCTGCAGAATGCGAAATAAGCCGTTTTTGGGATCCCAAAACGTAAGCGGAGGGATACCTATGACATCGTAAAAGTTGTCCGTCTGTTAGCACGACAACTTTCGAAGGGGTTGAGAGTACAGGTCAAGTTCGAATATGGGCTCTGTAACTCTATATTTAATGGTAGGGGAGAGGGTTCAAATTAAGGGACTAAAAAAAAATATTTTTAAAAGCTAATGAGATAGTCGATTTAGAGGTAAGGAGACATGCTGAATCCAAATATGAAAATCATTTTCTCGCCGGGCAATTAGTTCACCCGCAATCCAGCTAAAACCGGAAAATCTGTACAAAATAAAAGTTTAATCTTAAGTTGATTAGAGGTTCAACTTAGGAATAAGGAGGCATGCTGAACACGTATATGAAAATTATTTTCTCGCCGAACCAATGGTTCGGCCGGAATCCGGCCAAAACCTGAAAATTCGTTAAATGTTGAAAGATCTATCTGAAGTTGATTAGATGTTCAATATAGGGGAAGGAGATATGCTGAATTCGTTCTTGAGCTTTTTTTAAACGGACAAGTATAGTTCGCCGAGAGTCCGACAGAAACCGGAAATTTTGCAGAAGTAAGGCAGCTGGAAGTTTTGATCAATTTCGTCGATGTAGAAATGACGTATAGGGGTAAACACAAACACTGAATCCATATCTGAACTTGGTTTTCTCAGATGATAGTCATTGGCCTTAAGCTGTTTCTAAATTTCAATAGTTAAAAATTTTCAAGGAGTCTGGCGAAGCGACCGGATATCTAAAAGATCCAATTGCCCGGATCAAATATGAAACTTTCGGGATTCCATTGAAACCTTTGGTCTTGTTTGTATCGTCGGGCAAACTTGATGGGATTAAAAAAAAACAGCTTATTAGCGGTAAACAGGTCGGTTAACTGGCTGACGGAGAATTGCTCATGGACATCTACAACGATGGAGAGTACTGAACACTTCCCTTTGTAGCAAGGAAACGTGACTTAAACCAAATGTTAAAGCTCCTGAAAATCAATTACTTCGAAAGAAACCAATAACGTTTACTTCCCCTTGTATGTGAAACAGATTGAGCTCGCTTTCTTTCATTTGAGTATCAAAAAACCTTTGTGCAAAACCTTCAAAGACAGATCAAGTTTCCAATATCACCCACTTACCATTTCAGCTGCATCAAGGTCCCTAAGAGTGTTGACATAGATGTCTCCAAGCAGAACCAGTCCTTTAACATGGTCTGGATGATGCCGCACAAGCTGCCGCAGAAATGGCGCCGCTTCGAGAGGTCTGCCGTGGTCGGCAAGGAGAAGTGCCAAGTTGAAAAGGGCGGATCGAAAATCCGGTTTAAGCTCGATGGCGGCTCGAAACCACCGTTCGGATCCGGTGATGTCGCCGAGATCCGTAGCAATCATTCCAAGGTGGAAGAAGGCTCTTTCGTTTTTCTGGTCCAGGGTAAGGAGTTTCATGAGCCGCAGCTGCGCTTCTTGGCGTCTCAGCACGGTTTCTCGCCGGACTGACGTGATTTGATCCTCCGGGGCGTCTGACGGCTAAAACAGAGAATTTAATAATATATCTGACGATTCAAAACGCAGCTACATTTTATTAGAGCCAAACTAAATTTTATTAAAACCAAAATGCAGAATAATCTCTACCCTTTCGACGACCCAATCGAACAGCAAAAACAGCAGCCGTGCCCAGAATGAAATCTCAGCACCAGTTTCAACTCCAAGCAATTTTCAGAAACGAAGTTCACAAAATCAGATATTCAAGGAAGACTCTTTATTTGATTTTCCACAAGTTCATTTTCCAGTTTGAGCGGCTTTGAGCTTGAAGAAAACCCTTACCAAGAAGGGCCGAAATATAAGCTCTGATAAAATGTAGCTGACGTATCCGCTTTGCATCGTCAAATATGATTCGCAGTCAGCTTCGGCTGAAGGAATATCTTTAAAACAAATGTTTTGCTTCTGATTTGTTTTATTTTCAGCACGGATGATTAGGTGCGTGAGAGTTTCACGAAGTTGTAAGTGTCAATATTCTCGTTAACTTTTGCTCAATTATTTGTTAATGGAAATATTTGTAGTTTAGTTTTTGATGGCACTAATTTATTTGTTTAAATTATTGTATTACCCAAGCACTGCCTACACCAAGTTTGTTTCTCTGCAGTGCTTGTATGATGTATGTGACAATTATTTATAATAATAAAAAAAACACTGAACCTTGTACGTCTATGTTGTGACCGTTTTAAGTAGAAGCCGGTTTCTAAGGTCACATTTTGCTCTATATATTCAATGTTATATTTTACCACAATACCACAGAAGTTTGATTTCACACAAGGATGTGCATGCATCCGTGTGCTACGTTTTATCAAAGTTATGACAATGTAGGCTACAACATATTTATATGTATTTATAATATAAACAACATATTTCCTGATTTCACTGACTTCTTATCGTTAAACTGAAAAACCTTAACCTAATTTGTTGGCATTGGGGCTTTAATTGGATTTTGGGAATCCCACCCGCCGAACCCAGCCGGCTGTGGGGCAACTGGACCCAGATTGCCCAGTGACTTAAGTTCGTAACTTGACCACGGTTGGACTTAGGACGATGAAATTTCGGGTACTTGCAGATCCTAGGTCTTGAGATATTTAACAGAATTACCCCGCCACTCCACACCCCCTTCGTGGGCACCTGATGTCCAGTGAGTTAAGTTCATGACCTGACAACAGATTCGTATTCAACTTTGGGGCCCAAAAAACGACGAAAACCATCAGCTGGCCTTTTCGATATCATGACTACAAATAAAAAGTCAGCAGATACCTTTTCGGCGATTTTTCTGCTCTTTCTGTCAATGCTTGTTATGCATAGCATATGGTGCATAACGTTTTCAAAATCGCATCAGATTACATCCCAAGTGTTGACTGTTGAAACCGCGCACCCTTGTGTTATCTGTTATGAAACTACTGACACTGCAATGGCCAGATTTCTTTCCCTCGTCGACATAATGTCTGGACGAAAAGAACTGGCAATAGGGTTACAGCGGACGTAGTTCGTAGTAAGAGAGTTTCTCCGGACCCGTTGATTCGCGGAGCAAAAACATAACATAATAGAGCTAAAAGCTTTTCTCTGTTAATTCTCCACTGCCTCTCCGCAGGGAATAAAATCTAATCGCCCGGCAATCGCTCTCATGTAGCCAGGACTACTATTTTTAATCCCGAATGTTTTACAGCGTAAATTACAGTCAGACCTCCACGAAATCCTTTGGAAATGCAAGGTAAAAAACAATATTATAACAAGGGGTAAGACAAGGTGCAAAAACAATAAATTTTTTGAAGAAGAAGTAAGATGTTTGCGCTGTTCACACTTACGAAATAATACACGCGTATTCAAAATCAAATGGAAACCTAATTCGTCAGCTCCAGAACACCCAACGGCCAAGACAACGATAACATGGTAACTGATGCCTAAATGTTTCTTTCCCAATTTATCTCAACTATTTTATCCCTTCGTACTCACTAACTTCAAAAAATGACACCTGCTTTAACCGTTTTTCAATAACGTCCACAGCCAGTGTTTAAACCAAGGTATGTCGGTTGCTCATACCGTACGCGTGCCGGCGGTTTCAAATGGTCACGAAACCAGTCGATCGTAGTTTAATTTAATATTTTTATTGTTTTACTACGAACCTTGAAGATTGTATGATTATGAAACTTTTTGCTGAGCACATTTTCATTTCGGTATCAGCTAATGATTCCAACTCAGACTCATACTCCGGTTAACGAAAAACAGACTTACGAAAACCGTAATTTGTATGCGTAAACAAATAGACAAAACAAATTAAAACAAAATCTGGTACACTGTACACCATATCTGACTTAATTTTCAATTTCAGATTGCCACTTTGGCATACATCAGAAACATACTTCTGCAAGAAAAAGATGCTTTCGAAAAAAAGAATTTTGGGGGAATATCACAAAAAGTCAAAGACACAAATTTCGCGTCGACAACTTTTGGACGTACATGTTCAGCTTTTGTTTGTCTCTGTAAGATACTGTTTGATTGGAGTCAAACATCCATATGCCCGTATAGTACTATAACTTGCATTAAAATGTCCGTGTTTTAGACTAAATCAAATTCATAGCTAGAGGAATGAAGGGAACAGGGCAATCCATGAAGAGCAGATCAGTTTTATAATTATTTATTGCATTTCTTGTGAGGCTCAGAATGCAACATTAATCGGAGATAAGCAAAGGGGAAACCGAGGGCGAAACTGATGCTTTAAGCCTTGGCTCTAAGACATTATCAGAGAGCTCGAATCCAGCCTGAATGGATATTAAAACAGTGTCATCTGATGGAGATTTCCTGACTCCCGGAGTGTGTCCCGAATGCTTTCCGGACTTCCATTTACATACAAAACAATTTTCCGCTAAATTTCCGCTCGGGATTTCTCTTGCCGTTCTGCTCCCGTTTCAATTCAAAATCAAGAGGAATGCTGCCAAGAATACTCAACCTGAATACTAGGAAGCAGAACAAAAAAGAGCATTTCCAACTGGGTTTTGGTTCTAAGAAGCGACAGTAAAAATGTTAATTGCTTAACAGCTGTAATATTTCGAAGATGTTCCCACTGGCCTGTACCCCTAGGGCTTTTAGGATTTTGGCTAAAGGCTTTTAAAGTAGCCTACAGACTGAAAAATTCAGAGTCAGTTTAATTACCACACTGTCAGAAGTTTCATAACAGATAGCGCATAACACTTTCAAGAATAACACCTTTTCACTTAGAAATAAAGTGTTATGACCAATCAAGTTTACACAATTTCGTGCCTAGATCTCCAACAACACCTTCAATTGGTAAAAATACTAACGGGAACGAAAGAAACATAAAAGATAACATCCAAAGTGTTATCTGTTCAAACCGGGCATCCTTCTGTTGTCGTTATGTAATTTCTGACAGTGTAGTATTTTTACCAATTGAAGGTGTTGTTGGAGATCCAGGCACGAAATAGTGTAAGCTTAATTGTTCATAACACTTTATTTCTAAGTGAAAAGGTGTTATTCTTGAAAGTGTTATGCGCTATCTGTTATGAAACTTCTGACAGTGCATCTATCTTGCAGTACAAATGAAAAATGGCACTGGTCCTGTCATCAGCTATAGGCAGTAAATGGTCAGTTATTAAAATATTAAAGCAAATCATGAGTTAATACAGCGTTGAAATGGAAATTCGCAATTTAAAATTGCATTACAAACTGAGAAACAGTCCTATCCTTACCATCTACCAAAACAGGTAATGCAAATTACGCGAGCGTCCGATATGGTAAGCGTGAATGAATCGAAGTCGAACGAGTAAGTTTGTGGTTTAATGAGTTTCTTAAATTTTGAAGAGTGGGAACCAGGCTCCAGCAGGGTTCCGTTTTTGCCGGCTAAAATTGATTTTTACCATACTGGCGGTTTTAATCGGCTTTTATTAATAAAAACCGATTTTTGCCGGCTAAAACTGGCTAAAATCAAATCGCACTGATCTTTTCTACGTATCAATCTTTACTGTTGTTTCTTCGTTGTTTTCCGACTATTTTTCAACCAGGGTTGATTCTAGTGTTGGCCTATATTTCGATAGTGACTTTTCAAATATGGATGTTTTCGTTATTTACATTACGACCAGCAACAGGTCTGCTATTCGGGATTTTGAATAAAAGCACGAATCTCGGCACGAATTTGGATTTCAAAGCTGAAACAAAACCATTTTTTTGTTGTACTTTGAGCAAGAAATTGGATGTTGAACCTCCAATACAGAGAATTAGTATATTTTTTTCTTCTGCGCATCTATTTACGGAAAGTACAGGTAGGCTACCCATAGGTAGCAACCACCTTGGGATTGCTATTTACCTATTCAGGATTGTCAACAACTGGGTTTTTAGAGAAAATTAGAACTGTCTGGTTTGAAGTAGTAATGTGTAATGTGAACTAGTAGAATCGTCTGTTATTTACTCCCACCCACATTATATCCAATTGAAGACCATAATGGCCAACGATTTAAAATCTCCTTTCGGAAAGGAGATACAGACTGGAATAGAAAACTTGGACAGTTGGACATGCTACCGTACTCTTCCTTATTGGGACTGTTTCGGGGAAGTTTTCGTTTTGTTTTACTATTGAGGTTGAATGTCTGCTCTGTAATTTGATTAATATGACTTAATGGACATTTAACCTTAGTTGGTTAATTTATTTCTGCCATATTCGAAGCTGACTTCGTTTTAGTGATAACAGTGCAATGAGTCAATTTTTGGGATCCCAAAACGTAAGTGGAGGGATACCTATGACATCGCAAAAGTTGTCCGTCCGTCCGTCTGTCTGTCTGTGAGCACGATAACTCTCGAAGGGAATGAGATATTTTGATGAAACTTGGTGTGAGCATTCTTTGGGTCAAGAGTAAGGTCGAGTTCGTAGATGGGCACTGTAGCCCTACATTTAGGGGTGGGGGAGGGGGTTCAAATTAAGGGGCAAGCAAAATATTTTAAAACAGCTAATGTGATAGTCGATTATGGGGTAAGAAGACACGCTGAACACGAATATGAAAACCATTTTCTCACCGGACAAGTAGTTCGTCCGGAATCCGGCCAAAACCGAAAAGTTTGTTAAAAGTAAAAGTTTTGTTTGAAGTTGATTAGATGTTTGATTTAGGGGTAAGAAGGCATGCTGAACACGAATATGAAAACCATTTTCTTGCCGGACAAGTAGTTCGCCCGGAATCCGGCCAAAACCGGAAAGTTTGTTAAAAGTGGAAGTCTTATTTGAAGTTGATTAGACGTTCGATATAGGGGTAAGAAGGCATGCTGATCACGAATATCAAAACCGTTTTTTCGCCAGACAAGTAGTTCGCCCGGAATCCGGCCAAAACCGGAAACTTTGTTAAAAGTTAAAGTTTTATTTGAAGTTGATTAGATGTCCGATTTAGGGGTAAGACGAGATGCTGAATCCGTATATGACAATAATTTTTTGCCTGACATATAGTTCGTTCGGAATCCGGTTGAAACCGGAAAATTTGTGATAAGTTAAATTTTTATTTGAAGTTGATTAGATGTTGGAAATAGGGGTAACTAGATACGCTGAATTCGTTTTTGAGCTTTAGTTTTTCGTCGGACAAGTAGTTCTGGAATTCCGCCAGAAACCGGAAAATTCGCAGAAGTAAGCCAGGATCGTTTCAATCGACTTGTAGGGGTAAACACACAAGCTGAATCTTGTTTTGCCAGACAAGTAGTTCGTCCGGAATCCGGCCAAAACCGGAAAGTTTGTTAAAAGTAAAAATTTTATTTGAAGTTGATTAGATGTCCGATTTAGGGGTGAGACGAGATGCTGAATCCGTATATGACAATAATTTTTTTGCCTGACATATAGTTCCTCAGGAATCCGGTTGAAACCGGAAAATTTGTGATACGTTAAATTTTTATTTCAAGTTGATTAGATATTGGAAACAGGGGTAACTAGATACGCTGAATTCGTTTTTGAGCTTTAGTTTTTCGTTGGACAAGTAGTTCTGGAATTCCGCCAGAAACCGGAAAATTCGCAGAAGTTAGCCAGGATCGTTTCAATCGACTTATAGGGGTAAACACACAAGCTGAATCCATATCAGAACTTGGTTTTCTTAATGATTAGCTGTTTGGCCTTAATCTGTTTTTAAAATTTAAGAGTATAAATGTTCATGGAGTCTGGCGAAGACCGAATCTGACGAAGACAAAACCTACTTGTCTGGATCAAATATCGAAGTTTTGGGATCCCATCGGAACCTTTGGTCTTGTTCTTTGAGAAATGCAACAAAGAAGTTTTACAGATTATTTTCGAATAAAGAAGTAGCCTAATCTATATACGAGATCGCTGGGATCAGTTAATTAAGCTTGTTTGAGTTCTTCTAGGTTTCTTTAATACCTGAAAGAAGTATGACAGTCTTAGAATAGCGGAGTGCTACCAAAATCACATAGTAGCAGTTAGAAATTTGATTTTTGCCAGTTATTTGATTTTATCCACGTCACTTGATTTTAACCATACCGGCAGAAATCACCTTTTAGCCGGTATTAACCGGCTGGTATTTTAGCCACCCGGGAACCCTGGGCTCCAGCCAATTTAAATGTTGTGCAGAAACAAGAAATATTTCCCTGAACTGAAAGGAAGGTCCGTCATGGCAGAATGGCTTAGCAAGCCGAAATCACAAATGAAAGGTCGCTGGTTCGAGTCTCGTTGGTGCCGACCGTTTGGCTTAGTTTAGGGAGAGTTTTCTGGCGTTTCTCTGTTACAGACAAGCCAAAAGTCTACCCAGCTTCAACTGGGCACCTAGAGATATCTAGGGAAAAGCACGGGACGCGTCGGATGATTTGCCCCCAACCACACATCGCACTCCCGCCAGAGGGCAGAGTATCAGGAGATCGGCACCTGCGCTGCGCGAACCTTAACGGGTTTGCATGCGAAAATTTGCTTTTTGGGATCCCAAAACGTTAGTGCAGGGAAACCTATGACTTCGTAAAAGTTGTCTGTCTGCCCGTCCGCCCGTCTCTAAGCACGATAACTCTTCAAGGGAGTTTGTTCAAACTTGGTGTGAGGATTCTTTGGGACAAAAGACAGGTCAAGTTCGTAGACAGGCTCTGTAGCTCTATATTTAGAGGCGGGGGAGGAAGTTCAATGTAAGGGGCCACAAGTTAACGAGATATATAGTCGATCTAGGGGTAAACAGACATACTGAATCCGTATATGATAATTATTTTCTCCCCGGACAAATAGTTCGTCTGGAATCCGGCCGAAACCGGACAATTTGTCAAAAGTCAAAGTTTTACTTGAAGCTGATTAGTGGTTCGATCCAGGAGTAAGGAGACATGCTGAATCCGTATATGCAAATTATTCTCTCCTCGAACATATAATTCGCCCGGAATCCGGCCAAAACCGGAAATTTGTGAAAAGTAAAAGTTCTATCTAAAGTTGATTAGAAGTTCGATGTAGGGGTAAAGAGACATCCTGAATCCGTGCATGAGAATTATTTTTATCACCGGACAAACAGTTCACCCCGAATCCGGCCAAAACCAGAAAATTTTTGCTAAGAGTAACAATTTTGTCTCAAGTTGAGCCGTTTGGCCGAAAATTTTTCAATAAAACAGCACTACCGTATCATTTATGTTTTTTCCAAATGGCTGATTGATGATAAATAGTAAAATTTTAAGGAATCTGCCATATCTCTAAAAAGCCCCGATTGTATGGATCAAAAAGTCCAATAAATATTAAATCTTTGGGATCCCATCGAAACCTTTGGTCACATTTAGACTACCGCCGTGTTTTCAACACCATACAGTTCTGACACAACGTCAAGCATCAACCACGCCACCCATTTTTGCCATTTAGTTTTTCACTCGCGCGTTTGCATCCACACCACGGCGTCCCGCAGGAAGACATTTGAATGGCAACAAGCCTTCCTTCGGGATTCGCTCTCCCCTTCGTCATTTTGGCAGGGATATCAAGTTGGTCTCCTATGATTATTATTACCCTTAAAACGTCCTTGTCCCCTGACGACTTGTCGTTCAGTCAATCATCCTGTGTGGACTGGTCGACTCGGAATTGCCGAAGCCGGAATTGCCGAAACTTGCCAGCTGATATGCTCCCGGTTGAACACGAAAAGCTGGAAAAACAACTTGAAATTCACGAACATAATATCTAAGAGGATCAAAACAAAATGCGAGAAGAACTCTTTACTCTTGTAATTTTCCTCATTTTTGAACTTTAAAACGAATTCAGAATAAATTTACGAGGCTCGTTTAATCTGGGACGAAAACAAACCATTCCCAAGCACTTCCCTGTGCGACAAGATAAAGGCTGTTATTTTTTCTCATTATCATCAAAATCCTGGGACCCATATAACCAAATTGATGCGTAATCGAGCTAAAAGGAAAGTTGGGGAAATGGTGGATTTTCAGAGAGGTTTTCAGTTTTACTCCAAACGCTTTGTCGCTCCGCGCGGTTTAGAAATACATTTAAAGAGGACATAACGCCCCAAGCTCTTCCGGCAGTTTGGCAATACAAGAGAAGATACGACTTCAGGACCCTCATCGGGGAAAGTTTATGTGCAACTGGTTTCTAGGCCGCAAGGAACGATCTCTAGGGGAGGCGTCACAAACTCGTTTGCAAAGTTTAACGACCAAGGGTTGAAACTTGAAATGGTTCAAAGCCGTTCGGCACTAAACTCTGGTTTTGTTGCTGGAGTAGAGAATCGGGGAGATCTGAATGGACGGAATTGACTTCGCTACGAGGAACCATGGTAAAGGAATATACGAGTATGTTTCCAAGAAAATACGGGGAAGTGTGAGTTACTGGAGTGAGGTGGGATGAAGGTTCGGCCCCGACGGCGTCGCGATTGTAAGAAATGACGGCTACCAGGGTTATCACTTGACAGCCGTGTCGCCAGGGGAATGAATGGCATCTGGTCCTCCAGAAACTTACGCCCCACTCGAATGGGATCATCCATTATGATGTTGGTACTAGATTGCCTCTGAATGCCAACTTAAAACTGTTATTCAACTGCACTAAGTGAACGGTCTTTCAAGAACGTATCGACGAAAGTGCAACATGCAATATCAGAATTTCTGCCGGAATGCGACCTATTGTCTGTGCTTGGTCAACAAGCCTTGACCAAGGTGTGCTTAAACAACAACTAGTGTGATGTAGTGTGCGGAGTGGGGGGAACAATGTAGAGATGTACCATAACTGAAATTATGATTCAAAGTCACTCTTGGGCTGAAAAGTGTGCCGAGATTAAACTTCAATCAATTCTAACTAATTGTTATTTTGTTTGGGGGGGGATACTGCGAGTACTGTAGTTTGTGTGTATCCGGAAAGGTTAAGTAATTCTTTGTTTTGTTTTCAGACCTTTTAATAAGACAAAATTTCAGGCATTAAACATTCCTGTCATCAATAGTTTCCACCAAGACAGAAGAAAAACATGATAGAAGACATCCAAAACATTCTTAAGGATCAAATGTTTACTGAAGCGTCATAATCGTCATGTCAAAACTGCATGTGCATTCAGCCCCTTCAGATGATCATTGCAAGCCCTAACCCCCTTGCTCATAACCTGCCTCTTTTTTCGCCCAATTCGGTGCTGCCGGGATTCCTAAATTTCTCCCGTGAGCAGAGGAACATGTGTGAATGATTAGCATATGTGTGAGTTTCAGACACCTAGACAGATCGATAGATATTTATTGCAAAAAGCCAACTGGCATAATGTAGTGAAAGGAAAAGTTACAAGCGGCAGGAATTTCAGTAGATCTGGTTTGAGGAGGAAGAGCGTTGGATATATAAGTGACGATGGAAGTTCAAACCATAACGTGACATGGGGATGTGAACTGCCGAGCGAGATCACTGTTCCTGTAGCCCGTTACTGAATGACGACTGTAGTGGTTTGTGAACTTTGTTCACAAGCCCCTTGATAGCTGAATCGGTTAGAACACCGGTATAGGAAGCCGAAGGTTGCGAGTTCAAATCCTGCTTGAGGAGCATTTTTGTTTTTCCGTCCACTACTATAAAATAGAAACAACTTATTCTGAGACCGTCTGCAATCTTCAAATTCTCGTCGGTTGACACAAAGTAATCGTCATGTCTTTACATGAGAACTGAAAACTCAATTAAGTACTTCCCAATAACCGATTTTGCTACAGAAAAGAATGAAACTTCTGTGACTTCACGATTTGCAGTGGAGAAAACTACACTATAAAAAAAAATCTTGCAGCATTTGCTAATCGGATTAATCTTATCTTTATTGAGATAATATAATTAGGATTAATCTTATCCCAATAGAGATAAGATTAATCCCAGTAGCATATACTGCATCCTTATTCGGAGAAACTTTTTACAGTGTACTTACCACGGTTGCTACCGACGCCAGTTCCTGAAGAATTATTCCCGAATTCAGCAGAGCAGCTTGATGCTCGGGCTCGAGTTCAAGTGCCTTTTCGAAGTAGGCCAGAGCTTGGCCTGGCTTATCTTGCTCCAGGAGGACAACTCCTAGCTGAAAAGGAAGTTATACAATCAGTTGTGCTCAAGAACTAAGGAACTTTTCCCAATGACCAACGGAGAGGAAAATCCATTAGCTGAGAGGACGCTGGAGTGGAGTGCAGTTTCGTGCTACCGGAAGAAACTTCGAAGAAGATTGCTAGAGAAATGGTGAGCTAGGAAGTAGCAAGTTTAGTCCGGTTGGTCATGCTCTTCCAGAAGTTAGAGTTCTTAGGAGATTCAAAGTTGCCAGTGGCGGGATCTTATTTAGGTTGGAAAGTCAATAATTTACGCTTTTGTTTGCATTTTTGTCGCTTATTACCTACAAGGTTTGACCGATGATTCCGTTTGCTGCTAAGATGGGTAAATTCAAGTAATTAAGGAGCGAACGTTTTGTTAGTCATTGAGTGTCTTCTACTTTGACCAGAATTAACAAAAAAATTGTCAATGGTGAAATATAACCAGTAACTACTGTTTCTTATTACGTAACGGCAAGCTTAAACGGCTCCTCGCAATACCTTCCAGTTTCTTTTAACAGTTAAATACTTAGTTAAATACCGGATCCACATTCCAAAAAATCGAAGGACGGCCAATTGTATTTTTCGAATAAGGACCAACCAGGGACCAACCATTGTATGTCAGGTGAAAGGAGGCACACTTGTGGTTTAAACCAAACTCCAAATTGTCCTCATCCACTGTGTATCGGTATCGCTCAGACAATGGGACATTTGCCGTCAGAATGTCCTAGGTTTGCGAGTCAAAGAGCAATTCTAATGAGTAAGGTTTCTTCTCTGTTTGTCCAAATTGATACGAGGAATATTTTGGGTTTTGGACGGTTTAAGGAAGAAGTTGAACGGCAAATCCTCTCTGCCCTTTGTCAATGTGTGTCTCGAACTACTTACGTGTGATTTCAGAATCACTCTTTTGATCATTTTGTGGAAACTTGCCGAAATATTTACAAATCCGCGCGTCTTTACCCTGCCAAGCCAAGTTAAATACTTTAAAACTACGTTCTTCTTTCAACAAACTGCCGGGTTTAAGAGTGAATGGAGCGATTATCGAAGTAGGTTGCACTAATATTATAGGTAAGACAGTAATTTAAGTTAGAAACAAACGGGAAAACGGAACCGGGCCCCTGTTCAAACTATAGCGCACCGAGTGATACAACGAGGAAGCTCCCATTTCTGAAATTATACCATTCAAGTAAACCCCAAATAATCACGCTGTTAGGAGCAATTCCTAGGACCCGTTCCCTTGGCGGAGCCCGGAAACCGGACACCTGTTAAAACTATAGTGAGCGAAGGGGAGAGGAGACTGCACGGAGGAGACTGAGCGGTTATACGTGACACGAGATACTAGTGAGACACGCGGGTCAGAAGCGCTGAGCATTTTTACATTTTTCTACATTTTTCATAATATCGGAGATCGAGGACATCCAATTTCAGCAGTCTGTTGTATCAAGAAAACCAAATGAGGTCTATCATAACAAGACCAAAGTTTTCGATGGGATCCCAAAAATTTAATATTTGACCAGACAACTAGGTCTTGTATAGGCCGGGTTTCTAATCATCTAATCATCTGAGAAAACCAAGTTTTCTCTATCGATACTGATAGAAACTTCCTGGTTTACTTCTGCCAAATTTCCGGTTACGGCCGAATTCCGAGCAAACTACTTGCCCAGCAAAAACAAAACATAGTTCAGAAACGAACTCAGCGTATCTCATTATCCCTATAAAGAACATCTAATAACTTCAAATTAAACTTTAACTTCTAAAAAAAAAAATCCGGTTTCAACCGGATTCCGGACGAGCTATATGTCCGGTTAAAAAATTATTGTCATATACAGATCCAGCGTCTTTTCTTACCCTTAAATCTATCATCTAATCAACTTCAAATAAAAATTTTGCTTTAAAAATTTTTTCCGGTTCTGGCCGGATTCCGGACGAACTATTTGTCCGGCGAGAAAATGATTTTTATCAAATTTTCCGGTTTTCGCCGGATTCCGGGCGAACTACTTGTCCGGCAAGAAAATGGTTTTCACCATCGTGTTCAGCATGTCTTCTTACCCCTAAATCAAACATCTAATCAACTTCAAATAAAACTTTTACTTTTAACAAACTTTCCGGTTTTAGCCGGATTCCGGGCGAACTACTTGTCCGGTGAGAAAATAACTTTCATATTCGGATTCATCGTGTCTCCTTACCCCTAAATCAACTATCTAAATAGCTTTCAAAAAATGTTTTTTTTGCCCCTTAATTTGAAACCCCTCCCCCACCCTCAAATATAGGGCTACAGAGCCCATCTTCGAACTTGACCTGTACTTTGACCCAACCAATTCTCCCGCCAAGTTTCATCAAAATATCTCAATCCCTTCGAGAGTTATCGTGCTTACAGACAGACGGACAGACGGACATTTTTTGCGATGTCATAGGTATCCGTCACTAACGTTTTGGGATCCCAAAAATGGTACGATACGATGATACTTGATATAAGGATCTCGTCAGATAAGAGGTGACACAATTTCTAGTCACTGGCTAGTTCAAAATTTATCAGAGGTTATTTTCCGAACGCCATCAAGGGTATGGGTTCGTCGTGGCTGTCTGGGATCCAAGTCAGACCTATCTGATTTGCCTGTATTTGTCCCGGGACGGACTGTCCTGTAATCTCCAAGGCCAAGAACAAACTTTTCGTATCTACATATTTCTAAGAAAATATGAATTATCCTTTTTGTTCTTTCGCTAGAGACGTCTGAAACAAAGCGCGTTCACATAAACATTTAAGATTAATCCCCGTCGGCGAGGAAAACAAAACTTTTCCAACGACTGTCCAGAATCTTTCATGGTAACTCAGACAATTATGAGTCAGTTAACAAGAGGAACAGGAAGAAGTCCTAGATGAATGGAAGAAAACTCTAAGGCCGCCACGGGGTAGACAAAAGACCAACGGTGTTTGTGAGAGTAGCGACTAGTTTTTCTAGATGCCCTATGAGACCTGAAGGGACTCCGAATAACTAAAGCCACTGACAGCACCCTTATAACAAGAACAAATAACGAGTCAGAACTTCTGTCTTCCTATATCGGTCATACAAACATGCTGAGTCGAGTAAAATACGGCCGACTCCAGACGCAAATGAGCGGAGTTGACTAGCTTCGTGCCACATCACGTTTCGTTACCTCTACAAATAGCTAAATCGCTGTGAACCGGTTTTGGCCGGATTCCGGTCAAACAAGTTGTTCGGGTAAAAAATTATTTTCACATAAGTGTTCAGTGTGTCTTTGCGTGTCTTCTTACCCCTAATTCGTACATCTAACCAACTTCCAATAAAACTTTTGCTTTTAACAAACTGTCCGGTTTTGGCCGGATTCCGGATGAAGTACTCGTCCGGTGAGAAAATGGTTTTCACCATCGTGTTCAGCATGTCTTCTTACTCCATAAACCACTATCACATTAGCTGCTTAAAAATATTTTGTTTGCCCCTTAATTTAAACCCCATCCCCCACCCTGTATATAGGGCTACAAAACCCATCTACGAACTTGACCTTACTCTTGACCCAACGAATCCTCACACCAAGTTTCATCAAAATATCTCATTCCCTTCGAAAGTTACAGACCGTACAGACGGACAGACAGACAACTTTTGCGATGTCATAGGTATCCGTCACTAACGTTTTGGGATCCCAAAAGGATCGCAAAACAAAGGTAAATAAGCTCTGGGTAGACTCAGTGAAGAAGAATCTGGAGATAACCGCTTTATGGTTGTTAGTTAGACGTTGGAACACATAGTAGCTGAATATCGCCAAGGACCTAACAAAGAATCATGACGGTCGAATTGCTGATACAAAGGTCACCTTTGACACCGAAAGGTGGCTGCACTTAACACACACAGAGTGTTTTGTTTTTGTAATGCTAATTTACGTAGTCCTTCATTTCACAAACAACACAAAGCCTTGATCACGGCACTAAGTAAAGCTCAAAGGTCAGCTGGCGTGCAGACTACAAGCTTCTTATCCTTGCTTTCACTAAGCATTTACCTGACGTCGGTGAGACTACGAAAAGCGTACTTAGCCTTACCAGAAAAAATACCCAACTTGATGAACAACGCTTTTAGGACTGATGAACACTTAGTAAATGAAACAACGTTACACGATGCATAGCAAAACTGCGGTGATTAAAGAACGCGACGAGTGAGGATGTCTACACCAGCAGAAGGGGAAAAAATAGATTACTAGACACATTTTTGAGGAAACACTGAATGCTGGAACTTTTCTCAGGTGTTATGGAATTAATTCGTTACGGTCGAGGTACTAATTAATATTGTCGCGGTTACTTTGTGGAATGCAATATTTTTCTCGTATAAGTAACAACTTGAGAGTAAAGTAAAGTAAGGCAGGTCGTCAACTGATTTAAGGCCAGGATCAATTCCTCAACATACAAAAATAACTCAAGCTGACAACTCATGAAGACATAATTCAGGCCTCTTTTGTTGTTTAACGATCGAGAACCAGTCCAGGTACGGTAGCAGTTTGATGAATCCTGATTTAGAGTGGGGGTATGCTTGTCTTCTTGTCCACATCCCTACAACCCGAAATATTAAGTTCGGCCCTGCCATTTTCCATTTGTTATGTACTAATTTTCCTAGTGAAAGAAATTTCTCACCAACTGTCTGCGAAAGACAATTCGTCGAACGACAGATTATGCGGAAACGATGACGCATGCGTTAGGTGAACCGTGAGTACACTTTCCGCTTTTGTCGCTCAGTCCGAACCTCTTTTCGCCCAGCGAATTTTGTTTCGCTAAGAAAGAAGGTGCATGAACGGTGACATTTTCTGCATCTGCTCAGAATAGGAGTTTACGCAGAACAAAGCGAACTAAGTGAACGGTTCATGAAAGCCGTCAGAAGAAGCCAGACCTGAACAGAGGTGTCGTAACGGTTCTCCAACTTCCAGTAGATCACGTGGAAAAATGTAGCTATTTGGGGAGTTAATCAAGCTTTTCATCTGCCGGACCAAGATCTTAAAAGTAGCGTTTAGTCTGGGGGTTGCCAGGTTACCTTGATCCAATCAATCCGACAAACAAGATCAAAACATCACTTAAATTTCGGAAAAGAAAACATCCCACCGACACTTCAAAACACTCTCGATCAGGCATCAGCAAGTCCCTGAGACACAAGAAACGGTTAGGTAAAAAAAGTTGCCTCTTCTGCTGGGGTGCGAGGACGGTCATAGCCTACATGACCTATAAATACCGTAGCGAGACCGATATAAGGGGAAATCGCCGAGAAACAAAATAATTATTTGTGGGCCAAAACAGAAGAATTATAATTACTAGCGAAAATTACAAAATAGATTAAAAATTGCAAAAAGGCTGACGTTTAAGTTCTCTATCTTAACGCCGTCAGACACCCTGCTTCTACAGAAACACGACGAGCAAGAAAGTTACATTCACTGCCGAAAGAGAAACAATGCCTTAAAGCCAACTCTGATGGCTTAATCCAACAACTGTGAAAGTCCGGGCAATATCGTCTTCCTCATCTTCTCCTCACAGTTTCCAGGACTACCCCCCTCAACGTAGCTCGGTGCAGCTTGGATACACGATTGATACCCCTAGGGCACGTAACATACCACCGATCAAGTTTAACTCGAGTCAGCCCACCCTTTCGCAGCTTATGCATCTCACAAGATCTCGGATTCCCCCTCCCTCCACCCCCCTTGGATGATCGGATCCACGCAAATTCTTTCTAGATAATCGGGTTTGGTCATTTCTATACATACCAAATTTCATCGCCCTAATTATTATTATTATTATTACTATTTATATCAGTCCATAAGACCATAACAACAACATGAGAAAGTGCCCGAACTAGCATAGAAGCTGGACGGAAAGGGCGTGACAGAGTATGGTAGTCGTCAGCTCGTCGCTTCAAAGCGTGAGCATCTAAACCGTTCTGTGACTGAAATACACGAATGAACGAAGGATTCATAACGCACTACCCTATCAGTACTAAAAGTCTGCTATGAAATAGCAGTCTGGACATTATCGGACTTACAATATCAAACATAGAACAACTAACTCAATAGCTTGTTGATGGTGCAAGCGAAGATAACCTTCTATTTTTAGTAGGCCAACAGGATCAGCCAGACCTGAAAGTTATTGTAGCAAAACTGGATGGAAGAACTTTCACTGGAGATGAAAAAAATCGAACCAATGTCGAGAGAGATTAAACGTTTAGCTTCAGACTTTTCAAGAATGTCAGCTGGTGTCAACGCAAAATGACGGAAATCACAAAAAGTGGAGGCTACATAATATTAGAAAACAGAAAGAAGACAGAAAAGGTGGATGATGAACTAAAGAAACCGAATTCCATAGGCCTACTGTACAACCTTGATCCTCTTACGGCCTAAGCCTGAAAGATGTTATACTAAACTGTGCCAACAATCTGATCCTGAACTTTCGAATCAACAATGGGGAATATTCGAGATGTATTCCGTCTTTCATCTCAGCAAAATATACGGTCAATTTTATAAATAGTTAACTACAAAGCTAAGTGCCCCTCAGCCGGGATTTGAACCCAGGAACTTTGGCGTTTTCGGTACCAGCTCTACCTCTGAGCTACAGAGGGACTTGTGAACTCAGTTCGCAAACAATTACAAATTTTATTATTATCCTATTTTATTAGGTTTCACCATGAGGGCACTGGGCTTTATCCAGGTTTCCAGGTTTACTCCAGGTTTTACTCCAGGTTTATCGACAGATTGTATTAGCCTTATCAGGTTACATTAGCCAGGGTAAATTCCGAACATTCCATCTTTACGTAATATCTATCTCATCCCATAGCACGGGGATGTGAACTGCTTAGATGAACTGGCCTTCGGCGGGATCCCTGTTTCTATGGCCCGGTTCTATCTTTCTATTGTAGTGGTTGCAACCCGAGTTGACAAGCCCCTCTGTAGCTCAGTGGTAGAGCACTGGCTTAGAAAGCCGAAGGCTATGGGTCAAGCTAGATGTTTGAGCAGCGTGTATAGAATGAACAGTGGATGATAACATTGTGTATGAATGAGTGTAGTTTGTCTTTTATTAGGAAACCCGGGCGCTCTATAAGGTTGTCGATGAAGCAAAGAGCCAGGTTCGGCAATAGGGAAAAGCCATTTGTACCACATTTAAAGGGTGTTTATTTGTTAGTTATCAATTTGTGTGTAGTTTGCATTCAACGTATGCCGTTATTCTTTGCGTTATCGTCACCCTTGGGCTTTCTGAGCAATGAAATATTTATCTTTCTATGGCACTTGAGCCGAAACTCTACGACATCAAATAGGAACAGCTGCCTGGTAACAGATCAGCTTGCGACAACGAAATGTTTTCGCTATGGCCTGGGAACGAATCAAATGCAGGATTGGCTCTTAAAAATTATGCTGTTGTCAAAAATAACGCTACATCTTACTAAGAGGCTGACATCTTCAGACCTACTTTCAACGAATTTCCAAAAGGTTTTGCCCATGAAGAAAGAAATAACTATCCCCTGCCGCGTTTCGAATAAGTCTCTTTCAACAACGTGTAAGAGAAGTCAAAAACAGGTTCAACCCCTCATTAAAATCATGCATGAGCTGGATGAAAACCGCAGAGTCGCTGAAACGAGATTGAACTTGCCAACAATCGATTCCAAATCTCAAGGATCGGAATGAAAAGGGATCGGAAGTGCAACTGGGAGTCTGTCATGAATGACACAAGTCGAGTGGCAGATCGCTGAAAGCGCCGAAGCGTATCCAGTTTGGATAAAGTTTGAAAGTAATCTTGTTTGCATACAGAACGCGCGGACGAGGGTGGTTTTAAAGTGCTGGCAATCGCAAGTTCACTTTTAAATCGCTGGGGATTCCGACGACATACGACTCGAAATGGATCATTAAATAGAAACTGACTTGTTTTTCCCGAGTTCAGAAAGCTTATGAGAGATATATCTAGAGAATTGCTGGAAAATATCCGTCTCTTTTATCGAGAAGTACGACGGCTTTGGTTTTTAAGGATACCTTTGGGTCCTCCTGGCCACTAAATCTGCAAAAGCAAAGCGAGAGGGCCTAAAAGAGGGTCTCTTTGGTTCTCTTAGCCAGTAAAACTGAGTTCGTAGGGGTACTCCGATCCAAACACGTCCAAGGCCTGCAGCTGACTGCAGCTATTGGTAAAGCAAAGACCCATTATTTTTCGGTAATCTTCTTCTTCTTGAAATCGGTTTCGAGCCTCCAGAGATTTATAAGAACGGCTAACAATTACTTCCAATAAGCTTATTGGTCAGAAAGACCGGTTAGGCAATTTTTTCCGTGTTTCTCATCAAAGCTAAAGGGGTATCGCGCGGTTAAACCGCAATAGCTGTATGCGAAGATTCGAAAAGAGTGTTGTGCCGTTAGGGTGGGGAGATGAGGATGCATGGGAACGATTACGGGCATAAAGTGAATCAGTAACATAGTTACAATAGGTCCTTTAGGCGCCACCTACCACGACCAAGAGAAGCATACATATATAGACAAACGCAAGCGATTATAGAAACGGTATGCGTCCTTGCTGCTATAGGAAACCTTTATCATTAGGACAATCTACGTAGTCGCATTACTGCAAGTGAGGCAATTTTTCGTTTCGCAAGCGGCAGAAACACGGAAAGGCAACCGTGAGAGACTCGCACCTGCTCTGGACGTTCCTTCCAGGAAAATCGGCCAACTGTTACAAGAAACAAATGCACCACCAAATATTGTTTAATTGCCAATATTCTAGAAATCTGTCCTCCTTTATTACCATTGTCTTTATAGTTTGAGAACAAAGATTTCGTTCGCTTCAGTGGGAAAGTTTCTACCGCTGCACCGCTACGAAGACAAGCGTGCACAGGAGTAGGCGAGGGTCGATCCTGGTTCAAGCAAAAAATCAACCAGATGCCATTCTAGTGCATCCTGTATGACGTGTGAAACTCAAAGTTTCGGGAAAGAATATGGACCACGTAATAAGGGAACAAAACTGGATAAATTTAAAATACCGTAGACAGACACTCAGAGTCGTAGGGTTCCTGACTTTCTGCCAGGATCTTATGTACGGGAAAGTTGGGATAAATTTCAACTTGATAGGTGACAAAAAACTTCAAAATGAAGAAATTTGTGGTTCCAACAGTTTGCTTCCGTACAATCGACTCGGATTTTTTTTTATCCCAAAACTATAAGTGGAAGGATACCTATGACATCACAAAAATTGTCCGTCTGTCTGTAAGCACGATCACTCTCGAAGGAAAAGAGATATTTTGATAAAACTTGGTGTGAGGATTCTTTGGGTCAAGGATAAGGTCGAGTCCGTAGACGGGCTCTGTAGCCCTATATATAGGGGTGGGGGTTCAAATTAAGGGGCAAACAAAATAGTAAAGTTTGTTAAAAGTGAAAGTTTTATTTGATGTTGATTTGATGTTAGATTTAGGGGTATGAAGACATGCTGAACACTTTTGTGAAAAGCATTTTTTTTTCCCGGGCAATTAGTTTCTTCCAGAATCCGACCAAAACCGGAAAACTTGTTAAATGCAAAAGTTTTACTTGAAAGTTGATTAGATGACAGATTTAGGGGTAAGAAGAGACGCTGAATCTGTAGATGACAATCACTTTTCACCCGGACATATAATTCGTCCGAATCCAGTTGAAACCGGAAATTTGTTATAAGTTAAAGTTTTATTTTAGTTGATTAGATGTTCTTTATTTTAAGGAGATACGCTGAACTCGTTTTTGAATTTTCTTTTTTTGCTGGACAAGTAGTTCGCTCGGAATTCGGCCGAAACCGGAAATTTGGCAGAAGTAAAGCAGGAATGACTAGCCTGCCGACTAGCCTCAGATGACTAGCCTGGCGAAGACTGGATCTGGTGAAGATAACACCCAATCGTCTGGATCAGATATTACATTTTTGGGATCCCATCGAAACCTCTGGTCTTGTTTTAGACGAGGAGATTGACTCGTTTGGTATTATCAGGCGGAAAGCGACGACCCATTTTGAAACCCTTACGATTGGCTGAAAAACCCAAGCCCTGCAGGCTGCCCCTTGCACGAGGAGCGTCACTCTGAACAGTCTTAGCGGCTGTACCTGTAGCTCATCTTGTTATTCTTGTTTCCGAGGTTGACTAGACACACATTAAATAACAATCAAATCAACTCGGCGACAACTACGCTTTGTTCTCCGACTCCACATCGCCGAATCTCTCAGTTGCGGGCTTATGTACATTAATCCGGAAAACCGGTAGCAGACCGACGGGGGAGCCACAAACCTAAAGACTCCAACCAAGGGTGAAAATGCTACAATTAAACCATTACCATCCGTCATTCACTGTTTTTGTCCGAAAATAAGGAAAACCAGCCCGTTCTCGCTGGATTGAGGGTTCGGTCTTGTTTTCTTTTACGTTCAGCTTGAGCCCATTGCGTTTGTTCTTTTTCATTTGTTTTATACACCCATCACACTAAATATTCCTTCAACCGAAGCTGACTGCGAATCACGTTTGATAGTGTAAAACGGATACGTCAGCCGAATTTTATTAGAGCTATTTTTCGTTTTCCACAAGTTCATTTTCCAGCTTGAGCCTCAAGAGGGCACTTGCCAAGAAGGGACGAGATTTAGCTCTAACAAAATTCAACTGAAGTTATCCCAAAAGAAAAACTGACATCCACTCACATCACAAGTGCCAAGCTTCTTTCCCATCAATTTGACGTATCCGCTTTACATCTTATCTATACACACTTTAGTAAAGTATTAGTAAAGTGTGGTGGGTAATTAATCCTTGAGCCAAAGCTGACTGGGAAACGAAACACCGCTACCAAAGCATCGTAGCTGACTATTCGCTTTTAGTCATTGTTTGGATATAGTACGTGTGATGGGTCATAAACAATAAATACATGGAAGACGCAATGTAATGCAATGAGACAACTGTGCCCTCATTAGAAACGGATAGGACCCTCGACGCACATACGGCTCAAAACCATGCAACGCCGGACTTATCCCACTCAGCTTAGAGTCTAGGTGGTCTTCGGGGAAATCAAGGCGATATACTCCATTCCGTTGCCATGGCAATTAAGTAACTAGGATTGGCCCCAGGAGCATTGTTCTCCTAGCATCAACGACGATACACGAAGGTTGGAATGAAATGAGTTACGGACCACTATACGGGGATTGGTGGGATTGATCAAATTCCTTGGCTTACGGAACGATCCCTAGGAGACGTCAGTGTTATTGGAGGAAGATAACTGGAAGCGGCATCGGGTTATTACTGTTTCGCAACTAGAAGTCTCTGGATCAAAGAGCGATTAGGAAAGCAGGGCATTTCCTTCGCTCGTGGAAAGCAGTGGTCTTAAAGCAATCCAAAACATATGTCGAGACGGGCTAGAAATCCCCCACAGATATTCCCGAGCAATTACGAATCATTTCTGAAAATAAGCGAGAGAAACCTCGGCGAGCAAATGGCAAGGATGGTTGGTAGTACACATCGTGGTGCTAAGCCTGAGGTACTTTATTCCGTTGAAGGTTAGCTGACGACCTACCAAGACCTTTACCATTATCCCGAAACCTGATCTCTAAACGACGAATAAATGCATTATAACAGGGACCATCCCCTTCGCCATTTTTGGCGCCAGTTTGACTACTGGAACGAACACCTGAACGTCGCACCTCCGTTATTCTCTTTTATCTTGCGATGTTCAGGTGTCTTTCTCCAGCTGAACCTCCGAAACAAACCGGTAATTGGGCCCTGCGATTGGCGAACTGAATTCTTCCAAATGGTTAGCCAGTGAACCTTCTACGGAAATTCTAAGCAGAGTGGAACTGCCTGTTTGTTCAGCGGGAAAGCTGCCCAAAAGGAAGCGACGACAAGCCGGTGAAGGCTCTGGTTACTGTGAGACAAAATAACGATACAGTGTTGGCCTTCATCTGTGCTTTAAAGAAGAAAACTATAGGGACTTGTACAAAAGATCTATACCCCTTCCAGTGGAAGATGTAGATAAGGACCAAATTTTTTTTTTTTTTTTTAGTAGCCCTACACTGGCTAAGGTTGAAAGTTATTTGTGAAGGCAGCTAAATGGAGGATGTCAAAATAACTGAATCTATGAAACGTAAGATAACATTCAAATTAATGTTAAAATTTTATGTTTTAATTAGAACATATAGCCTACCATATTTTGAAAAAAGAAGAATGGAAACAGTTTATAATTTCGTTAAACGATGAAGTTGTTATAGGAAAATGTCAGTTAGTTGATTACTAGGTGACGAGTAGACCAAAAGTAAGAAATATGAGAAACTTCAGATAAAATGCTACGGGTACGGAAAAAAAGAAAGGGAGGGTTGAGGGGTAAAAAATGCTACAACATTATTCGTATGTATACACATTTATTTTACGCATCTATGTTCTAGTTTTGCCGGAAATTTCGTCTACCAGTTCTTGATAAACAATTAAAAGGACCCTCACAAAAATGGTCAAGGATTTCCTCGTCTTTCCCGGCAAAAAAACATCTGACCAGAAAATAAATCTAATGATCAAATGGAATCAGCAACGGTTATAGAATTTGTTTCCCTCTCCTTCGTCAGTGGAAAACACCAAACATTCTAAAGAAACCTTTCCGTATTTTTTTCAGCCCACAAAATATCAAGTTCAATTTGACCCAGAATCAGTGAAAATCTGGCAGAACTTCCAACTCTCACCAAAAACAACCCAGCTCGATTTCTAAAGAACAGGGAATATCGCCAGTATGAACGGACCCTTTTCCACCACATATTCAGGATCCATACCAGCGACAATCCGGCTAATTCGTGTCCATCCCAATTCCGTATAATCGCGACTTTCCCCGAAACGAAGCCACCATCCCTCCTCGTAATGTCTCAAGCAGCGGCGACAGGAGAAACCCCATTAGGAAAAGGGACATATCTCGACTAATGGACGGCATTCCGGGACCGGACGCCGCAAGTCTAATTTAACCCCTTGGGATATATCCTTATGTATGCGACGTCACGTCCGTACCCCAAAGTGGCCCTTTCAGGGAATGTTTCGGTTTGGACAAAGAAATATGGGGGACTTACATTATAGTAGATGTCTGGATTGTTGCTGTCATAGAAAAGGGCCTTTTCGTATACCTCTTGTGCTTCCTTTGTCCTGCAACAGAAGAGAAAGAACGTCAGGATTCAGACGAGAAACGAGGTCATTTCTGTTCTCCAGAATCAACATACTTTTATCTTTGGGGATGTCAAAGATCCATGATACTGCACGTCCTCCACGATAAAGGTCATCTTCTAATTAAAGCTACGTGCTTTAATTAAGCTCAGGTCCTTTAATTTAAAGCTTTCGTAAAGCTCAGTCCAAGAAGATTTCGCATGCGAAAACACGCATGCGAAATTCGACTTGCATTCGACGCGTCAATACTTTGGAGCGAATGAGGAAATTCGCATCAGACTGCAAAAATCGAACTGTGTTTGCATATAATTAAAAGCAAGAGTTCTAATAGTTTTGTTTACCTCCTCCAGTGAGGAAACAATAATAAATACCTGTCATCTAAAGTTCGTACGAGCACTAGCTTGATGTCCGGTAGGCTACTAGAGGTTAGAGCAGTTAAAGTGGCAGCATTTCAGCATTCGTAACATTAGATTACCCTTATTCAAGTCGAGAGTTAAAGCCACTCTAGTGGCGCAATTTGGAAGCATCCAAATTGTCAAGCCAAAAGCAGATTTTAACAACAAAATTACATAAAAAGAAAAACATTCAACTGGTGCAAAACTCGAAGCTTGTCAAAAACAGCTAAATGCAGTACTTAGCAGTATTTATTCTTTTGCAATTTGTTTGAGCTAAACCAAAGGGGGAATATTGGACTTTCTACTCCAGACAATCGGGTCTTGTAGATTTCCGGTCTTTGCCCGATTTGTCACCGGGCCAAATGGCCGAGATTTTGGTTAGATTAAATCTTATTATATCGTTATACCGGCAGGAATAATTTGACAAAGAGACTTATTAGAACTAATATACAATCCCTGAAAGTGCTTGTTTCCGCGGATGACGCCCAAACAACTGATCCGCGAGAAAACTATGGACAGGTGTGGATCGGTGCATGCCTTCTTACCAAAGCTCTGATCAACTTCAGAATTAACTTTCACTTCTATCGATTGTCTGGGTTTTGCCTGATTCCGGAGGAATTCCTTCCGATCCGGATTTTACCCCCATATCAAATTCGGGAAAAAACTTTTACTTCTACACAATTTCCGACGGATTCCGACAAACTGACAAGAAAATGTAAATTCAGACCTGGATTCGAAAATCCTTCATAACCCGTTAGTCGACTGTTTAATTAGCTTAGCTTGGACAAATGTTTTGATCACCCTTTAATTTAAAACCCCCATAGGCTAACTACGAACTACCTGTACTTGGCCCGAAGGATCCTCACATCAAGTTTGACCAAAACATGTCAAAAGTGATCATGCTGACATACGTACGAACAACTTTCGAAGCTATACGTTTGGGACCCCAAAAAGTCCCATCCGATTATCCTCGTAAAGTGTGCGTCTTAACGGCACATTGCACAGATATTTGTGTGCCACTCGAACAGGACAGTCTCTGTACGGTCAGATGTTCTCACGTTCAGTTACAGTCCGTGACGTGATCGGACTCGGCCACTATCGGGGCAGTTAAAGCGGGGTTCTTGGAATCTTGTGACACACTTTATGTGGAGAAACCTGGACAAAACTTGACAGTCAGGACTATCATACGCTTCGGGGCAGCTGGGGAAAGCTGCCCGATCTTGACGGTACGAGCCTGGCTGACGTACGTGATATAGCCAATCAAGTGCCATATGAGCTTATAGCTCTTGTTCTGGAGGTTTGCGATATTTAAATGTAATCAATTTCTCAAATAGTTTCATCTTAGACTTTCGAGGGATTGACAACTTCAGTGCTAAAACGATTGTGAAGCCCTGCGGGGAGTTTACAGTGGGGGGGGGGGGGGGTTGGAAATCTTGTGACACACTAAAGGTGGAGACAACTGGACAAACTTGACAGACGGGTCTATCATATGCTTCGGGGGAGCTGAAGAAGGGTCTGCGAAAAGCCATCTGATCCTGATATGACGGCGCGAACCATGGCTGACGACTGACGTAAGACTACCTAGCAAGTGGCATATGAGCTTACAGCTTTTGTTTTGTAAGTTTGCAATTTTCAAATGTCATCAATTCTGTAAGTTTTTATATTAACTTTCGAGGAGTTGACATCTTCAGTGTTAACGGTAAGCAAAGCAAAACTTTCGCTGGCATGGCCACGGAAGTTTGAAGCAACACTCACGTTGCCCGGCCAACGTAAATCTAGTTAAACATGTGTTTCCCCAGGATTCCGACAAAATTATCGACCGGCAAGCAAAGGGCAAGACCGACAATCTAATCTTGACTGCGGAAAAGTTTGCATACTCCTACTTCACAATACAAAGATTAAGATGTCTTATATACCCTTCACTATAGAACACCTGAATAAAACGTACAGCACGTCGGGCCTTAATTAAGACTACGTTCAGTGCAACAGTAGCCAATTTTCCTCAACCAGCAAATGTGAAAATAAGAGTTTTTCGAAAAGTTTTAATTTCCCAGGATACTTCCTAGATGACAGCTAGTTCCTGTTAAACATACCAACGAACGCCGGAAACCTTAAGGGAAACTTCAGAACCGAATTGAGGGCGATTTCACCAAGAGCGAATTCACAACCCGACAATTTGGATCCTTAGCAGTGTACGAACAGGAATCCCCAAAGCATTAATAAACAAGGGACACGGCAGTAACAGTGGGTTATATACCATAACTTTTAGTGTTTTCAAAATCAGCAAATTGAAAATGAATACGGGAGGAACTAACTGTCAAAAGAACTGTTCATGAACAAATAAGTAGCGATTTCACATTTTTCATGTTGTTATTTCCACATTAACGTGTTTTGACTACTCCTCGATATTTTTATTTCAATTTTTTTTTTCTTATCTATTATTTAGCCTTTGCGATAATGGCAACTCTTCGTCAGACCTGACTGGCGTACACTGTAAAAAGTTTCTCCGAGTAAGGATTAAAGTTAACTGCAGTATTTGCTACTGGGATTAATCGTATCTCTACTGGGATAAGATTAATCCGAATTAGAGATAATCTTATCTTAATAGAGACAAGATTAATCCCAGTAGCAAATCCTGCAAGATTTTTTAAAGTGTAGTCAGTCCCTCTTGAACTGTCAGGACGGCTTATAACAGATCACGTAACCTACCTGTTCATTTACACTGTAAAAAGTTTCTCCGAGTAAGGATTAAAGTTAATTGCAGTATTTGCCACTGGGATTAATCGTATCTCTACTGGGATAACATTAATCCGAATTAGAGATAATCTTATCTCAATAGAGACAAGATTAATTCCAGTAGCAAATCCTGCAAGATTTTTTAAAGTGTAGTCAGTCCCTCTTGAACTGCAGGACGGCTTATAACAGATCACGTAACCTACCTGTTCATTTACACTGTAAAACTCCGAGTAAGGATTAAGTTAACTGCAGTATTTGCTACTGGGATTAATCGTATCTCTACTGGGATAACATTAATCCGAATTAGAGATAATCTTATCTCAATAGAGACAAGATTAATCCCAGTAGCAAATCCTGCAAGATTTTTTTTTTAAGTGTAGCCAGTCCCTCTTGACCCGTCAGGACGGCTTATAACACATCACGTAGCCTACCTGTTCATTTTCAGCAGCACATCCCCTCTGTTTATATACGCCTGCGTGTAATCCGCTCTCATGCTGATGGCCTGCCGGTACAGTGCATCCGCTTCTGACAATCTGGTTGCGTTGCGGGCCACAAGGCCGGCGAGGTTCAGGAACACATTGAGGTGATTGGGTGCTATGCGCGTCTGGTAAGTTTCACCTGGCTTAGCTCTTGGTAAGAGGGATTTTGCCTGGAAAAGAAATAAGCCAAATAGAATATTGACGGACGTGAGGGTCAGTCTCGATTGAGGTCGTCGACTGGTAGGAGAATAAAGAGGGCAATGTGCAATCTGGAAGGGTGACATGTAAGTGGCGACCGATCGACTAAAAAATTCCAGTAACTGTGATACTCATCCACCCCTAGTTAGATCTATTCTTTCCCTGAAGCTTTAGATTTCGTGTTTGAGCCTCCCAACAACTGTCACTAATTTTGCTTGAACCGAGATCGATTCTTTCAATCATCTGTTTACTCCCACGCACGCCTACACGCACTACGCACGCATACGTGGAAAAGTGGGTTTTGTCTCAGTTTTCTCTCGATATGGTAAAGGAGCTTCAATCATGCTGGTTGTAAATACTCAAATAAGGATGTTTCAGAATATACTGAGGGTGACACACCATCTGCTGCAAATCTTTTGAAGAAGTCTGTTTCTGGAGCAAAGGGTCCACGGCTATTAAAATGAACCGCTGATATAAGGATGATGGCTATACAGCTATCAGCTAGGTGGCCAAACTGCACAAATTGTGTCGATATGGCTTCCTTGGTAGCTTTTCGCACATCAAATATGTGGTTGTTGGCGTGTTCTCTTTTATGGTGCTATGTAGCCTTCGGCTCAAATGCAAGACAGCGACCGTAATGCCTGTGTCTGGCGGCGGTCTGACCAGCTTTCGCTAGTTCGGTCATTTCCACATAAGCTAGGACAATGAAACTTAGCAAGCATATAAAGGACTCGAGACAATGGTTCAGGGAACCTCATTTCCTGAATTCTATCATCCAGGACAGGGGGTAGATGATGGGGGAATCCGGCATCTTGACACGCGTAAGTTGCAAACGGATGAGCCAATTCGCGCGAAACTTGATGGGTGGTAGGAGCAAGTTTCAATTATGTGTGAGGATGGGGGGAGTTGGAGGGGGAGCGCAGAAATTATGTGACGTCATTTTATTTTCTTGTAAGTATTCCTTCAGCCCAAGCTGACTGCGAATAACTGATGGCACCAAACAATCAAGTCAGCTAAAAACAGATTCTCAGCTGACTTAGGAATAAATACTACAGTTTTATTAACCCATTGAAATGCAAGAGGAATAGCAAAGAAAGGAAAACACAAAAAATACCATCCAAAGAAGAGCGTACATCGGGTTAACATTTAAAAAAAAATGTTAAAACACAGATGGCCGAAAATACCGCCAGACACGCACTTGCTGTATTCATTCAATCGACGGTCAGTCACCGCCCCAGGATTTTTCAAGCTTTCGTTGCCGACTGAATCGCAGGGCACAGGAGATTGTAAGCAGGGTGTAATCTGCTACCACTATTTGCACATTTGTGTCTCGAGGGTCTCGGGTTGAAGCATGGTTATCGCTCATTATCTATTTAGTGCCATCACTCTTTCCGTAACACGCAACATATGAGCTAGTAGCTCTTGTTTCCCTCTATTTCTCTTGTCACAGTAGGCGAGTTATATAATGGATACATAATAACCCGCATCACTGCACTGTCAGAAGTTTCATAACAGATAGCGCATAACACTTTCAAGAATAACACCTTTTCAATTAGAAATAAAGTGTATGACCAATTAAGTTTACACTTTTTCGTGCTTTTTCGTTCGTGCCTAGATCTCCAACAACACCTTCAATTGGTAAAAATACTAACGGGAACGAAATAAACATAAACAGATAACGTCCCAAAGTGTTATCTGTTGAAACCGGGCATCCCAAAGTGTTATCTGTTGAAACCGGGCATCCTTCTGTTGTCGTTATGTAACTTCTGACAGTGTAGTATTTTTACCGATTGAAGGTGTTGTTGGAGATCTAGGTACGAAATAGTGTAAACTTAACTGGTCATAACACTTTATTTCTAAGTGAAAAGGTGTTATTCTTGAAAGTGTTATGCGCAATCTGTTATGAAACTTCTGACAGTGTGACCCACTTACAGCAGTTGGAAAACTTCTACAGAGGTTCAACAATAACTTTAGGCACGAATGGAAGAGCATTCTTTTACAATAGGTTATTTCTGTAGATAGGTAATGTTGTCATAGTCTCTATGTTTGTTTGTTTTCCTCTTATTACAGTGTTTCCTTCTTAATTTCTTTCTTTATTCCTACTCCGTCTATGCCTTGTGCATTTTGATGGATGAAAAATAAACTTATTATTACTATTATAGAGCCAAATCATTATTTGTGCTTTAATCTTACCTCGCCTATCAGCAGAGGCGTCACTACTGGGGGGAGGGGGGATGCCCCCCCCCCAATGTTGTCGGCCAGTCGGTAAAAAATAGCCAAGTCGGCGCGAAGCTCCGCGATTTTTAGTAAAAACAGTCAATTTTTTTCTTAGAAATAGTCATTTTTTCTTAAAAACGATCAAAAGCAGTCGGTTTTTCGTAAAAAATAGTAGTTTTTTCTTAAAATCAGTCGATTTTTCGTCAACACAGTCCTTTTTCCCCAATAATAGTCGTTTTTATCTGCAAAAAAAGAGTCGATAAAAATGACCAGCCAGTCGGTAAATACCTTCCCCCCCAAAAACATTTTGGCTGGTAACGCCTCTGCCTATCAGTGCACGTTACTGGGGTTAGAACCCTCGGCGGAGCGCCAAGTGAGTGTTGACGCAAGAGCTCATGTTCCGAAAGCAGTTCCGTTTTCAGGGAAGACAGAACGAGTCACCACTGTCCAATAAGAAAACAACAAGTAGGTAGCCAACATATTAAGCTTCTGTCACTACTTCAAAGACTAATATCAGGGAACGGGGAAAACGGATCATCCGAACCTATAATATTTGACAGTGCAAAAAGGAAACGTCAGCTAAATTTTATTCGAGCTATATTTCGGCCCTTCTTGGCAAGGGTCCTCTTCAGGCTCAAAACCGCTCAAACTGGAAAAACGAACTTGAGGATTTTGAGGGTTTTTCGTTTTTTTTAGTTTTTCCACAAAAAACTTGTGGTTTTTCCACAAGTTCGTTTTTCCAGTTTGAGCGGTTTTGAGCCTGAAGAGGACCCTTGCCAAAAAGGGCCGAAATATAGCTCGAATAAAATTTAGCTGACGTTTCCGTTTTTGCACTGTCAAATATGATTCGCAGTCAGCTTGGACTGAAGGAATATTTAACCGAACCTCTTGGCTTTTGACTGGCACGGCCCACTTGAAGCTCGACCACCTTAGATAAAGATCCGCCAAAACAGGGTGTTACGAAAACTGGAACCCCGGAACTCCGGACCCTCCGCCACCGGACCGAGTGGCTAAACGAAATCTGGACCCTCTCACACGAAAACTGGACCGAGCGGCTCGGGGTACAAAATAATGACGTATCACACGAATCCTGGAACCTCACAGAACCTCAATAATGAAATGTACAATATCCTGAAACCCCGGAACTACAGACCCTCCGCAAAAGATTAATCCGAATAAGAGATAGCTCTCCAAGTCAAGTTTGAGTCAAGTTTCCTGTTCCTTTTTTAAGACATCTAGAATGTCGCAAGCAACAGGGTCCAGCTCTGGCAGATTACGAACTGAAAGACTACCATAGCACTAATACAACGCACTTACCACTTGCGCAAATGGGGGTATCCTGAAACCCCGGAACTACAGACCCTCCGCAAAAAGGGACCGCCTCGTAAGGAGGCTCCGGACTATTATGGAGCGCTTTAATACGAATATTGTGAGGTTCCAGTATTCGTGTGATACGTCATTATTTTGTCCCCCGAGCCGCTCGGTCCAGTTTTCGTGTGCGAGGGTCCAGTTTTCGTCTAGCCACTCGGTCCGGTGGCGGAGGGTCCGGAGTTCCGGGGTTCCAGTATTCGTAACACCCCCAAAACACACATTCAACATTCCTCCAGCGTGCAACTCCAGCTCTCGCTTAATCAAACTCCTATCTGACTGGTGTGAAACACTCGCCTTTCGGACAATTCTGTCAGTCTCCCTCCATCTGACAAGTCCTCTATCCTCCAGCTGAGCTTTTTCCCAGTGACAAGATTTGGAGAGAATGATATTCCTGCAAGTTTAATTGCTCATTCGAGAGCCAGACGTTCAATAAGCATTAACTCAAAATCCCCCGAATCTCAGAAGAGTAATTACATGAACTGCTTTCTATTTTCCAGACAGCAGACATATCACTGCCAGTATCTTACTTGTACTTGTAACTTTTACTCGTAACATCAAAGTTTCTTAATAAGTTTTTCATGGTTATAGTTATTCCCAAAGGCCTTCCACTAACTATTCTTAAAGCAAAACTCGCAGTATTTACTGTCCCACTACTTACTTATCCGCGGGTTTTGCTGTTCTGAGCCATTCTCCAAGGCCCACCGACTTCTCGCAAAAACAGGAATAAATTCAATTAACCATTTTTTTTTCTGACGAGCGAGCTTCTCATACGATCGTCGGGAATATGTTACGCGTCGAAAATAGCAAAATAGGTTAGTGTGAAAATCTCTGAGTTATCGTGAAAGGGTAAGAATATATTGTAGATTACGGAAGTAGGTTGCATTGGCCCTTTAAAAGCCCCTTCATCCTGAAAATTCTCTTAAGTGGTCAATTCATACCGATGCCTTTTTTACGGCGGTTACGTCGACGTAAAAATCGTATGTAGCTCTCCCTAACGTAACCCCCAACGCAAGAAGAAGAAATTAAATAAAATGGATTTGCTTGATTAGAAGATTCACCGGTTTGATGCAGCCGAGAAAATAACAGAATCAGTTGCCTTCAGTGAAAACAATGAGAATTTCTGATGGTCTGAAAGGGGTCCGCTGCAGGTGAGGAAGTACCGCAAGGGTCAGTCTTAAGGGGGCTTAACAGATCGAGGTTCTGCCCCTTCTACTCAGCTCACTTACGTAGATCTTCGAGTAAGACGAAGTCAATTTTCTATCTGTCTGAGCCAAAGAGCGCAAAGCACCATATCCGCAAATCCTTGGTCCGTAGTGGAAATCGAAGGATTTCGATATGGCAGAATAATCATGCCACTGGAAGGATCGCTTGTGAATAGCAAAAAAACAACATACCTTTCCCACTGAACCTTTCATTGGTGAACCATCCATTACTTTACAACTAGCATGACTGGAAACAGTGCTGAAACCGACTACCAAAAGGATCGAACTTCGAAATCGGATAAACTATGTTGTTTCATGCTCTATCTTTTTCAGGCTCACAAAGATTAAGCTTAATCGAAACTGAGTCCAATCCAAAACGCGGATGCAAATATTCAACGAGCTCAATGCTACGAGTAGCCTACAGAAGTCGTCCGACACATTTTAACAATTGCAGCACCTACACAGCTCATTGCAGCCCGTGTGGGAGGTCATCGCAGCCAAGAAGATTGTCGACTCTTCTTAGACGCTCCGGTTGCGTCTGGATGAACGGAAGGAAAGTGAGGGGGTCCGTTTTCCTGGACGTAATTACGGAATTCCGGACGGGCTGCAAAATCGAGCTACGTGGAAACTAAACCCCCCAAAACCTCATCGGACAGCGGCTTGGATTGGAAACCGGGCAGCGGATTGAATTAAGTGCAGTAGTCACTACTGCGATCTATCTCTCTGCTTTCTGATCTCCATTACAGGAGACAGCAAACGACACGTCCCGAAGGCGAGGGAGGGAAGAAGTGACACCCATCTTCTTACGGTTGTTACTTGCCCGAGGCGTACTCATTTGCCTGGTACTATGGGGCAATACAGTAATATCCCCCTGGAGGCGCATAGAAAGGGTTACTCCAGTAAGCTTGGAGACAGAAGACTCCCTGAGGAGTCGGTCGCTCCCACGTCATATTACTCGTGTACTTTTAACAGAACCCAAGTCCAGAAGAAAACACTGGCAGATCTTTAAGAAAGACCTCAAGCCATGGGGAAGATTCCGAAGGTCGTTGAGATCGCTGCTTAACTGCAAATCGTAGACGAAGTTGACTAGGGAACGTGACTAAGGAAATGCGATCGATTCGGTTGTGAGGGGGTGTCAGACCATCGTCTTTCTTCCAATGAATGCCAAAATTCAGCGCCGGCACTAGTAGCTTCTGACAACACCGCTAGGAACCCCAGGAAAATATAAAATTCCTAGTTACTTACAAAATGGCTGGTTAGCCTGGAACTTGCGACGGCCAAGTTCTCGGAAGACTTGTACATTCGCATGGCCCTTTTTCTTTTTAGTTCAAATTTTTTAACTGAGATGCCCTCTTCCTTTCTCAAAACCTGAACTTGAGCTCTTCGAAACCACGGTGAAGGGGAGGAAAACTTGTGACAGAATATACATCGTTTTAGTTGCATACAACTATTTTTCTCATCGATACGCACCATACACTGCCGTTGTTATTGTTACCTTATTCGCATGTACAAAGGAATACAAAGGACTAGTAGCAGATCGAATGTTTAGCATTTTCAAGCCTCGCAGTCCAAGCTCGTATTTGAGGCTTCCAAGCAAGCTTTTAACCGGATTACCGAAATAAAAACAGTGCTAAATGAAACCCTTTCAACTTATACTTTCGAATGCATTCAAATAAAAGTGCTGCAGTTAGAAAATGTTTACGCTTCTTAAATCCTTTCATTATTCAACAAGACCAATGGTTTCAAATGGGGAGAAATGGAGCGTTTTGTTTTACGTCTTGGGAAACAAGACCAAAGGTTTCGATGGGATCCCAAAAATCTAATATTTGATCCAAACAATTGGGTCTTGTCTTCGCCACTCAGTCTTCGTCAGATTCGTTGAAGATTTTTACTGTTAAAATAATGTTCAAAAATGGATTCAGCATGTCTCCTTGCCCCGATACCGAATCTCTAATCGACTTCAGATACAACTTTGAGCTTCAACCAAATTTCCAGTATTGGCCGAATTCGTGATTAATCATTTGTCCAGCAAGAAAACTAAGTTCAGATATGGATTCAGCGGACCTCCTTACCCCTTCAATGAATATCTTATTAGCTTATAAAACATACATGTTTTTACCGTAAATACGAAACCCCTCCTCTGCCTCTAAACATAGGACTAAAGAACCCATCTACGAACTTGACCTGTACTTTGCCAGTGGATCCACAAACGAAGTTTGAACAATATCAACCCCTTCGACCTTCGATTACACCCATCTCTGCGCGTTATACACGCGAATGAAGTCCCTCCGACGCGCATAAACAAAGAATGACATCATCCACGCTCAGAGCTTTCGACTGTCTGAGAAAAGGGGTAGGGACTGCTATAGCCGAAAATTGGTCGACAAATTTGTGTCCGGTTTTCGCCGGATTCCGGGTGAACTAATTGTCCGGCGAGAAAATAACTTTCATATTCGAATTCAGCATGTCTCCTTACCCCTAAACCAGCTATCTCAATAGCTTTTAAAAATATTTGTGTGTGCCCCTTAATTTGAAACCCCTCCCCCACAACTAAATAAAGGGCTACAGAGCCCATCTACGAACTCGACTTTTCCCTTGACCCAAAAGATCCTCCACCAAGTTTCATCAAAATATCTCATTCCATTCGAGGGTTATCGTGCTTACAGACAGACGGAGGGACGGACGGACAGACGGACACTTTGCGATGTCATAGGTACCCCTCCACTTACGTTTTGGGATCCCAAAAATCCATGTCTAAATATTCGACGAAGTGTTAATCCGAAAAAAACTACTGAAAGTGCACAAAAGGTGCTACTTTAGACAGGAAAGCGGGGGCCATCTGTGATCGACAGGTGAAACGGACTTCAGAAATATTAGGTAATTCCGGGTTGAACCGGAATTCCTTTCATCCCTGAACAGTTAGACAAGTGTTCAAATAAGCATTCCTCTACTGTACTTCAGCTGTACGCCGTCAAAAACCTGTGCGGGAAACTTCGGATATTCTATTCTTTCTCGTCCAGTCCTTCACGATATCCCTCCTCCCTTGTTCTGAAGGTAAAGAGCTAAAGCTACATCGCACAGAGGCCGAACCCAGTCCCGAAATGACACCCGACTGTCCCACTGCACGCTCGCTACGAACGAAGTTCCGTGCCTTCTTCTGTGCAGAGGTACAGTACAATTCCCAGGTTATGACTGTGTCGCCACAGAATATCTCAGTGGACGTTTATTGTTTGTTTGAATAACACTATTTTAATTTGAAGAGAATTAAATTTTGGCGTGTTGCCGCCCTTGCGCTCTTTCGAAAACAAAAGAATTTGAACTACTTTCCCGCTAATTCGCCTTCGAGACAGCCGTCTCGGGAGTCCACTAGAAAGAGGTCATTCCCCCCGCCCAAAATACGGAATCTCCCTTCCTCCTCGGATCACATATTCCGGGTTAGCGGAGACTTTTACCACCCCCAACATAAAAGACCACTTACTGATAGAAAACCTCCTCAGCCATCAGGCGGCAATTGTTTCAGAAAAATGCCAAACGGCAGTAATTTTACATTCATCTTCCGCTGGCGCGTCTGGGGGGGGGGGGAGGATGACAGATGGAAAAGAAACTGCGAGAGAAAAACTGAGAATGGGAACGGAAACAACATTTAAACGAAGACTAATGAAATTCCTTCTCTGAAGGTAGAAGGGAAAATCGTTATTCAAAGGGGGCGGGGTAAAGGAAATTCGCCTTTTGTTTTACGTTTTTTTGTTGTACAGCAGATGGAATATATTGAAGCGAAAATCGTTGTTTCAGTAACAGGGTTCCATAGTGACAGAGACTGCACTGACGTATCGGTGAGATGAAACATCCCGAACCAAAAAGTTATTGAGAATAGCTAACTGTCCAATACCGAGAAAGCCAGTAAAAACCAAGTCAAAGACTTGCGTTCTTTTAACTTCAACACTTTTCACAATTAGTTGTAGGTGTTTTCTTCTCCGATTTTTGAAGTAATGCGAACTTCCCGGGCATTCCGGTGCATCCACGTACGGGTATAAGCGGGAGAGGGGAAGTCATCCTGTACGAAAACTGCTAAATGTTATTACTTTTCCCTACTCTCCGGTTCTCCTAATTATAGGGATATGTTGGAACGAATATGTAACAAAGAAAAAACAGCGAGTATTTTCCAGAAAGAAATGTCGATTCAATTAAACACGAAGATCGTCGGCGGTATTACCGTCCGACCCCCCCCCCCCCCCAACTACTTTTACTGAAAGCCCATTTCCATAGACCTAACAAATTTACTAACATGCAAGGATGGCAGAAATATGCATACCTTCAGATAGGCATCCT
The DNA here is from genome assembly GCA_023053555.1 of Branchinecta lindahli. NCBI lineage: Eukaryota > Metazoa > Arthropoda > Branchiopoda > Anostraca > Branchinectidae > Branchinecta > Branchinecta lindahli. The sequence continues at coordinate 5,888,897 of JAKZAO010000007.1, read as the reverse complement.
CAGCTTCTTGGAGAAGACCGAGATTGGTATAGGTCCTTCCGACATTAATGTGCGCTCCGATATCGTCCTCTTGAACCCTGTAAAAGAAAATGCTTTAAACCATCGCAGCCACAAGGATAGGCCGCTACAGCTGTGAAAAACCTACAAGAGAGCAAAAAAAAAGGGAATTTTTTTTTTAAAGCTTTCGAAGACTTGCATAAGTGACATAGATACTATTTCTTTCCTCGAAACTGCGTTCCGCATTTGTTTCGGCTCCGGACTGGTTCGACTGAACATCGACGCAACTTTCTTGGAGCCAACACTTAGGTACATGCACAAACAGTCCAAGTTTTGAAATCGGATGCGAATTTTGTCCTTCGTATGGCATGCATTTGGGGTCAAAATTGGCAGAAATGTTGCCGAGAATACACGGATTGTCGCCGAGAATGCATGAAATGTATCCGAGAATGCTGCTTCTGTCGCCGAGATTTTTTGTGTGTATCCGAGACTGCAATGTTTGTCGCCGAGAATGACAACTTTGTAGCCGAGATTTCCACTGAAAATCGTGTCGCCGAGAAATACAGATATGTGTTCGAGACCAAAAATCTAGTTCCCGAGATGAATCAAAATGTCGCCGAGATCACTAGAAATGTCGCCGAGATTTCACGTAATGTCGCCGAGAATGCATCAAATGTCGCCGAGATTTTTTTGAAAATAACATAAAAGTGAAAAAAGTGTCGCCGAGAATTTAAAAAAAAATACAGCTTAGAACGATAAATCTCAGTTTTGAGATAAGAAAAAATGTTGCCGAGATAGCACGAAATGTCGCCGAGATTGTATGAAATGTCACCGAGAATACCCGAAATGTTTTTGAGAATATCCTACACACACAGCTGAAAAAAGTGTCGCCGAAAATCGAACCAATCCAGACTAGAATGACTAAGTTTTGAGATAGGGGACAATGTAGCCGAGATTGCACGACATCCAGTGCATAACGATAGGCTATTTTGTGATCAAAGTAACAGTCAAATGCGTGATCCAATCCCGACAGAGCTTGGCAGTTGGCGAGGGTACATGTCACAGATGCTGCATTTACAAGCCCGGACCAAATGCGACTCTTCGCTGGAACATATGCTAACTACCTTAAGTGTGTCATATACGCTAAGAAACTCTTGTTGGTAATAGTCTTTACTCAATAAACATGCCAGTGTAAACAAAAGAGTTTTGGTTGGGTTGCTAAAAAGTAAGATCCACAGGTAGTTTTAAAGTTTAATCTAAAAGGACTGAGATAAGACAATCTAGTTACCCATCACTCCTTCACTAAAATAGGCTTGTAGACCCGAGGAAAACACGTTACTTCGTTGCTCCGCTATTCATGAATAATCGATTTTCGGATAGTGGACTTTCTCTGTCGGATTTGTGGAACCTCTATGCGCTTGTATCTGTGTTTTATGTATGAAGGGGTAAATCGGGTCAAAACGAAAATTAAAATTAAAATGATTGTCCCTAGAACGGTTTATAAGTGTAAATGCGTCCGGTGCCTCGCTGGCCGCTCGGCTCTCTATATATAGCTTACCGCAATTCTAATTTTAATTTTAATTTTCGTTTTGACCCAATTTACCACTTCATATTTATGGTTGACAAAAACGCTTTTACGAATAAAGTGTTAACGCAATGTGCCCCTGCCGCGAGCTGACCGGCCGTAAATATTCTGAACGTCACTAATAGAGCAGATAGTGGAAAAGCAAAAAGCCCTTGGGCTGAATCCAAATAATTCAATGTATTCGATTAAATGATACACAAATAAGTTGGCTTTTCAGTTAAACTTTAAGGTATAGGATATGGATCACAGGTGCTAACAGATCTAAAATAAATATAGCCAGCAAAACAAATATAATCTAAACTTGCTTATAAGTAGACCATAGACCATAAAAAATGTGTTCCCACCTTACAAGTTTAGAAATATATGACTTTCAAGCGAATCTGATCTGGAGACTTGATTTTGAATTTGACGACTTGATTTTCCTTCACTTGAAGTCCTCCTCTAATAGTCTTGTAACATGGTAAGCTCAAGGTTCAACCTCCACACATTGCTGGTATGATAGGAAAGTTTGGTTCTATCGAACAGAAAATGTCAGGTAAGCAGCACTGTGTATATAGCACCTCCGTTTAGGCCAATGGCAGGTCCACACTTTTTCATGGTTTTACAACGAAGTCGGCGATCAGAGGTTCTGAGGAACTTCCACATAAGCACGGACATGAATGTGGCCAAGCACAATGCTTCCTAACTGGGTTTTCTACAGCTTGTAATGATAGTGCTTGTTCAGCTGCACTTCACATGCAGGCTTCCTCACATGCCACATCCTTTCATGGTAAGCTCATGGTAAGGTTCAAATCAAATCACTCAAACTCAACTTCTTCGGTGTCAAAAACGAAATATTGTTTATGAAAACCAGCTGTGACAGATGGTTTCCAATCACCATTTCACTTGGGCAAAAGCAGTGAGACCATTTATTTTTCCTGTTCGATCATCACCAGAAAGGTCTTCTTATCTTGCAAGATCCTTTTCCCCCTAAGCTAACCTTCACAATAACTTCATCAGGAAATATCTTCTAAAAGGACTTCTAAACAACATCATGTAACAGATTGTGGCTTTGGATTTTCTGCAATGCTGCAAAAAAAAAACAATAGTTGTACTACTAGCCGCACTCACATTAGCTTACAGAACATACTTGTAGGCCTACTATGAAATTTAGATGAAAAAAATCTTTGAATTCTGATTTATAGCATTGCATCTATAACAATTTTGAAGGTATAATTTTAAAGCTTAGTGTCTTGTGAATTAACAGGCATGACAAAGCCTCAAGACATTGAGCATACTATTTAACTTCAGTGTATAGTATTAAACTTACACTATTAATAAACTAGGGAAAAGGATTATTATTGAGTGCTATACTTCAAATCAAAACCAATTGCCCTCCGCACGAAAGGAAATCCAGATATGTCGCTGCTACAGGATACCTGTCTTGTAATTGGATAAGCAATGCAAGATAGTTCATTCTAGCCTATGAAAAATTTTAGTCTACAACTGTTAGGTACAAAAGTGTTTAACTGCTTAGACACCTTGACCTGACCATGACCCCAATATAGTAGTACTTTAACTGGATAACACGCCCAAGTGTCTGAAAGCTTGTATTTAACTTTTTGTTATTGAAATACAACAATTTACTTCCTGCGTTCTCAGTCAGTATCTTAGGATATGATGCTAGATTTTTCCAGCAGTGCATGAGTGGCAGACCAGCAGTCAGTTCGCCTTTTCCAGTATCCCCCACTATTCTTAATAGCCTATAAGAAACAATAGTTGCGTTTTTGCAGATACCATGGTATCTGTTACCACAGTAAAAGGATCTGTAAGTGATCATTTTGCAGTTACCGTGGTATCTGATCTACGGTCCACTGCAAAAACGACTATTGCCGAAATTGCACTTCTCGAAGTCATCCCAAAAGAAAAACTGATATCCAGTTACACCACTAAGTGCTGAATTTCTTTCTCACCAATTTGACAAAATTTGATGAAAGTGAGGTAACTTTTTCAGATACCACGGTCGGACCGTGATATCTGAATTTCAGTTACCACGGTAACTGGCCAGATACCAGGACAACTGCAAAAACGCCTTTTGACCTTGGTATCAGATACCCCGATAACTGCAAAAATGACTTTAGACCGTAGCCTATTTCAGATATCGTACCATGGTATCTGCAGAAATGCAACTAATGTTTCTTTCTGACAAAATGAGCTAGCAAGTTTCAAGAAAGACAGTCAGCATTACTTCATGGCAGGATGTGATTAATTGGGCCCTCCCTGGGCAAGGCAACTAAGCCGTCTGGACCACTTCCTCCTCCTGCAGCAAGGAGAGTAGCCAAGTAAAGAGACTCTACTCCACCAAAAAGGATCCTGCTGGAAAAAAGTCTCTATCACAAAGGATTCTGCTGGTTAGAGACTCTCCATCTCAAAGGATGCACCGGGTAGGGGAATCTCTCAGTAAACGGAACACACATGTGGAATTGCTGAGAGATACTCCAGCCCAATGAATCCTATGAGATCGAGAGTCTCCGGCCAGCAGAGCCTTTTTGGTAGAATACAGTTCCCTTTATTTGGCTACTCTCCTTGCTACAGGAGGAGAATATGGTCCAGACTGCAGCTAAATTATATTTATGGTAAGCCTGCTTACCACGAATCCTCCAAAAATCCTTGATTTGTGGATACCATGAGCGTGTTCCACCCCTCTACCAATAGTAACTATTAGTTACTATTTCCGTTCCAGCCTCACGAAAAGTTACTACGCTGACCGTTCCAACCTTCTCAAAATAGTAACTAATAGTAACTATTGCTTACCACGCTCAGGAGCGTAGCCGTAGTTAGCGTAGTAACTACGCATCTCTTAGACTCTGCAACGTGATTGGTCAGATCAGCCCGCGGCCTGATATTTGACCGAAAAATTGAAAAAGCGTTCCAGCCAAGCGTGGTAATTACGGTAACTAGCGTAGTAACTACGTTAAGTAGGGTGGAACACGCTCTCTATCATGCCAAATCCCGTTGTGCAAATTAAGTGTCTGTGGTGACTGTGGTAAACTCTGGAAGACTGGCCAGCTAGCTGAGTGCCTACTGAGAGGATTTGAGTGTAACATCCACTCGTTTGTGAACTGGTAATGAGCACTCTAGAATTCTAAATTTACCTTTCATCCGAGTAGCCCATGTTTATTAGTTTTGAATTTGGCCAACAAATTCTTAGCACTGTTGCCACTTCCTCTGACGGAACCTGTGACGTTTGGCAGGAAAAATCTGTGACATTCTTTCCTGGTAATTTTTTCAGCAAAAAACTCGAGGATTCTGAGGTCCCGAATTACTTTTATAACAGAAGCCTGACAGAAGCTAATATTTATTCGTAAAACATAGAAGTCCTTTTTCCGGAAAAGAGCTGCCTTGAAACTGGCCAAAATAATTTGAAATCGCAGAATTTACGAGATTTTTGCCAAGTGTAATTCCTGCAAAATTCATGTGACAAATGCCCCCCCCCCCCACCAGCGAGCCGCCGCCAGTCGTTTACGTTGACACGCGTGTCAAGGCGGACTCTCGCCGTTTCCCGAGGACTCCTCGGGGAATCGAAGGGGACGGCGAGAATAGAAGGAGTCACTCCACGCGGACTCCCCGTACAGAAACAGCGAGAACAGGGGGAATGCTTCCAAAACGGATTTTGTTCGAAAAAAATATGCAGTTGACGAAATTAGTCTGGATCCACTTTATTTTTTATTTTGTTCATTATGATTGTTTTTAAATAATTTTACATTGCACCAACACCAGCAAAAATTGATTCCCCTCCGAATCTGAAAGGGAGTCCTTTTTTATGATGGTGATGATAATCGGAGCATTCCCCGTCCGTGGGGACTCGCGAGAATACGGGGAGTGAGTCCCCGGGACAAACAAAAACACGGGGACTCCTCAATTGGAGTCCTCGGGGAACGACGAGAATACGCCTTAGGGCCTGAACAGGTCACGTGTCTTAAAAACTGTAGCAGTTTTTAATCGGATTTGCTCCTGTGTATTTGCATTGGGGAAAGGTCCCGGAGTACCGTCGCCAGGGAGTTCAAGATGTTCTAGCCAGGGATGTTCGGGAATCTGGAGAGGCTTGCCAGGGTGTTATAAGAAAATAATAATAATATATTTATAATATTCGCTTGTCTTTTATCGAAAGACAAGTGACCTGTCTTCTGGGACTTGTGAATACGTTCGCCCTATTGGTAAGATAAACGAAAGAAAGACGAAACAAAAACAAAAGCGAAAAGGAAAACAATTATTTGATACTGAACATTATGCTTTTTGTGTAAAGATAAAGAAGAGATAAAGAAAGGAAATGTGATCATTTTTTTCGACTACTTTTCAGATTTTGCTAGCCTTTTGTTCTCACACCGCTAGGGATTTTAGCAAGGAACTGCGACAGCCACCGACAGGCAGATACCGAGATACCGTCAGGATTCAAATCTACAAAAGGTGGGATAGGACTGAATTTCATGGATCATACAGATATTTCATTTACAAAGCAAGTAGGTGAAGGTACTGTCCGAACCTGTTCTTTTTTTTCAGTGTGCCTGCTACAGACAAAGCTGGTTTTTATTTGATTAGAGGTATTAGAGGTGAGCACATTTTTAACTGTTCCACTACTTTGTCCTTGCCTTGGCTTTGTTACTTGCATTTGACTTGCATATAAAAAAGTAAAATTGAAAAGAAAAATAACAAACTTGATATTAGCTAACAGCCAACTAGGCTACTTTAGGGTTATCCTGGCACAAACTAGAAGTAGAAATTCAGTTAATTTTCTTTGATTTTGAATTTAATAAAAAGCTCCTTCTTTTGGAGGGGCTTCAGACTCAAAACCGCTCAAGTTGGAAAAATAAACTTGTGGACAAACCTTTTTTCAAACAAGTTCATTTTTCCACCTTGAGCGGTTTTGAGCCTGAAGAGGACCCTTGCCAAGAAGGGACAAAATAAAGCTCTAATAAAATTTAGCTGACGTATCCGTTTTGCACTGTCAAATATGATTCGCAGTCAGCTTGGGCTGAAGGAATATTTAATTTAGGTGCAGTAGGCTAAAATTTGTAAGCACACAATTGCCATTTTCTCGGATACTCTTACTACAAATAACTGCCGGGGCTTCACCCTGCAGCAAATTCTTATTATTATGAATGACTTTTACTTTAACCTTGTAAGAATTGTTGTTAATTTTTCTTGATATTTGCACAATTTTTCACATTTGTTTGCTGCTGTGTTTTTGTCTATTGTTTTTAACCAGTAGGCTAGCATATTAACATTCCAGCCTAGCCGAAAATTCGACAGTCTTATACTTTGAGGTGTTTCCCTAGCATGCCAAATCCCTTTGAAATGCAGCTGCATCCCACTCCCCTCAGCCCAATACCCAGTTCCTTGCCCCTCTAGGTTTCCGTAAAATGAGACATCTTCCGAGAAGCCTAGAATCACTCAGACAAAATGATCTTGAAAAAACATTAGGAATTATGCAGGATTCAGGAAGTTTGGAAGTTTGTTTTCAGGAAGTTTGAGCGTCTAAATGGGTGCATTTCTATATTATTCATAGGCCTACCTTTAGTGTCCTCTTGATTCGCTGTGGGGCCGGTTAACTGCCTCACTTATTTAGCACTGATAAATTTTAGTCCACCTTCAGTCTGAACCTGGTTCCTGCCCTGGTAGCCTGGTGCCTGGTAGAACAGAGCTTTCCACTCGAAAGCAGAAACATTGTTTGATTAAACAAAAACTTGGCTGCACAACTTCAGATAGTCCTCTCTGACATAGGCTATACACCTCCGCTTCACTTTGCATACCGTAGGCTTTGGCGAGGACAAGCAAAAACCATCCTTTTTGGCCCCAGGCAAGAGCTCTACAGAGCTTTCCAAAATGTAAGGGTCATATTCATCAATCCGGCCCCAGGTCCACACTTTCTGTAAAAACCGCACGGGTTTGACCCTTACCACTTTGTAGTAATAAGCTGAAATCGGGGTAGGCTACTAGGAACAAAGAAAAAGTTAAAAGAAACTGGGACAAAACCAAAGTGTTGCTGTAGCAACACAATGAGGTATTTACAGTTTCCCGAAGGAGGAAATCATTTACCAAAGAAAAGTTTAAGTTCAAGGCCATCGCAGCCTCTGTTAAAGTTCTATAGCTTATGTCTTATTATAATTTGAGTTTGGTTTGACGGATATACCTTTGTCAATGGCACTTTTACTGACAATTTTCTGTAAGTATGTGCAGCCAACACTTATGGCTCTCTGGTGCTATGGCGTCAAGTTTTTGCAACTCTTCATAACAGTCCTAGATTGTCTTTAAGCAAAGAGCTGCTAAAAGTCTCCTTGCCTCAGATTGAATAAGCAAATAATTCAGTTTCTAAAGCAGGAAATTTTGATTGTTGGATAATAAAGAAGGTTTATTTTAATAGTACAGACCATCAGTTATTCAAAGTAGCTGCATTCAAGTAATAGACAGTTGAAAATCGATGATTTCACGTAACCAGACTTCTTAAATAGGTTGTGAACTTCAGGATTGTAGTATTTGCTGCCAAATGACAAAACAAAAGTATCTTGTTCCTGATCCAACATTTTTTGTTGTCCTAGAGAATAGAGTTGCTGCTTGAAATATGTCAGGAAAAAAGCCATCAGTTAGCTTGATGGTTCCAGAGTCGGTTTAAAGTACTGTCACAAAAAAAAACTAAATAAACTAATGCTGTTATTAAAATGCGTACTGACAGCTTTCCAGGATGGAACTAGTTAATTAATAGCCAAACACTTGACAATATAACTGTAACTTCTGAAGTTTGCTATGTGTGCCGAACTTGATCTCTTTTCCAGGGCACAGTCATTTATCAAGAAACATGAACTGACTCGGCCAGTATCACCAGAAATTCGAAGATGGATTCCAAAGTGTTTGATGCAGTTGTCAAGAGTGGAAGTCGGTGTGGGAGATTTGCTATTAAAGTTCCATGTATGGAAGCTCGAACTTGTCCCCAAGAAGGAATACGCAAGAAGAAATGTTTAAGTCAAGGGCTGATAGCCAAAATTTGGAAGAAGAGTATTAATTGACAATCAATATCCTACATGAAGCATGTATGCAAAAGGTACGTTCTTCAGCTTCTGAGGATCCATAGTGGTGGAGAAGCCGGAATTTCAAGGTGAAAAGCTGTATCAGAAGAAGTATTTGGACATATATGTCTTGTTTATCTCCACCAATACATCAGATAAACCACTTATTTTCTCTGAAGGACAGTTGAACAGTCACAGTCCTAATAAAGGATTGAAAGCACAGTTGGGAAGCAGTGTGCTTGAGCAAATTCCTGTCCCTGCTGATGTGGAAGTTCTCAGAAGCTCTGATCTCCGACTTGATTGTGAAACCATGAACAAGCATGGGCCTGGCATGGACTTGTACTCCCAGTCACGGAGTTGCTACAAAGTGCTTCCTACCTGACATTTCCTGTTAAGAAGAACATAAATGTCATATAAACCATGTTTGGATACTTGGACCTTAAACTAACCATGTGACAAGGCTGTTGCAAGAACCAAACTGTCATACATACTATGTTTGGTGGATTTTACCCTAACCATTTACAAGCTATTTGTGGATGACTTTAATGGGAGAGAAAATCAAGTCGTCGACGTCAAAATCAAGCCTCCCAGAGCCAGATTTTTGTCAAAAGTTATTTTTTCAAAACTTTTAAGGTGGTGACACATTTTTGATGGTATATATCCATAAACGCTTTTCAATTATATTTTTAATGACTATACTTGACACCTGTGATCCATATCCTTTCCCTTAAAACTTCCCGTGGATCTGACCTTTAAGCAGTTGCTGTTCACGTTGACACTGAATCTATTGAGGAAAGACTAATACCAACAAGAGCCGATACCAAATATGGCACTTATTAAAGTTTAACTGAAAAGCCGACTTATTTTTGTGTCATTTGATTGAATACAGTGACTTATTTGGATTCTGCAAAGGGATTTTTTTTATTTTCCACTGTCTGCTCTAGTTATGACATTCAGAATATCTGCGGCCGTCCCCACAGCGTAAATTCTACTATGACCATAAATATGAAGGGGTAAAGCGGGTCAAAATAAAAATTAAAAGTAGAATTGCGGTACTATATATATAGAGCCGAGCGGCCAGCGAGGCGCCGGACGCGTTTACACTTATAAACTGTTCTAGGGACAATCATTTTAATTTTCATTTTGACCCGATTTACCCCTTCATACATAAAACACAGAAACAAGTGCATAAAGGTACCACAAATCCGACAGAGAAAGTCCACTATCCGAAAATCGATTATTCATGAATAGCGGAGCAACGAAGTAACGTGTTTTCCTCGGGTCCACAAGCCTATTTAAGTGAAGGAGTGATGGGTAGCCTAACTAGATTGTTCTGTCTCAGTCCATTTCGGTTAAACTTTAAAATTCCCTGGGGATCTTACTTTTTAGCAACCCAACCAAAATTCTTCTGTTTACACTGGCATGTTTATTGAGTAAAGACTATTACCAACAAGAGTTTCTTAGCGTATATGACAAACTTAAGGTAGTTAGCATATGTTCCAGTGAACAGTCGCATTTGGTCCGGGCTTGTAAATGCAGCATCTGTGACATGTACCCTCGCCAACTGCCAAGCTCTGTCGGGATTGGATCACGCGTTTGACTGTTACTTTGATCACAAAATAGCCTATCGTTATGCACTGGATGTCGTGCAATCTCGGCTACATTGTCCCCTATCTCAAAACTTAGTCATTCTAGTCTGGATTGGTTCGATTTTCGGCGACACTTTTTTCAGCTGTGTGTGTAGGATATTCTCAAAAACATTTCGGGTATTCTCGGTGACATTTCGTGCAATCTCGGCGACATTTCGTGCTATCTCGGCAACATTTGTGCCTATCTCAAAACTGAGATTTATCGTTCTAAGCTGTGTTTTTTTTTCAATTCTCGGCGACACTTTTTTCACTTTTATGTTATTTTCAAAAAAATCTCGGCGACATTTGATGCATTCTCGGCGACATTACGTGAAATCTCGGCGACATTTCTAGCGATCTCGGCGACATTTTGATTCATCTCGGGAACTCGATTTTTGGTCTCGAACACATATCTGTATTTCTCGGCGACACGATTTTCAGTGGAAATCTCGGCTACAAAGTTGTCATTCTCGGCGACAAACATTGCAGTCTCGGATACACACAAAAAATCTCGGCGACAGAAGCAGCATTCTCGGATACATTTCATGCATTCTCGGCGACAATCCGTGTATTCTCGGCAACATTTCTGCCAATTTTGACCCCAAATGCATGCCATACCTTCGCTCCGAAATTTTGACCTATCGCATGCAGATTTTCCCATGGTGACGCAAACTTCGCACGCATATTTTCGGATACGAAATTTTAACGGACTCTGTGTGCACGTAGCATTATAATTCGTAAATTAATCATAACGTCATCTCAGCAATGCAGCCTTGCTCCCGGTAGGCAAACGGCTCTAATACCACCGTATGCATTGAGCTGCGTACACACACATCCTGACAAGGTTTCGCAACCATCCGATGCATCCAGATGCGTAACACTTTCGAAGCGAAAAAGGAAATTCACATCCCAGAGTGAAAGTATCTTAACGTGACTTTCATCCATATTCCCACGAAACGCCCAATATGAGCGTCCTCTTCAATGCTTTCCCCCAAGAATTGGCTAAGGACCTATGGCATTTTACCATAAGAACATTCTTACAACTTATCAGTTCTGGTCGAAAAGTATTCCGGTGGGGTATAAACTGGTACCGGCGACAGGCAAACTCTGTTAGTGATGATCTGATGAGGATGTCATTCCGCCTCGAAGACTCTATTTTACATTGAGTAACCACATAACCAGCCAACGCATAACCAGGTGCTGGTCATGGTTCGAGCTTAGCATAGAAATCAAATCACATGATCGTCACAAGAGGTGTGCTTTTCCTAAGGGGAAACCACATACCCTTAATTGCTAAACATGTCTCAGATCTGAAACAAACACTCTAAAAGATGATAAGCCTCAATGCCGTCAGCTTCAACAGGAGTTCAGGAAGGCCGACTGCTGACTTTTCCCGCGACTAAACATAAACTCTAACAGATGTCGAAGACAGCCAACGCCATCTGTAGTGGGAACAGCCTACACCCCAAAACTTTCAAATCAGAGCATCTCTGGGATTCCAGGACTACCAGTTTCAGTTTCAAAGCATCTCAGGGATTTCAGGCAACTAAACACGTGAGATGTTCGTTACAGAATAAATGCAATATCGACAGATCGGAAACTGAAATCATTAGACTACTGGATCGAAACTGAAATCGTATTAAAAGGAAAAAAAATAATTATGTGCGGCTTCATGTAGCCTACTAGGATCGGAAGGAGGGAGTTTGAAAGGATACGCTCACGTTGGGAAGTATATCGCGTTCTCGATCATCGCAGTGTCCCTGCAGGCTTGAGGGAAAATAGTGGATTTTTTTTTCAGATCAAAGAGTTATACCATGGAGTACGGACGGAAAAATCAAAAGAAGCAAAGGAACTTTCGCACAAAAAACGGACGTGCCTGATGGGAGCATAGCTCTGAATGTCCCCTGCTGATGAAAAACAACTGAAGAAGAGCGTTCTTTTGTCGAGAACGATATCAGACATTTACGTACTTCACTCTTAAATAAATACTCGATGTTAGGGTTCCGAACAAAAGCACTCCACATCAACCAAGACCGAATCCATTCCCCAAACTCACACTCTACGCTTTTGCAAAGAAATCGTGCTCATTCCAGTGCGTTTCAAAGATTCTCCCCACAGATCTCTTCACAATGAAGTCGCCCACTCGTCATAATATCACCCACTTGGTAAACCAGTCGAAGCAGTTCAACTTCTCTGAACAATCGTGTCTTATCTCAAATCCTTACTTTCCCAATTATTTTGCTTTCACAGCCAATCTTCTTAGCTCCCGCTACATGAACTCGGCAATTAAAAAAGCTGAAGTGAAGTACTATTCATTTCATAATGAATTCCCGGTCCGCGTGTAATGTTTCTCCAGCACGAACTTTCGCGTGGCGCAACCACTTGAAGAATAGGGTGGTTATGGAGCTAGATGACACGAAAGTGGCTATTGTCGTGCTTGGAGAGTGGTAGTTTAGCAGAATCAGGCGTGTAAGCTTCAAAACATGTGAGGGGAGACTACCAAATGTCCCCCTTGCATACTAGATAAACTAGAAGGTCAAGATATATGACCTGTTTTCGACTTCTGCTGCACTTTCAGAAGTTTTGCAACGTTTATGTTATGACCCTTTAATGAGTATCCTTTTCGCAGAACATAACACTTTAAAAGAGTCATAAGACAAATATTTTCTGCATCCGTCACAGTATTTAGAACATGGATGCGCGTCCATTTGAAAAATGTAATCAAATTTCTGGCAGTGTGATTCAGTTTCTTTTGGATCTCTGCGCGTGACTGTCTGTGGTGACGTATATTATCCAAGTAGCTGGCATACCGCTAATGGTGTTGATATCCACTATATCAGACTAATTGAAACCGCGGGTATTGCAGGAGTGGGGTAGGCTAAGGATACCTGCGTGAAGGAATACGTTTTCAATTTTCCAACTTTTCCTCTTCGAAAATAAGGATGGTAGTCTATAGACGAGGAGAAGGAACGTTGTCGGAGGGTTGAGTTGGTAGAAGCAAGAGCATAACGACAATCTGATATGCTACCGGATAGACCATTTGTCCCCTTCGTCTTGGAGTAACCCAGAGGTAAGGCCTTGAGGGCCTAATATGCGTTTTCTGCTAGTCCTTCGAATAGCTACTTTTACAAAAAAAAATCGTTTGAAGGCCTACTCTCCCCTATGCCTATGCAACGTTGTGAGAAAAAGACATGCCTTCTGACACGCACGTCAAACATGTTACATTTCACTGGCGGCTGCGGTGTTCCTGGATTAATAGTTCTGCTTGTTGGGACTTGACGAAAATGTACTATTTTTTCACGTTTTCGCTGTGACAACAGGCTTCTACTCATGGTACTAATTTCATGTGTTCTTGTTTTATTTCATATATATATACTGAAGAGTCACAAATTTACAACCGCCTTTTCACTCTTTTGGTCGCATTTTCATGTAGGCTATTAATATGGTTATTTTATATAACAAAAAACAAAACACTTTCTTCTACTCCACTTATTTTCGCTTCTGGAACTGTGGGTTAAACATAAATTATCATCATCGTTTTAACTACAGATGCACTACGTCACACACTACTTAGGCAGGAAAATATCTATATTTTACAATTGAAGCATTTTTTATACAGTGTTTCATTATCTCTTTTAACTACGTACATTTTGCGTGCTTTTTTCGTTCCTTATTTTACAATCATAACATTAGATCAATTTTTATCATGTGTGATGGATGATAAAGAAACACTGTAGGCTGCCAAAACTAGTCATAACTAGTGCCATGAACTAGTCACACTTTACAAAACTAGCCTATAAGCGTTTTTCCGTGCTCCCACATACAGGTTGTGGGTCGAATGTAGCTCGAAAAGAGCGTTCCGCAGCCTTTCGTGCGGCCCAAAAGTGTGTTTCCGCGACCAACAAGATTTTCGTGGCTCGCTTTGTGGCTCAAAAACGAGAAACAACTGCCGAGGTGATTTTGTGGCTTGATTCTGGCGGGAAATTCGAATTTGGCAGCAAAATAACGTCAAAACAACAAAATTAAAAACATTTCAAGTATGTGGACATAAAACAGAAGATCCTTTTTGCACTGAATGGTAAGGACGAAAGCCTAGAGTTGTATTTATTGAGATTTTTACAAGATTTTTATTTATATATTTAGACATTTGAATTTACCGCCCAAAAAATAGACAAAACGACGTTTCCGCGAGTTTCAACTTGTGGCTCGACTGTGTGGCACACAATCGTGTTTCCGCGAAAACACTCAGAAGTGTGTGGCCCACACTTGCGTCACAGAAAAACGACTTATATTAGGGCCATTTCAGATTACGACTGCCAATGGCAGCCGGGATTAAGTAAAGCTCAGGATGCCGAATCGAGCGCCTGCAGAAGTGTACAATTAATCATCCTACAACGAAAGCCTCAAATCCTCGGCATAAAACAAGACCAAAGTTTTCGATGGGATCCCAAAAATTTAATATTAACTAGGTCTTGTCTTCGCCAGATCCAGTCTTCGCCAGGATAATCATCTGAGAAAACCAAGTTCAGATATACCTGTTTAAGCCATATCTATTTTGACGATAGGCTACTGATCGAAACTTCCTGGTGTACTTCTGCCAAATTTCCGGTTTCGGCCGAATTCCGAGCAAACTACTTGAACAGCAAAAACAAAAGATAGTTCAGAAACGAGTTCAGCGTATCTCCTTACTCCTTATCCTTATAAAGAACATCTAATCAACTTCGAATAAAACTTTAACTTCTAAAAAAAAAATCCGGTTTCAACCGGATTCCGGACGAACTATGTTTCCGGTTAAAAAATGATTGTCATATATAGATTCAGCGTTTTTTCTTACCCTTAAATCTATCATCTAATCAACTTCAAATACAAATTTTGCTTTAACAAATTTTCCGGTTTTGGCCGGATTCTGGACGAACTATTTGTCCGGCAAGAAAATGGTTTTCACCATCGTGTTCAGCTCGTTTTCTTACCCCTAAATCGAATATCTAATCAACTTCAAATACAAATTTTGCTCTTATCAAATTTTCCGGTTTGCGCCGGATTCCGGGCGAACTACTTGTCAGGCAAGAAAATGGTTTTCACCATCGTATTTAGCATGTCTTCTTACCCCTAAATCAAACATCTAATCAACTTCAAATAAAACCTTTACTTTTAACAAACTTTCCGGTTTTGGCCGGATTCCGGGCGAACTACTTGTCCGACGAGAAAATAACTTTCATATTCGGATTCAGCGTGTCTCCTTACCTCTAAATCAACTATCTAAACAGCTTTCAAAAATATTTTGTTTTTCCCCTTAATTTGAAACCCCTCCCCCACCTTCAAATATAGAGCTAGAGAGCCCATCTTCGAACTTGACTTGTACTTTGACCCGAAGGATCCTCCCAACAAGTTTCATCAAAATATCTCAATCCCTTCGAGAGTTATCGTGCTAACAGACGGACAGACGGACAACTTTTGCGATGTCATAGGTATCCGTCACTAACGTTTTGGGATCCCAAAAACTGTCTGAAAGAAGACAATCTTCTCATGCGTTTTGACAACCAAATTTTGAATTTTTGACACCACAGAACCGTCCTTCCGGACTTCGATACATTGGCCCTAACACTCGAAGCAAGAACGACCCGAGAACCAAGCTTCTCCCCCCGCCGATGAAATATTCAGAAATTGAGTGTTAGGCTAGTGCTATTAGGGTCTAAACAAAATTGATTGATTGATAGGCTATAACATTACATACAGATTTGGGCGGAGGGGTCTAGCCGAAAATAAAATATAGGTGCCAACGCCTCCAGAGCTCGTTTCCATAAATTTGTCACGTAAAATTACCAGTCTTTTTTCAAAAAAAAATATAGCTATTAAAGCAGTTGCTTTACGGGCAAGGAAACATGCTGAATGCATGTTTGAAATTTAGTTCCTCGCTGGGCAAGTAATCCGCCCGGAATTGGCAAGTACGGGAGTTTTGCGAGACGTAAAGTTTTGCCACATGTCGGTTGAAGGGTCGGTTAGTGGATGATCCAGACGGGGTAGCGGAAAAGAAGTTAAAGTTTAACCGAATAGGGCTGAGATCCAACAGTCTAGTAACACTTATTCACTTAAATAGGCCTCAAAATCCGATAAAAATGCGTTACTTCGTTTATCCATTATCCAAAGATAATCGTTTGCATGAACTCTTTGATAAAAATCGATTTCATGAAAATCTTTCGGATTTGTATTACCTCTATGTGCTTGTCCCTCTTTGAAATACCAACTAATAAAGTAAGGTTACCGAAAATAAAATTAAAATGTCAGATTCCTTGCAAGACATATCCTAAAATCATTTTCCTACTTTTATACAGAGCGTGTTCCACCCCTCTACCGATAGTAATTATTAGTTACTATTTCCGTTCCAGCCTCACGAAAAGTTACTACGCTGACCGTTCCAACCTTCTCAAAATAGTAACTAATAGTAACTATTTGCTTACCACGCTCGGGAGCGTAGCTAGCGTAGTAACTACGCATCTCTGCAACATGATTGGTCCGATCAGTCCGCGGCCTGATATTTGACCGAAAAATTAAAAAAGCGTTCCAGCCTAGCGTAGTAACTACGGTAACTAGCGTAGTAACTACGGTAACTAGCGTAGTAACTACGGTAAGTAGGGTGGAACACGCTCACAGACGTAACTTCTCCCATGTCGGTATCTTTAACTCTGGAAATGCAAGCCTTTGTTGAAATTCCAATTCTCCGCGCCTGGATGAATTTTGGATTGTCGTGCAAACAGCGCACACTCTGAACATTATTACTAGAGCCCCAGACGAGTCAAAATATTTCAATGTACTCAAATATGAGATGTAAAAATAAGCTGCCGTTTCAGTTAAATTTATATGCTCAAATCTGGCCCTAGATTAAAAGGGTGAGCTTCGGCTTACCTGACAGCTTCCACAAAATACTCCAAGGCCTCATTATACCTCTTCTGGCTCTCCAAGGCATGACCGACGTTATTGAACAGTTTGGCATTCCTCTGATTTACTCTGAGTCCTGACGCAAACACACTCTCTTCCGTCCTCCAATCCCAATTCCTAACATGTGTTTTCGCGGCGAATACCAGTAAAGTGAAGACAAACGCAGATCGAACCAAAAATTTATATTTCCTGTAAGAAAACAAAAATTACAAGGGAATTTCACCTTATCTCCCACGGAATAACATTTGGCTGAATATTGTGCTTGAGGCAAACTTCTCAGGAGGAATAAACAAGCATGTTTTAATTAGAAAGCGAAAGGGAGACGGAGACAAAAAGTTATAACTGAAACTTTCAGACGTCGTTGCTGGGCTTTTCTCCTCTTGGAAAATTCTTAAACTTTATAAAAAGGATGGCGTTTAAAGTAAGCAAGAGCCATTCGAAATTGCCAAGTGCGGTAAGTTACTACAGCTTATGAGCTTAACTGACCTTATAAGTTTAACATAAAAGGCCTGAGATAGGACAATCTAGTTACCCATCACTTATTCGCTTGAAGACCCGATGACAATGCGTTAGTTCGTTACTCCGCTACTCACGAATAATCGATCTTCATATAGTAGAATTTCCCTGTCGGATTTGTGGTATCTCTATGCGCTTGTCCCTGTGTTGTATGCTTGACGAAAGCGATTTACGAAAAAAAAGTGTTCACGGAGTGAGCAGTGACCACTGTCACCATATAGTAGAATTTGTGTTGTGAGGACGGCCGCAGATATTCTGGACGCCATACTTGAGCAAGTAGTGAAATACAAAAAAAATCCCTTGACACAATCCAAATCATGCAGTGTTTTCAGTTAAATGATATAAGAATAATTTGTCTTTTCAGTTAAAGGCTACAAGTATACTACTATCATCATAGAGATGCAATCCAATTAAAGTCTTTGTAAAGTCTACACAGTCGATCAAGGCAAATGAACAGAAAGACAGTAGTTATGAATATTTAATCGCAGAAGTTTAGATAAGTTCAAGTTGATTTTTTACTACCTATTGCTTTTATAATTCGTCTAGCCTCGGCCCATACGACATGAAAAGTATGTACCAAAGCTCGGCCAGAACGTATTGGAAGGACAGCGAAGGTAAGAAAAATACTAATTTACGCCTTTCCTAGCTTACGCTCTTCTTTCTGTTAACAACCATACTGTGCGCCTATATTAAAAAGTTAATCAGGTTCCTGGTTCCACCTCTAAAAACGCTCGAGGTTACACATTACTGTCTTGGGAGTAAAATAGATCGACAAGCAAAGGTCCACAGGGCAAAAAGACACCTCATTTTTGCCGAAATGAGATACTCGACTTGCTCTAGCCATTCCTAATTTTTGCTATAGAAAAGAGTGTGTTACCTTATGCTTCGTCAACGCTACCTCTTGAAAAAAAATCTATAACCATTTCAGGGAGGTTGATAAGCTTAGGATTTTCCTCTGTATTTTCTGTGCCTTTCGTAATGGGTGGGTGCGCAATACAGCATCTGGCGCCCATTTATAACGGAGAACATAAGTCTTACGAGAGACATTTCAGAATACACTATGGCCTGTAGTAAGGGCAACTCAAAACAAACAAAAATTTCGCTATTTTAAACTTGATCCAAACGCCAAATTTTCAAAGTACTTCTCCAACCTACAAGCCAAGTGTACCCTAAAAACGTGTAAATTCAATACAAAGTGGACGAACAGGTCCGTGACTGATATTTTGCGAGCATTGAGCTTCGTGAACATACAGTCCGGTAAGCTTTCGCATGCGAAAATACGCTTGCGAAATTCGCGTAACTATGGGGATGCGCTTCTTCAACATGTTCGGAGCGCGGGAGGAGATTCGCATCTAGCTGCGAAAAGTGGGCTGTTTGTGGACGTACTTTTAGCGCCACAGGAAAACGACAGTATACGCGATAATTTCACATGGTGAACTCTCGTTCGTTGCCCAGAAAAAAAAGTCGGACGAGGGATTGATCAAGCTGTTCATTCTAGCGAAGCTTTATAAGAGTAAGCTTCGCGCGTGTGATACTTCGATATCGATATCGATATACTTCGCGAAATCGGCCTGTGTGAGTACGCGTATTTTATTTGTGTATTTCAGATAAGTTTTTTCGATGGCCCTCCGGTTGCTGGCAAAAATTCAAATCCATCAAGTTTCAAAGCCGCTAGGTTCAGCAAGCCTAAATACAAAAGCCCACCTTACAAAATCCTAGCCACTGCTGGTTCGGGCAACGGAGACCCCGAAAAAAGGATAAAAATGCCCAACAGCTGGCGTTTTATTCGCAAGCGAGCTGCACCCCGACAAAGAGAAACTGAATATTACAACAAAAGAAAATACTGCTGACAACCGACAAAAAATAAGTAACGGGATTCCCCACTATGTCCGCACCGTTTACCAAGAACTGGAATCGCAAAGAATATGAAGAGGACTCCGAATTTGGACAATAAGCAAAAAAGAAATTACTCCACAGAAGAGGCTCCGGCACAGCACACAAAAAGTCTACGAGATACGAGAGCAGGCGGTAGCTGACTTAATCAGGACCTAGACGCAGGCCAAGAAAGAAGTAGAAAAAGGGTCATGCATTCATTATTTTTAGAGAAGGGGAAACATAACTAGGTCAACACGAACATGTGGAATAGCGAGACCAGATGAGACTAAAAAAAAAATCAATTAGAGTCGTTAGCGAACAGCAAAAAACGGTCTTGCCTTCCAAAGAACAAGAGCTGTAAGCTCATATGGCACTTGCAAGGGTTGAGATGTATTATTTGATCAAAAGTAATTTTCGACTGTGCGGTTCAGATGCGCACTTTAAGGGAGCTAGAGAAAAAGTATTTTATCGTACCGTTGAACTTGGCTGTAATGATGCGCACTTTAAAGGCACTAGAAATTCATCTGTAAGGAAGACCCTTGAGGCAAAAACGATAGCAGGCTCTTAGGGATCATTGATATATACGTATGATCAAAAGTATTTTTTTTTCCACTAATGCGGGTAAAATGCGCACTTTAAGGGTGCAAGAATTTTTTTTTTTTTGCATAACCCTTGTGGGACAACTGATCATGGGTTGAGATGTATCGTTTGATAAAAAGTACTTTTCGACCTTGTGGTTAAGATGCACACTTTAAAGGAGCTAGAACTTCATTTGTAAGCAAAACCCTTGAGGCAAAAATGATCATGAGCTCATGGGGATGATGGAAATGCATATATTGCTTAGAAGTATTTTTCTTAATTTGCGGTCATGATTGATACTTTAAGGAATGGTCGGATTTGAAAAGTGGCGATTTCTAAGCCAATCTTGTCGAATTTCTAATATTCCAGCCAAATTTCATCGTCCTAGCACATCTGGAAGTACCTTAACTCGCGATCAGCGGAATTCCGGACCCGCCCCTCAAACTCCCCCCACAGTCGCCGGAGCCAATCCGGTTCAGTTTTGGACTTGTTTGTTATTCCCACAAAGTTCCATCCCGATCTCTTCAGACCAATCCGGTCACGTATTCCCCCCCCCCAATTGTTGTCGGATCCGGTCCGGACATGAAAAAGATCCCCACATGCACACCCTCTGTTCAGTTATTAAATTTCACTCGAATCCGATCACCCGTTCCAAAGTTACGCATGGCTAAATATTCCGGATTCCCCCTCCCTCCGATCCCCCCACGACTATCGGATCGAGTGAATTTTTATTTACAAGTCAGTTTGATCGGGTCCCTGATACGCCTCCCAAGTTTCGTCGTGAAAATACCAAAAACCGTCATCACCAGAATTCCGGGAAACTCCCCTCCACCTCCCCCCCCCAAGTGCCCGGGTCCAGTCCAAACGTTTAAACGATTTATCTGGAGCAGATTCTTGTTCTTCCCAGCAAGTTTTACTCCGAACCCTCCATTATAACCGTTTCTCGAGATTTCCGGTCTTCCCCCACCCCAACTCCCCCATAGCTGTCGAATCCGGTTCGGACTTCAAATGGAACATCAGAGATATGTCATTCATTCAGGTATTAAGTTTCGTCCCAATCCGATCACCCGTTCGAAAGTTACACAACACTCAATTTTCCATATTCCCCCGCACTGCACCACATATACAAACCCCTTCGACCCTCGAATGCACTAGCTCTTTCCAATGTTAACAGAGTGATCCGATGCAAAGAGTGACGTCACGCCGCGCGCAGACCTACTAGTGTGTAGAAAGGGGTAGGGGTTTTACAAAAACTACTAAATTCTCAGGATTCCCCCGCCCTCTACTCCCTCCACGGTGGTCGGATCGGGGAAGTGACTATTTGCAAGTTAGTTTGGTCGGGTCCCTGATATGCCTGCCAAGTTTCATCGTCCTAGCACATCTGCAAGTACCCTAACTCGCGATCACCGGACCGACCGACCGACCGACAGACCGACAGACAGACCGACCGACGGAAAAGTGATCGGTATATGGCACTTGAGCGAAGCTGCAAGTGCCATAAAAAAGCCTGGGGGTGGGCAAGTAGATGAAAGGCTAATTCTAGAAGGAAAAAAAACTCGCTTACTGTCTAAGCGTCTAAGTCTGCTGTCTAAGGAAGTCTACTGTCTAAGGATGCGTGATTTCAACAGACAACACTTGGGATGAAATCTGTTGTGATTTTGTAAACGTTATGCATTAAATGTTAAGCATAACAAGCATTACCAGGAAGAGCCGAAAATCCTGACGACAAACTAAAAAGTCAGCAGATGCTTTTTGGAAATTTTTGTTTTTGCTCTTCCTGGCAATGCTTGCTACGCATAACATTTAATGCATGACGTTTACAAAATTCACAGCATATTAGTGTTGTCTGTTGAAACCTCGTATTCTTGTGTTATCTGTTATGAAACTTTTGACTTTGTCCTTCACCTTGTCGACATTCTCCAAAGATACATAGCTATTACGTTCTACACACACAAAAACGCCAAAAGTCTATTTATTTAGTGCAAAGTGAAGCACATATCTGCCATGAGTGCCATCTACGCAGACCACCTGAACCGCCAATATTTTCAAAAAATAGCCTCCATCCCCTGCTGAATGTAATCACTGTTACTGTAGTTATCTGTTATTTCGGAATTAAACCGCCCTTTAAATAAAATGGCTTTCGCGATTCTGCTTAATTTTTGCACGTTTCTGCTTAAAACTCCCTTTTCCTTCCATGTAAGTGTCATAAGCCATGAAACAAACGAACATACATTCACTTCCTTTAGACTGCTAATCGCAAGTGGCTAACCCTTTGCTCAACCCCTGGCTGTTTGTCGGCAACGCCGGGGTTCGCATTTCCCCTCCATGGACACAACGAATCATCGTTGAATAATTAGCAATATGTGATGTTTAATACCTGAAATCTTGGCTAAAACTGATTATGACCCACAAGTGTGGGTAGCTGAAGACTGGATCAGGGACAGGTACTGATACAGAATTTAACGCGTAATCTATTCGAACAGCCCCAAGCCATAACTTCAAAAGACCGGAAACCAAGCCAGTTGCCACACCAAAGGGAAAAGGCAGCTGGTGTATTTAGGGACAAATTTCAATCCATGCCGGCTGTAAATTCTCAACAGCTTGGCGACATCGCCTTGAAGATGCCCCGCACGACCATTTCATAGACAATTAATTCCTCAGTCGCGACGCTGCGATGAAAACTGACAAAGAGAAATCGGTCCTTGTTTAGCGATTCCGGGCGAGATCTTTGACGCCACCGTTGTCCACATTCACTGTCGTCAGTCGACCGTCAAAACCAACATGGAAAAGGTCTTTGCCCGTCCGTCTTCACTACGTTTAACATTTCCTCTGTCAGGTTTGGAACCAAAGACGGAAGATAAAGGAAAAGATCCCGAGAAAATGGGATCAGAGATAAACGCACGTCTGATCCTCGGGGAGAATCTGCTGAACCGTAGTAGAGAGTGAGGGAAAATGGATATTGCGCGGGGCAAATCCCTTTTGTCTGTTTGCGCGGCTCAAGGGGAAACCGGAGCAACAGGGACTGCCTAATCCGTCGCTAAAAAGGACAAGAGGCGGATAATTGACGATCCTCTCTCAACGGCAGGCAAGCTGCGATAAGAGCTATTGCAAAGAAAAGCGTGGCTCAAAACTGGATTAGCAGACAGTAAGAAAAGCTAGTGAGCAGGAGAAGATCTGCACACGAGCTTTCTAGCAAAAAGAGGCAAGCCAAACCAATCATGTGTTTTCTATGCTACGAAGATAGAAAAAACAGGGTGAGAGAGAGAAGGACGAAAGATGATCAGTGCTGACGCAGAACTCAATCCAGTCCACAGAAACGACAAGCCGAAAGGGGGGCTTCCGGAAAGAACGAGAATTAAAGAGCTTGACGAAAAGGATAGAGGGGCGAGCCAGTATGAGTGTTGGTCTGAAGTAGAAAGCATCGTCCGCCGCAGTCACAAGATTTACTTTCAGGCCCTCTCTATTGGAGTTAATCCAGATAGCACGAGAAAACTCGTGCGGCTTAGCTTCTGCAAATCTGCCCCTTTGTCAAAGTAATGAACGTGGGGGTAGTCGAAAACGTGTGACGAATCGCAGTTATCAGTGGCAACACTGCTAGTAGGTAAAACCAGGTATCCGGATCGGACCCGAAAAAGGATCCTAAATTCCGGCAAGTTTCATTGTGGCAATTGTCATCTATTAGTCCCGAGAGGAGGGAGGGCTGAGTCACATGAGGGGGGGAATATTGCGCCATTTCCGTATTTACTGTAAAAAGTTTCTCCAAGTAAGGATTAAAGTTAACTGCAGTATTTGCTACTTGAATTAATTTTATCTCTACTGAGATAAGATTAATCCGAATTAGAGACAATCTTATCTCAATAGAAACAAGATTAATCCCAGTAGCAAATCCTGCAAGATTTTTTTTTACAGTGTTGAGAAAAAGAAGACTCACCGATTTTCCTCCAGCTTGCTAAAACCATGCGCCACGAGCATGCAGAAACCCATTGAAGGGGTGTACAAAATCCGCTCAGCTATCACGAAACCAACCGGAAAGAAGAAGTTGGAAGCCGGAAGGAACGGCAAAGCCAGCCAGGCTAGACCCTGAAAAAAGAGAAATCGTTTAAGTACAATGGTCAGTAATTATGCTATTTTTTTTTTTGTTAAAGGACACCTGAACAATGAAACAATACTTGAACACACCATGGAGAATGCATTTACAGACATGGCCACGCAGAGCATTCTTCTCCTGAGCGTGACGTTTTCAAAATAGGGATGTTCGTTTCTGGAGGTTTGCACATGCAGACTCCAAGACAAAAAGCGCAATTCATTCAAATCTTGTACAGCGCTGGCCGGATCGTATTGGAATTTCTTCTAGATAAACGTTTGGGCTTAACTGGTTAAAAAATATTCCAGAAGAAGGGTTGATTGGAGATATTTGTTCATTTCTAAAATCGTTTGGTACTGAAATAAGGACAGATGCAAAATGGAGCAAAAATCATAGCTTGGAAACACTATTTCGTATTTGGATTGGTTTTTCTGCAGGCAATGTTAACGGAAGTCATACAGATAGGGATGATGCTTGGTACTCTTCATTCAGGTGTCCTTTAAATCCTTTGAAAATTAGTGTTTTTTATTTCGGGTAGATTGCGCTTAAAAAATGCTCCCTTTTCCGTTATCGCTAGACATATTTATATGGCGTCTCGGCGAAGACTTTTAAAGGACAACTCTTACTAGAAATGATCCTTTCCCTATTAAACGGACCCGAAGAAACGTTTTTCGAAAATACCATTACTTTCCACCTGAAATAAGCCATTTTCTTGTTAGCGCTTGTCGATCCTATCCAGCCCTCCTGCTCTCCGACGCGGCGGCTGGGCGCAAAAAGTTTGAAAACTGAACGCGCTGTAGTTAAAAAGTTGTAAAAACTAAGCAAATAAAAGAAGTCAGAACAGAAGACTCTCTTATCCGTATATATGAAAGAGTTGTCAGCGGACATTGAGATTCCGGCAAACTTTGCGTTGTGTGACGGGCAAAACTCGGCACGGCTGAAAAAGCGCTAAAAATTCGTAGGCACAAAACGAAACAATGGAGAAAGGTGGGGATTTTAGAAGCTTATAATTCCACAAGGGAGCTAGGTATATTATTAAAGGCAGAATAAGCACGAGGGGTCCTTTAAGGGGATTGCGCTTGACCGGCACGGAAATTAAAAACTCCTGGTAACGCTTGCGGAAGATAATCGTTATGAGAAGTGAGAAATAACGAGCAAAAAAGTACCATGGCTCCAAAATCAAGCCGGAGATGCACTTTGCCCGATTCCTCAAGTCTGTCCGATGCAATTACGGCCTTCATTGTTCCTAGAAAATATTGCTGAATTGCTTTTCCATATTTGCTCGAATGTATAAAAATGGTAGATCAACTTTTATATAAAACATCGTTGCTTTAGTAATCAACACCAATAAAACAGTCAATTTAAAATGCTGTTGAGCAAGTTTATCTAAGGTTAAGAAAACGGTTTACGAATCGAAATAAGAAAAAATCGCACGAATATTTGTCCAAACTAGTACGTTTTGGGATACCGGAGGAAGGAGATTGTCAAAATCGGCAGAACTCAGATGTCAGCATGCGTTGTAGATCGTAATCGAGTGAGAATCGGACAGGTTGATATGCCCAATGAATTTTAAAACCAGTTTAAAACAAAAACAAAAAATCCCCGGTCACACCAGCTTTCAGGTAAAAAAAACTGATACGACATTTACTTGAAAGGGTGTAGCCTTATTCTTATTCGGATAAAATTTTCATTTTGTGTGTTTGAAGTAGCTGTGACAGCCGCTCATTACTTGGTTTTTGGAAGACAATTTATGGAACTATGATGACCGAAGACAATCAACATGAGCCACTTCGTCTTTCTTTTTTTCTGTAATGGCTACTCAAATTGTCACACTTTTGTGTTTAAAATGGGTTAATTAAACAATTCATTCATTCATTCATTTATTCAAATCAGAAATATGACTGCAGACGATATCGCGTCTCGCAAGTCGCAAGATTGGGTGGACTACCCTCTATAGACGATCTCGGAACCGCCGGTACACCCAGCCGAAAAAAATACACAGGCTCTTCTTTCTGTTTTTATGTTCGAAACGATCACTCAAAAACGAAATATTGTTTGGCTCCCCCTCCAATCTATCATCTTTCAACATTAATTTTCTTCTTTCGACCGAGCCCCCCCCCCCCCCCTTCTCCGGAACAAGATCCAGTATTTAATTAACATCTCCTATTTCTCCAAGGTGTCGCCTGACACTTGATGCAGCTAGTTTGTTCGAAGTTTATCGTCATGGTAACTGGCTGTGAGCTGTAATGGCGAAACTTTTCCTTTAAGTAGTGCTGTGTGGAAGGAACTTCAACGAGAAATGCCAACTTTTAACATTGTGATCGATACACAGCCCCCCCCCCCCCCCTTCTACGAATCTAAAATGTTTTACGGAAAGATTAAACATTGTGACGGCCAATTTATGGGACATTACGTTGTTTCCTCGCGTATTGTTTCAAGAAGCACAGGATAGGACGTTTGTTTGGGAAAACAGACACATACAAACAGAATGATGTTCCTAAATTTTCTTGATTATACGCTCACAGATCACGTGAAAGGTCTCGATGTCAGAAGAAACTACCAAGATACACTCGAGCTTATGTGCAATAGCACAAGGGTAGGACAAGTAGAAGTTGGCAGTTTAAGTTTCTAAATTAACTCCTTGGTCGAGTTCGCCCCAATACGACCGACGTCTCGAACTTTTTACGGTAATTAGAAACATTATGAATTAATCTTTCAGCAGGATGTGCACCAGAAAATATCTTATGGCAAACAAAATTATGAAAACGAAATTTTTCGGGGTATTCTTGATCAGCTAAGATCAAGAAGAGCTGATCAAGAAGAATCCCCGAAAATCTCGTTTTCATAATTTTGTTTGAAATGAATGGTCAACTTAATTGGCTTCAAACCTTATATATCTCATGGCAAAAAATGATAACTCCAACCCGACATAAAGCAAGGACACATACTAAGTTATCTATAGCTTAGTTCCTCAGAACGGCCTGCCGTTACCTAAGAAGTGTTGCTGCGATCGTGGGATCCGTCAGTTCGAACGACCTCCGGTTGAAAAAAAAATTGTTCAGTGAACTTTTCTTGTTTGTTTAATAAACGCTAGGATTTATCTGGATCTATTTACATGACAAGGAACAAATCTTGGCGTGTTGCCGCCTTTGAGCTGTGTTCACAATAAAAAAAAATTGAATGTCACATACTGTTACGACGAATAAACGTCGTAACAATAGATGCGAAGCACACCGTTGTAGCTGGATAAAACCTCCAAGTCAGATGATGCCAAGTTGTGTTTTCAGCTTGCTTTGTTGGATACCTTGGTCTCTTCAACCTGTAGTGAACTAACAGGCATGAAATATCACCCTTATCTCAGCAATATATTTATTTAACCATTAACTGAGAGTAACTCTTTCCTTAGGATAACTTGTGTCAAGCGCCAAGACTTACAAAAAATTACACACTCGAATAGCAGCGACACTAGCAGCACCAGCGATAGAGAACGTCCCTACTGAAACTGAATCGGTCGAGCACCAGCGCATGCCTGGTTAAGACATAATTAGGTATTCCATTTCAAATAAAGAAGATCTCGTTTTATTTCTTTCAATAGCCTACACCAAACCAGTTTTCTATGCGTAGCCTACAATGCAGAGCGCGCCCTCAGCATTGGTGCAATCACCTAGCTCTTGAAGACGCAAGTGCAAGTGAAATGAAGATGAAGAATGCTCGAATTCTACACGTCGCAGCAGCAGAGCAAAATAACACTAGGGAGTAGCGGCCAAACAACTTAAAGGCCCGTGATGCAGCTTGCCTTTCTACTGCCTCACACTTTATGTTTGGGTCAATAACTCCGAAGTCACGCGTGACATCAGATTCAGTGGTCATAAGTACAGTAATACAAAGCTGCTGCATATCTCTGGACGGCCGTAACATGGTACAGAAGAAACAGAGCAATGAAGTGAAACAGATTCAAAAGATTAACACGTTTTGCTATTGATGCGACTTCATCTGAACTATTATTTGCGCTCAATACTGGGCATAGCTGAACCTAGCTTTAATCTAAGTCAGACGACGTCGGATTGAACGTTAGTTAACTTTAAATAGTGCAGTCTGGGGCTATTTGACAGCGCAAAACGGATCCGTCAGCTGAAACTTATTAGAGGTATCTTTCGGCCCTTCTTCGCAAGGGTCTTCTTCAGGCCCAAGCTGGAAAATGAACTTGTGGAAAAACAACTAAAGATTCTAGCTTAGTCTTAAGTATCTGACTTGATGAATTCCTTTGTGAGAGCTGCTTGGAGTCAAAATTGGTGTTGAGTATTCATTTTGGACACGGCTGCTGTTTTTTGCTACTCGATTGGGTCGCTGTAGAATGTTTTCCGCATTGGGTTGACTTTGGTTTTGTTGTAGAGGAGAGCTTAGGGTCTGAATTTTCCTTTCACTGATAATGCTGTTCCATGTTTCTGGTTCGAGTACTCATTACCATTTTTCAGCTTTAGCGGCTTGAGCCTGAAAAGGACAACTGCCAAGAAAGGCCGAAAGAGAGGTCTAATAAAATTCAGCTGGCGTACCCGTTTTGCACTATCAAATATGATTCGGGGTCATCTTGGGCTGAAGGAATATTTTTAGTTTTGGGTAAAATGAAGACCCCAAACACAAATTCAAGTTTTCTTATGAGCCCTTAATTAGCTGCTTCGGCTGACTGGTAGTCTTATAGGTAGGTCTTATCATAACAAATGGATGGAAATGGCACAGTTTAAACTTAACTAACGATCAAAGATCCTCTACTGTATTGGTAACCAAGACCGGACTTCGGATCGTTCTGCGTTTGTTATTTGCACACTTACGATTGGTTTTCGGACCGTTTTCCTAACTTCTTTTTCATGCCAAAATAACTTCCCGGAACGCGGTTGATTCGCAGTCATCTTGGGCTGAAGGAATATTTTTAGTTTTGGGTAAAATGAAGACCCCAAACACAAATTCAAATTTTCTTATGAGCCCTTAATTAGCTGCTTCGGCCGACTGGTAGTCTTACAGGTAGGTCTTATCATAACAAATGGATGAAAATGGCACAGTTTAAACTTAACTAACGATCAAAGATACTCTACTGTATTGATAACCAATCGTTCTGCGTTGTTATTTGCACACTTACGATTGGTTTTCGGACCTTTTTCCTAACTTCTTTCTCATGCCAAAATAACTTCCCGGAACGCTGTTTACCTAACAAAAATGTGTGATCTTCTCTACAAACCTTCATCTAGAGAAAACAGGATTGATCAAGGGGATATCCGACAATGTTTTTTTCCCTACGAAAACTTTTTCTTACCATTATCAGCACAGGTTCCAGAGATACAAGGGCTCTTGTTGACACAAGGGCCAGAGTGACATAAAGCATGACAGTCCCCAGGTTGCGAGGGTCACTTAGCGTTTCGACGAGGGGGATAGTCCCCATCGTCCAGTCGCAGCAGAGTGGTCCAGGAAAGGTCAAGAGCCAGGCGTTCCATGACACAAGATAATTGTAGGTTAGCTGCCTGGTGGGCGTTGCGGAGACGGAAGCGGGATTGTCAAACCTAGAAATGAAGCGATGTGAGAACGGATTGCCAAAATAACAACTTTTAACACATCAAAGTGTAACGTCAGTATTTACACCGCCATGTGTCCCGTCATGTAACCTGTGAGACTTAAAAAGAAGGATATTTTGCAAAGACAACCAATTATCTCGCTAGCAAGTTTTTGTCCAATAAACCTTACTTACTTAAAAGATAACAATTTAAAAGGCCAAAAATATTCTCGGGCATCCGTCCTAACAATTCCCAAAAGGATACAAATCTATGTGTTAAATGTTATCAAACTTTGTCACGTTATCGAAATTTTATCAAGTGTGGTAGTGGTGGTCAAGGGCCACGGCACGTGTCATCCTCTAAGCCAGTGGTTCCCAACCTTTTCCGTACCGCGTACCCCTAATCAAGGTTCGAAAATGTTGCGTACCCCCTTTTCCAGAATGTTAAAAAGACGATATTTATTATCATAAATGATAAGGCATATACATGTTGAAATTTATACGAAATCAATGAGACTTTTTAGCTAAAATTTTATAAAATCTCGGCTTGACGTCATTTACGGCAATATTTTTTGTTTACAGTCAGCCTGTTTCTGTGTTTGGTTTTGATGTTCTCAGTGCTTTCATCAGACTGCAATCGCAAACGTTTTCGTTAGCTTAATTCGTAACCTGAATGACAATATCACTTATGCCTTCAATTCTTCTTGAAACAATATTGTTAGACACAGGAACAGATTTTACGGCAGTAGGCTAGCTGTAGTCAGGGGCGTCACGCACTTGTTGACAACACCCCTTCCCCAAAGTGGTCGTCCAGACGGTTAAAAAGAAACGAGTCGGCGCGAAGCGCCGCGATTTGTCGTAAAAACAGATATTTTTTTTTAAAAACAGTCGGTGAAAAAACCTTGCCCCTCAAAACGTTATTTTGGTTCCTTCGCGTACCCCTTGCAAGGATCTCGCGTACCCCTTTGGGTACGCGTACCCCCGGTTGGGAACCACTGCTCTAAGCTAAGAGCGGCACGACAGGTTAGATCGCCCTCAGGCCAGAAATGTGAAGATAAACAACGTAATCCGTTTCCCTAGAGACAGTCTGGAAACAATCAAAAGCCAATGAAGCCCCTATTCGACTACAACAACACTCACAAAAAAACATGACCCAATTAGAGCACTATTTCTGTCCCCTGGTTACTTTCCATCATGCTTCTAATTAGGTAATGGAGAGAGAAGTCCAGTCCTTAATACACTGCTTCTTCTGCTTGTTGTTTTCTTGTAAAAGGACCCCTCGTACTTTCCTTCCTTTTATATTATAATTAGCTCTCATATGGAGTTATAAGCTTCGGAAATCCCCTCCCTTCGCCATTGTTTCGTTTTGCAGCTACGACTTTTTAGCGCTTTTTCGGCCGAGCAGAATTGACCAATCAAGTAGAGCAAACTTAACCGGAAGCTTCAAGATCCACCGACAACTCTTTCAAAAACAAGGCATGAAAAGCTTCAAAATTTTGTTTCTGATTTTGGAAGACTTGGTATGCCAACGTATCTTTTGTTTGCGACTCCTTTTCTTTTGCGTGTCTTTTCCCACTTTTAAACTACTTCGTGCACAGTTTTCAAATATTTTGCGTCGAACCTCCGCTTTGGAGAGCGGGAAGTCTCGACCGAGTCGACAAGAGCCACCAAGATAATAGCTAATTTCACGGGGCAAATACTGATATTTTCGAAATCGATACTGAGTTGTGCTTTAAAGGTCAACTGAATGAAGTCTAACACCCTAAATTGCCACTTTTACATACTGCTTACCATTTATCTCTCGAAAACCGGACTAAAATCGGATGAAGTTTCACCGTGCTATAATTTTCAGCCTTTTTTCCGACTTGTCTTGATCGTCCCGTAGGGAAAAAAGGTACCCGGATTCCCGTAAAGGTGTCCGGAATTTTGGAACAACATTCCGGGCACGGAAAACGCAACGGAATTCCCGCCTAGGGAGTCTTGTTTCCTGGAATTCCGCAGTTTAACGCGGAATTCCGGGAAATAAACCCCCCAGCCGGGATTTCCGTTACGTTTTCCGTGCCCGGAATGCTGTTCCAAAATTCCGGACACCTTTACGGGAATCCGGGTACCTTTTTTCCCTACGGGGTAACGCTCGCCGTAACAGTCCATGCGTAACAGTTCATGTTGTAACAGTCCACGCCGTAACAGTCCATGCGTTTATCCATCTATGCGCTGTTTATCCATCCATGCGTTATCAACGTACGTTTATCCATGCGATAATGACAGTTTAAATATTGGCGCTAAATTTGTCTTGGGAGGTCGTAACGAATCGCCATAGGGAGACTTAGAACTTCAAGAGTGGATAGCGCCGAAATCACGGAGCGAAAAAATTCTTCTTCTCTGTACCGGTACCGTGAAGAACGATCTGAGGGGTTCATGGAAGTATGGTAGGATCGTTCAGGTGTCCTTTAACTGCCAACATTCATTTGTGAGAGGAATGTCAAACCGCTAAGATGTTTGACAATCGACAACGCTAACCATGAGTCATTCCCATTGGTTTGTTTCGGTATTCGTGACTGGGATGTGTCAAAACTGATGCGGTGTAACTAGTAAGAGAAAATATAAGAAACTGGTTCGAAATTTCAGAGACAGCAGGAGACAACGACTAAGTTCTTCTCTCTTTTTTTTATCAATTTACTAATAAGTAATTTTGTTAATGTTTTCAAGGATTCCCTGACAATTTGTATGCCTGATGAGTTTACTTTGAGCATGGTTTTAGATGAGTTTTGCAGAAGTCAATGGCATATTTTATGAACTGACTGGTTGTATATGCATATATTCTACTGCGATTATGTTTGAAGTAAAGGTCAAATTCGGCGCATGCGCTGTGAAAGTTACCTTTTGTGAGTAGAACTCTACTACTACTGCTACTAACTACTACAACCAAGAACAAATAATCTGACAGAACCTCCGTCTCCCTATCTTCGTAATATGACTATGCGGAGTCGAATATTTCCCCATACCCTGTCCGCTTCTATGGACGCGCTCCAGAGTGGGTCAGCGCGCGGAGTACGCCTCCTGCACTATTTTTTCTGCGATGAGCAACGGCGAAGACGGCGAAGATGAGTAAACGCGTATCAACATCAGATCAAAGCTGGACTAAATACCTCTAGGTCCGTTCAGCTTTGTCGGGGTATTCATAGTCGCTGCATGAGACTAAAGACAGGTTCTATCTCAGTATTTGTTCTTGCTACAACGATGTGCTAGTAGTATGGAAAATGGTTTGAAAAGAACTTCCTTCAACCTTTTACTGTTGGTAGACATTCTTGTTCGATTCTTTAGTGGCCGCCTTGAGGTTACCCTCCCTAGCCTAGGGCGTGAAGGAGGGCATCGGCGAATCCTTGGAAAGTGTGAGGGAACCGTTTCAGCTCGGTTCCGACCGCTCGATAACGTCGCAATTTATCCTGCACACAAAAGAAAACACCGCCACCCACACGAACGGTGGGAAGCTGACACGTGTTTCAAAGACAAAGTCAGTCCTGGCAATCGTAAGCTGCCGGAAGCGACCATAACGTGTCGTAAACGGCCATTTTGGCGGTTTTCAGCCAATGACAGCACGCCGGGTCCGCACGAGCACGGTTACGAAGGACTTACTATTGCCAGTGGAGGACCTACTAGAGTCAGGGAGTGAAACGTCGAACCTTGGATCCAGAGAGCAAACCGTTAAGCTATCGTATCAGTGAAGTTTATTATAGAAACAAAAACCGCAGTATACTGGTTCCGAGTACTATCGCAAGCTGGCAGTATTTTGCAGTCTCGCAAAGCAATGAAATGTCCTTGGCAACACCCAGATTTCGTCCAGTACTAAACCGTCAGTCCTTCCTCTACTCTACTCAGGGGATTTGGGCGATAACTCTTTCGACGATCCTCCACAAAAGAAACCAAGCAGCCTACGCCGTCAATTTAAAGCTGTTTACTGAACGAACAAGCAGTCGACAAACAAATGAAATTACGTCCAGTTGGGGAGGGGAGCAGTCGTGAATGACGGCAAACAACAGGACTTGGGAGATAAAACTCGATTAGAGACAAAAATGAAGGGACTGCAGAGCGAACAATGTTTGATTTCATTCGCGACGTGTAACCTAAAGCTTCCAATGTCCTCCCTGTCACGCTACTAGGCAACAGGCCAATAAGAAATGGAAGCAGCGCTTTCTCTTGAATGACTTGACGGAAGCATTTTAGGAAAATTGCAAAAAAGTCTACAACGCATCAGGTGGAAGACAAGTTGCTAGATCCCACTGTTCTGTCACCTAGACAAATGACACAACTAGTAGGAAAAGCAAAATGTCTAGACGGCGACGATGATAAAAACTCCTGGCAAGTATATTGACGATGATACGAGTATGTAAGAACACAGCGGTATGAGGAAAGTCAGCAATAACAAGGGTGTCAAAATCTATACTTGGATTATAGGAGATGAGGCTCCGTGCCGACTCTATAATGCACCAAAATTAATATAATAATAAAAAAAGAGCTGTAAGCTCATATGGCCCTTGCATGGGTTGAGATGTAATAAATATTCCTTCAGCCCGAGCTGATTGCGAATCATATTTGGCAGTGCCAAAACGGATAAGTCAGCTGAAATTTATTGGAGCTATATTTCGGCCCTTCTTGGCAAGGGTCCTTGGGAAGGGTCTTGGTTCTTGGCAAGGGTCTTGGTTCAGGCTTTGAGCCTGAAGAGGACCCTTGCCAAGAAGGGCCGAAATATAGCTCCAATAAATTTCAGCTGACTTATCCGTTTTCGCACTGTCAAATATGAGATGTAATGTTTGATCAGAAGTACTTTTAAGGCTATCTTTGCGGTTCAGACGTGCACTTTAAGGGAGCTAGAGAAAAATTATTTTATTTCTGAACTTGGCTGCAACGATGCGCACTCTAAAGGCGCTAGAAATTCATCTGTAAGAAAAACTATTGAGAGAAAAACGATCACAGGCCCTTGGGGATCATCGTATACATACCGTTTGGTCAAAAGTATGTTTTTCACTTTTCGGTTAAAATGCGCACTTTAAGGGTGATATAAATATATGTTTGAAGTTTAACCGAAAAGGACTGGGATAGGACAATCTAGTTACCCATCGCTTATTCACTTAAATTGGCTTGAAGACCCGCTGAAAATGCGTTACTTGGTTGTTCCGCTATTCAGGAATAATCAATTTTCAAATAGTGCAATTTCCGTGTGATTTGTGGTACCTCTAGTTTGTTGTATGCCTTACAAGAAAGATTTATGACTTTCTTTTGTTCAGGCACTACGCAATCTTCACCAATATCTCCACTGCCCACTGAAAAGCCTTGTTTGTGTTTCGATAAAAATTTCACGCGTCATAGTAGAATTTTCGCTGTGGGGACCGGCGCAGATATTCTGAACGTCATAACTAGAGCAGATAGTGGAAAACAAAAAAATCCCTTTGCAGAATCCAAATAATCCAGTGTATTCAACTAAATGACACAAAAATAAGTTGGCTTTTCAATTAAACTTTAAGCAAAACGCTTGTGGCACAAATGATCATGGGTTGAGATGTATCGTTTGATAAAAAAAAAGTAATTTTCCACCTTGCGGTTCAGATGCACACTTTAGGGGGCTAGAACTTCATTTGTAAGCAAAACCCTTGAGGCAAAAACGATAATGGGCTCATGGGGATCATGAAAATGTATATTTTGCTTAAAAGTATTTTTCTGAATTTGCAGTCAAGATTGGTACTTCAAGGAACGGTCGGATTTGGAAAGTTGCGATTCCTAAGTCAATCTTGTCGAATCTCTAAAATACCAGCCAAGTTCCATCGTCCTAGCGCATCTGGAAGTACCTTAAATCACGATCACCAGAATTCCGGACACCCAACTCAAACACCCCCACAGTCGCCGGAGCCAATCCGGTTCAGTAAGTGATTTATCCAGAGCATCAGTTTGTTACTCCCACAAAGTTCCATCCCGATCTCACCAGTCACGTATTCCCCCCCCCTCCCAATTGTTGTCGGATCCGGTACGGACACGATAAAAATCACCAGAGACATGTCCTCTGTTCAATTATCAAATTTCACTCAAATCCGATCTACCGTTCCAAAGTTACGCATGACTCAATATTCCGGATTCCCCCTCCCGTTACTTCCCCCAGGACTATCGGATCAAGTAAATTTTTATTCATAAGTCAGTTTGATCGGGTCCATGACAGACCTCCCAAGCTTCGTCGTGAAAATCCCCAAAACCACCATTACAGGAAATCCGGGAAACTCCCCCCTCCCCCGTGTCCGGATCCAGCCCAGTTGTATAAACGATTTATCTGGAGCAGATGCTTGCTCTTCCCAGCAAGTTTCACTCCGATCCCTCCATTCTAACCGTTTCTCGAGAGTTCCGGTCTCCCCCCAGCTCCCCCATAGCTTTCGAATCCGGTCCGGACTTCAAATGGGAAATCAGAGGAATGTCATTTATTTAGTTATTAAGTTTCATTCCATCACCCGTTCAAAAGTTACACACTACTCCAATTTTCCGGATTCCCCAGCCCTCCACTCCCCCCAGGTGATCGGATTGGGAAACTGATTATTTCCAGGTTATTTCGGTCGGGTCCCTGATGATCCTGCCAAGTTTCATCATCCTAGCGCATCTGGAAGTACCCCAACTCAAAAAAGTGTGACAAAAACTACTTTTTCAGGATTACCCGGCCCTCTACTCCCCCCCCCCCAGATGGTCGGATCGGGAGACTGATTATTTCCAGGTTAGTTTGGTCGAGTCCATGATATGCCTGTCAAGTTCCATCGTATTAGCACATCTGAGTGTACCCTAACTCGAAAAAGTGTGACAAAAAAACTCGGACAGACCGACAGACGGAACTGCGATCGGTATATGGCACTTGATCCAGAAGCTGCAAATGCCATAAAAACAAGAAGGAATAAAGGTGGAAGAGACCGGGTCTGAATGGATCGGGAAAAACCCGGACCGACAGACCGACCGACCGACGGACGGACGGACAGAAATTGCAATCGCTATATGGCACTTGGCCGAAGGGCAAGTGCCATAACAAGAAGGAATAAAGGTGGAAGAGACCGGGTCTGAATGGATCGGGAATCGACCGGAAGCGTTTCAAAGTTCCAGTTTTATTCTCTCGAATGTTTGGGATTCATATAATAAACCTATTTTTATTCCTTCGAATCTAGAACCTACGAAAAGTCGAATGAATGTCTAATGTAACCGTGAAACACCGGATGTAGTCTAAAAAGTCTCGTGAACACCTTTCGGTCCTTGTCGAGCCCGGCATGGCCAGAACTGCAGGAAAATTCATGAACCAAAGAACCTACCTATGAACCAAAGAGCAATAACAGGAATGTCACAAGTGTTGACTTCATGGTAGAGATCAAAGGAAAGGGCAAACTCTCTATACATCATTGGCCAGATTTCCAAAAACCGCACTGGTGCTACTAAATCCCAGCTTAAAAAGCCTTACCTAAATTCTGGAAGTGAATCCAACAACACTAGTCAGGTGACAGAGTATATGGGACGAAGTTCATGCCACAGTTCATGCTCAATGACCTCCTTTTGGTTCCTATATTCTTCTTTCATAGTTTTCGGGACAAGGTGGGACACATCCCACAGCAAACCGAGAGGGGAAATGTGATAGGAACCTTTCCTTTTTACTGGGGATAAATCCATTCACTCCATCCATCCATTCCATTTCCCGTCTCATTCAAAACGGTGGCTCTGACAAAAAGAGAGGTCACAGAAGAGTAAGTGGCTGCGTTCTTAGCCACCAGTTGGCGGCCGCAAGGAAGGGGAAGACCAAAAAACACCATCTATCGCACCTTTCAAGGGAATTTGGAAATATTCGCGCAAATCCGTGATTTGACCGGAGGGGTGTCATGGGAGCAGCCCACCAGAGAAAACACTGGCACCTGGTGGCAGCCGCAAGAAAGATTTCGAAGGGAAAGACCAAAAAAGACTATCTGTCGCACATATCGAAGGGACCTTGCAAATATCCGAGCAAATCTGCGACCTGAGCGGGAGAATGTCATGGCAGCAGCCTACCGCGGAGAAGACTGACGCTTGTTCGTGAATGCCCTGGCGGCTGGCGTCCCTGGGTAATAGGCAGCAAAACCGAAGTTATTGGTCGGATCCAGAAGAGGATAACGGTGCAGATAACGGTTCTGTTGCGAACAAGCAAAGTTATCACGGATCTTAGAGCATTCTCGAGCTTCCGTAACAAAAGCTAAGCGACTTTCTTCGAATGTGAAGAGCTCTTCGACTTCCAACGTGCTATATCTGTGAGCCCGACACAATGATACACTGACTGTGATTTCAGTTTTCGATTTGTTTCCTGTTTCGAATATTCTTATCGACTCGAAATAAATATTAAGTACCAAGTCTAAACCACACAATCAATTTCCGACTTCCAATGTGGGTTCAGTGCACAGAGTCGCTCAGATTTCAGCAACATTGTTAGCCTGAAGGTGGCATTCCTCAATCTTCAACTCACCACCACATGTATATGATAAACCAAAGGACCAAGGGACATGTATACGAACGTACCCTGCCATTAGAACCTAGTGATCGTCACAACAAGGTTGGACCACGATGTCTCAAATGCCCTAAAGTGATCGTGCTTACGGACGGGTGGTCAGATCTATGATTTCATGGTATATAACACCCGTGTTTGGGATCCCCAAACAGATCACGGTGTGCTAGATTGCTTCAATCCCACGTATTTAAACATGCTACACAAATGGCTACTCCGGCCTTTGTCTTTGTGTCTGCTGGCACAACCTCCTCTCAAAATTCTACATATAGACTAGCAAAACAATTTAACGGTGTCATGTCCCAGATTCCGACCAATATTTACCAAAAGATACGACAATCTCTTCACACAGGTGGAAACTATGATGGTAACCTCCAGTATATATCGGTACCGCAGACGTAAGCTTAAAGTCGATCAAATTCCGTGTGGCACACGAAGAGGCAGTAAGCTTGGGCTTTTGTGTAAAGATGGCAGTCTTTACTTGAACTCGTTCTCAGAAAATAACTACTGGAATTACTGTTGAGCCAACTAGGCTACGCCTCGACGTACGAATTATAAACATGCAACAAAGCCCCACAGAATGTCAGAAGAAGCTTGCAAAGAGTGCCCTGGCTCGAGATTCGGACAGCAGACTGTAGGCCTACATATTATTTTAACAAAATTTTACAGCAAACAAAAACAAGAGCTGAAAGCTCATATGGCACTTGCAAGGCTGGGTCAGAGGATGAAAGTAGGAATTCGTCAATTTGTGGGTTTGTTTTGATCATTTGTAATCAAAACTGTTGAAGTAAAAAACATGACGAACTCATCGGGAGCACGAAAATGTATATTTTGCTCAAAAGTATTGTTTGTACTTTAAGGAAATCACTTGTGAGGGATCATAAGGATCACGAAAATGTGTATTTTGCTAAAAAGTATTTTTTGTACGTTGTGGTTGCGATTAGTACTTTATAAGGAATTATTAAGGAATTCAGTTGTAAGCAAAACCCTTGAGGCAAAAATGATCATGGGCTCATAGGGATCACGAAAATGTATATTTTGCTTTAAAATATTTTTTTGTACTTTGCGGTTAGCATTAGTACTTTAAGGGATGGTCGGATCAGGGAACTGACTATTTCTAAGCCAATCATGTCAAGTCTCTAATTTTCAAGCCAAGTTTTATCGTCATAGCACGTCTGGAAGTACCTTAACTTGCGATCATCGGAATTCCGGACCCCCTCCCTCTAACTCTCCCACAGTGCCCGAATCTTGTCCGGTTCTGTCACTTACGTACATAGGGCTTGTGCTTGTTCTTTCCACCAAGTTTCATTCCGATCGCTTCACTCCAAGCGTGTCACAAGTTTTCCGGTTCCCACCTCCGACCCCCCCCCCACCTTCATCGGATCTGGTCCGGACTTGAAACTGGGCATCCGAGACATATGATCTTTCTACGTATCAAGTTTCATTATGATCCGATCACCCGTTCGGAAGTTATACATACCTCAAGATTCCGGATTCCCCCTCCCGTCACTCCCCCCACGATGGTCGGATCGGGAAGTTGACTATTTCCAGGTTAATCTGGTCGAGTCCCTGATTTGCCTGCCAAATTTCATTGTCCTAGCACACCTGGAAGTAACTTAACTCCGTATCACCGGAATTCCGGAACCCCCCTCCAGCTCCCCCCACAGTGCACGAATCCGGTCCGGGTCTGTCAATGACGTAACTAGGGTATGTGCTTGTTCCTCCCACCAAGTTTCATCCCGATCGCTCCAGTCTAAGCGTGTCACATGATTTCCGGTTCCCCCCTCCGACTCCCCCCCCCACATTAATCGGATTCGATCCGGACCTGAATTGGGACATCTGAGAAATGGCGTCTTCCCAAATATCAAGTTTCATTAAGATCCGATCACCCGTTTGAAAGTTATGCATGCCCCTAAATTCCGGATTCCGGCTCCCCTCCATCCCCCCATGATGGTCGGATCGGGGAAGTGACTATTTCTAAATTAGTTTGGTCGGGTCTCTGATATGCCTGCCAAGTTTCATCGTCCTAGCACATCTGGAAGTACCCTAACTCGCGATCACCGGACTGACCGACCGACAGACCGACCGACCGACCGACCGACGGAAAAGTGATCGGTATATGGCACTTGGCCGGAAGGCAAGTGCCATAAAAAATGCATCCGCTCTATGGGTCAAGTTCCTACTGCCATCGCCGCTTCGGCTTGGAAATGCTCATGTTTTAACAGCACGCCGTCTTATGATGCAAACAAATACAAGATCGTTCTTACCGGTTTGTTGCTGATATGAAGGGCGATTCGAAACCGGACCCGGAAGGTCAGCGGAAGGGGTCCGGGGTCATTTTCATAAACAAATATTATATGTGTGATTCAATATATGAGACGAGCTTAACGAGTCCCTGCCCTCACGTCTCAACAACTTTTACCCGAAGTCAAACACAGTTTTCCGGATCCCGGGGTCGGGTATTCGAGGTGAGTACTCTCGGTAGTCTCTGTCTAACATTAGCATTAGGTAATACGTGTATGTTTATCGTTTCTTCTCTTTTTTGTATTCTACTTCATACAATGTCAATTCATACAAATGAAAAATCAATTCATCATCTCATACGGGAGTGTCGAGGAGTTGACAACACTCTCTTACTTTTACTGGTAAAAATGAAAAGAAAAGAAAAAGAGCCTGGCTCAAGCATAGACCAATCTAGAAGAAGCAGATATCCTAAAACATTTCACTTTTAGGATGAAGCGTAAGTGACGAACATGAAGCCGAATAGACTATCTAACATTCATACCTCACAGGACGCAGGAAGACCTCAAAAGTTCCCCGAAACCAATCGGTTCCGATTCATTTTCCACGTTTTCCGTTTGACGATGACCGAGGGAATTAAGAGTTCCTCCAAAAAAGGGTTCAAATGAAGTGAAAAGATCTCAAAAAGACATTTCCTTCACGGGTGCAGGAAACTTTCCAAACCTTTCGCTGGAATTAATTCCCACATTTTCTGTCGAAAGATGACAGAGACGAAAACTATCATAACACAACGCAATGAGAAGTTAGACAGACAATTTTCGAACATCTGATATGAGAACCCGCAGGCAGTTCGTCCGTCAAAGAACGACTTCTTACGAGAGTACCGATTCCACTACAATCAATAAGTAAGTAATTCATTTGCGACCCGCCATTAAAAGTAGATTATATGCAAGAAAACGCATACAAAAATACAACTGTTCAGTTTTCGGCAAGGGAACACGAGTACAACGTCAATGGCTGGTTGGGCCCAGTTGTCCATGATTAAGAAGTTTTTTGTTTTTTTTTCACCCCACGGTCACCCGAAGGATCAAGCCATTTTTTTCAAGGACAGAGGGATGGACCCCTGTCCTGCCATCGGCTACCGATACCCCCGTCTCGAGCGAGTCAAGTCATTTTTCAATCACGCTTATGTGGTTTTCACATAATGTCTCAGGACTCTCAGGCAATTCCTCAGGCTGCTGACGAACCACAATGTTCATTTTCTGAAGTATGTTTGGTGATTACTTGTTTGTTTATTTGTTTAACTTCTATCGCATTGTTGGCCCTATGACACGAGTTTTATGAGTATGAGTTCTATAGTGTATGGTTCTATGCGTGACGAATAATATTCTACAGCATGTGCAGACCCTGCACAAGACCATTGCCATTCTGAGCGTGTTCCACCCTTCTAACAATAGTAAGTATTAGTTACTATTTTCGATCCAGCCTCGTGAAAAGTTACTACGCTGACCGTTCCAGCCTTCTCGAAACAGTAACGATCTGCTTACCACGCTCGGGAGCGCATTACGCGTGGTAACTACGAATCTCTTTGACGTGATTGGTCCGATTAGCCCGTGGCACGATATTTTGCTGAAAATAAAAAAAAAGGGTTCCAGCCTCGACGCCAAGAAGCCAGGATTCGTGACTTCATGCGTAGTAACTACAGTGAGTAGGATGGAACACGCTCTCTGTTATCATGCGTACAATCATGGATCGGGGAAGGGAGACCTTTCTTCAGCCATGTCAGCTCTCGTTTAAAATCCACCTTACTACAAACATTGCTTGGTTATACAGCGTGTGCGAACATAGACAATTTTATTTATATTTGTCAGGAGTTGTTTGACCTACGGAATAGTAATTCCAGAAGCAGAACTGTTAAGTAGCTCAAACTCAAGGACTATCTGCAGAGTTGGCGCGATCTTGGATCGTAGAACAAGAAAATTAAAAGTATAGCGAGTCAAGTGGCGATGTGGAATTACAAGCTCGTCAGTGTACCTGTGTGCGATTAGTAACTACTATATCGCATTGTTCATGGCCCAAAGGGATTTAATAAATATATATCTGTCTGCTGCACGGATAAAATTTTATGCGGAATAGTTATTTCAGCTATTTCATTCATTTTCTTATTTTCTTTACTTTCTTTTTTATACTCGACTTGTCCTCTTGTAGTCCAGTGGGTTAATAAAATTATCAATATCAATACCTATATTTATATGCTTATGTATATTGCTGCATATTACTGCCTCACACTATGTCTCTACTCGTTCCATCCATTCTCAGTACCGAGATTTTCACTATCCTACTTTATCTTTTGCCCAACCTCACGGTACTACGGTGATTCACG
This sequence comes from Branchinecta lindahli, assembly GCA_023053555.1. Taxonomy (NCBI): domain Eukaryota; kingdom Metazoa; phylum Arthropoda; class Branchiopoda; order Anostraca; family Branchinectidae; genus Branchinecta; species Branchinecta lindahli. Next base: position 5,845,952 of record JAKZAO010000007.1, on the reverse strand, counting down.
CATTTGCCGCATTTGGATCTTTTCTAGGCTGATCAGGTTACGGCTTATTGCTTCCAAGGAACTCAATGTTTAGAAATACCTCTTTTGCAAGTTTTCCATGTTCCACATCAAAAGCAAGACAGCAGAGCGAGACCAAAAGTAGACGGCATGAGTTACAATTTTTGAGAAACCCAGCACCGTTTCAATTAGTATTGGAGCAGAAACTGTATCTACTGCGTCTTGTGCTTTAACGACTCGTTTAAAAAATAAATAAATAGCCTCTGAAAACAAAAGCATCAATCAAAGTACTTTTCATATGACTTGAGAGTTTAGCTTACCTGGTAAACACAGGAAGCTGCGCTCCCATGACATGCATCCTTAACAACAGCAAACCAATTGTGGAAGCAACTAGTGCCATCAGGCGGGTCCCTGCGTCTTTAATCCATGCTGAAGAGCTCTGAGTTTTGGAGCTGGACGGGATAAAGTCCCTTAGTCGAACCTTAAACAAAAATTCATAGAAGTCGACAAAAAAGGAGCAGCAGTCGTCAAAGAATTAACTGAAGACAAGTACTCTTGCGCCAAGTTGACAGTGATAATGTCAATGCTCTAATTTCAGCAGTAGATGGCAACTCCGAAGGATCTAGCGATCCGCCGACTGCCCACTGGGCAAGAGTTCTTGTCGAAAGATGATTGCGAACATTATTCTCGTCATACCTCTCACGCTCACCTTTCCCTGCCTAGACGTATACAAGGTTCGACCAGGACATAATAATCAATACAATCGCCAATGAAGATGTGCTGACTAAAACTAAAAAGTGTGTCTGCTACGAGGCTGATCGGCTGCGCGTTTTCATATAAAATGAAAAAGTTTAACTGAAAAAGTCGCTTGTTTTATCTTATATTTGAACACAGCAAATTATGTTGACTATGTATAGGGACTTGTCTTTTTCACACACGTTGTGGATGTGAATGGCGTCCTGCCAAGACCAAATTCAAAGACAGACCGCGCAATTTGAATTTCATACAGGGGGTGGATTTTCCTTCTGTAAAATTGCGGACAACAGGAAATAAAAGACGCTGCAGAAGATTCCAAAATTAGCAGCCTATCTTCACTGACAGAAGGCAATTTGGTGCTGGTGCTAATCCTAGATATTTGAAATTACAACGAGCTACCACAATTCACTGTTCTTGACACAAATACAAAAAAATCGTTATCCGAGCATGGAAGAAGTGATCCTTAACCAACATTTCCTATCTCAGACCTATTTGCGGAAATTTTAAAATGCCCGTCGTACTTATATATTATTGATTCATTCTACACTCCCAATTTTTCTGTCCATTTCCAAACTTCTTAGGTCAACTTTATCTACCACATCAGCACCACACGAATGTGTGCGTTGGCCGTGTTTGGCTCTCTTTGAGGCGCATCAGACTCCCGCTTGTTGCTTCGAAAAGCTCACTGGTCAAAAATACTAGTTGCGCAGCTTGCGCGCTAAAAACAGCCGGGAGAGGTTGGTAATATTTTGAAAATCCCGGCAGAGTTTCAAAGGACGCACGTCTGTTAGAACATTGTAAAAACAAACTGTATCTACTACGACAAGTGCTTAAAGAAAATGCTAGATTTTGCTATTTTGCATTCCACAGATAAACCCGAACCATTGTTTTAATGTAGGTTTCGCGTCAGAATGACAGTTCTGAGCCCAAACAATGAGTGCGGTCTCACTTCCGCAATCAAAGTACCATCCAAAAATCCCCGAGACATCCAGGAGGATTTCCCCGTCCCCAAAATTGTTACCTAAACACTTTCGACAGAATATACACACTGTCAGAAGCTTGATAACAGATAACACAGATAACACGCAGTTTCAATAGACAACACTTGGGATATAATCTGTTGTGATTTTGATAACCTTATTGAATCTTATACATGATAAGCATTGCCAGGAAGAGCCAAAAAAACGCCGAAGAAGAATTTGCTGAATTTTCTAGTATTATGATGACAAACAAAAAAGTAAGCAGATGCTTTTTCTAGTGTTTCGGCTCTTCTCGTATGCATAACGTTTAATAAGTAACGTTTGAAAAACATAACAGCTAACATCCTAAGTTTTATCTCTTGAAACCGTGCATCCTTATGTTATCTGTTATGAGATAACACAACTCTTAAAACACAAACGCCGTTGTAACTTTGATTTCTGAATTTGCCTTCGAACAGACAGGGAACTCGGGGAAACTAACTCATTCCATCTAGTCGATTACGACAAGAACAAGCACCAGAACGAAGACGAATCTCATCACTCATCCTAAACTCCCTCCGGCCTTTGGAATCCTGTCAGCAAACACAGAAACAATCAGGAATGAAACAGAGCTAATAATCGTCGAGCAAAGGAAGCATACATCATCCCTTCTCTGAACTTATGAAGAGGACGAAGCTGGAAAACTGCCAGCATTCAACGTAGCGAAAAAACCAGTGGATTTCTTATTAATCACAGAAAAGTGGACACAGTAGCAAGAAACGGCCTTGGAACCGTTGGAGTCTGATCCTAAGCTTCAACAACAGTGGCGGCTGGATGAAATCCACTGACCATCCAACAAGACAAGTGCCACCCAAGAAGACAATGGCAGATCGCGGCTCGAACGACAACAGGACAGGAAAATTCATTTAGCGAACCGTCTAACTGTCCGTTCCGGAATTATACAGCGTGTTCCACCCTTCTAACAGTAGTAACTATTAGTTACTATTTCGGTTCCAACCTCACGAAAAGTTACTACGCCGACCGTTCCAACCTTCTGGAAATGGTAACTTATAGTAACTATTTGCTTACCATGCTCCGGAGCGTAGTAACTACGGACGTCTGTAACGTGATTGGCTGGATTATCCCGCGGAGTGATACACGAAAAAAATAAAAAAAATAGGCTAATCTCGACGCCAAGGAAAGCCAGTACACAGATTTTCTTCTAACTTTTTTGGCGATTTTTGGGCCGGATTTGGGACATTTCCTATTCTCCTGACTTCCTGCTGAAACCATTACCTAGAACATTACCAAAGACCTGTCATAGTTGGAAGGCGCAAACGTGCCTCGTAAGTCGGATGTCTCTTCCTTTTGAAAGGATATCTTCAATGTTCTTGAATTGACAATGTAGACTTGGCAAAAACTAAAATTCAACATTGTAAAAGCTCGTTTTGTAATAAAGTACAATGTCAGAAGTGTCATAACAGATCGCGCATAACGCTTTCAAGAATAAAATCTTTTCACTTAGAAATAAAGTGTTATGACCAATTAAGTTTACACTATTTCGTGCCTAGATCTCCAACAACACCTTCAATTGGTTAAAATACTACACTGTCAGACGTTACATAACGACAACAGAAGGATGCCCGGTTTCAACAGATAACACTTCGGGATGTTATCTGTTATGTTTACTTCGTTCCCGTTAGTATTTTTACCCATTGAAGGTGTTGTTGGAGATCTAGGCCCGAAATAGTGTAAACTTAATTGGTCATAACACTTTATTTCTAAATGAAAAGGTGTTATTCTTGAAAGTGTTATGCGCTATCTGTTATGAAACTTCTGACAGTGTAAACATCTATCTCAGCCAAGTCAACAATCCTGATGAACCAAGAAACGCTCACTACAAAACATGCGTAACGCTTCTGACCTGGCAAGTTGTTGGTAACCCTTCAATGAAGTAACTCCACTAAACCTTGCGTCTGGGCGTTCGCAATCTTAAATTATCCTTTCGCCAAGCCAGTAGCATGTTCCCCGCTCAACCGACCACGAACTCCAGGTAATTTTACGGCGTAGCTAGGTTCACTGAACCTCCCATGACCTGTTGCCCTTTTTTCCCTAGCCGCCTGCCATCTCCAGGGCCCTCAATCACGTTGTCAGGTCCACACGCCCCTCAATTTATCCGAGTTTGACTTTCGGTGATAACGCGCCAATCTCTTTCCATGCAAGAGTGGCTCAACAGATGGCGAGCAACGAAGCGTCGTCAAATCCGACAGTCGAACCAATATTCACGCTCCTTATCACGTCAACACACACTTCCCAAGGATTCACCTTCATACAGCGATAGCTTTTTGGGCGATGAAAGTCACGAAATGATTTCTGTCAGTGAGCGCTGCACGAAAAGATAAGAAAGAATCAAGACCCAGACAAGGAGAGAAGTCTTTTATGGCAATCGTAGCTTGAAAGTCCGCTACAAAACCTGGGCATACTATTCCTCTTTCAATACCCTATATGACTAAGCCCGAAACACACCAGTAAACCTCGAGGAGAACGATAAACGGCACCCAAACGAATCAAGCTATCAACAATGTAATCGTGCTTCACTTGTCTATCGGGTCTGGCTGCGAGTTCGGGCTCTGTGGGAGCGAAGCTTTACATTGAGAGATTTCTCCATTCACCCTACAGCTCCACTCCCATACAAATTGCAGGGGGGGTGGGGGTGAATGGTGACCGCGGCTAATTAGACATATTACCTTTTGGAGGACGAAGAGCTCATACACAATGCAGATACCGATGACACTGATTCCCTGTTCTTTGCAGAGCATTGAGATGCAAATTAGACCAATCACGGCTGCGAAGAGAGGCCAGTCTGGAAAAGAAAAAAAATCGGTAAGCACCTAAGGGACAGACTACAATCAGGACTAATTATTCCAAGTTAGCTCTTAATGCTAGCAAGCTGGAGATGCTCGCAGCGCGATAGACCTAGAGCATGCAAATCAGATACTCAGGGTGTATTCGGCACGACGAAGAACGGAGAGGATTAGTCCAAACAGATGGCGTTTCATGTTTCGCGCGGAGAGTTTCGACAGACCACGGCGACCAAGAGTAACCGCTCCGCAGGGGTTCAATCAGAAGAGGAGAGGAACATCGCACAGCTTACAGCTGGTGGGAGTTCTAGATTTGTTAATGCACAGCTCCTACTTTCCTCATTTTATTTTTCATAAGCCAGATCGTCAAGTTTTTAATTTTCTAGATAATGACACTAAACTAAGAATACATTAAAAAAGCACTATGGAGTCTTGTATCAACATTTCTTAAAGCACACATGACATAATTTTTTTTAGCAGATATAAACTTGTCCTTATGGTAATCTGCACACGGAAGCCACTAGTTCATGCAAAAACGCATTTCCCAGCAAATCACGCAGCTAAAGCCGGAGCAAATTTCAAACCGAGCAAAAATCATCTTCTAATTACCATAGACATTACTTATTAAGACACAAATCGAAAGATCTGAATAGTGCTGGGGATTGTACATGCGAAATCTTATCCGACTATGTGCACAGACGTTTAAGCACACGTCGCAGTAAACGCAGTTTCTATTCCAAACGTGACTCCTTTAAAGTTTAACTGAAAAGCCAACTCATTTGTGTGTCATTTAATTGGATACACTGAATTATTTGGATTCTGCAAAGGGATTTTTTGATTTTCCACTATCTGCTCTAGTTATGAGCCTCAGAATATCTCCAGCCGTCCCCACAGCGTAAATTCTACTATGACGCGGGAAATTTTAATCTCAACACAAATGCGGCTTTTCAGTGGGCAGTGGTGAGATTGGTGAAGATTGCTTAGTGCCTGAACAAAAAAAAACCTGATAAATCTTTCTCGTATGGCATACAGCAAAAATACAAGCGCATAGAGGCACCACAAATCACACGGAAATTCCACTATTTTGAAATCGATTATTCGTGAATAGCGGAACAACGAAGTAACTGATTTTCAGCGGGTATTCAAGCCAATTTAAGTGAATAAGTGATGGGTAACTAGATTGTCCTATCGTAGCCCTTTTCGGTTAAACTTTAAGCTCCGTCGGGTTTTCAGAAGATTATAATTTATCTTTTTATTTCAAAATATAGCCAACTGGGGCTGCTACATAACAACTCATTTTATACACACACACACACAAATATGCTGAAGGCATGAAGCCTCCAACAAACAAAGTAGCCTACACAAAACTCAATCAAGATGGGTCAAACCCACAGTAAATTTCTTTACCCCATGCTCGAGAGGCAGAGACAGGCGCATTTGCGGTCCACACAGGATCATCAGCAGAGGATTGCTCGACGCCAGAATTCGAGACTGAAGAGAAAGAACGGAGGAACGACGGATTTCAGGGAGAAAATTTAACTCAACAGAATATTAGCTAGTGGTGTATACTTTATTTCTTCCTAGAGTATGGTTGAGTTTTCTTTTTCATATCTCTGAAAACCCATCTCGGCTTTTTAGCATCACTCGGACCCCATGTCTTCGATGGGAAATACGGAAAAACGTGCACAACCGGTATGTCTGGCCAACGAGCTCTTCGGAAGCATTCCGGTATGTCTGGCCAACGAGCTCTTCGGAAGCATTACTCTATATGACTAAGTCCAAAACACGCCAGTGATCCCCAGGAAGAAGGAGTAAACATCCCCGTAACGACTCAGACTCAACGACTCAAATCCTGTGTCAAACAATCACGGCGATCTTTGGGAGCAGCTGTGATACCACTTCTGCCTTTCGAGTTATCGTGCGTACAGACGGACAGACGGACGGACGGACAACTTTTGCGATGTCATAGGTATCCCTCCACTTACGTTTTGGGATCCCAAAAACCACATAGGAAGTTGGATATATCATAAATGAGAATGGATGGAAAGACAAGAGACGTAAAGTGAATCGGTAATAAAGGTACGACGGGTCAATTTAACACTGGACAGATTATCGTGTTAAGGTTATCGTATTACTCAACGGTGAGATGATGACTCCTAATCCCTTCAGCTAACGTTTGACGTAGGATTCAAATGTAAAAGCATAGCCTCTGGAAAGCCCTAATGACTGATGTAGATGAAAATGTTTTCAACGAAAGCAACGACCGAAAATGACTAGTGGAAACCGTTACGCTCAACAAACGTGGTATAGTAACAAAATGCGGTTTCCACAGATCTCAGTGAGAACCGAGCTTTGCTCGGCAACACCATGCAACCGTTCCAAGGCATTTAGTGTTACTATGCTCCGGGAACGAGACGAATAAGCTCCCGGGAACAAGCTCAACAAGACCAACAGTTTCGCTTGTTTTGCCGGGGAAAGGAAAGGACACAGCCCGCATACATGATAGATCTGCGTATAGACTGCATGTGCTGAACCACCACAGACCTGAAAATGACCCGGAAGAAAATATTTAACAGTCTTCTCTCTTCCACATCTGAAAGAGTCGTGAAGACTGGGTCAAAGCAGGGACCCATAAATTTTCTTACAGGGGGCCTGTCATTTCCTATGCTTCTATACTGATATGATGACCGAACCATCCAGTTTCCAAAAATCCCCGCTTGAGTCGATTGGCATTCTTGTTTACCTCATTGGACGTGCGCGCCAAAGAGACTCCTCCCTCAAGGTGCCAGCAGCCAATCCCAAATTTTGTCTATCTGGTCTTGAACGTCATTGGACCGTGGGTATTTCTCTTGAACGTCATTGGACCGTGGGTATTTCTCGAACTATATTCCGTGCGCTCAAGATAGCATCACAAATCTCTTATTGACAGGCCCCCTGTAAAGGAAATATATGGGTCCCTGGTCAAAGAGACGAAATTCTGGAAGCTCTGCCAATATACCCCAAAGGACAAAACATATGTCTGCAAATCCAACAGCCTAATCAAGAAATGTATAGGTCTTCCGAATCAGGGTGTTCGTGGAAAACCAAGCAAAAGTGCCAGATCTCCATGTTTTCTTACTCGACACAAGAACATATCTGCACAACAATAACCTGATCAAGAAGTTTGGGTTCTTCACACATTTTCCGGTTTTCAACGGATTCCGGCTGAACTATCTGCCCAAGCTGCAAGTAATAGCATATCCTAATGCAGAACTTGCATTTAACAGCTAGGGCTTTGATCGGTGAATTCGGTCCAATACGATATTTGTTGTTTCACCGGATTCCGTCCGAATTATTCGACCGGTGGAAAACTAACAGCACACCCAGGTTCAGCATAATATCTAACCCTTCCATTGGCCCTTTCATTTTATTCACCGGGCAATTGGGTTCCTCAGAAAGCACTAATTCCGATCGGGTGGCCAAACTGCCCGTCCGAGGCAAGAGCTAATCTCATTTTTGGATCCAACCATTATTTTGCCCATTTAGACAACTTTCGATCAATTTGGTCTAAGAAATTAATTCACCCCATAATATCTAGGTATGTCTCTCTCATCTAAATAATGAAACACTAAGTCCAACTTTCCCAAATAATGTTAGTAATATTTGGAGTTGTCGTAATCACAGACGGGCGGAAAAAAATACGACGCCATGAATTTTGTTTGGGATGCTGAAAACTGGTATTAAAGGACCCCTCTTGCTTATTCTGCCTTTCATAATATACCGAACTCCCTTGTGGAATTACAAGTTTCAACAATTCCCACCTCTCTCCATTGTTTCGTTTGGTGCCTGTGAATTTTTAGCACTTTTTCGGCCATGCCGAGTTTTGCCCGTCACACAACACAAATTTTGCCTGAATTTTCAATGTCAGTTGACAAATCTCTCACGCATAAGGATATGACAACCTTCTGTTTTTTACTTCTTTTATTTGCTTAGTTTCCCAACTTTTTAACCACGGCGCGATCAGTTTTCAAACATATTGCTACCAGCCGCCGCGTCGAGGAGCAGGAAGGCTGGATAGTGTCGACAAGCGCTAACAAGAAAATCGCTAATATCAGATGGAAAGTAACAGCATTTTTGAAAAACATTTTTTCTGATCCCGTTCATAAGGAAAATATTATTTTTAGTAAGAGCTTTGCTTTAACGGAATCTTCGTCTTCAGGTTGTCTGAACTTTTAGCTAAACCCAGGCTATTCAAAGTAGCATCCAAAGCAAAATCCTCAAATCTGCTGAGCTCATTATGCGAACTTTCTTTGGTACATAGAAAAGTTTGTGGCGACAACAGCTGTGAATTATTAATCTTGTTCTTCTTGCTTCCCACCATTTTATTCCTCCTCCAAACTTTGGCCATCTGATTTTCCTGGAACGCCCAAAGTTTCACAGGAGACAAAAAGCAGTTCCGAACAGGTAGAGAAAGGGAGGTGCGAAAAAGCACCGAATACAAAACTTTTTTCTCTGCCAAGTTACTGGAAAACGGCCAAGCTTTTTCAGAACAAAGGATCACGATCTAAAAGGTTCAAATTCCCCGCCGGAGAAGTACGGTCGAGCTCGACGTCTTCCGATATTCTGAGGCACCCTCTCAACCACTGACTTGCGGAAAAATGTCACGTTTAAGGTGTCCACAAATACGCTGTTTTTACTCAAAACTAAATCTACTGGATGTGTGCAAGCTTTTTCTTCCGCCGACGTGTCATCAGCAATGACACAGAATGCAAAGATAACACGAGTAAACTGTAATATGTGTTAGTATTATTTTATTTCCATTCAGATTTTATGAAAAAAAATGTATTTAAGCAGTATAGAATACTAAGTAAATTAATACTATGTACTTGCATGTCAGTGTATCTCTCTCGAAATTCCCTATGCTGTTTATTAACGAAGAAATTTTGACAAATAAAGCGAACTGAATTGAATTCACTTCCCTCAGGTTCTTAAGTACGACCGGGGCCCGACCCCCGCCGGCAACGACCCCTCCGCGGGGCAAAAGTTCTCGAAGTCCTTCCATTACCGTAACGAATCGTCAGTGAATAAATAGTAAGGTCGTGTTTATAAGTGCTCGATGTCATTTTGTAAACATTTAATCCTCACGAATATTTTGAATGTTTTCTTCCATTTTTTGTTTTTCTGTCCAAAATCGCGGTTATACAAAAATATATCATTCCTGAGAAAAAAATGCTCAGTTTTATCCTCCATCCATAACGACATCCTAGAAAAAATCTACAAGTTAAAAGCTTATCGCTGGAAATATCAATCAAAGACCCCGAGATCGATTCCAACCACCCTACTAAACTTCTTTTTCACAATGATTATAATAATTCGACAACTTCTGAAAAAAAAACATTTTAAATAAACTTTTGATGTTTCAAAAACAAGGGATTACCAAACTAGCATTTTTGTTTACAAATACTTTAATAATTTACTGCCTTCTTCTTTTGCAATTTTTTTCTACGAATAGTGATTACCAGAATTATCAAAAAACGGGGTGTGGGGATATGAAATCCGACAAACAACTCGTGCATCGTTCATTATCAGGAATTTTGCTACGAGTGTTTGGAATATAATCCCAAGTAAAGTGCGTGAAGCCCCGCATCTTCCGGCATTCAAGGCCACAGTGAAAAGGTTCTTCCTCGCAAAAGAGTAAGCAAGAGTCAGTCGTTTTCTTTTATTTTTTTCTTTTTGTTTATTATTTGTTTTAATAATTAAAAATGTATTGTTAGTAGTAGTATGTATTTTTCATTAGTAAACAGATGTGAATTTTGTTTTTCGCCTGTTCTTTAACAACTCCCCCGGGACTTTCCCTGCAGGTGATGTAGTGCGTGTTTGTTTGTATTAAACGTAATCTAATATAATCTAATCTAACTACAGTAGAGAATTTTGTTTTTAAACATTTCAATCATGTCTTTTAATATTTGTCCCTCTACAACCCTTTAAAGCCTACCAATCCCATTATATTCCGTGGCAGAAGAGCTGAAGTGTCTTAGAACGAACAGTAAAAGAAGAAGAAGAAACATCCCAATCCCCAAATCGGATTACAAATCGAAAGTATGGGAATAACACGATTTTCGGATTACTTACGGGAACAAAAATACACCGAAAATATGGAATCGAGGTGTCCTTTGATCTACAAAGTGACGGATTACAGCTAAGAGGAAAACACCTGAAGTTTCCCAAGAGCCTCTGAAAGAGAAAGACAACCTGCAGTTCTCAGGTTTAAAGGTACACCTCAGATTTACTCACCCTAATTTTGGACCCGTTCGCCTAGGAGCTTCAAAATTTTCACTCGGACGTTCTCGAAGGCCTCAGCTTTATCTCAGAAACAATATCCGGATTCGTCTTCCGGCGGGGATTGGTAGTAAAGGCGATTATTTTGTTCGAGGGAATATTTTGGCATTTCCATCAAGCTTATTTCAATCAATACGTCATACGTCAATATCAATATCTGTTTGAGTCTGCATAACTAGAACGATACTTGTCCATTTCAGTGGGGAATCAAATCCGCTCGGTTTCGATTAGGCGCTGTTTAGCTACCGGTTTCAGCCCAAACACTAATCCCGATTTATCTTTTGGGATTCTTAAAACGTTAGTGACGGGATATCCGTGACTTCGTAAAGCTTGTCCGTCCGTCTGTTAGCAGGATTGCTCTCCAAGGGGTTGAGATATTTTGTCCAAACTTGGTGTGTGTATCCTTTGGGTCAAGTAGGCTACAGGTCAAGGTCGTATGTGGGCCCCATAGCCATATATTTAGGGTAAGGTGGTTTCAAATTAAGGGTTGATCATAATGTGTTTTAAGGTAATATGACAGTCGATGTAGAAGCAATGAGACATGCTGAATCAATATAAATTATTTGAAACTTATTTTCTAGCCGCGAGAGAAGCTCGTCCGGATTCCGGCCGAAACCGAAAATTTGGAAGAAATTAAAATTTATTCTGAAATCGACCAGAGAATATTCGTAAATTCCACATCAGAATTTTATTTTTTTTGCCGGACTACTAGTTCGTTATTTTCCTGCCGGACGATTTCGCCCGGAGTTCGGCCACAACCGAAAATTCAGTAAAAAGCTAAAGTTTTATCCAAATTCGATTAAAGGCAGGCTACGACATGGGGGTAAGGAGACATGCTAAACCCATTTTTGAACTTTGTCTTATTGTCGGGCATGTAGTTCGCTCGAAATCCGATGATAACCAGAAATTCGGCAGAAATAGAAGTTTGTATAAAGTCAAATAAATATGGGGCAAAAATACGCGCCAAACCCATTTCTGACTTATATACTCGTCGAACCGGATTCACCCGGAATCCGGAAAAAAACGGAAATATGGTTGAAAAAAAAACTGATTATAAAGTCAATTAGAGATTTGGTTTGGGGGTAAGAATACATGCTGAATCCATATCTGTGCTCAATCTTCTTCTCAGAGAATCATTCATGTTGACGTAATATATCGAGGAGAAGGAGGTCGGCCTAAAAATATCGGAGAGTTCTCTATAGTACGTCTGGTTGAATTTTTTGTACTGAAATAAGAGACCGAGTCGGAAAATACTATTTATTTTCACCGCAAATGGGCAGTCTGCTCAGATTCCTGCCAAGCCAGATGTTTACGAATGAAACTAATTATCTGATATTATTTTTTTCCGATGAATGCCTATGCATCTTGCTAAAGGGTAGAACTGAATGTCTGTATCAGAAAGTCCAAAAAATGGGATCCCACCGAACTCAAACTAGGTGAAGAGATTTGTCGGAACCAAGGCAAACTAAGGGATACATTAAATTTCAAATTATCCGGTGATCCACAGCAGCTAGTTATCTCCAGCACAAGCTTTATGCGAATGTTAAAGGTAATTTGTTTTATTCCAAAATCCGGTTCTCTTTTCCTCCAGCTGGAGAAATAACCAAGGGGCTACCTACTCCCCCGCACCTGCTGCACACCCTTCCCGGCAAAAGACGAAATAGGCGGTGTTGGCACCGGTACCGACAATAATCTATTATTCGACAAATCTATTTAAGGTATTGTTCTCCGATTTTCTTTATTTGTTGTTGTCTCTTTAGCCTGTAATTCCCCAAAAACACAAACACGCGAACCCCATCAAACGGGGCAAACGGGACTACAGACTTCTCCGCCTTCAAAAATGAAACCGAATCAATAGGCTGAAATACGTCTCTCCTCCTTCATTTCCTCCATGTGAATATTTTCCACAGAATCAACCAATCTCTCCAACGCAAAGAGGCTTAGAATCCGTCTCCCATTCTACGTGCAATATCAATAGGGAAAGCTGGGTGTTTTTCATTCCAGAGGTTTCAGCATATTTCCCCGGAGGTTCAAACAGATTGACCAAGTGGAAGGGAATCCCTCAGGTTTCTCGGCAAATAACTTGAGAAAGTTGGCGAGAAAAAAGAAACAGTTCAGGCGGAACCACAGTACAAACAACACCTTCATGAAACTTTTAAAATGAAAAGTTTGAGGCTTTCAACTGACTGACAAGAATGTTTTAAAGAAGTAAAACCACAGAGAAAGAGCCAACACGAAGAGAATACAAGCCACAGCTAGAGCGTGTAGGCCAGCTCCCTTGTACCGAATATTCTCAACTAGTGAACAAAAACAAACACCGGTACACTTTCGTCAGATTTTTTAAATATTTACTCCGACTCCTCCTCGACAAGAAATACCATGATGATTAAAATACTATCATACGTCATCCTGAATTCGCCCTTTCTATCCTGATTATCAAGTACAATTAAAAAATCCAGTCCTAACTCTGGAATTCTCAAAGTTTAAGTGTCTGTAGCTCTCTAATCATCTTCAGAAATAACTGTTACTTTTATCAAATTCCCGGTTTCTGTCCGGATTCCGGGCGAACTACTTATCCGCCAAGAAAATTAGGAATTAAAATTTGACAAATTCACCTGAACTTGACGATTTTAGGCTCAGGAACCTACCAGATTTCGCTCAGGGAATCTTCCGAAATCATTTGACAAATTCAGCATTCAGCATGCCCTTCCTTAACCCACCATCGAATCTTTAATTGACGTCAGAAGAAAAAAAAACTTTTAATTCTACCAATGTCCGGTTTGGGCCGGATTCAGGATAAAATATTTTCCAGCAAGAAAAACAAAGTTCAAATGAATTCAGCCTGCCAAAAGCAACTGATCTTTTCTAGAGTTGTGCTTTGTCAATTATTATCAGAAATGTACTGATTCGAAAGTTGTCACGCCCGCTTAAACGAACTTCACCATCACGTGTCTAATCAGATTGAAGTTTCCTGAGAATCGAACGCTTTTCATCACGCTCATACACTTTCTTTTCAGAAATGCTGAGAGCTTTTTCCTCACATAAATCAAACTGTTCTCGCGGTTCTACCAAGAACTTTACTATTGACTGGAGAACTTCGACAACTGCCAAAACATCACTTTCCACGGTATGTATAGGCCCCCCCCTGCTGCGCCCTAGGCCATGGCCTAGGTTGGCCTTATAGGAAATCCAGACCTGTGAAGCAGGAATTTGTAATATTTGAAATAACCCCAAAGCAGGATTTGGCGATTTTTTTGTGGCAAAATAGATGAATTACGACAGAAAGTCGATGCCCCATTCTGCAACCTACTGGATTTTTTGCCAAAAACGGGAACTTACTAAGATCAATATTAGTGAAACATTTTAAGTGTAAAAATCAGTTGTTATGGGGTTTAAAATTTACCATGAAATTCGGGTCTCCGAGTTTAAGAACTTACTTTGAGGTTCCCAAAGTAGGTTGCACAAGTATTATAGGTACGAAAGGTCCTTTAATATTGGCCTACTTCTAACATATCTCAAAGTTACTGGGGACGCATAACAACAATTAACCAGTTTTAAAGGAGAATGCGAGGGATTTCGATCCTGCACATCCCCGCGCCAATCCTCACGTATCGTTTCAGATAAGGAAAAAAGTCACCGGTTGATCTCGTAGTCCAAAGTCGTTGCCATTTCTCACAAAACCGAAAACGGGAACGAATCCGTCCGGACAATGGGGAGCGCTATCTTTCTCTCTTCCGCTCGACCACCCACAACAACAAAGAGACGAGAAAAAGGTTCAGCAAGAGAGAATAGGAATTGCGAGTTTTACAGAAGACTGGAAAAGTCGCTTTGTCTTCCACCTTTCAAAACCAGGGTGACATTTTCAATCCACTGCTATGAGCATCAAGTTATGCCCGTGCAAGAAAAATCGATGACAGGATAAGCAGACGCCTGATGAGGGAAACGGGAAAGCTTTAGAGAAAACTAACACTGTCGAATTTGTGAGAACCTTTCTCCCGAGACTTTCGTCTTTGCGTTTTCGGATTACAAGATGACTGCGGTGCCTCGCTCCCGTATCTTTAAAGTTGCTGGGGTAAAAAAGCTCGGATATCGGTCCCAATCAGGTGGTGCCGCCTCGCGGTACTGCCTCGATTGGACAATCCGACGGAGTTTCCGGAGTCCTCTTAACCGAGTGTACTGAGCCGCCGATACATTTACTTTTAGCAAATTAGAGTGCCTGAATATCCCATCATGGAAATTATGGAATAGTACATCGATCTTATTTTGTCATAAAGGCTGCAGCTGACTTTCCAAGTAGAATGATTTCTCCTACGTACACTCAGTCATGTTTTCGATGTCTCTGAATATTATTTCTTTCTGTTCTCGTTGTATCTTTTATATTCTGCCACTCAGGCTAAAAACAGTGACAAGTTACAAATAAATATTCTTAACAAGAGCTACGAGCTCATATGGCACTTGTTACGAGTAGTGGTACGAGAAAGTAGAAGAGAACTTCAAAAAAAAACACCCGCCATTCAAAAATGCGGTTCGGACCTACAATTAGGACATCTAGGTTCATTCAGTCTGAAAGCTCTAGATGACGTACTTAGAACCTATGCTTGTTCTTCCCACCAAGTTTCATCCCGATCCCTCCACTCTAAGCGATTTCAAAGATTTCCGGTTCGCCCCTCCAACTTCTCCCAATGTCACCGGATCTGGTCCAGATTTAAAATGGGACGTCTGAGGCACGAGACCTTTCTAAATTTCGGTTAAATCCGATAACCCGTTCAATAGCTGAGGTTGCCACTGGATTCCGGATTCCCCTTTCGTACACTCCCCATCGACGGTCGGATCGGGGAAACGACATTCTCAAGTCAATAGTTCGGGTACCTGACAAGCCTGCCAAGTTCATTGTCCTTGCACATCAGGAAGTACCGAACTCGTGGGATTACTACACACTCGGATCCTCTCTAACTCCCCCACAGTGACCGGATCCATTCCGGTTATGCTATTCACTTGTTCTTCACACCAACTTTCATCCCTGATCCCGTTCGGATTTAAAATGGGGCGTCTGAGACACGAGGTCTTTCTATATATCAAGTTTCATCAAGATCCGATCACCTGTTCGCAAGTTAAAATACCTCACTTTTCGGATTCCCTCTCTCTCTCCACCCCCACCCCCACCCCCAGATGGTCGGATCCGCTCAAGTCAACCTGTTCGGGTCCCATACACGCCTGCCAAGTTTCATCGTCTTAGCGCATCAGGAAGTACCGAAATCGCGGGATCACTAGAAATTCGGATCCCCCCCCCCAATCCCCCAACTCCTACTGTGAACGGATCCAGTCCTGTTATGTCAATCACGTATCTAGGGCTTGTGCTTGTATTATCCACCAACTTTCCTCCCGATCTCTCTATTCAAAGCGTTTCCCAAGATTCCCGGTCCCCCCCCCCAGTTCTCCCAATGTCACCAGATCCGGTCCGGATTTAAACTGGGATGTCTGAGACACAAGGTCCTTCTATATATCAAGTTTCATTAAGATCCAATCACCCGTTCGTAAGTTAAAAATACCTCATTTTTTCGAATTCCCCTCCCTCCAGCACCCCCCCCCCCCGGATGG
The DNA here is from genome assembly GCA_023053555.1 of Branchinecta lindahli. Taxonomy (NCBI): domain Eukaryota; kingdom Metazoa; phylum Arthropoda; class Branchiopoda; order Anostraca; family Branchinectidae; genus Branchinecta; species Branchinecta lindahli. The sequence continues at coordinate 5,829,463 of JAKZAO010000007.1, read as the reverse complement.
TCGGATCGGGGAAACGACTATTATCAAAGTCAATCTGTTCGGGTTCCTGACATGCCTGCCAATTTTCATCGTCCTAGCACATCAGGAAGCACCGAACTCGCGGGATCACCAGAAATCCGGATTCCCCCCCCCCAACTCCCCCAAAGTGAGCGGATCCGGTCCGGTTATGTCAATCCCGTATCTAGGACTTGTGCTTGTTCTTTCCACCAACTTTCATCCAGATCTCTCCGCTTGAAGCGATTTTCAAGATTCCCGGTCCCCCCCCCCCCAACTACCCCCATGTCACCGGATCCGGTCTGGATTTAAAATGGGAGGTCTGAGACACAAGGTATCCTCTATATGTCAAGTTTCATTAAGATCCGATCACCCGTTCGTTAGTTAAAAATACCTTATTTTCCGGATTCCCCTCCCTCCAGCCCCCCCCCCCCGGATGGTCGGATCGGGGAAACGACTATTATCAAGTCAATCTGTTCGGGTCCCTGACATGCCTGCCAATTTTCATCGTCCTAGCACATCAGGAAGCACCGAACTCGCGGGATCACTATAAATCCGGACCCCCCCCAACTCCCAGATAGTGACCGGCTCCGGTCCGGTTATGTCAACGACTTATCTAGGACTCATGCTCATTCTTCCAACCAAGTTTCATCCCAATCCCTCCACTCCAAGCGTTTCCCAAGATTTCCGCCCCCCCCCCTCCAGCTCCCCCCAGAGTCACCGGATCCGGTTCAGATTTTAATCGGACCGTCTGGGGCACGAGCTCTTTCCAAATATCAAGTTTCATTAAGATTCGATCACCCGTTCGAAAGTTATAAACTCCAAAATATTCCGGATTGTAGCCACAATCAGCTCAGCTCTCGAGATAGCGTAACGAGCGGCCTAAGCTCACCTGCCCACGTGGCAGGCAAGACCCGCTAAACCGAAACAAACACCACTTTTTAGTTGAAATTCGTAGAAGTTTATTGAACACGAAACTGGATGCAAAAAGTGAAATGCTTTCTATTAAAATTCCTTCCTTCGTCCCTGATCCTCTTCTTCCATTTGTTGAAAACTCGAAATGAAGCGGTGAATGCCAATAGAAGAATGCGGTAGATAAGTCAAGTTAATCTTGGTCAAAATGTCAAAGAAGGTAAGTCGTTACCAAATATTTCTACACGGCAGGCCTTGAGACCTTTACAGTCCCGGAACCCCGGCGTAAGAATAAGGTAAGGTAAATAAGTAAGTAGAAGGTAAATTAGTCAATAAGATTCCTACACGGCAGGCCTTGAGACCTTTACAGTCCCGGTACCCCGGCGTAAGAATCAGGTAAGTTAAACAAATAAGTAGAAGGTAAATTAGTCACGAAGATTTCCTACACGGCAGGCCTTGAGACCTTTACAGTCCCGGTACCCCGGCGTAAGAATCAGGTAAGTTAAACAGCGAAGTAGAAAGTTAAATAGTCACGAAGATTCCTACACGGCAGGCCTTGAGACCTTAGCAGTCCCGGAACCCCGGCGTAAGAATAAGGTAAGTTAACAAAGATGTAGAAAGTCAATTAGTCAGGAAGATTTCCTACACGGCAGGCCTTGAGACCTTAGCAGTCCCGGTACCCCGGCGTAAGAATAAGGTAAGTTAAACGAAGATGTAGAAAGTCAATTAGTCAAGAAGATTTCCTACACGGCAGGCCTTGAGACCTTAGCAGTCCCGGTACCCCGGCGTAAGAATAAGGTAAGTTAAACGAAGATGTAGAAAGTCAATTAGTCAAGAAGATTTCCTACACGGCAGGCCTTGAGACCTTAGCAGTCCCGGTACCCCGGCGTAAGAATAAGGTAAGTTAAACGAAGATGTAGAAAGTCAATTAGTCAAGAAGATTTCCTACACGGCAGGCCTTGAGACCTTAGCAGTCCCGGAACCCCGGCGTAGGAAAGTGGTAATTGTTTGTAAAACTTGTCAGTTAATTGTGGATGTAAAGATGGTAAGTCCGGTAATCAAAAGGTACACGCAAGGTACAAAAACAAATACCCTGTGAGATTTTGTGTAGAGACTGAAAAAAATATGATAAGTTATGTTATTTTTAGAGTAGGAAACCCAAGGTTAAAAGAACCGAAATATTTACTCAGTTTCAGCAAAGTTTCTTTCCACTACTCACTTATCACTTATGTCTCACTAGTTACACCTTTCACAGACTGATCACAACTCCCGATTTTACCTTGATTCTAACCTTAAATAATATCTGTGAAATACCACTCTTCCCTCGAGCTACCCGAAATTACCCCCTTGCGCGGAGAACTCCTTGGGTCACCAACACACCTTATTTGCAAAATACTTTCATCGGAACTTCCCCGTCTTGACCTTTTGCTCTCAAAATGGACGCACCCCTCTTGCAATTACAAATGGAAATTAGTTTTACTTTTACTGCATCAAATGAAAGGGTTGATTACTCCTGAATATTATTGAAAAAGATTACAGGATTCCCCCTCCCTCCACTCCCCCACGATGTTCGGATCGGGAAAGTGACTATTTCCAACTTAATCATTTGGGGTCCCTGATACGCCTGCCAAGTTTCATCATCCTAGCTTATGTGGAAGTGCCCGAACTAGCAAAACCCGGACCGACCGACAGACCGACCGACCGACGGACGGACAGAAACTGCGATCGCTATATGGCACTTGGCCGAAGGGCAAGTGCCATAAAAAAGCAATGATGTGTCACAGCTCAGCACCCAAAGGTGTCCAATTATTCAGAAGAGTCAGAAATCCAGTTTACAATTCAAAATTTGGGTTTCGACCCATTTGACCTGATTCAAATCAGGCGGTCTACTCAAATAATTTTGACTCTGTCGACTAAGCGACATTTTTTCTGAGAATGAGTTACTGACCTAGTTCGTACCCAGGGCCCAAGCTCCACATTCTGTTAACATTTCAGAGCTGTAGGAGTATCCGTTACCGAGATACAGGGATCCTAAAAGTACTAAGCGAATTGTTATTAATACAATTTAAAAACGTTTTTTTCGTCTCCTGAAAAATTTGAAAATTTCGCTTAGTACCTTATGGTCTGTCAGCGTCGATTTCCTAACCCCGATGATCCCAGCGCAATGTTTATAAAATCACGGATCCAGCCCAGTTATGTTTTTGGGGATCAGAAACATAACTGGGATCCCAGCCCAGTTATGTGACTCCTTCTTGATTTCTACACCGCGTAATGGAACATGGCACATGACGTAGCATACGGGTGAGAGTCTTCGATCTCTGTCCAAGACTGGACACTCGAAGTTTTACACTAGCTGGTTTTTGCCAGTTGGCTTGATGGATTAAAGGAAGCAGAAGAAGTAAAGACTTCTAACTGTAATGTCGTCCAGTCCCACTGAAGATAATCCAGTCCTAGAGTGAACGATCGATTTGCATCAGTGAGATGAGGGGGGGGGGGGTAGACATTCTCCGGTTTGCAATTCCTAGACGCAAGAAGTTACGATTCCCATTTCCGATATTTCGAACCTCTTACGTCATTCGTATTCACCCTAATAGCGCTACGTTTCGTTTTTAATTTGCGTGTTTGGCTCTCACTCGAATTTATCCTGCATTTCACATTATACTTTAACTTTATTAACTTAACATATCTCTGCTCTTCGCCATTTTTTTTTTTTGCACCTACGGACCTTTGCGCTTTTTTGGCCTAGCCGAGTTTTCCAACAAAGGCAGAGCAGACTTTTTTTCCTGCACCTACGGACACTTTTGGCGCGTTTTTTGGTCGAGCCAAGTGCCAACAAAGGCAGAGCAGACTTCGCCAAAAGCTCCCAAAGTCCGCACACAACGCTTTTAAGAAGAAGGGCAAGGGCAAAATCTGTTTCCATTTTTTTTAAACTTGATAGGCCAAGTGTCATATAATACATTTCCTGCTAAATTCAGTCTCCTTTTCGTTTGCTTGGCTTTCTCCAGTTCTTAACTACAGCGCGCAGTTTTCAAATATTTAGCGTCAAACATTCGCTTCGGAAAGCGGAAAGTCTGGACAGAGTAGATTAGCGCTAACAAGGAAATCGCTAAGCTCACGTGGCAAGTGGCTCACTGGAAGAGGTAACCAAGCAGCTAGCCAATGACTGTGACCAGATGAAGCTAGGTATAAAAGAAGAAAAAAGCGTCGCCCTAAGAATTAACTTCACTAAAGAAACTCCCCTCGAAGACGCGACACAACTCCTTGTGGCCAGCTCTGCGAAACTTCTGGGCATCACTATTAAAAGCAACCTAAAATGGGATGACCATGTAAAAACCTCGTTAAAAAAGGGTCATGTCTGCTGAAATCCTTTGCAAGCATCAGAAGATTCGGTCTCTCGACAGATGATCTTGTCATAAAACTGAAGAAACCGCATGTAAAATCTACGGAGCGTTACCTCAAGACTTTTGTTCCCTATTTTGTAAAGTATTTTAAAGGTTTTGAATCCCAAATTTAACTTGATATATTTTGTAGTTATATCTGTTATCTTATTGTATTTTAAAATTGTAACATATGTGCGACTATTTGTCACTATGTGATGACTATCCACCACTATTTCTGTAAAAAGATAACATGGAATTAAATGAATTATTATAAATTGGCTTTAAGAATTTCAACCCAAGGGCAAAAAAGAAAAGTGCATACCTGTGGTTGACTTAACTCGGCATCGCGTATAAAGCAGGAACGCAGCCAGAGAGAACAAACTTGAAAGTAGCTCTGCTCGTCCAACGACTCCAGTGACCTGAAACAAAGAGGTGTGTAACGTTACCCTGTCAAGTGAAAATGTGTTAAGGTACGATCCCGCGAACCGTGCAGGATGACCCAACAAGCCTTCCAGCCTATTACCCTTAGCCGTAGCGTATAGTGTAATGCGAATCAAACTGATAATCTGAACCTTATTTCATTCAAGCGAGCAGCGAAAGGTCATTTCAGGAAAATTGTTTAGTGTTTTCCTCCTTTAGACCCCCCCGTTTTTTTCTTTTTTTCTTTATTGTTCCTCGTTTCTCTTGTTTGTTTGTTTTCAAAGTTGAAACCACAGGTTTTTCATTTATTTATTTTTTTAGGGTATTCAGTTAGTTGATGCTGTTTGTTGATTAATTAATACAGGTTATTTCCCTGCATAGCCAAGCACTCCTTTTGTGCTTTCTTGGTAGGAGTGTTACTGATGTATTTTTTGTGTTTAAATATAGTCAAATTAAACTGAAAAAAATAATGTAGAAATATTTTGTGGTAATAAGTTTTTATTTTTTTTTAATTTAACAGTACGGACTGAAAACTAGATAGGCTGTGGCAGTTTTAACTTAGAAACCTGGAAGTTTAAATATAGTTCAAGAAACGAAAACGAGATTTTCAGGCTTTTTGTAGATCAGCTAACTGTCCCTCTAAGATATTATGCGAGTGATAAATATGAGTTAGAATATTTCGGCTGCACTTCCGGCAACCGTCTTCAGCGAAGAACAAACTAAATAAATTACGTGTTCAAACACAACAACAACAGAGGAAACGACGCGGACTCGAAAAAAACATAAGATGAACAGAATAAAGATGCGGACTATGACAAAGATAAAATAAGTATTAAAATGTGCGTGTTTACAATGTACGTATATCCAATTCTGTGATTTTTACAATTATTTGGTGCATATGAACAATTCAGTATTAATTTTTCCCGAGAACGCGCAGAAGTTTCCACTCTGAATTCCAGCCAATTCTAACCCACATCACTATATACATTCCGCTCTCAACGAACTCTTCCATGCGACTTTCATTCGAGTAACTCTCCCAGCTGATACTCTTCTACGCTTCGCTATTTATTTCAGTCCCGTGTGAATTTCATTTGGACTCGCGCCATCTTTCGCTGATTTGGGATTCTGATTTTTCTGAGCTGGTGATGATTCACTAGGCATTAGCAAACGATACCTTAGTGTCAGACAGGATGAGGTTGGGAAGAGGCCGTTTGTGCTGCCTTAAAGCCATCCAGAGAATGTGACGTTTCCACAAACGAATTATTAAATGCAACCAAGCTACGCGAGAATAGTAGTAGCAGTAGTAGTTTTGTTGCACTAAATGGTAATTACATAAACACACAAAAATATATTTACAAAGAAACAAAACAAAACGAACCCGGGCAAGACTACAAGGTTTCCCAACCTCCGTAATGACCATTCCTTCCCGCGGTATTCCACCACCTCAAAAACCTCCCTCCTTAAATCTTCTAGTTCTTACTAACATTCATAAAGTGCTCATTATTTTCTAGCGCTTGTCCACAAATCGGGCAACAGCAAAGACCACCCGCTACCTTAACTTTATTTAGATATTATATTATTTCTCCAAGTGGCACTAAATTCGCCGGGACTGCAATCACCCACTCAACCTAACCCGTCACTCGTCCCAATCAGCTTACAACATAAAACGGGTCTTTTGTCCAATCCAAAATCCACTTTCATTCGAGGACACATAACCCTATTGTTGCCATCCAAGGACATTTCCCTGTTCGCTTGTAAAAGCGCACTTTCAAAAATTGCCTGTGGCGTCAAAAACAAAAGTTAAGTTCCGGCGCTCTTAGCCGTCAACATTCGGCTTCAAGTTTATTGCCGAGTACAAGCTGTCAACTGGCCATCACTCCGCGTCCGCTTTCCACTAAGGCAATCGAATAGTCTCCCTTGGTAATGGTCGTATTTCATTTGCCTGAGGCTGAATCCGTGAGCAACGGGACTCCGAAAAATTTCCCCCGATATTATTCTCGAAGAACGAAAATCTACGCCCCACGGCTAAAACAATGTACCGAAGCATTTATCATCAACTGGCATTTATGGAGACATGCAGAACGGCGCTGCTGCGACGCCTGCTGGGCACATTAATATGGTCTGCAAAAGTACTAAGATTTACGACCCTGTGCGGTCAAGCTTGGAGCGTACATACCGGGAAAGAGTGTTGGTCCCTTTGCCCAAGTATTATAGGTGGTATGTGATAACTCGGAATCACCTGTGCTTCACATGCTGAATCAAAGAAGTAAAGCATCTCTCTCGCCCTCCTTTATGTCTGACACAATCACCGCTTCTATACCCTACTGACATCCACTTGACCCAGAATCAGAAACATTACAGGCCAGCCGCCACTCACCGAGAACATAAGAAAGCGTAGGCTGGTTATCTCGGACATGTTCTAAGCACGAACGATTCCAGAATTCCCCAGGCAGGAGGTAATTAGTGTAAACAAACTTACTAACTACATCCTGCTGGTTACCCGAGGGCACCCGTCGCGTCGCGAAGGGAAACGTCCGACACTTAAACACAGACTGAACTGAAATATGATTGTTATTTTAGAAGACAGTGTTCCTTCTGACCCGTAGGGAAAAAAGGTACCCGGAATTCCGGACACCTTTACGGGAATCCGGGTACCTTTTTTCCCTACGGGGAGACAACTGCCATCTTCGCAATATGCAAGTTCGGCGCTTCCAAGCAGATTAATATCCAGCTAGTGTCTTTAAGTCCCCCGTGTCTCGTCATCAGCACCACAGATAGCGTAACATCAAGGACAAATAAGCCAATAGAACCTCCGTCTTTGGCCCCCCAGCTACTCGCTGAGCCCTGAGTTGACGCCCGTCCCGTCTGCTTCCCACTTGGCTGTACCAAGAGATTTCGTTTAAGACAGAAAACAAAAATGAAAGAAGACATCCGAAATTTTCGCAAGAACTGACTGTTAACAAGACGGTCTCTGAAACTGACAAATTTGAAACTCCCATTGTTGAGGATTCATAAATAATTAGCTCACGGGAGGGATTTAGGAATCCCGGCATACAGGCGATGAGCAAGGGAGTGAAAGATTAACTGAAGGAAGTTAATGCATGTGCAGTTTCGTCATATTACCGTGTGTGGCCCGCCTGACGCCACACGTCAAGCCACAATGTTTAACGTCCGATGTTTAATCTCGAATTTCCTTCTCCGAGGCTTTACTGCGACGACCTGTTTGTAGAGGCAACGAATTGTGCTGTTCCGCGTAGCTACTAGCCTCCGCACGTTTGCATCGGGAACCTATTCGACTCCGCATGGTCGTATTACAGAGATCGGGAAACGGAGGGTCTACTGCTTGTCAGTTCTTGGTAATATAGACCCACAAGTTGTTAAGTATAAATCTCCAATCTGAAGCTTCGCAATTTTTTTCGGGTAGAAAGTGAAATCTATAGTTTTCTGTTTATTACCTAATGAATCCATATTTTACTATCTCTCTGTCACAAGTGCTGATAATGAGACGCTGGGAAACTTCCAGAAACTAGTCCGATTGGAGCGATGAAAGGAAATAAGGCAAACTACAAGTGCGTCGGTTCCAGTTTTCCGTCTACGAACGTCGCACTACTTATCAATCGCACTTATCAAAGGGACCTTGCAAACTTCCATGCGAGTTCTGCAACCTGAGTGGGAAGATATGTCATGGCAACAGCCCGCCAGAGGGAAGCCTATTCGTGGATGCCCTGGCTGGGTGCCTCTGCATGGCACAAGACTATCCAAGTTTAAACCTCTACGAACGATTGCATGAAGCTTATAGCTCGGCAACTATCAGACACACGAAAACAACTTGCTATACTTGCAGTCCAGAGTCCTGAGGCCCTCCCCACCACATTAACACGTGGAACCCAAGTTCTATCACAATCATGAAAGCCTATCCCGGTGTCTTCTCCCTCACTGAACCATCTCCCCACACGACCTATCCATCGAAATACATTGGCATTAATCCGAATTTAGGCCGGTTATGAGCGAAGTGATCAACTGGAACTAAGACAATCATCCATGTCGATCCTGCAATGGCCGCGGGCGAGGAATGAAATTGATGAAGCGAAGCGATGGAATGGTTCGATCTCACTGGATCCGGTCGTCGCTCGAGCGAGGTTGAACTCGGAGGTAATTTACAAGGAGGGAAGGTGGAAGGACAAAGTGAACGAAGAAACTACCAGGAAGCCAAAGTAAACGGTGCATCGGTCCTTCCACATCCTGCCTTCTCATAATAAGAATAATAATTTGTTAGCTTAATAATGTGTTTGACTGACAAATTTAGACTGAGTTTCTGAACATAGTAGCCAAATCTTTTCACAGGGCCACTAACAGAAACCAGGTAACTACGACGGGTTCTACGCGAGAAGGATGATTACTGAAAAAGTCTTCCCGAGACGAAGTTTCTGCATGGAATCTTGGGCGACCAATGCTAAACACTAGCTGCCACGTCTGCAGTACAGGGTCGACATCTCGGAAAGGCTCCATCGGAACCAACTCGGATCAGAATCCGAATTGTAAACATCCCTTGGTATTGTCGCCAGCATTCAACACGATTTACAAAGGGAAAGGTAAAGGAAGCAAAGCGTTTCTATGACACGTCTCAGGAAACTCTCGTCAATAGAAGCTACAAAGCCACAAAAGGACCCAGTCCCAACTTCGCGCTCGACCAAGCTCGCGCCAAGTCCTATATAGCTTTTCGGAGTTCTGAGTTTTTCATCTTCAGAAGGCTTACAACATTTTCTAACCTCCGGTATGGATTCTCGTCAAGATTAAAAGGCTAGGCATGTTTTAAATCTTGATTTATTTTTTGCGCTCTGGATTAACGAGATGCCAAATTAAGCAGGAATATTCTCAACGAAAGTGAGGGATCAAAGCCGCAACCACAGCCCACCCCTTCCCTCCTCCGTCATAAAAAAAAAAAAATCGACAAGAATGGGAAAGTTGGTTGACTATATATTCGAAGGGGGAATGGTCGACTACTAACAAAACGCCTTCCAGCCAGTAAGCCATCGCAGCGGCAAGTAGTCGAACTTTAAAGAGGGCCTTGCAACACGCTGTTTCTGCTAAGAAAACAAAAAAACAAGTCCTCTCTGTTTAACGTGATACCAGCAACCTTCTCCTTCCGCAAAAGTGCCACAAACACTGACAATACCGCACATATTTCACTTCCTTCAGATTTCTACTCGCAAGTGGTTATCCCCTTTGCTCACTACCCCAATGCAGTTGGGCGACGTCGGCATGCTTAATTTCCTTACCATTGCTGATAACGAATCAGCAATGTAAATTAGCAGTGCAATATCTTTGTTTTAAAGATAAGGGCTGAGACTTGGCTGAGACTCGACAGTCTAGTTACATATTCACTTAAATAGGGCTGAAAATCCGATAAGAATGCGTTACTTCGTTTGTCCACTCCGCAGATAATAGCTTTAATCGAATGAACTTATACAACAACAAAGGTAAGCCGTTGCTGAGAAACAACTAAAAATTCTTTGCAGGACATGTCTTAACATCATTTTATTACTTTCTTCACCCGTAACTTTTCCCAGCTTAGCGTCTTTAGCAATGGAAATGCAGACTCTTATTGAAATTCAAGTTCTCTGCGTCTTACTTGACAGTGAAAACGGATACGTCAGCTAAATTTTATTAGAGCTATATTTCGGCCCTTCTTGGCAAGGGTCCTCTTCAGGCTCAAAACCGCTCAAGTAGGAAAAACGAACTTGTGGACACAAAAATAAATAAAAAATTTTTTGCAGACAAACGAAAAAGTCAGCAGATACTTTCCTGACAACGCTTGTTGTGCATAACATTTATTGCATAACGTTTTCAAAATCACAAAAGGTCACATTCGAAGTATTGTCTGTTGAAACTGCGCATTCTTGTGTTATCTGGTATGAATTGATTGATTGATTGAAACTTCTGACAGTGTAGCCAGAAAAATTTACATATTCATGAGCAAGAGATAACCAGAGTACTGTATATGACCAAGAACAAATAACGAGACAGAACTACTGTCTCCCTATCTCGGTCATACAAACATGCTGAGTCGAGTAAAATACGACCGACTCCCGATGCAGATGAGCGGCTTCGCGCCACATCACGTTTCGTTACCTCTACAAATAGCTAGATCGCCGTTAAGTTGCTAAAGAGAAAATCAACGCTGATTGGTTCTATTTACGCACTTCAGAGTGGATCAGCGCGCGGAGTACGCCTCCTGCTCGCCTCTTTCGATATTTCTTGTGCGATAGGCAACGGTAAAGAGGAAGACGAGTAAACGGGTATCAACATCAGCTCAAAGCTAGAGTAAATACCTCCAGGTCCGCTCAGATTTGTCGGGATTTTCATAGTTGCTGCATGCGACTAAAGACAGAAGTTCTATCTGATTATCTTGTTCTTGATATGACTAAGTCGAAAACATGCCAGTGACCTCGGTAGGAACGAGAAACGTCACCCGAACGATAACTCAAATCCTGTGTCAACCAATAAACGGCGTTCATTGGGGACAGCTGTGGCGACGCTTCTGGCTCTTCCGCTGGCTCTTCCTACACGGACATTCTTTATCGACACGTAGAGTTGGTCATGAAGAGCATGCCATAGTCTAACCCCTTTCTTTCAAGCACATGCAATCACCTGACTCAGTCGATCAAGGTAAACTCTGACCCGGCGGCCCAATCGCTCCCGAAATTAGCCATTCCATTTCCCCCTCTGCCTGCTGTCAACAGGGAGACCCACTTAAATGACCGGAACGAAACATGGCAATCGCCCCCTTACTTCACCGCCCCCTCCATCAACGAAATCAAATCAGGACCAAGGATATTACCCTAGCAAGCGAAAATAGCTGTCGCTCCACTGACCACGCTAAAGTCGGAGGCTCCAACTTGTCAGTGGCCAAATGACAGCAAAGTGATTGGATAACCAAAGAACACAGGTGTGAGCGGAACAGATTACTCTACATGACGAAGCCCAAAACACACCAGTGAACCTCGGGAAGAACGAGAAACGTCGCCCCAACGATGACTCAAATCCTATGTCAACCAGTAAACGGTGTTCATTGGGGAAAGCTGTGGTGACGCTTCCGGCTCTTAGCTAGGCACACGGCAATTCCTCATAAGCACAATGAGTTAGTCATCAAGACTAGAGTATTTGCGAATCTCAGCCTATCAAGCGTGTATGGCTGGCACAACAAACGACTGAAAGTGCCCGGCCGCAGGAAAATCTTTAGGTCCATTATAGGCCGAACAGTTTATTGGATAACCAAATTGGATAACCAAAGAACACAGGTGTGAGCGGAACAGATTACTCTACATGACGAAGCCCAAAACACACCAGTGAACCTCGGGAAGAACGAGAAACGTCGCCCCAACGATGACTCAAATCCTATGTCAACCAGTAAACGGTGTTCATTGGGGAAAGCTGTGGTGACGCTTCCGGCTCTTAGCTAGGCACACGGCAATTCCTCATAAGCACAATGAGTTAGTCATCAAGACTAGAGTATTTGCGAATCTCAGCCTATCAAGCGTGTATGGCTGGCACAACAAACGACTGAAAGTGCCCGGCCGCAGGAAAATCTTTAGGTCCATTATAGGCCGAACAGTTTACAAAAGAAAGGACTTGATCATTGCGAATTTCACCCTAGCAAGCATACATGGATGCCAAAAGGTCGCCGAAGACGAAACGAAAGGAAAAGTGTTTGGAAAACGCGGTCGAGTTCCCTGAAAGACATTTGAAAGAAATTTTTGCCTAAGGACACCAAGAAATTAAGGGATAAAGGACATTAAGGAATTAGATGAGTCAGACTTGGCGTTCAAGAAGAAGCAACAGGAAGAACAAAAAGCCTTGAAAGAATTTGCTTCAAAAGCTGCTAAAGACCTCTTGGTGGCAGTGCACTTCCAGCAAGATAAGGTGGGGTGATCCTCCTGTAGAGGACTAATGACTAATGTTATAGGACTAACGTTAAAGTTTAACTGAAAAGGGCTAGGATAGGACAATCTAGTTACCCATCACTTATTCACTTAAATTGGCTTGAAGACCCGCTGAAAATGAGTTACTTCGTTGTTCCGCTATTCACGAATAATCGATTTTCAAATAGTGGAATTTTCGTGTGATTTGTACGTGCCTCTATGCGCTTGTATTTTTGCTGTATGCCTTTCGAGAAAGATTTATAAAAAAAAAATTGTTCAGGCACTAAGCAATCTTCACCAATCTCACCACTGCCCACTGAAAAGCCGCATTTGTTTTGAGATTAAAATTTCCCGCGTCATAGTAGAATTTACGCTGTGAGGACGGCCGGAGATATTCTGAGCCTCATAACTAGAGCAGATAGTGGAAAATAAATAAAAAAAACTTTGCAGAATCCAAATAATTCAGTGTATCCAATTAAACCGACACACAAATAAGTTGGCTTTTCAGTTAACCTTTAAGAGGTTGGAACACACCTGGATTACAGATACAGGCCGAATGAACGTGTCAACAACTTGGTTGATCGATATATATTGTTATGAAGTATTTTTGAAACTAAAGAACCTGAACCTGGTTACAAACGATTAATGTCTATCCATGATCACTGAGGTACTTACCGCTTCTGTGTGGATAGGGTGGACGGCAAACAGCAGCGCTGCCACGAATGTTATCGTAGGTTTCATGAACAGTGAGCACATCCTGCAAAAGAAATAGTCAACCTGGTACATCCTCAGGAAGCTGGCACGTTTTGGTCCAATCCCTTCCCATTCTTGCTTCGCTTTTATGCACACAGGCAAGGTTCTGGCAGTTCCCTCTTCTAACCTTCATGTTTCGGTGCAATCACTCTATAGCGTGACGATCGACCTGTAACCTACGACCGGACTAATCTACTGAATGATTTAATGGACATGAACATATAATCTGGCTTTTTTGTGATGTAGGGTAGGAAATTACGTATTGCACGTCTACTCGACCACAATTCTTTTTTCATCTTCTATCGAGCGGGCCAAACCGCTTCCCAAGGGAGAATTTCTGCTCAGTGAATACCAGTTGCTACAACTCGCACGCCATGTTCCTATCAGCTAAATATCCGAAACGGTCTCGCCAGTAAACGGAACAAGACAAAGTAGTGCCTTTATGTAAGAAAAAAGTATTGGGGCTGACACTCGATCTTAGCAGTAATCCCAACAGGCAACATCACTTAGAAAATCCCCGGAAGCAGCAAAAAGTCGTTCATGTCCGTTCCGACTCATATTATCACAGCAGGCGTGGTAACGACTGACATATATCCACGGTTCCTATTTTTTGCCGGTGTTAGCCCTGACCCCCTGCAAAAGTTGGCGTCTTGCTGGTAGACCACCCCTCCGCCGCCTTACCATTCCAAATACTTTTGGATACGAACTTGCAATTAGTCTGACCCCCTGACCCCCTAGCCCTGACCCCCTGCAAAAGTTGGCGTCTTGCTGGTAGACCACCCCTCCGCCGCCTTACCATTCCAAATACTTTTGGATACGAACTTGCAATTAGTCTAGTGCACGCAACACAGATTTATTCCTCGGAATACCGACGACAGTAACTAGCAGTGAATAACGACTCGGCAACGAACCAGTCCAGACATTACAGAACTATTCCGATCAATAGATAAACAGTGTGGAATGCTCAGACATTATCCTTTTTCTCGGAGAGACCCTTTCCATGGATAGACTCAGCTTCATAGCTTAACGAAACACAGACAAGCGAAGCATGATTTTTACTGACGAATACAATTTTTATTAAAATTACATTGTATTGAAATAGTACATTTTTACTAGAATTGTACTTAAATAAACCCTAAGTAACGGGCCATGGAGCTTTGTAGGGGTCAAAACTTATTTTGTTCATTTATCTGAACTAAAGTAAAAGTAATTTTGCTGACAGAACCAGCATGTTAAGCTCCCGTAGGGAAAAAAGGTACCCGGATTCCCGTAAAGGTGTCCGGAATTTTGGAACAACATTCCGGGCACGGAAAAGGTAACGGAAATCCCGCCTGGGGAGTCTTGTTTCCTGGAATTCCGCAGTCCCTACGGGCTGTGTAGCATACGGCAAGGCATGTTCGTTTCGTTTACCTACTTAATTTCGGACAGAGGTTTGCCTTTCCTCAGATGAACTGGCGCATCTATCCCGCGTCACAGAGATCATCCCTGATTCATCTCTGTATCGTGATAACATAACGCCCCACAGGTGCACACAGCCCCGTCTGGCCCCTAAACCCCCACACACACACAACATCTCGCCACACGGCATCCTATTTATTGCCTACCTGGAGAAAAGGCACGTCACCGCAGCATGCAATAGGATATTGGCCAAGTGATATCCCCAAGGCTCCAACTGGTGGATCCAGTAATTCCAGCGAAATGTCAGGACACATAGGGGACGATACGATTTGTGGCTTTGTTCCTGCGGAAGTTAAAAGGGTCAAGTAATCTCTCGGGTGTCGAGAGCAGCGGAATTAAAGGTCAGCGTGAGAACCGTATTGGGAAAGTGTCCGAACAGACATGGAATCGGTTCCCGTTTTTCGTCTTCTCGCGGGGCCAAAGCAGGTGAGACGACAGAATATTTTTCTTCAGGAAACGGAGGAATCTGCAGCGCTACCAAGGGCAATGATTCATCTCGCTTGTAATGTAGGAGAGCCTTGTATTTTCTTTTAATATTTTCGAGAGGGTGGAGCAAATATTTATCAACTAAAACAGAAGGATCTCGCGGGGCTAGGGAAATTGTTTTCGGACTCCGGTTTAAAGACTACGCTCGGCAGGACCTACGGAATATTTCGCATGCAGAGGCGTTACTAGCCAAAATGTTTGGGGGGGGGACGAGGTATTTACCGACTGGCTGGTCATTTTTACCGACTGGTTTTGCAGATAAAAACGACTGTGTTGACGAAAAATCGGCTAATTTTAAGAAAAATCGACAATTTTTACGAAAAACCGACTGTTTTTAAGAAAAATCGACTATTTCCAAGAAAAAAATCTACTGTTTTGAAGAAAAATAGCGGCGCTTCGCGCCGACTCGGCTATTTTTTACCGACTGGCCGACAACATTGGGGGGGGCGTCCCCCCCCCCCCCCCCCCCCCCTAGTAGTGACGGCCCTGCCAACATGACCTGGAGCACTGTCTGCTGAAGTGTCATGAGCTTTCGGATTTAAGGTTGTCTTTGCTAAGTAGAAATTTACAGCTTCTTGACATCTTGAGATCCACTTCAGCGCAGTTTATGTGTAAATTCTGTACGATTATTTATGCAGGAGGCGAAGCATCAAGAGAGCACAATTTACTTTTTTGTTTCGTTGTTTGTGGTAGCTAGGATAGGGCATACATAAATACATTTTAGGAGTTTTCATTTTGCATTTTATATATAACTCACAGGCTTTAGAATATCATATCGCTTTGCGACTGTCGGAAAACCAGGTCGTATCCTTTCAAATATCCATCGCTTTGTAACACAATAAGCAAACAATCGTATCGGCCTCTCATGTCGTAAAAGCAAACGCTTTGGTCCTCCCACCGGTCAGAGTAATTCAAGAAAGATCGGTATCCCTTCAGCTTCAGCCCAAGCTGACCGCGAATCACATTTGGTGGCGATAAACGGATAAGTCAGCTGAGACTTCGTCTCGTCTTGGCAAAGATCCTCTTCCAAAAGGGCCTTGAGCAGGACCCTTGCCAAGAAGGGCCAAATTATGGCTCAAATAAGCCTCAGAAGATCACTTGTTTATTTTCCATGCGTATTTTCGACAGACACATTACGCAGGGAAACTGAGCTTCCAACCCGTCCAGGTTTTAATTTTCTTCGACTTGCTTCAAACTCCATTTCCAACGCGAATTTTCTGTTCAAATGTCTTGTCTGGCGGTTCAATCACCTTATCTCAGCGTTTGGCGCGTTCAGAAGTTCAGATTTTTTGCTACCGCATAAAGACGACCCTTGACAACAAAGGCCAAAATATCGCACAATAAATAATAATAATGATATAATTGCAATAATAAGACTTTCGCCTCTATAAATTTCTCGAGACACTCTACACCCTAAATTGAATTTCAGCCAGGTGGTAGTCGACACCTGCTTTGAATTGGTTGATATTTTCGGCATTCACAACACTTTCTGGGAGATTATTCCAATATTTTTTAAAGGACACCTGAATGAAGAGTACCAAGAATCATCCCTATCTGTATGACTTCCGTTAACATTGCCTGCAGAAAACCCAATTCAAATAAGAAATAGTGTTTCCAAGCTATGATTTTTGCTCCATTTTGCATCTGTCCTTATTTCAGTACCGAACAATTTTAGAAATGAACAAATGTCTCCAATCAACCCTTCTTCTGGAATATTTTTTAGCCAGTTAAGCCCAAACGTATATCTAGAAAAAATTCCAATACGATCCGGCCAGCGCTGTACAAGATTTGAATGAATTGCGCTTTTTGTCTTGGAGTCTGCATGTGCAAACCTCCAGAAACGAGCATCCCTATTTTGAATACGTCACGATCAGGAGAAGAATGCTCTCCGTGGCCATGTCTGTATGTCCATGGTGTGTTCAAGTATGGTTTCACTGTTCAGGTGTCCTTTAAAGCTCCATTTTCCAATATCTTTTCGGAATGTCTTATCACTCAGTTTCAAGTTGTGTCCTCTGAGGAGGCTTATAATCCTTTAGCACCACGAAGCATGATTCGCAGTCAGCTTGGGGTGAGGCAATACTTTTACACCAAAAGTCTTACCTTTATAATAGGTGTGCCCCAAAAATCATTGTCAAATAGATTTCTTAAGGGGGTATGGGGCCTGAGATCCTTATTTTCCTTGATGGCACTAATATCATCGAACACAAAGCCGCAATATAAAGCATTCCAATACACTGCCAAGCAGAACGCAGTCAAGAGGACCCAAGTGCAAGCCATCCTCAAAGTTTGATATTTCGGGGACCAGGAATCTGCAATAAACATAAAATGCAAGTCCATACCACGGTTCTAAAGCTGAACTCACAAAGAGGGGGGAGAGGTTGTCTGAGGAAAAACTTGAGCTACTTACAGCTGCCATAAAATCCTACTGACGAAATTAAACTCACATCATGCAGCCGAGTTAGCTAATCCTGACTTTGGCCAAGAACAAATAAGCCAATGGAACCTCCGTCCTTGGCCACAAGAACCTCCATCTCCCTATCTCTGTCATACGACCATGCGGAGTAGAAAATATTCTGATACCCTACCCGACGCAAACGAGCGGAGGAGGAGCTAAGCAGAACAGCATAATTTGTTATCTCTATAAACAGCTACGACGCAGTACAACTCCGCAGAAGAATATGAACGCCGTCCGAGTCGTCCTTTAAAGCTGATTGGTTGTCTGCAATAGTGAAGTCATGTCTAACTAGCTTCTCCACCCCTACAGACATCCTGCGGTTTTTCACCTGGTACTCACAACAGCCAAGAGGAAAGTAAACAGATATCAACTCAAACCTCACACCATGTACCTCTACCTCCGCTCAGTTTTATCGGGGTATCCATAGTCGCTGCATGCGGGACCAAAGACGGAGGTTCTATCAAGTTATTTGTTTTTGGTCCCATGCACTGACTATGGATACCCCGACAAAACTGGGCAGAGCTAGAGCTACTTGCTGAGCTTTGAGTTGACGCCCGTCTACTTCCCTCTTAGCCGCTGCGCACTGAGAGGAAAAGACCGTGGCAGGCGTGTATGATCTGCCTCTGCAGTGATGTCACAAAGTTAAACAGCCAATAGTGCTGTTTACTCTCGAGTTTTCTTTCCGGGGCTCTGCTGCGACGAGATGTTTTCGGAGGAATCGAACTGTGCCGTTACGCGTAGCTCCTAACCTCTGCTCGTTTGCATCGGGCAGGGCGTCGGGAATCTATTACGACTCCGCATGTTCGTATTACAGAGATCGGGATACGGAGGTCTTTTACTTATTTGTTCTTGCTTTGACTCACGGCAAAGCATTCAGAAAGATGAGCAGGAGGACTACGAGCCGGCGAAACTGAGCAGTTCCGGAACAAACAATCGAAATATCGTGCCCTGCGCAACTCCACCAAATCTGACGCAGAATTTAGCACGAAATCGCAGCAGTGTGAACCAGGGGTAAGGATTCTCGAACCTTACCCGATTTGCAATCACGTTGCTGCTGACAAAATTTAAACATCTCAAAGGCTGGGTATTGTCTTCATGCATAACTTCATGACCGACAAGCCCCATCATAACAGCGTTAACCAAAGGTTGACCCTAACGTCAGGGACCGTGTTGCTAGAAAGCAAGACAAGACTGAGTATCACGCATTTCCCCCGTTATCAGTACTTTTTAATTAAATGCGACATGAATTAAAAAGTTCCTCTTATTTCTCTCACCATCTGAACTGATATCTTACTTTTCTCTCGAATTAGTTCCTCAACTTCTGACATTTTAGATGGCAAAACTTTCCATATTGCCATCCTCTAAAGTTCATGCAAGCGGCAAGGGGGGATCTTCTAATGCCACAAATTCTTTGAAAATAATTCATAAGCTTTGCTGCAGCGATTCTTTCCAAAGACAAAGAAAATGAGAATTCTTCAAATACAAAGGAATCTTCACAACGGTTTTGTCATAGTCACACTTCAGAGTAACAATTCAAACATGAATCGTAACCGATGTGGGCCCTGCCATAGGAAAAAAAAGTTTATCGACTTAGTATAATACTTAAAGATGGACAGATTCAGGTTCAGGTTCTTTAATTTGAAAAATACTTCTTAACAAGAAATATCGATCAATGGGGGCCGGCAGGGATACGAGCTCGTTAGCTCAGCCCCAGAAATTGTATACAAAAAGCTTCTTGGTATCCTACGAAACTGCGTCACCAATGATTGATTCCTTTGGTTATTTTTTGCATAAAGCACAGAGTTGAGAAGTGCTGTTTCTTAGTTTCTAGTTTTCTACATTATTTGTTTAGTTATATTGTATATGGCTTTCGGGATTTTCAATATAGATATTACATAAGCATTCTGGATAAAAAAAAACAAATTTTCTATTATTGTCAAAATGTCTAAGTCAATACCTGTCTAGGTACGAATTATACGAGTTAAACAATCATATCTCGTTAAAACTTTCACGAACTCTGGAACAAAACTTTTGGCGTATCTGCGATGATGAAATTTGCAAAACTGGCACTGCGTATTCCAGGGTGGGTCTAATGAAAGAAGTATTATGGTGCGAACACACGATCAGGATCGGGAGCTCCCGGACTGGAATTCCAGCCCGAGTTTTTGGCACCATCATCGCTTCCATAAGGAAAAGTTGACATTTTTTCAACTTAATGATGAAAGTGCAGGAAATCCGGGCGGGAAATCCTGATCGTGTCTTCGCACTATTAACACGTATAAGGTGGCATTTGGGGTATTTTAGCTTTTGAAATGAAAACAGATGGCGACATACACGGGACCAGGCCGAGAGCAAAATTTGTGCAGGGACTTCACGGCGTAGTGGCGGAAGGATTCGGGTTTAAACCTGTGGCAGGGTTGTTTTAGTTGCAAGCTTCCTAAGGTTGGGTGAATGAGGCTCGGTGATGACTTAAGACCTAGGACTACCGTATTTTTGCACCGCATCATTCACATATCAGAAAGCGGCAACCAGAACAAGCCCGCAATACAACCCAATAACTACACACGATAAAAGAGAGAATCAGTACTGAGATCGGTACCGAATCAAAATGTTCCATCTGACATGATGTAAATAAATAAAGATACAATCCAGGAAAAGGTCTTTCGTTTCTAAAACAAATCAGACCGGTCGATGTTTTCAATTTGACTTCTCAAGGTTTGGAGAAGCTACGCCTGGAAACGAAACTTCGATCGACAGCTTCCAGTTACTACCCCCAACAAGTGCCCAGGTGCCCCAATATAATTTCTTAGAGAAACATAACACTGAAACTGGTCATAACAGATGTATCTTCAAAACGTTTAACACAGAGATGCGCAAACATGTGTTACTTGACTGCATTAAACGGATAAGTCACCTGAACTTATTAAAGCTGACTAAAACAAGCTGACGTATCCGTTTAGCGCTTACAACTATGATTAGCAGTCAGCTTGGGCTGAAGGAGTATTCAAACATGTGTTATCCGTTATCAAACTTTGGAGAGTTCAGTGACTGTGCAGCATTGTGCACACTGTCACACAGACCCGAACATAATCTACAGCCTACACCATGTGTTTCTGAGACCATCCCTCAAGTGACTTTGTATGCGGGGTTGACGCATCAAATACATTTAGAGTGACTTTTGGTCGAAAACAGAGAGTAAATTGGGAATGAAATTTTACTTCAGGAAAAAATGCTGCAAAAATGACAGATCTCAATTTTGTTTCCATGAAAAAACGTGAAATAGTCACTTTCGGTCAGAATCAATGCTGGAAATGACGCATCTGGACATTTTTTGAAACAGAGTGACAAAAACAAAATAAAGTGACAATTCACACTAGTGCGACCCTGTGTGCATGCCCGAGAGTAGCCTGCACTGGAAGGTAGAGGGTTGATGCGAACTCCCAGCAACAACGGATGGAAGAAGTGGAGCTTCTCTCAGTAAGAAATACGTATAAAAACATGTGCTCTGGTGTGTTGCCTCCAATATTTACTGCTCGGATATTTCCCACTTGTTGTGGTATCTTACGAGAGCAAACAGCAGAAAGATGAAGAAAAATTACTACAAGTTAAATTAGCATAATATCTGCCTTGGCAATTGAACCTGAGGCCAGGCGTGATTTTGAAATTTTCGATTTGAATTTGAGTGTGAGGCAGGGCGTACCGCGTGCTCTCTAGTATTTGGACGAGCACACGCTAATCCACTAAATGACTAAACAAATTTAGTCATTAAGTATAGTCTAGAATTGCATCATTGTGTGATTTTTACTCATTTTTGCTGTTTCTTATCCTTTCTTTTATAAGATATAAATTGTAACAGGAATTTGCAGCACAAGTCCTTAGGACTTTCTTTTTGGTGCAATAATTATTAGGCGTGTCATTTTTATTTATGTTTATATTTTGGATAAAAATAAAACCTACCTACCTACCTACCTTTGTTGGAACATTGTCATGCAGGGGCATAAATTATTAATACAAAAAAGGACTTACCAATAATTGCTATCATACCGCTACAACCAGACTTTGACCTCAGGTGGCCGCATTGAAGCCACGAGGAAACATCTGTAAGAAATAACGTTTCGTGTTACCTCAGTAGTTTACTAGAATTCTTTAAATAATATTCGTCGCTTTGAGGATACAGAAAAAAATTACGAGGCATTCATTAAAAGGCACAGAGGAGATTATTGTGCGCTGCCTACATACAGCTTTAAAGATCAGCACGCCTAGTTTTACTTCTCCTAAGAACGTCACAAAGTATAAGCATTCTGTAAGGGTCCAACAACACAACAAAAAAGTGAGGGGTTAGGAAGTCTGTGACAATGGTACTGGCAGCACCGAGTGAAGCACAAAAGCAGGACAACATACTTTGTTTTGTTTTAGATTACGATGTCCGACGTTTTCCATCCGTCACGCATTGTAGAACACACATGATTCCTATAGAATATGTATTTGCCAACTTTCAAGTAGAAACCAAAACATAAAACGAGCTCGAAACAACTTCCCAATTTTTCCAAGAAACCCGAAGTTACAGATGTCACCAGCCTGACCCCCCTCATCACACTCGGGAAGTAGATTGGTCAGGACTTTCCTCCCGGCTTCCCCGTGGAATGCCCCACGGGATGGAAGCAATCTACTGGAATGAGGATTTTTCCTCCGGGAAGGCACGGCTCATTCTAAGGACCCAGTATTGGGCGAAACACAGGGACCACAGAGGAATTAGTATCTTCGAACTGTTTAACAATGCCGAGGGTTTCGTGGGATCTCACACGTAAAGGTTTTCCTAGATGATCCGAATTGCATATCCGAAAAAAAACGTGAGACAGATTTTTTATTTAAAGAAAAGACAACAGCATCTTGGCTTTTTCCATAAGGATCGAATTTATTACACTAAACCGTGACATGTAAACCGGAAATAATTCTGAATGGAATTCAGAAGTCTGGGATTTCAGTGTCGAGTCATCGTAGACAGCCTCATGGAGAAAACCATACAAACCGAACATTTGATGTTAAAATGGGAAAAGGATCCCTTGATTCGGAAAAAACTGCAAGTAGGCTACTGAAGTGAAAGAATAACGTGACTTTTTATGAATAATTTTGCCGACAAGGCTGAGCTTAAGACATTAAGAGCGTGCTCCACCCTACTTAACGTGGTTCCTACGCATTACGTCATGAATCCTGGCTTCTTGGCGTCAAGGCTGACAGCTGGAGCGTATTTTTCTATTTTCGTCAAAATATCGATCCGCGGGCTGATCGGGCCAATCACGTCACAGAGATCGTAGTTAGCATTCCAACTACGCTCCCGAGCGTGGTAAGCAAATAGTTACTATTTTGAGAAGGTTGGAACGGTCAGCCTAGGCCAGTAGCTTTGCTTGAGGTCGGAAAGAAAATAGTAACTAATAACTACGCTCCCGAGCGCGGTAAGCACATAGTTACTATTTTGAGAAGGTTGGAACGGTCAGCGTAGTAACTTTCCAGGATGCTGGAACGAAAATAGTAACTGATACCGTAGTTACTATTGTTGGAAGGGCAGAACACGCTCTAAGTTAAGCTTGTACAGCAGGTAATATGGTTAGTGACCCAGAAAACTTCTTAATTTAACCAGAGCTTCTTGCAACCCTAGATTTTTAATGCACAACCAAAACCTGAATTACTCTTATTGCATTCCGCATCGTTAAACCAGTGATTTAGTCAGTTGTGGGCCTTCCACAGCGACCAGTGTCCTTGGAAATTTTTCTTCATCCCAGATATCTGGTTGTAGGATGTAGGATTCCAGCCACAATAGTGTAACCAACGCGACGACTGGGACCATTTTGCCCTCGACTGTTTGGACAGATAGCTTCTCTAGGCAGCTCGTCCTTTCTGAACCGGATTTTGGAAAAACAGTCAATCCTAGGCAACTTGCAGTTCATTCTGATGTATGTTTAGGACCCTTTAGTTTAGTTTGTTCCTGTTTGATTTGCCATACTTTGTTCGCAGTTTAGCGAAAACATACCAGCTTTTACTCGGCTAAATGAGGGCCTATATACCAGCTTGATACCAGCCTATTGCTCATCCCTTAACCGAAGATGAGCGAGATCATTCACGAAAAAAATCAGTTTGTTCGGCTAGGTGAACGAACCAGAACAAATTGAAGTGTCCTCGATAGAACCCCAATAGAACCATAGAAAAAGACCACATCTCTTCTAGAAACGGATTCCCTGAGAATTTCCACAAGACTAAAATCCCAAATGAAAACTCAGCCTACCCAGTCACCTACATTTAACGGAGCAACTTCTTGGTAGAAAACCTTACTCCAGAGCACACTTCTTTCACTTCTTCCAGTTGGGAATGCACTAAAGTTCGGAGTAGCTTTCCAGTCTCTTTGAACCATCGTGAAAGTGGGGAGCAGGCGCTCTCCATCCAACAAAGAAGCAGCAAGTGGCTGATGAATCTCCGAGAGCTATCTAAGTGGCTTCGCAGGGGGGCATTTACGACTGTAAGCCGATTTTCGAATCTTTTGATCAAATTAGAATTCCGAATTGGAAAACGGCTGCTTAAAAGAATGTCGCAATATAAAAGTAAAAGATCTAGGCTTTGAGGGAACAAGCAGATTTCATTCACAGCGTTTTCTAAAACACGATCAAGGTTGAAACCCGATCCAGGTGAGCTCGCAAAAGCAAGATAAGATATATATAGATAGATAGAAAGTTTATTGTAAAAATCGACTTTCGTGGTTATAAACAAAATTTGCGATTATTGTCAAAAACACATATGAAATTGCAATATATGTGTCAAATGTCAGTATACCGTACTTAAAAATCTGTCACGCTTCGTTAAAAAATTTCACGTGTTTTGTAGGTAGGCCTACAGGATAGAGCTTGGGTACACTAGAATTTACCACTCCTTCTGGTCGATTTCTAACATTTTGGTGGGGGGGGGGAGGATTTGGGAGTGGACAGGATGAGATACCATAGCTGAACCGAAGTCAATGCTTAGCTCTTTTCTGCGATTAAAGTTTTTGAGGTTAAAGTGTTTTAAAAGGTAGGAGTATGGAAGCTTCGGTCCACTACGAATAGTAAGAAGAGCCCGCTTGCAATAATGAAAAATGCCAAACAGGCGCTGCGTATTCCAGGGTGGGTCTAATGAAAGAAGTATAAACTCGTAGTGGGTGACATTGGGGTATTTTCATTTTTGAAAGGAGTTTCAGATTTTGTAATCCCGCATTGGCACGTTTCAGCATGTCCTGCGACAGTGCGCTTCCCATTTTAGATCTGGGGTATGGTAACACCCAGTACGGTAGCTTAATTTTCTCTGCCTTAATTTTTTCTGGTATTTCTTCTTTGAAAGCAGGTTTCCATTGTAGGAAAAAGATAGTTAAGACCACTGTTTTCGCCAAGTTAACTTTCATGTCGCTACTCTGTGCCTCGTCCGCCACCTCTTGGATTATTCTTAGCATTACTCATTTGGGAACGATGACAGATTTCAACAATACTCAAGTCGTCTACATACTTCCAACGGTTTTCCTCATCTACTGCAGTATCATTTATCATTACCAACAAGACCAAAGGTTCGATGGGATTCCAAAAATTTAATATCTGATCCAGACAATTGGGTCTTGCCTTTGCCAGATCCAGTCTTCGCCAGGCTAATCATCTGAGAAAACCAAGTTCAGATATACCTTTAAAGCCATGTCTATTTTGACGATACTGACTGAAACTTCCTGCTTTACTTCTGCCAAATTTCCGATTTCGGCCGAATTCCGAGCGAATTGCTCGTCCAGCAAAAAAAGAAATTAAGAAACGAATTCAGCGTATCTCCTTATCCCTACAAAGATCATCTAATCAGCTTGAATTAAAACTTTACCTTACGAACAATTTTCGGGTTTCAACCGGATTCCGGACGAATTATTTGTCCGGGAAAAAAATTATTGTCATATACAGATTCAAGGTCTCTTCTTACCCCTAAATCTGTCATCTAATCAACTTCAAATAAAACCTGTGCTTTTAACAAATGTTCCGGTTTTGGCCGGATTCCGGGCGATCGGTGTTACGTGACACCGATCCCCAAGAAAGACTCGCCAATAGGCTTCGACACTGTCCGACCCATCACCCTCACACCCGATTTCAGCAAGGTGTAAGAATGGTCTGTAGCCAAGTGGTTAAAAGGTCAAATTCCTGGTATATCCACGACAGTACGGCAACAGACCGAAGTCGTCTACATCCCATTACCTAGTCAGTTTAAATGATTGTATTTTAAGGATACAGAAAAATGGATAAATTTAATCGCAATTGGCTTTACTAAAGGGTTCGACTTAATTAACCACAAAGTACTCGTGGAAAAGCTAATTAAACTAAATGTAAGTTCGATTTAGGGGTAAGAAGGCATGCTGAACACGAATATGAACACCATTTTCTCGCCGGGCAAGTAGTTCGCCCGGAATCCGGAAAAAACCGGAAAGTTTGTTAAAAGTAAAAGTTTTATTTGAAGTTGATTAGATGTTCGATGTAGGAGTAAGAAGGCATGCTGAACACGAATATGAAAACCATTTTCTCGCCGGACAGGTAGTTTTCCCGGAATCCGGCCAAAACCGGAAAGTTTGTTAAAAGTAAAAGTTTTATTCGAAGTTGATTAGATGTCCGGTTTAGGGGTAAGAAGAGATGCTGAATCCGTATATGACAATCATTTTTTTTAGCCGGACATATAGTTCGTCCGGAATCCGGCTGAAACCGGAAAATTTGTTATAAGTTAAATTTTTATTTGAAAATGATCAGATGTTGGATATAGGGATAAGGAGCTACGCTGATTCGTTTTTGAGCTTTATTTTTTCGCCGGACATGTAGTTCTAGAATTTCGCCGAAACCGGAAAATTCGCACAAGTAAGGCAGGATCGTTTCGATCGGCTTATGGGGGTAAACACACATGCTGGATCCATATCTGAGGTTGGTTTTCTTAATGATTAGCTGTTTGGCCTTAATGTGTTTCTAAATTTTAAGAGTAAAGATGTTCAAGGAGTCTGGCGAAGACTGGACCTGGCGAAGACAAAACCAATTTGTCTGGATCAAATATTGAATTTTTGGGATCCCATCGGAACCTTTGGTCTTGTTTTGGAGGAACCCAACAATAATTTTAATCAAGTAGGGGCTTACATTTAGTTTAATTAGCTTTTCCACGAGTACTTTGTGGTTAATTAAGTCGAACCCTTTAGTAAAGCCAATTGCGATTAAATTTATCCATTTTTCTGTATCCTTAAAATACAATCAATTAAACTGACTAGGTAATGGGATGTAGACGACTTCGGTCTTTTGCCGTACTGTCGTGGATATACCAGGAATTTGACCTTTTAACCACTTGGCTACAGACCATTCGTACACCTTGCTGAAATCGGGTGTGAGGGTGATGGGTCGGACAGTGTCGAAGCCTATTGGCGAGTCTTTCTTGGGGATCGGTGTCACGTAACCTACCCTCCTAGTTCAAATACTGCCGTTATCTTGGCAACCATTTGACCCCAGTATAGGCTTTTCTCTCTCTCTCTCTTGCCTCCGAAACGAACCAACAGCGCCGAAATAAGGTTTTTTACCGCAAGTCTGCAATTGTTTCTTTTTCTAAGCGCATGAAAGGAAAAAAATATCAGAGCAAATTAGTAAGTTTTGTTGGTGAAATATAGTCTGGGAAAGCCGAAAGCCAGAACTGACCCTCAGCCTGGGAGAGGGTCGCCCAACTGGAAGTCCCATAGGAATTAAAATGTGTTTTATTTGTATGGCCACATGTTTACTAAACGGATGTGTTAGCATTTTAGATGGCCTGTGTGCATAGGAAAAGTAGTAGCTTTTGCAAAAATAAGGTTGATTTTCAAACTTTTCGCCGGCGGTACTACCATATAGTCGTGGGCAGTGACTTCAAGCTGTCAACGGTGACAAATCCCTGCCTAACACATTTCTCATCTGAAGAAAGTGGACAATTTAGATGTCAAGTTTCCCCGAGAGCTTGCGCATTTTTCAAGCAGACCATATCCCATTTGATATTATCATTTCCAACTCAGTTTATAACCTCTTACTAAAACTAGCACAGGTAAATGCCCTACCGTATCATTCACTTCGCTATAAAACTTGTATATTCCAGATATCTTTTCAAATGCACCGTAAATGCTGACAAAGCTGTTGCTATTTTTAAGTCCTGGATTTTTCGAAGAGATGATGCAGGTTCCTATCCCACGATTCGGCCCAGAGGTTGAACCCAAGCATAGCCAGCGTTTCATTTTGGCATAAACGCATTTGTTCTTCAGCTTCTTGGTCAAAATGATTAGCTTTTTCTAATGAAAAGGGGCGTCAAAGCTTTGAAATTATTATGTTTACACCCATCATTCTCGGAAAAGTGCATTTAGGTCGAAGAAAGTGTGTGAACCCTTTACGATTTTCTAGGAAGACGGGGCAGCGATCCCGTTGGTATTAAAACAGCAAACTGAACAGCTTCCTTACAGGAACCTGGAACACGTGCCAGTAACTATGCCCATGCATCCTTTTCCTTAGCTCCTTCTGTGTATTATCTGTCACCAAATTCTCATTTTCACATAATTTCTTTGTATCGAGAATCGCAATCTTTCCTATACCATGCACGTTGTTAAGCAGAATGTTTGGGCCCGATCAGGATCGAACCATCGATC
Organism: Branchinecta lindahli; assembly: GCA_023053555.1. Classification (NCBI taxonomy): domain Eukaryota; kingdom Metazoa; phylum Arthropoda; class Branchiopoda; order Anostraca; family Branchinectidae; genus Branchinecta; species Branchinecta lindahli. The sequence continues at coordinate 5,801,008 of JAKZAO010000007.1, read as the reverse complement.
AAATACGAGAATCTGGAAGCAAATCACGTAAAAAGACCATTTTTGACGCCGGACATACGCCGTGACATAAAGCGAAAAGGAAATGAGTGCAGAATAATTCTGACCATTAACGCCGCCGATTTTACTAGCTTTCTCTAGCTTCCCGAACAAAATCTGTAGCCAGGAAAACAAAAACGTACATGGTTCGGTCAGCTGCTTATCGCGCAGGTTAAAGTTTAACTGAAAAGGCAATTTATTTTTGCATCTGAAATCTGAACAGCCTATACTGAATTATTTTGACTGTTCAGACTGTGCGCTGCTTGCACGATAACCCAAAATTCACCCAGACGTGGAGAATTGAATTTCAACAAAAGCCTGCATTTCCATGTGTTGCGGACGCTAAGCAAACTGACCGGATATGTATGTTTGTTTTATTACTGTTATTTTTACCTTTGTAGTGTCTGAATCTTCCAAGGATAGAGGGACAAGCACACAGAGGTACCAAAAATCCGAAAGAATAAGTTCATTCGATGAATCGATTATCTTTGGATAGTGGACAAACGAAGTAACACATTTTACCGGGTTTTCGGGCCTATTTCCGTGAATAAGTGAAGTGTAACTAGACTGTCGGATCTCCGCCCTATTATATATTAAACTCTAAGGAGGGTTTTCGCGACATCCCAGAATCACTTTCCAGCGAGCGAAGCACATCGCGAAAATTGTGGGAATCCGATTCATAAAACTGCTTTCCACTTTCCCGTTTGCTTGATCCAGAGCAAAATAACACTAAGGAGTAGTACCAAGATTTGAAAAAGTGACACACATTATAATAGCAGCGACACTAGCACCACTAGCCACAGATAACATCCCTACTGAAACTCAGTCGTCCACCAGCGCTTAAAAATTTAAAAATTAGAATTTTTATTTTTATAAATTAAAACAGGAGACATCGCTCCTATAACTCCATATTATGAGCCCATCGAGAACGGTTAAATGTGTGATTGTTCCTTTTCTTATTTTTGTTGTTTCTAATTTGTTAGTGATTAATTATGGTCTTTGTCACCGGAATAAAAGTATTGAATTGAATTAAATAGGCATAGGCATAGGCATAGGTTTATTACAGAACGAACAGTGTAGCCAAGGCTAATTTACGTCGTCTTAACAACAATAATTGTGAACGCAGCAAAAAAAGATATAACCTCTCCTGTTTCCTCGATGTGTGCAGTCCGCATCTTAGATGCACTAGAATTTTCTAAACCTGCAACTTTGTCTCGCTCTGAATGTCCCGAGCGTAGTGGGCGGCGCTACGAGTAAGGCCCGTTTTCCGATGCATGGTAAACATAGGTCTTGACAATTCCAAAAATTTTACGATAAACATGGTTCCCTGGATATTCCTTCGATTCTCGAAGTCAGTCGTCGAAGTTATCCTTAATGACACCGTGTGTGTTCCATTCGTTAGGGACACTTGCTGTGTTTCCGCGGAGCTTTCCACCAACTTTCTGGAATCACTTTCTGAGAAAGCTGCTTCGGTTTCGAAAGCACGAAAACTGGGCGGAAAGTTATGCAACTTTCCGATTCAGCGCGAAAACCACTGGAAAGCGGTTACGACTTTGCTTTCCAGCTCGCGAAAACCCTCCTTTACGTAACATCAAGAATCTCTTCCTAAACCGAACGTTTCTGAATAAACAACCACAACTTGGGATACCGGTGTGCGTTTTGTAAATGAACTAGCAGCGTTCACAGCTGGAAAACAAACAAGAGCTGGAAGCTCATATGGCACTTGCAAGCGCTGGGTCAGAGGATGAAAGTAGGAATTCGTCAATTCGTGGGTTTGTTGTGATCATTTGTAAGCAAAACCCTTGAGATAAGAATGATCATGGGACATATTTGACATATTTGATCATGGGACCTTGGAAATCACGAGACTGTATCTTTTGGTAATGCAGTTGGCTGTAAGCACTTTAAGGGCGCTAGAAAATCATCTGTAATCAAAACTCTTGAAGCAAAAAAGATGATCATCAGGTGCACGAAACTGTATATTTTACTCAAAAGTATTGTTTGTACTTTAAGGAATTCAGTTGTAAGGAAAACCCTTGAGGCAAAAATGATCATGGGCTCATAGGGATCACGAAAATGTATATTTTGCTTAAAAGTATTTTTTTGCACTTTGCGGTTAGCATTAGTACTTTAACGGATGGTCGGATCTGGGAACTAACTATTTCTAAGCCAATCTTGTCAAGTCTTTAATTTTCAAGCCAAGTATCATCGTCCTAGCATGTCTGGAAGTACCTTAACTTGCGATCACCGGAATTCCGGACCCCCCCCCCCCCCTCTAACTCCCCCACAATGCCCGAATACGGTCCGGTTCTGTCACTGACCTACATAGGGCTTGTGCTTGTTCTTCCCACCAAGTTTCATTCCGATCGCTCCGCTCCAAGCATGTCACAAGGTTTCCGGACCCCCCTCCGACCCCCCCCCCCCAGCTTCATTGGATCCGGTCCGGACTCGAAATGGGACATCCGTGACACGTTGTCTTTCTACATATCAAGTTTCATTATGATCCGATCACCCGTTCGGAAGTTATACATACCTCAAGATTCAGGATTTCCCCTCCCTCCACTCCCCCCACGATGGTCTGATCGGGCAGCTGACTATTTCCAGGTTAATCTGGTCGCGTCCCTGATTTACCTGCCGAGTTTCATTGTCCTAGCCCACCTGGAAGTAACTTAACTCCGCATCACCGGAATTCCGGAACCCCACTCCAACTCCCCCCACAGTGCACGAATCCGGTCCGGTTCTGTCAATGATGTACCTAGGGGTTGTGCTTATTCCTCCCACCAAGTTTCATCCCGATCGCTCCACTCTAAGCGTTTAACATGATTTCCGGTTCCCCCCCTCCGACTCCCCCCACATACATCGGATTCGGTCCAGACTTGATATGGGACATATGAAGCATGACGTCTTTCCAAATATCAAGTTTCATTAAGATCCGATCACCCGTTCGAAAGTTATGCATGCCACTAAATTCCGGATTCCGGCTCCCCTCCCTCCCCCCACGATGGTCGGATCGAGCAAGTGACTATTTCCAAGTTAGTCTGGTCGGGTCCCTAATACGCCTGCCAAGTTTCATCGTCCTAGCACATCTGGAAGTACCCTAACTCGCAAACAGCGGACTGACCGACAGACCGACCGACCGACAGACCGACAGACCGACAGACCGACGGAAAAGTGATCGGTATATGGCACTTGGCCGGTAGGCAAGTGCCATAAAAACGAGGTTGTGGGTGCTATAGAAATCAAAGCGGAAGTGATCTAGGAGAAGTGACCCGGAAGCAGCCCCCTCGGCAAGCTCAAAATAGATAATAACACCAATCATTTCTGCCTAACAATAGCAAAACTTTCCAAAAAAAGGCAGGGGGGCAACTGCCCCCCCCCCCCCCCCCCCAGACCCCAGTCTGCCCCCCCCCCAGCTTGATGTTTGCCCGTTCGGTCCTTGAGGAGTTTGACTTAATTTTATCGCTTCCTGTGTCGTTTTCGCCTTGGTCGATTAGTAAACTATCTCTTTGTTTCTTTGTTTTTATTACGTTTTCCTTCTTGAAATAAAACTGCTAATTTTCACTTGATTTGGGAAAATCGGCTCCAACTTTGCCCCCCCCCCAGGATTTTGACGAAATTACGCCCCTGTAGCCCGGGGTTAGGATTTTCACAAAGAAAAGGTACAGTAGCGTTTACAATAAGCATTCCTATCGATATGTAAATGGTTCTCCCCTATTTTCCGCCATTTCTATCCAATTCTATTAGAGAATTTGAATTAGTGGAATTCAGAGTGAAAATCAAACAAGAACAATAGCTACGAACTCATTTGGAACTCGTTCCGGGAGGACGGTACAATAAATCACGAACGTCATAAAGTTTCCACCCCCTCCAACAACCCCCACCGACGGCGGATGCAGTTCGGACCTGAAAATTGAACATTTAGGGCATCCGACCGCACCACCCATCAAGCTTCACTCAAATTCGAGCACTTTGCAAAATGTCCACTAATGTCCAGTAGCCTACTATACTCGATGGCGCTAAACTGATAAGTCAGCTAAGATTTGCTGTAGCGAATTCGGCTCTTCTTGACAAGGGTCCTCGTCAGGCTGTAGTGAAGCAGAAACGGACCTGCCATCTGTCTGAGGGCTTCCACTGCAGATCCAGCGACAACAGTGCAACAATAAGATCTGCCTACTACCTTCTTCAGGAGAAGAAAATCTAACCCAGCAACATAGCAATTGAAATGAACCATCTCATACCACTGCAAAAGGAAGCCAAAAGGGTCTTGGAAACCAAATAACCAGAATTCCAAGAAGAAGAAGAAGACCAAGTCAAATATGACTAACACTACCTTTCAACATGAAACTCTATTCACTGAATAAAAGTCAACTCCCACAAATTGTTTCATTCCACTTGACGAATTTGTTTGCACCCATTGAGTTTTCACAATCTCTATTCCAGGTGTTTTTGGACTGGTCTCTTTTCCTGGAGCACGGTAGACTATAGAGGAAAAAATCACTAGCCTATATAAGCTACAAACGAAATTTTATTAAAATGAGAATCTAGTGTCTAAGAATAGAAGAGGGCTAGAAAATATGAACAACTAAGCAAAACTGCTTAAGGCGCTTTTGTACAAAGTCCTAGAGGCTCAATGAGCAGTTTTTGCTGCCTTTTGTTCTGACTTGAGCAATCGGCTAACTTAGGCTAACTGACGAAAAAGATCCTTGTTTTTAGGATTCAGGCAATTAGGCTACCTCCATCTGGGCACTCTTTGTAACTCATTTCCTGATCTTGGCCTTCCTGACAGTTCTCGCTATGTCTACGGTTTTAAGGAATTTGTGTCACTGACTATCCACTATTCATCCTTAAGGGTCACATCAAATCAACTTTTCTGTAGTGCCCAACTGCCCATGATTCAGAATGCCCACTATAAATCCCACAATTCATAATGCCCACAACCAGGGGCGTCGCAAGGGGGGGGTGCGGGGGGTGCAGCACCCCCCCAACTTTTTGAGATTCGGTAAAATTTTGGGCCGGAGGCCCAAAATTTTACTAAAACTGTTTGGTATTTTTTCGATAGCGGAACTATTCGGTCTATTTACGGATATTCGGTAGTTATACAGAATCCCAAATAGGCTATCGGTACAAATCTATTTGGTATAATCATCGGGAATCGGTATAATTCCCAGTATTCGGTAGTTATCACGAATTCGGGAAGAGAATGTACGGAAATTATTTGGTAATTGTTCGATGTCAGAACTATTCGACAATATGGAGATTCGGTAGTTACACAGAATCCCGAATAAGGTATCGGTCTAGAATTATTCGGTATCATAATTGGGATTCGGTAATTTATTCGGTATAATTTTCAGGATCCGGTAGTTGCCAAAAATCCCTACTTTTGTTCCAGTTTCAAAGAAATTATACCGAATACGAAAATTATTCGGTACTGTTTCGATATCAAAACAATTCGGTATAATAACCGAGATATGGTAGTTATACAGAATCTCGAACATGCTATCGGTCTAAACTTATTTGGTATAGCCTAATAACTGGGATTCGGTATAATTGCCATTCGGGAGTTACCACGAACCTCGAAACTCGGAAGAGGTCGAGTGAAGCACTGGTTGCAGACAAAAGGACTGATTTGTGATCTCATCGATAGTCCTTACTTTTACTTTGGATCCCAAAAAGAAGATTTAATCATGTAGCTTAATATTCTATATTTTGCGGAAGGGTGCGTCATTTGATTGGGGTTTTAAGACAGTTTTAGGATTGGGATTTCGAAACATTAAGAGCTAAAATTTGGATGGAAATAGTTTATTTGGCAGGAAAAAGCTAACTTAAATAAAATTTCGCCTGCGGCGCCCACTTTATGTGATCATGGGTAGTATTGACTATGGTAGAGTAGCTGCTGCTGCAGGAACGTCGCTCCATCCGGTTTCTGGAACTTCTTAGCGCATCGGTATTTAATCCACGGTTAATGATAGAATTTGTAACATAAGCAGTTAAATTTTAGCCCACAGGAAAAAAAATCTCGCCTGCGGCGCTCACTTTCTGTGATCATGGGTAGTATTGACTATACTACAGTAGCTGCTGCTGTCGGAACGTCGCTCCATTCGGTTTCTGGAACTTCTTAGAACATCGGTATTTAATCCACGGTAAATGATAGAATTTGTAATAAGCAGTTAAATTTTAGCCTACAGGAAAAAAAAAGATTCTGAAAATTCGCCTGCGGCGCTAGATTTATTTTTCTCTTGGGTATAATAGATAGAAGCTGTTACTGCAATCGTGCCCGGCAATATATTCTCCAAGTGGCCTTCGCCAAAACGCCACTTAATTAAGTTGGCTTATCGTCTTTCATGCTGCCCTTTAATGTTACTTTTCCTACGTGATCCTTTCTGTTCCATAATTTAAAGCTCGAATTTTCAGTTTCTAGGATTCGGTAAAATTTTTGAGAGATTCGGTAAAATTTTGGCTCTGCACCCCCCCAACGAACATGCACTTGCGACGCCCCTGCCCACAACTCAAAATGCCCATAGTTCAAAATGTCCACAACTCAAAATGCCAACGACTCAAAGTGCCCACGGCTGGAAATGTCCACGGTTCAGAAAATGTTCCACAATTGAATTATTTGAGGTGTTCAGTACGTAGTAAACTTATACAGTATCATAGTAAATGTATTGTAGGTATGCAATGAACAGCATCCGTACTATATTCGACAATGCAAAACAGATCCATCAGCGACATTTTAGAGCTATTTTCCAGCCCTTCTTGGCAAGGGTCCTCTTCAGGCTCAAGACGCTCAAGCTGGAAAATGAACTTGTGGGAAAACAATTAAAGATTCTTCCTTAAATATTTGATTTTGCGAACTTCTTCTCTGAAAATGGTTGGAGTTAAAGCTGGTGCTGTAAGTTCACTCTGGACACAGCTGCTGTCTTTGCTGTTTAATTAGGTCCTCGAAAAGGTACAGATTCTTCTGAATTTTGGTTTTCAAGTCACCTGCTTCTTCTTCTTCTTTCCAGCTAAGATTGATACTTGTTGGCAGTATGTATGGACGGTCTGAAGTTCCATAGTTCGGTGATAGTTGTTCCTTCAGCCCAAGCTGACTGCAAATTGTATAGTTTGTGTTGTTTAATGGGTAATAAAATATTTTATTCATTCATATTTGGTATGATTCGCAGTCAGCTTGGGCTGAAGGAAACACGTCTCTACTACAGTATAGGTATACTTCTTTTAACATTAACAGTGCAGTTTTTAGCTAAATGGTAGAGTGAAGATCCAAAACACATATTCAGGTATTTTCAGAGGCCTATGATTACCTACTTTGGCTAATTGTAGTTAACTTTAGTAACAGCAAGTGCATGAAAATGGCAAAGTTCAAAGTCAACAAACGTTCAAATAAGCATACCTCTACTGTATGACCAAAGGCCTTACAATGTTACACATCAAGCCTGATCAAAATATGTAAATATATCGAGTGTTATCTTCCTAATAGACCTTTAACGTTTCGGGCAGGTGTTGACAGGTTTTGGGGTCCCAAAATGCAACACGAATTCTGATCTCCCAGTCAATTCGGGCTCAAGGAGTATTTACTTCAACAACAAAATAAGAGCTAGCCTGAGAGCTTGACGACCTTAAACAGTCAAATGGCAGTTGTTCCTCGTGGGTCAGTCATGCACAAATACTCAATTTTTGGGCAAGGTGCCCCAACGTCAGGGCATGCCCCAAGGTATGAGCATGGTGCCCATACGTTGGGGCACCATTCCCTGGAGCATGGATGGGCATGGTACTAGCATGGCACCCTCATGATAATTGGTTGAACTGAGATTGATTACATACCTAAATAGGGCTGTCTTCCTCTCCTAGACCACAAGATACTTGATCTTATGTTCTATCTAACCTCTTTTTCCAATTTTAAAAATATTAGAGAACTTCCAAGAAATTTAGCCACGAATGAACTCCCCTTTTTCCCTGGAAATGGATAGGTAAACCAATAGGAAAAAGTGGTCTTCATAAAGGCTAAATTTCTTGGGAGTTCTCTAATATTTTTAAAACTGGAAAAATAGGTTCGATAGAACACAAGATCAAGTATCTTGTGATCTAGGAGAGGAAGACAGCCCTATTTAGGTATGTAATCAATTTCAGTTCAACCAAATATCATGGGGGTGCCCATGCTAGTACCATGCCCATGCTCCAGGGCATGGTGCCCCAACGTATGGGCACCATGCCCATACCTTAGGGCATGCCCTGACGTTGGGGCACCATGTCCATGCCCAAAAATTGAGGATTTGTGTTGATTTGTGTTTGTGCTTGACTGTCGTGGGCAGTCGTGGGTGGTAGGCTACAAGTAAGTGGGGTAGAAGAAAGTAAATGAGAATATCACGAAATTTCTATTGCCCCTTACCCTGCCCTTACCTGCTGCTTACTAGCCAATATCCCAGATATGGACCCAGAGGCGTTACTAGCCAAAATGTTTGGGGGGGGGACGAGGTCGAGGTATTTACCGACTGGCTGGTCATTTTTACCGACTGGTTTTGCAGATAAAAACGACTGTGTTGACGAAAAATCGGCTAATTTTAAGAAAAATCGAAAATTTTTACGAAAAACTGACTGTTTTTAAGAAAAATCTACTGTTTCCAAGAAAAAAATCGACTGTTTTTAAGAAAAATGGCGGCGCTTCGCGCCGACTCGGCTATTTTTTACCGACTGGCCGACAACATTGGGGGGGGGCGTCCCCCTCCTCCCCCCCTAGTAGTGACGGCCCTGTATGGACCTACCTTTGACTTTATTCTTGTCCAAACTTTGACACATTCTTAGCGGGGTTCAAGATTAGGGTCCAAACTGGGTCCAAAGACTTCAGGAAGAAAATTCAAAGCCAAGGCTAACCCACAAATCCTCCATTTCAAATCACAGCTCCTGGACCAGAGTTTATCCTCTATCTGTCTGGCTGGATTTTAGTTACAAAAAATAATAATTTGGCATTTGTTGATGCTTTTTTCTTCATGTTCTTCTGTGACGCAACAGTGGAGTGGAAGAAATCACCTGGGCTTCCTAGATGACTCTGATCTTGCTCGTTTCCAACAATGAGTTGTTAGATGGCGGTGGCATTCCTATCCTATCCTTCCCACGAGAGCAAAGTGCACGTAGGAAAAAACATTAACGACTGCGGGTAGACTATCAGGGTAGGCTATCAGGTTTCCCGGACAGAGTTTCTGTACTTTCATCATTAAGCTGAAAAATCGTGACTTTCAATATCCCTTCAGCCCAAGCTGACTGCGAATCATGTTTGACAGTGCAAAACGGATACGTCAGCGGAAGTATCCGAGAAAACAGATAGTTACCTTTCCAGTGAAAGGTCCTTCTTTTCAGAAGATAATATGAAAAAAACTTCGTTTTCTTAAAGAGTTAAAGAGGATGCGTCCCAAAGTCGAACCTTAAAACGTACAGGAATTAGGAGATGCAGTTGGGGGGCTGCCGCCCCCCAAACCCCCCGCTTTTAAAGACTCTTTTGTACAGGTTTTTTGTTGTGGGGGGCTGCCGCCCCCCTAACCCCCCGCTCTTGGCTTCGGAAAGGCCCTCTTTTAATTAACAAAAAATTGAAATGAATGAATAATGGAATAACTTCGAAAAATGTTAAACACAAGAGGACAGGAGAACCATTGCGCCGAAACTAGTAATTAGTAACAATGAAGTTGACCACTCCATTTACATTTTAACATAATTATTGAAACTGTTTCCCAGACACAGAGCACACAAGCTAAGAGCTGGGGGTGGGGGTAGGGTAGCAAACAAAAACCTGTTTTGTATTTTTTGTTAATTAAAAGAGGGCCTTTCCGAAGCCAAGAGCGGGGGGTTAGGGGGGCGGCAGCCCCCCACAACAAAAAACCTGTACAAAAGAGTCTTTAAAAGCGGGGGGTTTGGGGGGCGGCAGCCCCCCAACTGCCTCTCCTAATTCCTGTACGTTTTAAGGTTCGACTTTGGGACGCAGCCTCTTTAACTCTTTAAGAAAACGAAGTTTTTTTCATATTATTTCTGTAGCCTACGTTTTTCTACAATCCATGGTGGATGTAAGTTAATAATTCCTGTACTCCTCGTACAGGAATTAGGAGAGGAAGTTGGGTGGCTGCCGCCCCCCTACCCCCCCGCTTTTAAAGACTCTTTTGTACAGGTTTTTTGTTGTGGGGGGCTGCCGCCCCCCTAACCCCCCGCTCTTGGCTTCGGAAAAATTTAAGGTCATTTTTCTCAAATAAAAATTTTACGGATTAAGACAGAATTTTTTGAAGCTTGCAGTCAGTCTGACCATGTCGAGCTGATCATTTTGATGTACTTGAATGTTGAAATTCGTAACTTTTAAGAATTTCAAAAATTAGCATGGGCTCTTATGGGGAAATGGGGTTTTTCTAAGCTAGAAAATCGGGGGGTTAAGATTTTCCGACGAAACTTTCCAGGAAAATTACTCGGAGAATTCCGCGTCGAATGAGTCTTCGTACACCCAGATCCGATGTCGGCTGTGACCTGTAGGCGTGGCAGAAAAAAAAAAGGGTTTCTGTCATTTTTCTCAAATAAAAATTTTACGGATTAAGACGGAATTTTTTGAAGCTTTCAGTCAGTCTCACCATGTCGAGCTGATCATTTCGATGTACTTGAATGTTGAAATTCGTAACTTTTAACAACAAAAAACTTAACATGGGCTCTTATGGGGAAATGGGGTTTTTCTAAGCTAGAAAATCGGGGGGTTAAGATTTTCCGACGAAACTTTCATGCAAAATTACTCGGAGAATTCCGCATCGAATGAGTCTTCGTACACCCAGATCCGATGTCGGCTGTGACCTGTAGGCGTGGCGAAAAAAAAACAAAAGGAGAACATGAACATTAAGTGGCTATGCGTGGTTTCTGGAAAACAGGGAAGGAGTTATCGGATCGAGCTGAAATTTCGCGGATAAGCTCCTGGGCCCTAGGGGACCTTAACTTGTGAATTTCAGCCCGATCGGACAACGTTAAAGGGGGGGTGGGGTTGGGGGGTCGAAACTTTCGGCCAGATTTTCCCCATGAAGGAAAAGTCGGAGGGGGATGAAATTTGGCAGGTTTCTTAGTTGGAGCTCGGGCTACGAAATGCATCCCTCCCCATCCCTCTGCGACCACTGGAACCGAAGATCGCTTAACATTGTCGTGGTTCGCCTCTTTAAAGAGGCACGAGTGTGCCTCCTTGACTAGTTTACCGTTCACTTTCGACTGAAGATAAGCTAGAATCTGCTTTTGACAAATATAATCGAGAGCCATCGCTTTTTCCTGAAGTCCACAAACAGTGATGATAATAACAATCATTTATTTAAAACACGCTTTTAGGTACAACCAGGGACCCATAAATTTCCTTACAGGGGGCCTGTCATTTCCTATGCTTCTAGACTGATATGATGACTGAACCATGCAGTTTCCAAAAATCCCCACTTGAATCGATCGGCATTCTTGTTTGCCTCATTGGACGTGCGCGCCAAAGAGACTCCTCCCTCAAGGCGCCAGCAGCCAATCCCAAATTTGGTCTATCTGGTCTTGAACGTCATTGGACCGTGGGTATTTCTCGAACTACATTCCGTGCGCTCAAGATAGCATCAGAAATCTCTTATTGACAGGCCCCCTGTAAAGGAAATTTATGGGTCCCTGGTACAACGGAGTAAGAAAAAACACGAGTGAAAACAGTAAACAGAAAAAAACACTTTAAACATGTTTCATTTTCTCAACATAGCGACACAAACTTTGGCATGGCACAAGAGCAAAGCTTGTCAGTAAAATCTGGTGAACTTAGAACAATCCTGGATAGGTAACAATCTCAATGTGGCAAGGGCCTAGAGAGTCCAGGACTAGAAAGTTGGGATCTTGGTACTGAACACGATCACCAAGCCAGGATAATCAAATACTGGTTGGTAGCCAAAAACTAACTTCGCAAACTACGGGTCGGGCCATCTGGAGTTCCGAAAACACGGTTTTTCTGTTTCTGTAGTCGAGTGCTTTCCGGATAGGATATGATAAGATAATCAGCAGACTGAGGGGCGCAAAACCCTAAACGAATGTTTTTCAACAAAAATGTCATCCCATAAAAAGGCATTTCTGCACGAAGCTGGTGTCACGAACTGTGAGACACTCAGCCCAGTGAGCTGAAGTCGTGACTAGCAATCGCTTCCTTGGCATTTTACTTGTCTTGTCGTCTTCTCTGCCAACTGGCGCAGTTTTCGTTCAAAGTCAATGTCCTTTTTCAGTGCAGGCGTCATCTGGATGAATAATACTCGGCAGTGAGGAGAGTTTTGAAGCTGCAGTAACAGCGTGAATGATCTTCATGCCAAAAATCACAAAAATAAGTCGACTAAAACCCGAACAGAAGGCTGAGAAAAATAGAAGACCATCTGATACTACTTGGGTAACTAAGTTCGTCGACCGAGTTTGTACAACAGATGTTGAAGATTTGCAGATTATTCGTCGTGGTGGGAAACATGTGTTGCGCATTAACCATGTGTGAGAAAAAAAACCTTGATCGTGCTTCTGTCGGTCATTGTGTCTCTAATTGGAGAGGTGAAATCACATAAGTAAAGAAATGAAACGGAGAGGCCCCTATTTCCCAGCTCCCTGCTAACATCCTGGCTAGAACTGAGCCGTCGCAATGGATTTCGCAATCCTGGGCACGGGCTGCGCAACCAACCGCAGGAACTGTGTAACGACTATAGGGCAACGGTCAACCGACTGCGCATCGAACGCACATGGTGGGTATCGGTTGAAACGAAAAAAAAAAACGAATGTGCATACACTAACGGCACACAAAGAATCTATGGCAGATATATCGACCCCCCCCCCCCATCTATCAGGGATCGACTAAAATCGGGAACGGAACGGAACGACACGGGGCAGGAGGAACGCGTACTAAAAAAGGGAACGCGTACTAAAAACGGGAACACCGTACTAAAATATTCCGATGCATGCAGGGGGAACAAGTACTTAATTCGGGAATGCACGTCCCCTGTTCTTTAGCACAAAAACGGGATTGACAGGATCCCTGTTTTTTAGGAGGAGGAACAAGTACTAAAATCGGGAATGCCCGTCCCCTGTTCTTTAGCACTCGGTTCCATTTTCATCAGAAGCAAGTGCCAAAACGGGATTGACAGGATCCCTGTTTTTTTTTCCTGTTGCAGGAGGAACACAATTGGGAACCCTGTTTCCTACTTCCTATTCTACTCTCCCTGCTGCAGGGACATAATTGCCAACCCTGTTTCCTACTTCCTATTGCTAAAGAACAGGGGACGGGCATTCCCGATTTTAGTACTTGTTCCTCCTGAGTATGGAACACAGGGATCCTGTCAATCCCGTGTTTTGTGCTAAAGAACAGGGGGCGTGCATTCCCAATTTTAGTGCTTGTTCCACCTGCATGCATCGGAATATTTTAGTACGGGTGTTCCCGTTTTCAGTACGCGTTCTCGTTTTTAGTACGCGTTCCTCCTGCCCCGTGTCGTTCCGTTCCGTTCCCCATTTTGGTCGATCCCATCTATCAACAGTCCATGACTACCTCCAAAATAAAGCTCACACCTCGAATACCCTGACTTGTACGTCTTCGACACTTGCAAGAGAAGTTTAGTTTATGATATACCACTAGGTAACTTCAGAAGAACATAAATGTAATTTTCTTCGTTTGCTTTTTATGTTTCAGTAGAAGACTGATTCCAAGTTTCGACTCGAGCCAAAGAAGACTCGACCAAGTTTCGAACTTTTCTCACAATTTTGAAAAGCTTTGGCATAGAGCCATTTCGACGCAAACGCTATCTGCAGCGCACGGCGGAAGCAGTTCTTACAGAACTGCTGCCCGATGAGCCAGCTTCTCAAGCGCCCTTCTCAATAAAAAGTCGAACGATATGGTAACAATCGTTTTCTTGGGAAGACCTTTGACTTGTAATAATAACAATAATAATAATAATGATAATGATTTGATCCAGAATATCTTCAAATGTACATAAATTAGCTCTGCATGTGTCAATCTTTTAAGCACTCAGTTCAAGAACAAAAGCATCACAAAATATCGAAATTAAAAAAAAAAAAAATGAAAATTGGAAATTACGTAGTTATGAACAATACTCTATATGACTAAGTCAGAAACATGCCAGTGACCCTCTGGAAGAACAAGAAACGCCACCGAAACGAACCCTCAAAACTGATTCAGATCCTACATAAACTATCAGACAACGTTCGCTGTCGTGGCGTTTCTGGCTCTTCGCTGGGCACACACGGCGACAGTAGCACTGTCTGCACGGCGATCCTTCACCGGCACGAATGGGTTAGTCATCAAGAGTAGGCCTCTTTGTTTTTTTTACGAAGTGTGGTATAAAAGACTTCAGGTGCCACTTCGATAAATGTACAAGAGGAGGATTAGTTGCTTCTTGTCTTGCGAGATTTTGCGTCATTCTTGTAGGTCAGCTGTTTTGTTTTCGGACGAATGTATTTTCGTCCCGAATCTTGTGTAAGCATATGCCTACCTTGTCTTAACGTGGTAAGCTTTAGTTGCTCCAAGCTTTTTTCGTGATCCATATGTTCAATTCTCAGTAGCCTATTATTTTACATGCTCTTTTTATAATCTGTCCAATGTTTCGTGTTGATATTCGGTAAGTGAGCAGACTCTGACCTTCTAACCTACTCTATTAGAGGGCTGATGTAAATTTCTTACTAACGTTTATACCGAAACTTTTCCATTTCTTAAAAACCCTTTCTGTAGCCTGTTTGTGTGCTTTAAAACCACGTCAAGTCGAAGACTTCAAGAATCCCCCCTTCCCCCATTCTTAGAATCCTCATATTCAGTCTCTAATTTAGATAGGCGTCATGGAGGTAGATGCGTTCGAAATCTGGTGTACTTTCTTCCCGATTTCCTTCGCTGTTTTTTCGGTTCATCTCTGTTCCTCGTCCTCTACCTTGGATCTTCATACGCGACGGTCCACTTGCCATCGGACCAAATAGGTTTGTTTGCTAATCTGGACACGGAAACCCCAAACCCCGTAATTTGCCCGAAGTCTTTGAGCAGTTTAGCTGAGTGATGGCCATTCTTTCAGATCTCGCTAAAAAGGAGATCCGCTGTTTATCTGCGTCGTTTTTTTTATCTTCAACGTCCCGCTAGCAATTCACCGCTCACACGGAGACGCGAATCCAAGGTCTCAGTTCCTGGAGCCCGGAGCCGCAAAGCAGCATTTCTATAGTTCTTATACTTACAGTTGTAGAGCTGCTTCCTGGACCGAATGCCAACTCTGGTTAACCGTACTCCTTTGAACACTGCTGACCTCGATTTTCAAGGCTAGATAGGGGTGTCAGCGTACGATTAACTCGCTACTGTGATAGAATCAGATTGTTTCTCGACCTCAACGTCGCTTCCTGTTCCGTATTTTTTATATGGACCGAATAAAGGCTGATATTATGTGATAGAGGCGGGAAGGCATAATTCATGGTAAAAGTCACGGCTGAAAACTGGAGCTGATTAAAAATCGGGAGATCTGGTACTGCATGTCTAACTTGTTAGCTGGACGACCTGTCTCTAGTATTGGGTGTGTCTGGCAAGATAAAAAGATCAGAAACGAATTCAACCGGGGTATCTCTTTCGGTTATCTCTCCACTAACTTTACTGAATTCCACGCTACGAACTTCTCACTTGCTCGCCAAAGAGCTATGACACAAAATATGAGACAAACACAAAATATAAGACAAACACACAACAAACCCAACTGGTATTTTCCCTCTCGGAAATGGATAGGCTTCGGATACCTCAGACCGCTTAAAGCCAGGCTTCACCTTCCAGACTTCCAAATATCTGGGGCTTCTTCACAGTCAAGCCAACCCATCCGGGTTTTCATGATAACGATGATGCCAATTTTCTTTTCTGCAACATTTCTTAGATGTCCCCCTCCTTCTCTTGTCCCCTGAGATGTCCCCTTCTAATTACAGTTTTATCGTGTCTCTGGGATGTGCTGCCTCTATCAAATCCTTCATCACCTCGGACTTCCAGACGTTTTTGGCCTGGCTTCACCCTCCAGATCCATTTCGACGAAACCGGATGTCTGGAACCCTGAAGAAATATCCGGAAGATGAATCAAATACTGGTGATGCTGTAGAAAGGCACCTTGCAGCTGACTAGCCTCCATAAGAAAGACGTGTGCTATCTCCGAGGGGTCGCCAACTCTCGATTTTAGCACACAGCAAGTGCCCGGTGCCGCGGTGCCCAGCCGCCCCAGCCGGTGCCTGCACCGACTGACATCAGTCGGCACCGGTTGCCACGTATTAGAACCTTAAAAAAGCATGTTTGGAAGCGAAATCACTCAACTTATGGACAGCACCGGTGCCGGCACCGCTAATTTCGGTCGGTGCCGGGCGGTGCCGAGATAGGGCGCAGAGCAGGTACCGGGGAGTGGGTAACCCCTCGGCTATCTCTCCGCTAACTTTGCTAATTTCAACCCTGCGATATCTTCAACCCCCACGTTCAAGTATGTGCGATATTATATATTGTGTTATATGTGATATACTGTACTCTGTTTCTGTACTGGAGATTGAAAATATGTTGTAATTAGTGAACAAGTGCTGTTCAGACGGGATTTGAACCCAAAACCTTTGGCTTTCATTGCCAGCGCTCTACCACTGAGCTACCGGGGGCTGTGAACATTGTTCGCAAACTACTACACCCGGCCGAAGCGGGCTCCTATAAGCAGTGATCCCACTGAGGGCAAATTCGTCTAAGCAGTTCATATCCTCATGTCACGGGACTGGAAAAATATTACGTAAATATGGAGTGTTGTACAAGGGACTTTTAACGTGACAAATGAGCACTTCATCTTTAAAGGACATCTCGCACTACATAGTGTTTCTACTCAGATGTCCTGAGACAACCCCTTTACAACTTAGCTATGTTATCAGAAACACATGCATCCCCTCCCAACCAGATTCAGTGAGCATCTAATTTACGTGGAAAATATCTTCTTGACGTTGAGATAAATTAGCTTGTTTTGGGTTTGGTTGTCAGTTTTGTTTACCATCTGTTCATACCGAACTCCATTCAAACTCATTCACCACCTATTACGGTGTGAGATAGAGGAGTTATCAGCTTCAAAGACATCGGTCGGCTTAAAGTTTAACCGGAAAGGGCTGAGATGGGACAATCTAGTTACTCATCACTTATTCGCTTAAAGAGGCTTGAAGACCTGATGAAAATGCGTTACTTCGTTGCTCCGCTATTCACAAATAATCGGTTTTCATATAGTGGACTTTCCCTGTCGGATTTGCGGTACCTATATGCGCTTGTGCCTGTGTTGTATTCTTGACGAAAACGGTTTACGAAAAATAAGGGTTCACGTAGTGGGCTCACGTCACCAAGCTGATCACTGGCCACTGAAAGGCCGCGTTTGTATTGTTCGCGTCACAGTAGAACTTTGCGTTGTGAGGACGACCGTAGGGACGTCATACTAGAGCACATAGTGAAACAAAAAATAATCCCTTAACACAATCCAAATAATGCAGCGTATTCAGTTAAATGATACAAACATAAGTTGGCTTCCAGTTAAACTTTAAGCGTCCTGCTGTTCCGGCTTAAAGCTAGCACGTCTGTTTCTAGCAAAACTGCCTCAGATAGAAATAAAACAGCTTTTACACCACATGCGATGAAAACAATCAGTTATCATCATACCCACATTTCCGGAAATGCTTGTTTTTAACAATCAGTCACAGGAAAGTCCTTGAAAAAGAAGGAGCTCTAGGCGACCAGCTGACGCTGAATACCATGTTACTAGTGCCAAGTTATTTTAGATGCACGTTCGCGTCGCTAGGTTCGCGTCTTGCGGCTGAGAGGCCGTTACCCGATGTTGTCCTTCTTCGTCTTTCATCGTCAGCACGTTTTGGAGTCGTGACTTCACTCCTCCCAAAAGGCAATCGTTTTGTGGTTGGTAGATTAGCTGGGATTTTTGTTCAAGAGTTTTTCTTTGTTTGTAATCCTCGTGCTAAGCTTCGGCAACAACCAACAAAAGATTGTGTGGCAACGTGGCATAGACTGAAGGAGCAAGCTTTACTGCCAGACACTTTATCATTCCCGCCACGGAAAAGAAACGCTGACAGAGAGCGAACTGGGCTCTTTAGTCAAGTCGGGTCTTCACCTTCCGGAATCTGGGTTCCCAGATCAATCTGGGTTCCGTGATTTTTTCTGAATTTCTTCTGCGATAGCCTACTTGAAAATTCCGGAAATCTGGAAGTTCAAAAGCCCCTTTTTTCCGGATTATTTTGATGTAGTTTCGGACCGGTTCATCTTCCAGATGCAGTCTACAGAAGAAGTCAAAGAAAAATCTGGAAGCCCAGATTCCGGAAGTTCCGGGAGGTGAAGTTTCGAAATGGACTGCACTCTCCTTGAACGCCCAACCTATGGTTCGGGACAGAAGCTCAGGCTGGGGCAGTCGCGGCCTCGAATTTTTGCCAGGGTATTCGTCATCACCAATTCTGTACGGAAAAGTTGAGATTCTTCCCGCTTTCAGAACAAGTGCAAAAAATCCGGCTGGGAAGACCTGGTTCGAACTATTAAAGAATGTCCCTGTCAAGATTTTTAAAAAATGTCGCCCCATTTTGGGATCCCAAAACGTAACTTCGCACAAGATGTTCGTAAAAGTTGTCCGTCTGTCCGTCCTCCGTAACAGAGCAAAATAACACTAGGGAGTAGCGCCAAGACCTGAAAAAAGTGACACACACTCGAATAACAGCGAGGCTAGCACCGCTAGTGATAGAGAAGGTCCCTACTGAAACCCAATCAGTCGTGCAACAGCTCTGGCTCCAATAACTTAATATTCTGAACACAGCAAAAAAAATACAACCTCCCCTGTTTCTTCGATGTGTGCAGACCGCATTTTAGCTCTACTAGAAATTTCTAAACCTGCAAGTTTGTCTCGCTTTAAATACCACAAGCGTAGTGAGCGGCGCTACAATTATGGCCCGATTGTGAAGCATGGAAACCCAGAGCAAAATAACACTAGGGAGTAGCGCCAAGACTTGCAAAAAGTGACACACACTCGAGTATAAGCAGCGACACCAGCACCACTAGCGATCGTGAACGTCCCTACTGAAACTCAATCAGTCGTGCACCAACGCTGGCTCCAATAACTTCATATTGTGAACACAGCAGAAAAAAGATGAAACCTTCACTTTTTCCTCCATGGGTGCAGACCTCATCTTGGCTTTACTAGAAATTTAATAAACACGCAAGTTTGTCTCGATTTAAATGCCGCAAGCGTCCGTTTGCAAAGCATGGAAAGCATAGGTCTTGACGCGACACTAGCACCACTAGCGATAGTGAACGTCCCTACTGAAACTCAATCGGTCGTGCACCAGCGCTGGCTCCAATGACTTCGTATTTTGAACACAGCAAAAAAAAGATACAACCTCCCCTGTTTCCACGATGTGTGGAGACCGCATCTTATCTTTACCAGAAATTTCTAGACCCGGAAGTTTGTCTCGCTTTAAATGCCGCAAGCGTAATGGGCGGCGCTATGAGTATGACCCGTTTGCAAAGAACAAAAAGCATAGGTCTTGGCGCTACTCCCTATTGTTATTTTGTTCTGATGGAAACCATAGGTCTTGGCGCTACTCCCTAGTGTTATTTTGCTCTGCTCCGTAAGCACGATAACTCTCGAAGGGAATGATATATTTTGTTCAAACTTGGTGTGAGGGTTCTTTGGGTAAAAGGACAGGTCAAGTTCGTAGGTGGGCTATATTTAGCGGTGGCAGAGGGGGTTCAAATTAAGGGGTGGACAAAATACTTTTTAATAGCTAACGGTCGATTTCGAGTTCGAGGTAAGGAGACATGCTGATTCCATATGAAAATAATTTTCTCGCCGGACAAATAGTTCGCCCGGAATCCGGCCAAAACCGGAAGCTTTTTTAAAAGGAAAAGTTTTGTTTGAAGTTGATTAGAGGCTCGAAGTAGAGGTAAGGAGACATGCTGAATTCGTACATGAAAATAACTTTCTCGACTTACAAAAAGTTCGCCCGGAATCCGGCCAAGACCGGAAGATTTGTTAAAAGTAAAAGTTTTATCTGAAGTTGATTAGAGGCTCGATGTAGAGGTAAGGAGACATGCTGAATCCGTACATAAAAAATATTTTCTCGACTTACAAATAGTTCGCCCGGAATCCGGCCAAGACCGAAAAATTTGTTAAAAATAAACATTTTTATCTGAAGTTGAAGAGGTTCGATGGAGGGGTAAGACGACATGGTGAATTCGTTTTTGAGCTTTATTTTCTTGCCGGACAAGTAGAATTAAAAGTTGATAGTATTCCGGTCGCAATTTGACTACAATCTGGGTAATCTGACCTTAGGACAAACAACATGCTTACTGGATCCGGCGAAGACAGAAAATCTACAAGAACACGATTGTCTGGATGAAGGATTTCAATAAATATTCACCTTTGGGACTCCATCGAAACCTTTGGTCTTGAACTTAACGTCAAGCAGATTCTCCCCTTTATCTTTTTTCTGGCCGGATTCGGAAAGACGTGGGGTCTAGTAAGCATGGACAGTTTTATGCGTCTATAATATATTAAAAAGAGCACTGGAAAAGTTGCATGTGAGCGAGAGGCAAAGAGGGCGTCAGCAAATCCTAGAACAACTGGCAGGTTTTTCACAAAATCCAACAGGTCCTGGTGGTAGTGCTTGCAGCTGGTTCGAGTATCCTGTTCTGTCTCATTCCCTTACAGATGACGCTCTGTCAACCAGTCAAATTCGATTTAATCGCCTTCATTCTGCACGCCATCTGTAATGAAGACCGGGATTAGAATCTACTCAATTCCCGCTTTTCCGTCCAGTAGGGGTCGATTCGAGAGTCTCTGAAGGTTTCCGTCTCATGGCTCAGCGCAAATTTTCTTTGAGGACAAAGCAATATATAGATTAACACTTTTCCGTATATACGTGGACATGGAAGATATCATCGAGCGAGGTCACTCTTCATCGATAGCTTACATGCTTAGACCGTCGGTACGGTTAACCAAAGTGGTAAGTGGTTGACCGCTCTTGGACGCGGGAAATCGGTAGGCCTACATTGCTGTGAAGTCTAATGCGGAGAGTCATGAATATGCCTATCCTGTTAAGTTTTCATTTTTCTTGGAACATTCATACCGTCATTCATACTTGCACCGAAACGCCTGCAATTTTAACTTCACTCTGAACACTCGAAGTTCAAAGCATTCCCCGTCCGTAAAGATTCTGGGTGGTGTTGAAACTTCGTAATGCCAATCAAATCTTCACCTTTTGCTTCCTACTCGGTATTTGTTCTGAACTTTCATAAAACAAATAAACTTTTAGGAACAAGAATTCCTGTTCTGCATTGCCTAAGAAGAAAATACAAACGAAAGGAGCCATTTAAATATTTCCTGGAGACGAACTGTTCTGTGGTAGTGGCCGAAAATATTACAAGATTTCTCCCCACACCCACAGTGTCTGGATCCGGTCCGGATCCAGCGGTACGTTACGATTGTCCTCCCCACCAAGACCTGTCCCAATACCTCCATTCTAAGCGTGTCACCTGGGACTGGGGCTCTTACCAATTTTTCATCCAGATCGGATACAAGTTGTATCGTCCTAGCCCATCTGGAAGTACCCTAACTCGCGTGCAACAAGATTTTCGGAACCTCTTCCAGTTTCCCCAAGTCTGCCCGGATTCAGTTCGGACATGAAACGGAACATCTGGACATCCAGATTCACCAAGATCGGGTAAATCGTACCAAAGTTATGCGTCCACAAGATCTCGGATTCTCCGTTCCCCCACCCACACCCCTGGATGGTTGGATCGGGGAAGTGACAATTTTCAAGTCAACCTGAGCTCACTAATACGCCTGACAAAGATCCCGGAACTCTGACAGTATTGGGTCGTCCGGTCGGCCCGGATCCTATTGACTGCTTATGCTTTTCGTTCCCGCCCAGTCCCGTCTCGATTCCTCGACTCTAAAGCCCCGTCTGCATTACCGTAAACCGACCGTTTTACGGCCGACCGTTTGACCGTTACGGCAGTGAAGACGGGTCTTTCTCTACGGACGGCCGTAGCCGTAAAACGGCGGTACTGACCCCTCCGTAACCGTAAAACGGACGCAGTGAAGACTGCTTTTTTGTCAAAGTCCCATGTAACTGTTTTTCAACTTTTTTTCAAGTCACATATAAACTGTTTTTTAAATTTTAACCCAAGATTCACCTATTTGGGACTAATGTAGACCATATTTTTGCGGTTACGGACCTAATGAAGACCACATTTTTGCGGCTACGGACCGTCCGTAAAACGGGCGGTTTACGGTAATGCAGACGGGGCTTAACTATGTCTCAAGATTCCCAGTACCAGTTATGCGTGCCACAAGATTTCGGCTTCCCAAAACTCCAGCTCCCCCCAGGATGGTCGGATGCGGAAAATGATGATTTCAAAGTCAATCTGGCCAGGTCCCTAATTCTGACAAGTGTCACCGTCCTAGCTCATCTGCAGTTGGATGCAAACCTCCGTTCTTCGCTCCAAAATATTACGCATCGTATGCAGGTTTCCCCAGAGTGACGCGAATTGCGCATGAGTGTGTTCGCATGCGTATTTTATGCCACAAGGTTTCCAGTACCCCCCTCCCCCCTCACTTGAAACGGAACATCTCGAGTTTGCCCTCTTGTCAACTATAATGTGTCATCAAGCTATATAGTTCGAAAGTTATTCACACCAGAGGATCCCAGATTCCCCCTCCCTCCATTCCCGCACGTTGGATAAGGTTTCGCTTAGCACTAGTCGTTTCCTTTATAAGCATTCCAAGGTTCATCGTCCTAGCAGACGTGGAAGTGCCTGAACAAGCAAAAGCGGAACAGACCGACAGACGGACAGACGTTATGATCGCTATATGGCATTTGAGCTGAATGCTGCAAGTGCCATAAAAAAGGCTGAGAGTTGGTATGGTACCCGAATGAAGAGGATAACGGCGAGCAGCTTGCGATAGTAGATGACAATAAATGCGCCTGTACAAAAAATACAGTGCGAAAGAACCCAAGGTAGACACGTGTCAGGATCCTTTTTTGGATCTCAAAACGTAAGTGGAGGGACACCTATGACATCGCAAAGTTGTCCGTCTGTCCGTCCGTCTGTGAGCACAATAACTGTCGAACGGAATGAGATATTTTGATGAAACTTGGTGAGAGGATTCTTTGGGTCAAGTGAAAGGCCGAGTTCATAGAAGGGCTCTGCAGCTCCACATTTAGGGGTGGGGGAGGGGTTCAATTAAGGGGCAAACAAAATATTTGTAAATAGCTACTGAGATAGTCGATTAAGGGGTAGAGAAACATACTGAACATGAGTATGAAAATCATTTACAGGTAGACAAGTAGTTCGCCCGGAATCCGGCCAGAACCAGAAAGTTTGTTAAAAGTAAAAGTTTCCTTTAAAGTTGATTAGATGTTTGATTTAGGGGTAAGAAGGCAGGATGAACACTTATGTGAAAATCATTTTCTACTCGGACAAGTAGTTCGCCCGGAATCCGGCTGAAACCGAAAAATTTGTTATAAGTTGAAGTTTTATTTGAAGTTCATTAGATGTTCGATATAGGGGTAAGGAGATACGCTGAAGTCGTCTATGAGCTTTATTTTTTTTTGCCAGACTAGTAGTTCCGAGATTCGGCCGAAACCTGAAATTTGGCAGAAGTATAAAGGCCGGAAGTTTCGATCAATTTCTCCAAAATAGATATGACTTAAAAAGACGCACGCTGTAAACACACACGCTGAATCTTGGAGTTCTGAACTTGGTCTTCTCAGATGATTAGCTATTTGGCCTTAATCTGTTTCTAGATTCTAATACTAAAATTTCGAGGAGTCTGGCGAAGACTAAAACCCAATTTCTGGATCAAAGATTAAATTTTTGGGATCCCATCGAAACCTTTAGTCTTGGTTCTACCGACTACATTCCTATGCCAGGTCGGTCATTATTTTTCTATCGAATATGCTTCATCTAGCCTGTTGAGTGCTTATCCTTGCCACGTATTGCTGAGATCGGGATATCTGTGAAAACTGAAACGTCCCCAGTCTAAACGCACCCACGACGAAACGTCCCCATAAAAAAAAGTCCCGTGGCAAAACGTCCCCATGGCGATCAGATATTAAATTTTTGGGATCCCCGAAACCTTTGGTCTTGTTTTATAAGAAGTACTATAGTTATGCAAGTTTGACGTGTTTCTCATCAATAGTCGCGCGGATCGATTTTTGGTATCCTAAATCGTTAGTGACGGATACCTATGACATCGCAAAAGTTGTCTGTCTGTCCGTCCGTCCGTCCGTCTGTCTGTGAGCACGATAACTCTCGAAGGGAATGAGATATTTTGATGAAACTTGGTGTGAGCATTCTTTGGGTCAAGAGTGAGGTTGAATTCGTAGATGGGCCCTGTAGCCCTACATTTAGGGGTGGGAGAGGGGGTTCAAATTAAGGGACAAGCAAAATATTTTTAAACAGCTGATGTGATAGTGGATCATGGGGTAAGAAGACATGCTGAACACGAATATGAAAACCATTTTCGCGCCGGACAAGTAGTTCACCCGGAATCCGGCCGAAACCGGAAAGTTCGTTAAAATTGTAAAAGTTTTATTTGAAGTTGATTAGATGTTTGATTTTGGGGTACGAAGCCATGCTGAACAAAGAATGTGAAAATCATTTTCTCGCCGGACAATTAGTTCGCCCGGAATCCGGCCAAAACCGGAAAGTTTGTTAGAAGTTAAAGTTTTATCTGAAGTTGATTAGATGTTTGATGTAGGGGTAAGAAGGCATGCTGAACAAGAATACGAAAATCATTTTATCGCCGGACAAGTAGTTCGCCCGGAATCCGGCCAAAACCGGAAAATTTGTTAAAAGTAAAAGTTTTATTTGAAGTTGATTAGACGATAGATTTAGGGATAAGAGGAGATGCAGAATCCGTATATGACAATCACTCTTTAGCCTGAAATATAGTTCGTCCGGACAGAGGCGTTACTAGCCAAAATGTTTGGGGGGGGGACGAGGTATTTACCGACTGGCTGGTCATTTTTACCGACTGGTTTTGCAGATAAAAACGACTGTGTTGACGAAAAATCGGCTAATTTTAAGAAAAATCGACAATTTTTAGGAAAAACTGACTGTTTTTAAGAAAAATCGACTGTTTCCAAGAAAAACATCGACTGTTTTTAAGAAAAATAGCGGCGCTTCGCGCCGACTCGGCTATTTTTTACCGACTGGCCGACAACATTGGGGGGGGGCGTCCCCCCCCTCCCCCCCCTAGTAGTGACGGCCCTGCGTCCGGAATCCGGCTGAAACCGGAAAATTTGTTAGAAGTTAAATTTGTATTTGAAGTGGATTAGATGTTGGATATTATAGGGGTAAGGAGATACGCTGAATCCGTTTTTGAGCTTTAGTTTTTCGCCGGACAAGTAGTTCTTAAATTTCGCCAAAACCGCAAAATTCACAGAAGTAAGCTAGGGTCGTTTCGATCGGCTTATAGAGGTAAACGCACATGCTGATCCATATCTGAGCTTGGATTTCTTAATGATTAGCTGTTTGGCCTGGCGAAGAAAAAACCTAATTGCTGGATCAAATATTGAATTTTTGGGATCCCATCGGAACCTTTGGTCTTGTTAATCTTTGAGTCTTGAGAAGACCTGAAAAGTCATGCAGGGTTTCAAGAAAAACTGCATTTTTGAGGGCTGGTGCCTTTACTGATCCAAAGTTGTACGAAACTTCTACCCCATCAGCTCTTTGCTGCAATTGTCCCTGCATCTTCGCAAAGAAATACTTACAAATACTTTTTATCTCAGATTATGCGCCTGAACACCAAGGCAAACTTCAAACATCTATGCTTGGGGACGTTTTGTCGTGGGGACGTTCCACCATGGGGAAGTTTGCCACGGGGACGTGGCAAAACTTCGTGCCCTAAGCCCTGAGATCCTCCCCCCTCTAAAACCTCAGCAGTAGTCATACCAGGTCCTTCATCAGAAATTAGCATGTCTACGGGCCTTGTGCTCTTGCCAATCATATTTTTCATCCACCCTCTCCACCACCTGGTGTCAGATTTGGAGCATACTGGAGCATAATGTGAAATAATACAATTCCGGGAAGACCTTTTTTCCGAGACGTTTAAAGCTTGGGACGAATAAAGGAGGCGTCTCGTGAGCGTTTTGTCAAGGGACTCAAAAATGTAACCTTTTCGAAGTCACCAGGTTTTATTCGACCACCCCAAGCTCAAGCTAAAAGGCAAGGACTACTAATATCTAATGATAAGTGTTACTAATTGCACCATCCCTGGAATCCACCTGACTTTTAAATCCGGCATGTCAGCTTCCTTTTTCATTGCCAAGCGCATTCATGAAAAAAAAAATTTTCTCCGCTGTGTTGCAACAGGTACATTGGTACCTCCGCTTGGCTCCGCGAGATGCCCCTGGGCTCGAGCCTCCCTTTGACGCCCAAATGCCGGAAGACTCAACCAATACCAATGCCATTGGCTTCTTCTTTGCCCTTGAAGACTAAGCGGTGTGGTTCAGTTTGAATGCAGCGTCAGAAAAGATAGTAGGAATAACGGAGAGGTGTTAGAGACCTAGTTGGAAGTGATAGAAAGACCCAGATATTGGATTCTAGTAGATAATAGAGACACGGATACAGAATGCCGAAGATCTTCCTGATCAAGGATAGGTTGCTGGAGCAACAAGTGAGGTTATCACCTGGAGGATATTCCAATGGACATAGCCAGGGAAAGGAAGGACCTCTGAAAGCTGACCGAAGATCTCCGTTGAACTTCACATCAGAAGTTTTTGGTAAGTATTGACCAGGTCAAATGGAATCTTGGTTGAAGAGTAACGTTGCGTCTTTATAAGCTATCTCAGGAAGTTTTCTTTATTGCTCATCTCTAGATTTTGTGGCACTTGATTGTAAGGGGTGATTTCGACGGTAGAGATAGCCGCGCTTGCGTCTTGTTTTTGCCTCCGTAATCTGGTGATGGTCTTGGTTTGGTGCTGCTCTTTAAAGGACACCTCGCACTACATATCTGATATTGTTTCTGCTAAGATGTTATGAGATAGTTGACTACTTTAAAACTTAGCTATGCTCACAGCAAATTGCACAAAGCTTCCGCTGTTTCTAGCCTCTTTCCATGTCCCTTGCCTTAGATGAGAAATGTGGCAAATTTTGCACAACTGGTCTCCCGACCAGTAAGCTTCTCGGAAACAATGGTCGGGAGCATGATACGTCACGTAGAGAGAACAAACGTGCCGAAAGTGATAATCGGTATACTGCCAATAGAGGAGATGGATACACGTATGGAGTGTAGAATTTCGGGAACGGTAACAAATAGAAATACTATTGAAGTTGAATGAATTAGTACCATAAGTAGCCTATGACATGTCCTTTAAAAGCACTTGTCTTGACTCTTGGGACCTTTTCATTGGTGTATATCCCGAGATCCTGTGGCACTTGCTTGTAAAAGGTGATTTTCGACGGTAGATATAGCCGCGCTTGCATCTTGTTTTTGCCTGTGTAATCTGGTAAGCCTCAGGACTGAGGTTCATTGATTTTCAGTAATGGTTTTTGGTTTGGTGCTTTTCTGCAAAAGCACTTGTTTTACGATAAAGTCTTCGTTGCATTAAGTTTGTGTCACTCCCAGAATATCAGCAGACTTTTCGTCATAGACGTAGGTATAGCCTGATTCTTCCCTGCATATATAGGTATTGGTGGAATCGTATCTCGAGTGTTGTGCCTATTGTATTTGGTAAGCCGTGGGTAGGCAACATCATTCTCTCAACGATACCCAGTCCATGAACAGTTTCTACGTGTGTTTTTCTTTACCAAGCAGGATATATGTGACAGCCTATCAGCAGCATACATCACGCACAGAAGTTGAATTTCCCGTGGTTACGTAAAACTTTTTGTCTTGACCAACTTTATTAAGAAACATTCTGGTCGCACAGGCGTTATAGAATTGCAGTCATTTCTATAGAGGGACTTGAACATGTAGTTGAACTAAAAACGGTATTAAGTACTTGTAAAGTTTTGAAGGGTTGCCGAGTTACGGAAAGTTATGATTTTGGTTCGTATTGTCGGGGCTACTAATGAAGTGGATTTTTCAAACAACTAAGTAGGGTCTAAGGCGGAAAGTCACTTTAAAGCGATTTGGGGGTAAAATAACGAATGGGATGCCAACTATCAACGGCACCGTAATAAAATCATTAGCACTGTTAAATAAAGCTCTACAGTTCCCAGCCAAAAAGCTGAAAACTAAGTAACACTTTAATGATTTTATCTTGAGTGAACTTGTCACTTAAAGAAGCTGTAAACAGTTGAGGAGTCCATGAAAACCTTGGGATCAGAGGTTAAATTTTCCGGCTCTACTCGATTTTAACAGTTCGACCAGATGTTTGTTTTTCACCCCTTCCATTAGGCCAGATGGCCCTGGACTCTGGTGTCGAAATCAACCCGACCCCCTGCGGATTGTTAGGATTTTGTATAAGGCTCCGCTCAATCGAGTTCATAACAAGAATAGGGTAAACAACAGCTGCAGGAACAGCGAAGCAGGAATTTCGGCGATCCGAGCAGACGGGAATAAAGTTGACATTTCAGTCGAAGGTTCGGAAAGTCTCTCGATTTCGGTCGGTAATGCATCATGCTTATCTTTCAGCTTTGTCAACCACAGTGACATGGTGATTTTTGGGGGCCCTTACTACATTGGTTTAGCGTTGATTTCTTTTAAGAAAATATGTTTTATAGATATTTACGAGCGGAGCGAGGCCCTCTCGTGGGTCTTAATGCATGACATTCCCCTCCTTCTGCCTGTCTGATGAACTGACCAAGAAGATACGGTAGCTGCACGAAGCCACGCCCAAATTTAGAACTTGTTTAAATCTTCAGGACGCTTCGCTGTGCGGGATTGGAAGACCTGTAGCATTGGGATTTTGTGGGTTCTCTGATGGTTGCGTAGTTTTAAAGCTTTGGAAATAAAGGCCGTAGCCAGGGGTTACCCCCCCCCCGGAGTCTTACGAGACAATAGCCTTATATAGCTGTAGAAACGCACAGTAACTATAGGATTACATTTCGAATTTTTTCTTTGTTTTTGTTTTTGAGTCGACCAGAGTCTCTAAAACTATTCGAAAACCTGGATTATCGAATACGACACCTTTTCAAATCATACTGAGTGAACCTTCCTTCAAATCTACAAGTTTCGGTAAACTTGGGTGTGGCTAGTGGGAGTCCGCCCCCGTTTACGTACGTTACTTAGACTGAGTGACTTTAACCTGAATATGGTTCTGCAGTAATTGTTTTTGGATGTTCTGAACGTAACATAAGATACAAGTAACTTGGGGAAAGCTGGGGTAAGACGACCAATACGACTGGCAGGGAAATGTATCTGTGATCGCAGAGGTTTCCACCCATGAAAAAAAAATCCCAGCTAAGCCTCTATTGGTCGTATTCGTTCTTTGTGGTGAACAAAAAATATGAATGACAGCTTTTCAGTCTTCACCTAGCGAGCCCGATCATTCCATCGTTAATTTGAAGAAAGAAAACCCGGCCCCCTGGGATGCCGCTAAATAGATTAAAACAGTGGCTAAAAACGGAATGTCATCTACGAAGTTTAACAGCGGTATTTATTTATTTATTTCTCACCCGTCATTTAAAAAAAAAGGACGGAGTACAAAAACGAAAAGAAAAGCAAAACAAAATAGAAACATAACACTTTCATAGGAAAAAAATCAACAAATACAATATTCATTTTGGCCCTTCTTGGCAAGAGTCCTTGTCAGGCTGTTGCTGGACTTAAAGAAGCGAACCTGCAATAAACAGCTGAAGCTTCTGCCAACTATAAGTATCCTATTTTTGGCAGTTGCTTTTTAGAAATTGCTGTAGGAAAAGCTAGTGCTGAGATTTCGTTTTTTGACACGGCTGCTGTTTTTGTTGCTCGACTGGGGTGATGACGTGGGAGCTTTTTCCGAATGTTTGATTCCCAGTTAGCTGGGGAGGGAGATGCTTCTGAAGCTTCAATTTTGGTTCATGGGGCAGCAGTATACTCCCCTGTTAAGCTTGCATACTAGGTTTGTGCAGGAGGTAAAAGGGAATCCACTTGAGGAAGACGTTGCCTCCAGTCTGAACATTCGCTAGATCCCTCTAGTTTATTCGCCTCCACATGGCCGACTATACACCCGCTGTTGAAGAGTATTCACCCCTCGCTTCGAACTTGTTAAACATGGTTAGGCACAGCGAACATTTATTAAGCCCAAGTCCACCCGTTGGAGAGGGGCTGGACTCAACCATGAGTCTTGCAGGCTTTGTGGTCTTGCACGGACCGAGGGGTTGCCCACTCTCGATTTTAGTGTACAGCAAGTGCCCGGTGCCGCGATGCCCGGTCGGTGCCGGCACCGGCTGAAACCTGTCGGCAGCGGTTGTCACGTTTTAAAACATCAAAATATGCATTTTTGGAAGCGTTTGAAAGGTGAACAGCCCAGTTTATTGTCGGCATCGGTGCCGGCACCGCCTATTTTGGCTGGTGCCGGCCGGTGCCGGGAAAGAGTGTACAGCAGGTGCCGGGGAGTGGGTAACCCCTCGGCACGGACCGAAGGATTCTTGCTCAAAAGCGTTTTGTAAAGAACAACCTCCAGGAATTAAGCTCCAACGGTTGGGTTCCACTCTAGCGAACCGCGACGAAATTAGTCTTTTTCAATGTCTTGCATGAGTTGTAAGTTGATTATTTGCAACGCCTGCTAAAGCATCGACGCCACTGTCAACGACCTTCTCTTTTCGTTTGGCTGTGTTTACTTAAAGATCGTCATGACTGCCACAAAACTCCGCCCTGATGTTCATTTTCAATGCCTACGGATGGCTCAGTGAACTGCAGAGCTAAGTCAGCAAATGCTGCGGGTAACTAATCGATTATTATCGGTAATTGGATGGTGTAATTTGCCTGCTCTTTACATTGTCGAGTTTGAAAAGTCCAAAAAGCGACTTCAGTTCAGTACGAGAGGTTGGAAGTCAACCGGATGCCTGCTAGGAAGGCATTTTCATGTATATCTTGCTTAATCGGGGTCCAATGTCAATTATAGGATAGAAGTTATGTAGAAGGGAACGTGTCTAGAGGAATAGATAAAGTTACCGGAAATCACCACGGATGATCAGCCGAAATGTTCTCTTCGGTTACTTAGGCAAGCTCGAAGTAATGCAATAGGGCGGGGCGAAGGTCCGGACGTGGATTTCATTATAAATCAGCAACCACGACGAGGAACCCACTCATCCCTTCTTATGGGTTAGTGGTAGCAGCCCGTGTTCCGGGTCTTGGTTCTCTCAACGCATGCGGTTTCTGTAGTGGAAATGATTAGTCACATCCTCTGACCAAGTGTCTTGTGGTTTCCCGGAGCTGCTACCCGTTATGCGGAAAAGCCTGCGAAGTAAGCTCAGTCCATTGGTATAGTGGTCTAAGACACGCACAGTTTTTTTCTTTGTCGAATAAACTACTTCCGTCGCTTCGCCTTGTCTGCTTTAATTTGTATGTTGAAATGAAGACTGTTTTCTTGACAATGGCTAAAAGCGCAAAAGTCAGCTACGATGTTCGTCAGTGATATTTCGGCTCTTCTTGGCAAGGGCAACGGACCTGCAACCCAACAAACCTCTGTTCTTCTAGCAATAGCCTGACGAACACCCTTGCAAAGAACGGCCAAAATGTGGCTGATGAACATCGGATCGCGTAGCTGACTTTTCCGTTTTGAGCGAGTGATTAATATACGTTTCCCAGTCAGCTTAGGCTGAAAGAGTCTTTAAAGTTTAACTGAACAGCCAACTTATTTTTGTGTCATTTGAATGAATACACTGAATTATTTGGATTCTGCAAAGGGATTTTTCTATTTTCCACTATCTGCTCCGGTTATGACGTTCGGAATTTCTACGGCCGTCCCCACAACGAAAATTCTACTATGACGCGGGAAATTTTGATTTCAACATAAACGCGGCTTTTTTGTGGGCAGTGGTGAGACTGGTGAAAATTGCTTAATGCCTGAATAAAAAAAAAAATCATAAATCTTTCTCGTAAGGCATACAGCAAAAATACAAGCGCATGGAGGTACCACAAATCACACGGAAATTCCACTATTTGAAAATCGATTATTCGTGGATAGCGGAACAACGAAGTAACGCATTTTCAGCGGGTCTTCGAGCCAATTTAAGTGAATAAGTGATGGGTAACTAGATTGTCATATCCCAGCCCTTTTCGGTTAAACTTTAAGACTGTTGTCTGTTCCTATACAGATACTCTGCGATCAGGTCGACTAGCAACTACCGCGTAAAAACGGAACTCTGTATGCCCGTCCGGTTCAGTTGTGTCGTTATATACTTCTTTCTTCTTTTATACTATGGTATCTCTCTTTTGTTCGTTCTTTCTCATTTTCTTCTGTTGACTTCTACTTTTGCCATTGTGGCAGTTTATCATTATAGAGCCCTAAAGAGGAGGCTAAGGATTCCTGCAGACCTTGATAGATAAAATAACAGATCTGGCGACAAGTAACAAGTCTGGGGTAGCTTGCTTAAACTGATGCCCAGCATTCACGGCGGCATCGTCGCTACTAATTTGGACACTGTTGAACTAGGCAGCTTCAGGTTGACAGTCTTGCACCATTCTGGAGATATCCCAACGCAGTAGGTGTGACCCAGACTGTTCGGCACTATCTGCCTTCTTCTTATGGGATTGTGTAATTCGTTATTTTAATAATTCCTCCCTCGAGCGCCAGTCGTCATGCGACTTTTTTATTCTTCAGGATCCTGTTCTTCAAGTTTGAAGTCGTTTTGGGCATGTCGTGTGCATGACGGCGGTGCGGGCTGCAATCTGGCGGTCAAGGCCACTAAAAATCGGTAGGTTTCGGAGCAAAAAATGTAAAAGCAATTCATGAGGAACATGCAATCTAGTATGTTTGAATTCGGCAGTATAGTATAATTACATTCAAATCTGGACTACCTGCGCGCAGGCACCGAAAGCAAAAAATAATTTTATTGTAGCGATGCATCTAAAAGCCTATCAAAGTATCAGCCCAAAACCTGACGAAACCCAAAACCTGAAACCCAAACGAAGCGTTCCCATGTGAACCACCTTGTCTGAGAGCTTTTGTCGAATGTGACCCTAACAGAGGCATACAGTATTGACGTTTAAACGTAACCGAAGTTAAGAAACTGTATTTTGGTAGTCCATCTTGTCAGCGTCACAAGTCTGGCTTGAACTAGGTTTGCCGAAGGCTTGAACTTGATGGCTTGGCTTGACCTATATCGCCGAAATATGACATATTGTATCATTGTTTAACCGCCTTTCGTTTCTGTTTCAGAAAGAAAGAATCTTCCGCCGGATGACCTCAGAAACTTTCAAGTTGAACAATTTCGAAGTGGTAAACGGTACTTTCCACTTTTCTCACACCTTGAGAGCGGCTCAGAAGATGAAGAATCATCGTCCCTTAACGTAGCAACACCTAACCAGTCCCCGGTCCACAGGCCGTCTTCCCCAGCGGAAAGACCACCTAAATTTCTTCAGGTGTCGGTCATACAGCGAGCCCCTGTATCTAAGAAGACCGATCACGATGAAACGAAGTCCGAAGACGACGAAGAATCTCAAAGAAACAAGGAAGTAACGCGGTATGACAGTAGGAAGAGGGAATACTGCGCAGTTGAACCAGAACCCGAGCAGGATGCACCGATCGACTATCGCGTGCACAGCAAAGATGGTCGACAGGATGTGTCGTCGCCTAAGAGATTTGCAGCAAACGACGACACACCGGTCGATATGACCGTCAACAAGCGAGCCATGATCGTTGCGGCTTTGACAAAGCGCATTGCAAGATATTTGAGCTCGAAGGGAATCCGATTCAGGGGCGACTCGAATCATGATGCCCCTGAACAAGATTGTGACAACGGTTCGTCAGGCAGCTCTGGTGGCGGCAATAGTAGTGGAAACGGCAATGGCGGCTCGGACGGTAGTTTCAGTGGTCGTTCCTTCAGTTTCGGTGGTGGCGGGGGTGGCCTCGGTGGGATGAACGGTGGATATGGTGGTAGAGATGATGATGACCATAATCATATCCCACCCTTTAATGGAACCATGGTGCCGGATGATTGTCTTACCCAGTTCGACTTGAGCCGACTGGGGCAAATTGTGCAACTAAGTGACCTTATTCAGCCTAGAAACGGAAACCCTCCAGCCTATAGTTCGCTCCATGGTAAGAACCAGCAAGATGACAGAACTTGTGACTTAGAGTCAGCTCTAGCAACCTTAATGCCTTTAAGCCCGAACAGTGGTCAAAATACTAGTGGTTCGAGTAGTGGGGGTCTCATGGATAGTCTACATAGCTTAACTCTAGATGCCCTAGGCAACCTGGGCTTGAATTTCGGTCCTGATGGCACCCTTCAGTTATTACCGCAAGGACTGAACCATTGTTCGGTATCGTGCTCAAACCCAAGCGATCTGTTCGATCTCTCGGGAGTAGTGGGTGATTCAGAGATGACAGATGCAAATCAGACAGAACTGGATGCTGCTTATTTGATTGGAGGCAGCGATTCCGACTCCTTCAACAACATCCAAATAAACTTCCCGTCAATCGATGCGACGGCCAGTGTAAGCCTGATACAAGACTATGCCGATATCAAGAACTTCCCAGGCCACCCGGTAAGTTTTCAGCACATTGGACCTGTTCAGACATAAAAGCGGAGTCGCAAAGATTTATAAAACTCCCAATATCATAAGATCACGGTTTCCTCAATTCTTGCAGTGTTTGTAAGTTCAACTTTTTTTTGCCGTTCGAAACCAAATAAACCTGTATACACAACCTGTTTAAAGACCTAATCCAAACATTCTGTTTACCTTCTCTTACTGATCGCAAGCCACCAGTTTCTTTAGATTTGAACTTGATTGTCGGGTTGCTGTTTTGGCTCGAGAAAAAACCCAAGCAAAACGTCTTCTTTTCCAGATGACGAAATTTTCCCCGTTTGATTAGCAAAGAATTATAAGACTTAATTGATTATTTTTCTTATGTCTTTAGAAGTACCACACTGGTCTTGTTCTTTGTCATTTATTTGTATTTGGAATAAACAGTTGGAGCATTAGATGGAAATTATTACTTTGATCCTTGGCTCCCTACGTGCCATAACGGCTGTCTCGGATAATCGGCGGAGATTTAGTCCAAACCGAATTATTTCAAACCTAGGAAATTTGGTGTTTTTTTTAATATGCTCATTGTTTGACGGTGTTTTTGTGGTTTTGAACATTCATAGTGGCAGTAGAGATGGTTATCATTGTGTGTGTTGTAGAAAGACCATTTACTTCAAAATACGCTTTTCTTGCGGAAAACCAACTCCGTTTAGCCGATTGTGATTCGAGTCGATCCATCTCTGTTCTCGCTCGACGCTAGTTGCTATGTAGACAAGAATGTTTCATGCCTGCAATCTTGGTAACCCATAAGATAGGGCAGGTTTGTGTCGAGTTGAAGATTGGATTAGTTTTGATATGGAGGTTTAAGTTTGCATCGTCTCCACCTTCACTCCACCAGTAATGACTGTCCAGGAACAGAAGTCCTATTACTCCTATCTGTTGTAGTCTTTGAAACTTTATCTCCCCTACATACCTGGGAGCCAATTATCTGTTCCCGCGCACCCCTAACAGAACGTAACCTTGTATGCCCTTCCCCACAGGCGAGTCCAGGTTCGAGACAAATACACCCGGCTCTGATGCGGATGTTTTGCAGCAGCCGACAATCTGTTGCCAGGCGGAATGTGAATACTGACGGGGAGGTGATGATCAAAATAACCCATCCACCCTCTGTTTACAACAGGGGTGAGTTTGGCTCGAAAGTATACGAATTTCGGGGAAATCCTGTTTTGACGATAACTTCTCTGGGATGTTGTGGTTAAAAATTGCAGACAGAGCTGATGCTCTATTGCAGTACCCAGTACACTGTAAAAAATAATCTTGCAGTATTTGCTACTGGGATTAATCTTGTCTCTATTGAGATAAGATTATCTCTAAATCGGATTAATCTTATCCTAGTAGAGATAAGATTAATCCCAGTAGCAAATACTGCAATTAAGTTTAATCCTTACTCGGATAAACTTTTTACAATGTAGGCCTTATGAAAAACAGTCACCAATGGTACTACGGGGTGGTCACTTCCTCAAGGCTCCGTTTCTTGTTGGTAAAACTTGAAGGAAAACAAACGTTAACCACCTCGAGATTTCGTCGAGAAATGAAGCCCTTAAACATTGCCCAGCGTACGTGTCGTATCTGAGCGAACTCACCCCCCCCCCTCCAAGAAAAACAAGTATATGGCAAATAGACTTCTGTTTTTGTGAGTTCTCGGCGTTAATAGTTCGGCTCAGAAAAACAATAACAATGAAACCTCAAACTTTGCCGAGCTTATCTGTCGTTTCGGAGAAGCCAACTCTCGAAATTTCACTTCCTGCCCCAGCCAAAAGAACTGT
This sequence comes from Branchinecta lindahli, assembly GCA_023053555.1. Classification (NCBI taxonomy): domain Eukaryota; kingdom Metazoa; phylum Arthropoda; class Branchiopoda; order Anostraca; family Branchinectidae; genus Branchinecta; species Branchinecta lindahli. The sequence goes on along the minus strand of JAKZAO010000007.1, from coordinate 5,764,509 downwards.
ATGTCGTGTACCCAGGGTTGGTCACCAAGAACCAGGGTTTACGAGTTACTTGCTTACTTCAGGATACTTTGGGGTACTCAGGGTTACTTTGGGTTACATTGGGTTACTTTTGGTTACACGTTGCGTCACGAGTCTTGCGCACAAATGGCGTACATCACGCTTGCAATTGTCTAAAAAGTATCCCAAAGTAACCCAAGTATCTCAAAGTATCCCAAAGTAACCCAATGTAACCCCTCGTGCGCAAGACTTGCGTGGTGACGTTTCAAACTTTTCGTCAGACGAGACGAGGCGCCGATTGAAATATCTTGAAACTGATGCGAAATTCCTTCACGAAACAATTGAAATTCACGGAAACTTAGAGATACTTTGGGATAATGTGGGTTACTTTGGGTTACATTGGGTTACTTTGGGTTACATTGGGTTACTTTGGGTTACATTAGGTTACTTTGGGTTACATTAGGTTACATTGGGTTACATTGGGCTACATTAGGTTACTTTGAGATACTTTTGGGTTACTTTCCAGGGTGTACGAAGTTACTTTTGGTGACCAACCCTGGTCGTGTACTACTGTTTCCTCTGAAGTAAACTTTTTGTGTTAGGAAGATTTCCAGGCTAATAACAATCCCCATTTTTTTTTCAGAGCCATCAGGCAAGACCTAGTTACCTTGACAACATCCGACGTGACAGTCCGGACGATGGCTTAGGATCTCTTGGGAGCTTGAGTCCTGAATCCTTCATCCACGTCGACCACTCATCAGCAGCGGAAAGCTCCTTCTACTCCCAACAGCAGCATTCACCTTGCTCCAACTCCTGTGATTCCCCAACCCCCTCCATCGCCGAGTCGGCAGTGAGTAATAGGAGCGACGCCCCCTCTGTGCCTGGCTTGCAATTGAGGGTCTCCGTTCTCCAACAGCGAGTAAGTTGGTTGATTTCAGCTGTAAAACAACGGATCTTTTTATTCCCTGATGACTTCGACAGAATCTAACCATAATTCAGACTAGGAGATAATATTCTTTCAAGGGAGGCACAAAAGCAATTGAAAGGTAATCTGATTAAACTAGTGAAAATGATTAGTATGAGGAAGACGCTTGGCAGTGTCATCAGAGTTGTCTAGAATGGAATTGAACTATGTTCAAACATGTATGTTTTCTCCAGACGAATCTATTTGGCACTTGACAGTTGTGGATGATTCTCAATATGTAAGTGGCCCGTTTGATATTGTAAGGAATAACCGATCAAAGAATCAATAGCTAATCTAGAGTTCCGCTTCTTTGTTAGCACAGGGGTTCTAATCTTTTCTTCTCTTTTTTGGCGGTACAGCTGGGAATCCCAGGCGACGCACCCATCGAGTTCGTCAATGGTGGCCACGGCATCAAGAACCCCCTAGCGAGCGACGCTCCCAACGATGAGGAGGAAAAGACTATCTGTGCTTCCAAACTGAAGAAGGAGATGCAGCAAAACATGATCAAGACGGAAGAGGGCGGCCAAGTGCGATACCAGTGTAAACTATGTGGGAAATCTTTTAGCCTTCAGAGACTATTAAACAGGCATATGAAGTGCCACTCGGACATGAAGAGATATCTGTGCACGTTCTGCGGCAAGGGCTTCAACGACACCTTCGACCTGAAGAGGCATACAAGGACGCATACAGGTAAAGGACCGATTTATTGCATTCTGGCTTAAAAAATTCGTGCGCTGTCGAACAGTCAGTAATATCAAGAACAAATAATCAGATAGAACTTCTGTCTTTAGTCGCATGCAGCGACTATGAAAACCCTGACAAAACTGAGCGGACCTAGAGGTATTTGCTCTAGCTTTGAGCTGATGTTGGTACCTGTTTACCGTCGCAGTTGCTTATCGCACCAGAAACGGTGAAGGAGGCGTACTCCGCGCGCTGACCCGCTCTGGAGTGCGTCCATAGAACCAATCAGGTTCGACTTCTCCTTTTCCTCAACGGGTTCACAGCGATTTAGCTATTAGTAGAGGTAACGAAACGTGATGTGGCGCGAAGCTACTAACCTCAGCTCGTTCGTAGCCGATAGGCTATGGGGAAATACTCGACCCCGCATAGTCATATTACAGAGATAGGGAGACGGAGATTCTGTCAGATTATTTGTTCTTGTTAATGTCAAATAAGTCCGACCAAGTTCCTGTCTAATTGGCCATCTTATGAGCAATAACCCATTTATTTGACCAGCAAAGTTTCTTGTTTCGGGTCACACCAATGGCTTGTTTAATTTTTCACATATAATTCTTGTGACCGATCTTTCGTGACAAGTTGATCAGTGAGCGAATTGTCCACGTGACCGATTGTCGGTGAGTCTAATTATCTGAATGGCGAACTGTCGTGGGAGGTAATGTCCTAGAATCTGTTTTAAGGTGTGGGACCCAGCAAGCGAACATGCCTCGATTTGTATCTAATCTATGATGTGTTCTGTACTTTGAAGCCGGCTAAGCTTGGTGTATAGTTACTGCCCTGTTGTTAATTCGTTGGCAGCCGTGTTGTGTATTTTTCCGGGCCTTCAAGGAAAACACTATTTGTACATGACCTTTTTGTAATGAGGAAAAATATTGCCTTTTTTATTTCCGTCGGAAGTCGTCAAACTTCCTTTGTTCTATCACATATCTTTTCATGGTTTTTGCATCAGTAACACACCAAGCGAAATCACTGTCACAGATGTTAACCAGAAAAATTACGGGAATTTCTTTTCTTGGATGACAACTTGGTGAAGAATGGGTACAAAGCTCCTTTTTTGCGGTGCCTTTATGATAGTACGTTTTCATGGTTACACACACGGCGATATTTTCAGATATAAAACCGCTTTCTGCAATTATCGAGGGGTTGCCCACTCTCGGTTTTAGTGTACAGCAAGTGCCCGGTGCCGCGATTCCCGGTCGGTGCCGGAACCGGCTGAAACAAGCCGGCACCGATCTTTCGCGTGTTAAAACACCAAAATAAGCATTTTTTGAAGCGTTTGAAAGAAGGATCGCCTAATTTACTGTCGCACCCGTCCGGTGCCGGTACCGCCTATTTCGGCTGGTGCCGGCCGGTGCCGGGAAAGGGTGTACAGCAGGTGCCGGAGAGTGGGTAACCCCTCGGCAATTATGTCTTTTATTCCTCCTGTTCATAGTTAAAGCTGTAAACGCGGACATGAACATAAAGACGGATACGGGACTGTAAGACAATAATAATATGACGAAAGGTAGAGTAATGCGGATCTGCGAACAGGACTTAATCATTAATGTACACCCCGCACTTTTTACTCTTTATGTCCCAATATTCTAAAATGTCGGAATTGTGCTTCATGTGTGGTCCCAGTTTTCTTGCCCACTTTATTACTGAACGGATGCTTTGTCAAACCATGTTATTTTAATTGCGGTAAGCCTTCTCGGGCAACGCAGTATTTTTAAATCGGGGGTTGGTAATCGCTTCTTGGTATTGCACAATCGACGGCGACAAATTTCGTGTCATAATTCAGTAGCAAGAATTACGGAGCTGCTACACCGAATGAAGTAAACAGAAATGTTTCCCTGTTTGGAAATATCCTGTTACGGCACTTGGGCTTTAAAATAAAAGTGTTTCGTCGGATAGCCTTTGGATACTCAGCTTGGCTGCAAACGACAGCCATCCTCAGTTTGCTCGTAGGCAAGACCGTATCCAGGGGGGGGGGGTTAGGGGGTTCAAACCCCCCCAAAACCCACAAAAGTAATAGTTTTTTTGTAGGTTTTAACCTCTGATCTATGTATTTTTTGTACTTTTTGGTCCGATCCGTGGGCAAACCCCCCCCCGAAATAAATTACGCGAGCAAAACCCCCCCCCGAAATAAATTCCTGGATACGGCCCTGCTCGTAGGCAAGAGGAATGTTTCCTAGGGAATCAAAGTGCCATCTGGGCAATTATCCTTTTTGGTAATGATCTCTGCTAGGGAATTACGTGAATAGCTCTCAACTTGTCACTTTACTGTGAAGTTCACACAAAAGTGTTCCCATCCCAAAAGATCTTCGAGTCAGGCAAAACCATTTAGCTCATCAAAGAATCTTTTCGCATTAGGCATAAGACCATGAACTTGGGGTAGCTATTACTTTAATGACGTCGACAGAATACCTTTCGGGTATGCGATTAATGCTGAGGCATCGTGGTGCGCATTTTAGCTCCTGGCGGTGTGGGAAAAAAGTAATTTCTTGGATAATTGGAAAAAAAAGAGGAATGACACTGCGATTGAGCGTCTGTGGCGCAGAGCTTTGTGAGGACCGTTATTTGCATGCGCCTAGGGATGCGGAAAGATCGTGGTTTCGGCAAAAAAAATGTATAACAATTAAAAAAAATCGAAAGTAAGTCGAAGGCGTTAACGACCTCTTGATTTTCTGATCAGAATAGGTAGGTATTCCTGTCGACTGGTAATAGTTCCTTCTTTGACTTTAGTCCGCCATATCGACTCACTTCTTTAAGAAATATCGGAAATTATAGTTTATGACATGAGTGTTCTAAGTAAACTTTTAAGCGTCTTCAGTGATGCAACCTCAGGGTGTTTGTCGCCAGTAGCAAAGACAAAATGATTATCACAGAGCCATCTGATATTTTCGTCTCAATCAATTTTGAAATGCTAATCATGAATAATAAATAATACAGACGGAGGTTTGGCTTGGCTTTGAGCGTGGTGAGATAATCTGATTCCAATTCAGGAGAGGGCTTTGACTTTTAAAATTGCCTGCAAGGACGGCGGATCTTTCGAAGCAACAACCACAGCCCAGACGTTAACATCCCCGGGGAAGGTGCGGAAGGTTTTTTGTAGGCCTCGACCAAAACAGACAGGGGCCCCTTATGGTAAATTAGATACGCGGTTCAGAGATAAGCTTCAAAAAGGTGCTTGCTCGACCGACGAAACTGGATGAATATAGTTTAACACTTTGGGTAACTAGGTACAGACCGTAGGTAACCCAACGTTTCGTTCCCAAATGCTAGCTCACCTGAAAGTAAATTCAGTCCGGGTCCGCAAGAAAGGGCGCGCAATTATCTTATTTAATGTTACCTGATTTACGCTATTATTTTTTTTGTCTTTTGGATGTGTGGCTGGTGCCAACTTCTGTCTGATGTTTAATTCTCTTCATGTATACATGATGCCCTTGCATGAGTTAGACCTTTGACAGACGAGATGTTTTATTTTTGATACCATCGACAATGAAACAGGCGTTGGCATTGTCCGTAATTCAGTAATAACTGCTTTGATTGATTTAGTGATTGGTCTATGTTGCAAGCCAATCCAAGCGCAGATCCCTCTCAAGAGCACGAGCAATGTCCTGGAGGATCAGTTCCAGTCGATCTTCGAAAAACTGTCGAACATTATTCGTCAAGCCATGATGATCTTCAGGCTTTAATTAATGTTTTGTTTTCAGGCGTCCGACCGTATAAGTGTGCCCTTTGCGAGAAGTCGTTCACCCAGCGCTGTTCCCTTGAATCGCACTGTCTCAAAGTCCATGGTGTGCAACACTGCTATCAGTACAAGGAGAGGAGGCATAAGGTAATTCTTTTGAACGATAAATGTCAAGGATAGTCGTTTTCAATGAAAGTAGCGGTTTTTTCAGCAATGGTGGACAGGTGGCGATGATGGTAACCGCCTGCAATCAGTGTGACGTGCTGCAGTAATGTCTTGTGTAACCGCGTGACGCGTCGCGATTAAAGGCGTTGCAGCTTCAGAGCAGGCTGAGCAGAAAGCAACTGAAAACTTCATCGTAGTGCCGCGCTGAACAAATACGTGGCAGTTTGTTTGTCATAGCAAGAACTAATAATAATAAGAATCGATACTCATAAGACAGTCTGAGCAAAACTCCGCGTCTGTGTTCCTTGAATAGTGACCGGTGCTTACCCAAAAGTTTGTATGCCGTCCGTTTTGCGTAGCACCATAGGGCTGGGAAATTAGAACTTTTAAGTTGAAATTTAGGAGTAAGAAGATTTAAGCGAAATAATATTTTCACTAAGAGTGAGAAGTAAGAGTACAGTGATAGCGCTCATTCCAGTCGGAAACTAAAAAGTTGAAGCAAGGGTGCATCATGAATACTGGAAACAAGGGAGACGAATGTTCTACTGGGTAAGATGTATTTCCCTTCGAGACGTTTCTGTGGTACACATATAATTTTCTGTTTTCCGTAGGTGTACGTCTGTGAAGAATGTGGACATACCACCGGCGAACCTGAGGTCCATTACGTCCACCTTAAGGAGAACCACCCTTTCAGCCCCGCCCTGATGAAATTCTATGACAAGCGACATTTTAAGTTCCAAAACAACAACTTTACCAGCATGTTGCTTCAAGTGAGAACATAAATATGTACATAATTTCCGCTAATTAGTTTGTAGTTAAGTTTCCGTTTTGCGTTATTCAAAGTTTAAAACATGGAACTGATCGATACCTGATTTTATACTAAGGTTTGTGGTGTGTACTTTTAAGCGTCGGCCCAGAAGGTCCAGAATTTTCTATTTGACTGTAGATTTTTAATGGTGTAAAAATGTAGAGAGCTTTAGTAACGTTTGAGCAAAGTACGCTGCTATGTGTTACTAAACAAATGAATTTGACAATTTCGGACTTTCTGGCCGTGTGGGGGTTGTGGGTAGTTCCTGTGATTCAGGCAGTCACGTGTTTTTTAAGCTCTGAAAATTCCTTAGATGTGATTTTATTGCAAATACTTTGATCTGATGCATTTTTATATATTTTAACAGTTCAGGGTCGGTTGAGGTTTTCCTGGTGCCTTCTGTTGACTGCTGTAGTGAGCTCATAACCTTGGGATTACTGAGTCTTACGAAAAGAAACTGATTATCCAGTAATTTTCTGGATAGCGCAGTGTGGTCGGATGCAATCCCAGTTCCATGGGATTCGGTTGTGAGCCAGCTGGTGAAAACGCAATAAATTGGTGCGACAATGGTCACAAGGTTATCTCTCAAAGCATCCTCTCATATTATGTCGACTTGTTTTCTCAGATTTATTTATTGAGAAGATTTAAATATATTATGTCGCTGGCTATAAACGTAATAGTACTCCAACTCCAGTTGGGTTACTATAAGCAGTTTCAAGTGAGATTGCATATTGTGCAATAATTGCGAATATAAAATAAAGTATTATCGGAATTTTTTTTCTCGTAGAGCTAGTTGATTATCACCCTCTTCCCGTCCTCATCACTTCTGTCAGGGGTCACACAGTCACAGGGTAACTGATGAGACTAATTCAGAATAAGTTTAGACCTGATGGTGATGGTGTCCACTATTGTATAGTGTTCAACGTAGAATAACACAACAGTTAAGTCGGGTCTTCACCTTCCGGGATCTGGGTTCCCAGATTCTCCGTGATTTTTTCTGAATTTCTTCTGCGATACTTAAAAATTCCGGAAATCTGGAAGTTCAAAAGCCCCTTTTTTCCGGATTATTTTAATGTACTTTCGGACCGGTTCATCTTCCAGATGCAATTTACAGAAGAAGTCAAAGAAAAATCTGGAAGCCCAGATTCCGGAAGTTCCGGGAGGTGAAGACCGGACATTATTTGTGCACACTTCCGGCTAATTCTCAGAAGAAGGAGCAATTAATTGAAAGTGGCAGTTTACCCAAATGCCCTACAATCGTGAGGTAGACTAAAGACTTAAGATAAACCTTGGGTCATCCCAACGCTTTCGACCATCAGAAAAGCTAGCAGGTGTTCGGTTTGCTAAACCATGGGTTCTCATGTGCTGCGGAGCGTGTCGGGCCAGGCCAGTCCAATTTGTCGCAGGAAATCTCACTTGGCCGAAAATGTCGCAGAATTCAGCGATTTCAAGGCAACTTTTTCGGGGAAAGGGATTTATTTGTTCTACGAATATCAGCTCGTCTTAATAAGAGCGATTGAAAATTTAATTTACAAACAAATTGAGTTTATTTTGATCACGTTACTTTTTCTTGGATTTTCACTAGTTCCGTCGTCAAATGAAGAAAAAACCGATGAAATCTACGTCATCGAACATCGGAAATTATGAAATCTGCTACCGGCTTTGTTCGACCTCTGGTCGAACAAAGAAATAACGAGTTCTTCGTTTCGACCGAGAAAGGACTGAATTTCGTAGGCGCCAGAACGAAGTTTCCGAGTATGGGAATCGATTTACAGCAAGAAATGCAGAATCTTGAAATAACAGATAGTATGGAAATAACTGGTTTTCTATTATACGTACGGTACGACGGGCCCTTTGAGGGACTTGTTTGGTTTTTTCCGTAACGTAGCCGACCACAAGAAACACTTCATAAAGCGCAGCTTTAAAAATTCAAAACGTATGAAACACGGAAGAAAGGCGGAAAGAGACCTACAGCGAAAGTGGTGTCCTCCACTGGCAATCGTCAGCTGTCGGAAGCGATCGTAACGTGTTGTAAGCGACCATTTTGGCGGTTTTCAGCCAATGAGAGCACGCCGGGTCCGGAGGAGCACGGTTGCGACGGACCACTGAAGCCGGACCCGAAGTCAATTCAAGTTGAAGGAAGGATGGGAGTTTTCTAATCTAAAAAAATCAAACAAAAAAACATGGAATTGCAAAGCCCTTACAACAGGGGTGGTTCGAAGTCCTTAGGAGTGGCTAAAGCCTGGAAAGGCTCAGAACACGGTTTAGAAACGACGCACGGCTCGAGAACAGCAGGTCCGCCATGTCAGCTTTCGCTGGAGGCTGTGGAGCCACGACAGCACTTACGAAACAGTGTGGCCAATAGAAAATTAACCTAAGCGCCGCATGCCAAATTTTTTGGATTTGACATTCCTATGTAATTTTAGTTTTTTGTGTATCGGAAACCCCAAACCTCAACCGACGTACATGGCACGCCATTAATGATCAGAGGGTCTTTTGGGATTCCAAATGAAAGTAAGGGCTAGCTTTGGTGTCATAATTATTTCCATCTGTCTGTGACCGCAATAACTTCCGAACGAAGACGGAAACCGGTAGGTCTTGCATGAGTGGGGTCCAATGGCGAAACTAGTCCGCTATCGTGGGTGGGGGGGGGGGGGCAAGCCCAGATTTTACTGGCCGAACTTGACAATTTACCGGCAAAATGGCGCACATTCACCGCAAACGGATGCACCAGCCGTTGAAATAATCAACTGTGATTATCAGCTGACGTTTTTTTTCTAACGAGAATTTCTAAATTTGTCATTCACTCTTTGGCATCAATGGTTGCCACATGGGACCAAGAATATAGCCTACCGCGCAGTTTGCAGTGTAGCAAAAGAGAAAAGTCATGACATACACTGCACTATTTGAACATTTATGCGGCTGTATTTTTTTACTTTAAAACTCTTACTGAAGTCGGCCTCTCCGATCATCCTTGGGGGATGGGGCCAGGAGGAATCCGGGATATTGTGATATGCGTAAATTATGAAATGGCAATCGATTTATGAAGCTTGATGGCTGGTAGGAGCAAATGCCCAAGAGATAAAGAGTTATTGATAAGAAACTTGGAACATACGAACTACAAAGTGTTCCGATTCGAGTGAATTCCTCGAGATGGGCTATCTATCCGTATCTGAAAACGGTTGAAGCAGTTGCAGGGAGGTCCCGGACATTTTTTGACACGCATAGTCTCCGAGCGATTGGGACGAAATTGGAATGTACAAAGTTGCTGGGCAAAATATATCTAATCCGAAACCCGAACCAGATACTACGTCGGTGGGGTCAGGGTGGAGGGGGGGGGGTGTACCAGACGTTTACCAGAAGTTCTCCCATTCGAGTGATACTTGATGGGTGGTAGCCTGGTAGAAGCAGATGCCAGGTGCTACGGAATGTGCCTTTTATGTGTCCGAACCTATTCTGGCAGCGGTCGGGGGCTTGGAAAAGGGAGGAAGGAGTTTTATGAAACGTTTAGGGACCAAACGAGTTGAGCGATTAAGGCCAACAAACAAGGATCCTGATTAAAATCCTTTTACCGATCCAGGGGGGCAGGCACATCAACCGAAAAGGGCAGTTAGTGGGTGCAAACAGACAAATGACCGAAGCAAAAAACAAGTTTGCTGGAGTGGTCGATTTACCGACAACGAATTGCATGGAAAGATAAAGGGTTTGTCGGTGCTTGTACCCCGAAAAAGCTCACCGACTTACAGAAGTGACTTTTCCGGTCTCCAAAGAAACAGTCTTCGCATCGAGAAACGGCTTCACGATCATATATTTACTGATTTACCGACAAGATTTTGGTCGATTCAAGAAGGATCGAAACGGAATGTCAAAGTGTCCTTGTTTGCCGAAAGGAGGATCTCAGTTTCCGACAAAGCTTTTGCCGGTCTTCGGCTCGAATTTCTGACAACGCTTTTGTTAGTACCGCACCGAAAAAACAGGATTCGTGTCGGACTTTTCTTGTGACCAGTAAACGAAATGAGGGATTTTAATTTGCCGTCAAAGCTCAGGCTTTTCCGGAAAAGCTTTCCTCGGTTTCAGAAACGGAGGGAGAAACGGGTTTATCGGTGCTTCCGATTTACCGAAAAGGCTTATCTATCATTGGCGTGCAGCAGGATCGCTCAAATTTGGGTTTCCTGAGAGCTTACTGATAAATGACCAACAGATGAAGCCAGGAAAACTGTTTGACTTCCCTGCCGACATGAAGTTTCCCGATTTACCGATAGAGCTGTTGTCGGTACTAGAAACATTATTCGTACCGAGAAACACTGTCGATTTCCCGACAGCAAGTTTCCTGATTTATAAAAGTAGCATTATCGGTACCTGAAACGAAATTGGGAAAGCGATGTCGGCGCTTCGCACCGACGAACACAGCCGATCTACCGACATAAATTTTCGTGGGGAGGGGGGGAGCAGCACCCCTAGCTCACGACAGAACTGACTGAGATTAAGCCTAAGGTGAGCACAGGGTAAGAAGATCGAATGCAATTCACGAAACCTGCACTTTTTGAACAATTTATAATATGTCGCAGACGTCCTCACGTGAAGATAGGACACGGAATAGTAAGACGAAATTTCCGTTTGAACCTGCTCGGATTTTTATCTGAAACATTGACAAGGTACCTGGAAACACATACGAAACTAAGCAAGCTGTTTCTCTGCTGTAAGCTAGTATTTAGAAATTTCGGTTAGTCTTATCTTATAAGATAGCAACAGAAAAACGCCTCAGCAGACACGGAAATGCGCACAGGGTGGTGGCCAACGCCCTACAGTAAACCACAGAGCAGTCACGTATAATGTTTTCGAAACGGTCTTTTGCAAACACTTTGTCTGAGACACGCCGTGGCTGGGCAGACTGTCATAGGGTGGCAGCGGACTTGGGATTCCTGCCAGGATTTCCGGCATTATCAGCTGAGTTTCAACTTTATGATGAAAGTGTAGGAAAACCGACTGGAAAAACCTGATCGTCTATCCGCCCCACGAGAAGCATTCTGTCGTGGAAACAGAAGCGTCACAGTCACGCAGCTCGACACGGATACACAAATTCACCCGTTCGCACATCTAAGTCAATCTGGACATACCCACACACAAATGCCGCTGCTGCCATTTGGCCATGACGTAGGCCCGGTTTTCTCTGCTTCCCGAACTGCATTCAAGAGCAAGAGTTCCAAGACCAAAGGTTTCTATGGGATCCCAAAGAGCAATATTTACTGGACCAGGCTATCGGGTTTTGTGTATTTCATCTTATGTAGCCTATCCCTAATCAACCACTTAACTAGATCCATCAGGTAATTCCTTTCTGTCTTTAGTTTCCGGTCTAGGCCAGGCTACGACCTGAATAATGTTAGTCAAAAACTCCTAGGATATTCTGGCCCCATGTGCTTCATCTTTATCTACACAACACACTATTTATACTGATCCTGCGTGTTTTGAAACCCTAGCTATTTCGACACTAAAACTGATTTCAAACAAAATTTTACTTAAACAAGTTAAAGGTTTCCCTTGGACGAATATATATGTATTTGGAATAGTAGTTATTTTTACCCATATATCGAATTTATTATCGACTTATTACTTCAGCCAAATTTCCGTTTGGCCGAATCGCGGACGAACTAGTTCCCCGGCAAGAACTCTTGCAGGTTCGATTCTTCCAGTCCCTGACGTTCAACAGCCTGACGAGGACACATGCCAAGAAGGGCCAAAATATCGCTGCCAAGGCATCGTAGCTGACTATCGAACCTGAACCACTTCAGATAGCCTACAACTTTTGGTTTCACCAATTTTTCGGTGTTGAACGATTTCCGGTCAAACTACTAGTCCGAAGAGCAAATAAAATTCAAAGACGGATTCAGCGTAACTATTTACCCATATATCTAGCCTCTAATCAAATTAAAAACAACTTTAGAGCAAATAAAATTAAACAAGAGCTACGAGCTCATATGGCACTTGTTACGAGTAGGCGGTACAAGAAAGTACACGAGAACGTCACAAACTAAACCCGCCATCCAAAATGCAGTTCGGACTCAGAAATAGAATATGCAGTTTCACTCTAGTCTGATCATTCCTGGCATCGCCTCGGATCATCTGGGGCAAATGACTGTTGCAATTTCCAAGTATCATCCCAATAAACCCACTGGTTTGATTCCTAGAGCTAGCTAGACGTGCCACGGTTTCCAGTACCTCCCTCCAACTTCCCCTACCGCGGCCGAATCCGGCTCCGATTCGTGATTGGATCACCTGAAGCATCTTTACTCACCACCTACCAAGTTCCACTCGAATCTGGGCGTTTTTCGGTAGGTGCCCCCCCCCCCACCGTGGTCGGATCCGGTTCAGACAATAAAATATGCCATCTAGGACACATGCATTTAAATCGCTGCACTCGTTTGACCCCTATGCGAGCCACAAGATTTACAGGACTCCCCCTATTGTGGCGATAATACGACTTGAAAACTTAAAATCGATCTCTGACATCTCCTCTTCCCGCCCAGCAGGTTCGACTGGAATCGGAGCGTAGCCTATCCAGTCCCTCTACTGCAAGTGTTTCACGAATTTCCTGTGCCCGTCTCCAACCCCCGCACAAGTATCGGATCCTATTTCATTCATATCCCATCACCCGTTCATAAGTTATGCACGACACTAGATTCCGGATTCCCTATCCCTCCACTCCCCTACGATGGTCGGGTGGGGGAAACGACTATTCTCAAGTCAGTTTAATTTCCATCGTCCTAGTACGGTATATCAAGACGTACCGAACTCGCGGGGTTGCCAGAAATCCGGGACCCCCAAGTTTCGCACAGTGCCCGGATCCGGTCCGGTTATGTTATTGAAGTATCTATTAGGACTTATAATTGTTCTTCCGACCAAATCTCATCCCGATCCCTCCACTCTATAAGAGTTTCCCAATTTTTCGGGTCCCCCCTCCAACTCTCTCGAAAGTCACCGAATCCCGACCGGATTTGAAGTGGGACGTCGGAGGCACGAGGTCTCTATAAATATTTAGTTTCATTAAGACCCGGTCATCCGTTAAAAAGTTATAAAATATTTATATTTTCCGGATTTCTCTCCCTCCACTCCCCCCAGATGGTCGGATCGAGAAAACCACTATTCTCAAGCCCGTCTGTTGGGGTCCCTGACATGCCTGCCAAGTTTCATCGTTCTAGCACATCAGGATGTAGCCTACCGACCTCGCGGGATCACTAGAAATTCGGACCCCCCCCCCCGCAACTCTCCCACAGTGACCGGATCTGGCCCGGTTATGCATTCACGTATCTGGGACCTGTGCTTGTTCTTCCCACCAAGTTTCATCCCGAACACTCGATTCTAAGCGTTTCTCGAGATTTCCGGTTCTCCGCCCAACTCCCCCCAGTGTCATCGGATCCGGTCCGGATTTAAAATGAGGCATCTGAGACACGAGATCTTTCTATTTATCAAGTTTCATTAAGATCCGATCACCCGTTCGTAAGTTAAAAATACCCCACTTTTCGGACTCCCCCTCCCTCCACCCCCCCTACCAGATGATCGGATCAGGAAACGACTATTCTCAAGTCGATCTGCTCGGGTCCCTGACACGCCTGCCAAGTTTCATCGTCCTAGCACATCAGGATGTACCGAACTCAAGTGATCACTAGAAATCCGAATCCCCCCTAACTCCCCCACAGTGACCGGATCCGGTTCGGTTATGTCGATCACGTATCTAGGACTAGTGCTTATTCTTCCCACCAAGTTTCATCCCAATCCCTCCACTCCAAGCGTTTCCCAAGATTTCCGGCTCCCCCCAAAGTCACCGGATCCGGTCCAGATTTTAATCACGTCGTCTGGGGCACGAGGTCTTTCCAAATATAAAGTTTCATTAAGATCCGATCACCCGTTCGAAAGTTATAAATTCCGAAATATTCCGGATTCCCCCTCCCTCCACTCCCCCCACGATGCTCGGATCGGGGAAGTGGCTATTTCCAACTTAATCATTTAGGGTCCCTGATATGCCTGCCAAGTTTCATCGTCCTAGCTTATGTGGAAGTGCCCGAACTAGCAAAACCCGGACCGACCGACCGACGGACAGAAACTGCGATCGCTATATGGCACTTGGCCGAAGGGCAAGTGCCATAAAAACGGATTCAGCGTATGTAGGCTACTTACCCCCATATCGAACCTCTAATCAAATAAAAAAAAAAAACTTTTACGTTTACCGGTTTTGCCGGATTCCGAGCGAACTATTTGTCCGGCGACGAAATAAGTTTCAGATCTGGATTCGGCATGTCTCACTAGCCTACCCCTAAAACGACTATTAAATTAGATTAAACAAAAGATTCGTTTCGCCCCTTAATTTGAACCCCCCTGCCCCACCCCTAAATACACAGCTATGAAGCCCATCTACGAGCCTGACTTGTACTTTGACCCAATGAATCTTCGCACCAAGCTTGAACAAAATGTCTCAACCCTTTCGAGAGTTATCGTGCAAATAGACAGACAAACTTTACCAAGCCCTAGGTATCCCGTCAGTGTCTGGGATCCCAAAAGGGGTTTCCCAATGGAATTTAATGTAACAAAGGTGTCAGGACCACACGCTGCCGGCTGACATGCTCGGAATCGATGCCGTTGGCTGCCCTTCCCAGTAACTCAGTAAGTGAGCTAAGGAATATCTGAGCCGATAAAAAGTTGTGGGAATTCTAGCGTCAAGCTTTGCGACACGCAGACCAATACTGTACATTAATCCTGGCTTATTTGCCGACTTTCGTCATTTTCTATACGGGTAAGTCAGTACTTTTAAAGTTTTCCTAAAATCCGGTTCAACAACTCCAGTCGAATATGACAGGAACCCGGACCATAGGGTGTAAATAGAGAGACATGTCTTTAAACAAACGTCCGACAATAGCCCATGATCACAACACAGGACACTTACGTAAGTATCGTGTTACGGCGTACGTGAGGTGATTAGAGTGTGTCGTAGCGACAAATAATGTTGAGTAATGTAACAAGGTTGAGGAAAAAATATATATATGAAATTCAGACTGACCGACAGAAATGGTAAATAAAAATCAAGTTCCCACTGTGATTGTTATTTTGGATCCTTTTTTCTTCAAGGCCCCTTTATTACTGAACTCTACAAGATCCGACGCTGGAGATACATGTATTATGTCGAAGGATGGAAAGCAGGAGCGCTGTCCTCCACTGGCAAGCGGAGGGGTCAAGACCAAGAGAAAGGCAGAAGAACATTCTTCGCCGCACCTACCAGTCGGAATAACCTCCATTACATATGAAGCGTTCCTCCAGCCCAAAGATGTCTGGGAGCACTGGGAGGTCACCTATCTGACAGACGATTTGCACCATAAGATGCCGTAAGTGCCTCTGAAGGTGCAGGGGGGAACTAAGTTCTAATACTGCGAAGAGAGGATCAGGTTTCCCAGGGCTGATTTTCTCCACTTTCATTATAGAAAGTTGAACAATTCTCAATTTTTCCGTATGGATGTGATGATGGTGAGGAACATAGCAGGAATTCCATTCCAAGGCCTGATCGTCTGTTCAAGGAATTAGTTGTTAAACCGTTAGTAGTGAACTACTATGTATCTTTTACTTATTTCTATTTTCCTTATTTTTGTAACTCCCGTCCTGCATGGCACAATTGTTAATCATAACACCTTCCATGTTACGAGATCAGTGATGCTGCTCGAGGCAAGGCAAGCTCAGTGTAGCCCTTTCTATCTGATGATTATAGCGTTTTGAGAACTACGTTCAGAACTCGGTGGCTCAGTCGGTTAGCGCAACGGCAATTCAAACCGAATATCGCGGTTTCAGATCCCGCACAAGGATCACTTTTGTCTTTCAGTTCACTATTTACAACGTGAATTCCAAGAAAAACAATATCTCTCCGGAAAATGTTCTGCTTTACAACCGTAACGGTTAGTACCAACGTGACCGCATCTTCACTGAAAGCACCGAGCTTTCTGAACATTCACGGCAGATGCCCTCCGCCTTTACTACTCAAGCTGGGAAAACCACGAGAGGCGGCCTCCTCGCATTAAACTATCGCAATGGACAAACGTATTTCCAACATCGGTGTTTTAATAATGCGGACTTTCCCAACTCCAGGAAATCAATTTGATTACAATAGCTAGTTCATCTGTACGGAATATGAGAAACAGAACTACCGAGCTACAACAAAAATAACATCTAAACGAGGAACACAATCATGGGCCCACTCCAGGCCCGGAACTTATTAAAATAGAAAACTCGCAGCTATGAACTTATGAACGAGCAGCTTATGCTCGATCAAGATAGATATAAATCGTAACTTTTTAACAGAAGCCTATCCGGCAAAACTGTCCCAACTGAACGCGACTTAGTTTTAAAACAGAAAAAGTTGCCCCGTTCTTGGCTAATTTTGTCTTTTTCATCGGAAAAGTTAGACAACAACAACCTGAGCCATTGCAAAAGGCCAGGAATGGCCTAGTCAAGCAGGAATGAGATTCAAACCTTGGTTAGCGCTATGGTTGCATCGGGTACTTCTTATTGTTACGTGTTGGCCTGATACAGACGATCAGATCGGACGTGGATTCTGTAGCATGATTCAGCCGTGTTTTTCCCAGGTATCCTGTCAAAAACAATTACACTACTGTATAAAGTTGATGACACACAAGAAAGAAAGGCACAGAAATCTAAAAAAGCGCCCCCCCCCCCCTCTCACGCTTTATCGACGTAGACTGTAACTAAAAATAATTCTGCAAAGCAATAGCTTGGTTATAATTCTAATTCTAAGAACGAGCCCCCCCCCCCCCTTCCGTATTGATGTACTACTCGAGTCAACTAAAGAAAAAAAATCGCATTTAATTCTTATTTACCAAACTCACGTACACCCAACCCTTCCCCAACTTTCTATAACTGCACAGAATTCTTATTCGACATTTTTGTTTCGCCCTTAAGCCCACTTCTGAAATTGAGTGCCCTGGACAACCCTACCCCTCTCTCGAGGCATTACTATATAGTAAATTTCGCTTAGCTTGTCATTAAACAAATTTAAATAATCCCTTTCTTGCTTAGCATTGTTCATCTTAAAAGTTACCATAGCTGCAGAACCTTGCCCCGTTTTGCGGTCAACTGCGAATACCCACGCGTTTATTACTGGCAGAAAGTTAAACAAAAAGGGTTGAACTGCGGAAAGTATGCAGTACATCTGCAAACTACCTCTTTGAACAAGATGAGAATCTCCGAAAGAGAGAGAGAGAATTTACATTGCACTGTACTGCTGCAAATGATGACTAATGACTAATTTGCTACCGACCCGAAGGAATAAAAAAAAAATACAGACATACATATTCAAGATTCGACCCATCAACATCCAAAGCCCACTCAAAATACAGCTACTCCAACAGTTCCGAACTAAAGTAAATATGGGAAAATAATATTTTAAAGAAAAACGTCTAACTCGGTCTCGCTCTGAATCAATCGTAAATACTGGATTAATCATACCAAACAAACATTCTGCCCCTCACGGCATATATTCAAGATTCCAAGGTCCCTCCGACCATTCGACAATGGTATTGTTTGTACCACAGCTTTCCAGTGGCACAGTGGCACTTATCACTTCCGACCTGGCAAGCTTTCTTTAGAAACTAGGATCGATTTTCAAATTCGGCCATCACTTCGGACTAGGAAAAACTTTCGAGGCAGAGTCTTAGTGGGACTCGTAAGGATCTCTCGAATCTTCCATTTGCTTAATGTGTCGAACGGCGTCCTTCTTGGTAATGACGCCGAGTAGCCGCCTAAAAGAAAGAGACGATTACTACAGCAAATGCAGTAGTAGCACCATACAAGGCAAGCTTAGGAAAGTCTGTCCCTTCTGGCTCTAGAGCCGCCCACTACGCTTGCGGCATTTAAAGCAAGACAAACTTGCGGGTTTAGAAATTTCTAGTAAACTTAAGATGCGGTCTGCACACATCGAGGAAACAGGGGAGGTTTTATCTTTTTTTTTGCTTTGTTAGAATACGAAGTTACTGGAACCATCACTGGTGCACGACCGACTGAGTTTCAGCAGGGACGTTCTCTATCGCTAGTGGTGCTAGTGTCGCTGCTATTCGAGTGTGTGTCACTTTTTTCAAGTCTTGGCGCTACTCCTAGTGTTTTGCTCTGCTCTAGAGATTCATCTGCAGTTATCAGAGGCAACCACGCTCCTAATCCCGCAGTTCTTCAATAAATTACAAATAATAGCAAGTGCTAATGATGTGTCGTTCGTAGTTACTCAGATGGAGGGCCTTCCACTTACATGATGTCTCGGCATTCTTTATATGGGGAGAGGGATTAAAACCATCACAAAACGGAGGTTATTCTAAAGTCTGATCGATCAATAACACCTTACGTCACAGAGTACAAGTAAAATACACTGAGTTAACCAGGTCTCTACAACAATGACAGCCTGACCAAAACCAAGAACAAATAAGCCAATGGAACCTCCATCTTTGGTACCACGCAGCGACTATGGATACTCCGACAAATCTGAGCTAAGCTAGAGGTACTTGCTGAGCTTTGCTGATGCCCGTCTACTTACCTCTTCGCCGCTGTGCATATCAGAGGAAAAAGTGAAGGAGGCGTGCTGACCCGCTTTCCAGCGCGTCACTTGTGATGTCACAATGATAGACAACCAATCGGCTTTTGGACAAACAACCCTCCGCTCGTTTGCATCGGGCAGGATATGGGGAATATGGGGATCTGTTCGACTCCGCATACAAACCGATTTTTACTTTTGTCAGACAAACTGCAGAAGCAAGTCAAAAGTTGTATGACTTAAGCTCAACAAAGTGAATAAGGGTGGAAAAGTTAAAAGTTAATGACTCAAAAACAGCATTAACAGCAACATCGTTTTAAGCCTTCGTGACTGTCGTGGATCTGATAACGAAACTTCATTTGCCAGTTCAAGCAGAGATTTTCGGACTAATTAAAATTATGTGTAAGACTCTTGGAAAAACAACCTCCGCCAAAAACAATTTCCGTTACTGCGCGCAAATAACAATCACGATGGACGGAAGTCTGACACAAACATGCTTTACAGGTTCAAAAGCCGAGTCGCGACAACTCAATTATATGCCAGGAAATAACTGGCTTTCCGCAGCAACATAAATAAATAAATAAATAAACTCTTTATTTCCATAATAGCACGTGGCTAGCGGCGGACGTCATACGTTACAAAAATAAAACGATTTATACTATATACAATTAATTAACATTTCAGACGTCTAACGTTTTTCCCATCGATTCGTCATTGAAGTGGCCCACGAAGTAAGGGACGAAGGACGATAGGTATCTCTTTGAAGATTTTCGGGGCGGGGGATAGAGGAGTTGGCATCTTGAAGTGAGGATTCCTCGACGAGTACTCGGCCCACTGCTGCGTGCCTCTTGAAAATCAGGCAGGATTTTACGGTGAGCCTCGGACTGCAGGCATTGTTTCCCGAAGCGCATGGTGAGGTCGTGACGCCTTTCAGCCAGCCTTTGCAGCCTCAGTTTTTGCAGGCTGTCATCATAGGACATGTAATTAGCCCCAAGCATAATTTTACATGCCCGTTTCTGGATATTTTCAAGTTTTTCGGTTTGCACATCAGTTAGTCCTGGATGCCAAGCTGGACAGGCGTATTCGGTCTGGGACCGGACGTACATGCAGTATAGCCCACGCATAATTGAGACGTTGATATTGAATCGGGTAAGGCATGCAAACGATTTCAGACATAGGGCAGCCTTTTGGAGAATGGATTCAACATGCGGATCCCACTTAAGGTTGCTTTTGAAAATCACCCCCAAAATTTTTATTTGATCCTTGATGTCTAGTCCAATATCGTCTTGCGGGGGGATCGCAGATTTTAAGAAGCTAACTTGTAACACATGGCTCTTTGTTTCGCTAACAGTAAGCATGACATCTTGAAGGTCGTGTTTTAGCTTGGAAAATATAGATGAGATGGTGATTTCCTCTGCGACCCTAGTTGAGGTTCGGAATGAAATGCTCGACAGGTCGTCGGCGAACTTGTAGCGACTCTGTGATTCTGCTAGGACGGAGTTGAACACGATCAGGAAAAGTAGCGGTCCTAATTTTGTCCCTTGAGGGGCTCCACACCAAATTTCAGCAAATTCAGATACTTCTTTGTCTCCGAGCTCGACACACTGCCTCCGTTTGTGCAAGAAACTGGCTACCATACGCAAAAGAAACTGCCGAGCGCCCATTTCTTTCGCTCGGTTGATGGCTACTCGGTGATTAAGGCTGTCGAAAGCCTTTACGATGTCACTGATTAGCACTTCTGCGTATGCCTCATCTTTCTCGAGATGTCTCATCAGATCATCAATGAGGCTTACGAGATAGTGGGTGGTGTTGTGTTTGGGCCGGAACCCAAATTGCCGGGGATCTAAATTTGCTTCGATGTCTTCGAATAGATATTCATAAATGAAACCTTCAAACACCTTAGAAAGACACGGTGTTTTTTAGATAGGGCGCAGGTCGTTCGGCGAAAGCGGTTTTTTTACTTTGGGAATAGGAGTGATATAGGCTGACTTGAAGCAGTCAGGAAATGCACCATCGATGAGACATTGGTTGAAACAGGCTGCCAGAATGGGACCAAGTTCCTCGGAGCACGTAGCTATCAGCTCGATAGGAATTTCTAGGGGGTAGTTACTCTTCCTGGTGTCTAGTCGTTTGAGCTTCTCGCATACTGCTTGTGGGTGAATGATCGGGATTTCTTCGACGGGTCCATTTTCAGGTAGCTCGGCTAGAGGTGGGTGCGTGCGACAGATATTTGCGAGTGCGAGTTGATCTGGTTAGCACTTACGGGTTTACCATCAACTCCATAAATAGTTGTCTGTTTTCGATTTTGTCCCATAATCTCCTGAACTTTTTGGTGGAATCTAGAAGGATTAGATTTCCATAGCTTGTTCACTACTTGAGCACCAAATTCCTTTTTTGATTTCTTTACTTTAAGGCAAATCACATTGCGCATTTTCTTCGCCTCCTCACGATATCCCGACTTATAGAGCTCATTTCTCGTTTTTATGAGGCTCTTCATCTCTTTGGTGACCCATGGCTTACTTTGTGACTTAACCAGTATTGTCTTTTCAGGAAATACTTCTTGGTACTCATGGAAAAGCTGCGCGGCGACCTCTTGCATCATGTCGTTGCCACTCTTCATAGCAAGAACCGTCGACCAATTTTTCCTAGTGAGCCACTCGCGGTAAATCTGGATCTGTTCTTGTGTACGCGGGCGATACTTCACTACTGATTTCGATCTGTTGGGGGGTTTTCTGTTGGGCTCCCATATTACAGTGAGATGATCACTCATGCCGATAGCCGGGAGTGTGTAGGGGGGGCTGTAGAATTCTTCAGTGTTTGTAAATATGAGGTCTAGTGCTTTATTTTCGCGTGTTGGGACTTTGACAACTTGCGTCAATGAAAGCGAACTAGACAGCCAATTGGTCTTCAAGTCATTAAAATCGCCCATGATTTGAATTCCGGCGTAAGGAAATTCCGATCTGATGTAGTCTACAGAATGCTGTAAGTAAAGTACAAGTTCCTTCCGGAAAGATGCTCGTGGCGGGTAATAAACTACACCAAAGATAATGGACGATACTTCTTTCGGTAGGTATCGTGGTCTTGTCCAGAGCCAAAGAACTTCATGCTCAGGTTTTCTGGGGACAGGTATACTTAGAGCTCGGCTAGGAATCGTCGAATTACATAGAAAACCAACTCCGCCTCCATGGCTTACGATGTATCCGTCCTTATCCAATCTTGGGAGTAGATACACATCATACCCAGAGACGACTGTGCATGTGTCGGACGCGGACCACGTTTCACACAAGCATGCAACGTCGACATGGTTTTGCGTGAGGGTGATTTCCAGCTCCTCAATTTTATTACCAAGGGATCGAACGTTTGCAAGGAGAATTTTTGGAAATGAGTACTTCTGTCTGTCCTGGACACACTTCTTTTGTTTACTAGGTAAAGCTGGGTTTATTTGGACATCTGTCTCGGCCGAGTGGTATGTATGGTTGGAGTCGTATCTTCTTGTTGTAGATTGCTGGGGGTTTACTGTTTGTGGTGGGTGAAGGGTAGTTAGGCCGTACCTGTTTTCTTTTCCATCAAAACCTGTTTTCTTTTTCCCTCTTTCCAGGTTGCAGGAAGAAGGATCAGGAGTCTTCAGCCTTAGACCATGAGTATCTGTTGAGGTGGAAGTGGTTGCACTGTATTTTGTATTTGTTTTTGTTGTTTTCTTCGTGTTTACACCAGTGTTTCCTGTACTGGACCGCAACATTTGCCTTCTTTGCTTCAGCGAAAGCACAGTCGTGGTTATGTCCCTCTCTTCACGGTCACAACTGGTTACTCAACAAGTCCTAATCGTTTCCGTCGCGGTTTGGCAGGCGACCAGACCAGACGCCGATAGCCGTCCCCGGGTTTAAGCTTGACACAGCTCAAGTCCTGTAGCAGTTCTGCAATGTATAACAAATTTGTGCAACCATGTTGAACTCGGGCAAAACCTTTTTTCCTGATAATAATTTAGCCTGTTTGTTGTTTCCGATAGGTTTACGTGGTAGACTAACAGGCTCGTGCTACCCACCTCAGCGCATGAGTCTGCGAGAGGAGAACCATCTGTTATATCAGTTCCTTGGAGAAATCGAGGAAAGGCGCAAGACTTCGCATTGCCAACCCACATCAACACATAAAATTCCTGACCGATGGCTACAGGTAAGAAACCTGGCGTATTCGCATTACAGGCGCACGCACCAATCTATCCTTTGCTACGGTAAGCGACGACTAGGAACTATCACAATCACACCTCTTCTTGTTTACTGGCGCATTGGTCGAATCCAGCGGTTACGAAACACTTTAAAAAAGAACCGAAGGAAAAGATCGAAATCATAACCAACTAAAAGTCGAGGGGACTTACCCATTATGAGTGACAAGTGTTTGCCTCAGACCCAGTTTCCGGAACATGTCGATGACAGTTTCCATAGGGGTCTGATCGGTGATTGTGATAGGGGCCAGATCTAAGATCCTTCGGAGTTTTATAGGGGGCGGTCCCACCCACTGGGTTGGGAGCGTGGGGCTGAATATCACGAGACTGTCGTTAGTGATGCCATCTTGCGTCCGCCTTGCGTTTCCTGTAAAAATAACCAAGTGTAAAGAGAGGCACAAAATATATTAATAATCACTTAAAATTACCTACAAAAAAATTCAGATTGTCGAGCCTCAAAAATGCAAACTTCAAACTGGCTCAGGGCAATTTTTCCATTCATGCACATCTGAACAGTAAAGGAAGAAGTAAAAACATTCAAGCCGCAAAAAAACAGAAAGAAAGAAAACAGAACTCGTGATAGATTCTCGGAGCCGCAACCTACGAAAGAAGGAGTTCCGGCTACTCCCGCGACCAAATCCACCCAGGTACCCCCCCCCCAACCAAAACCCCCCGACACAGTGTTAGGAAACAGCATATTTTTATGAACAGTACATACAGAGGCAAACGGCCAGCGAGCCGACGTTACGCGTTTTACATTTTTTTTAACTCGCGTTTCTAGTTAAATTCCTTAAGTGCTTGCAGTCCAAACTGCAGTTTTTAATAAAATTTTCCAATTTCCTATATATTTGCATTCGGGGGGGGGGGGTGGTACCCGAGAGTTTTTCGTCAGGGGAGTTTTGGTACCCAGGGGGGTGGGGGTGGCGTGGTTATGTCCGGAGGGTTTCCGTCTGGACCCGAAAGAAGAATAGTTATCGAACGAGCTGCCCGACTAGGGCAAACACAACATCCAACAAAAGATAGTATAATATATATAGAGTAAAACAGTACTCAATACTGATTAACAGCCTTAAAAGAATCCATGGCTTCAGTGTTTTTATCCTGCTAATCACGGATGCTCGAGTCTCTACGATAATGACAAAAAACGACCCTTTCTTTCACAAAACTGAAAGCCCGTTATCTTTGCATGAACGCCGAAACCCTGTCTCATGATCGAGTAGTACTTTTTTTTAGCTCCTTTGGTGTCTCAATTTATGCAGGTTGAAAATAGGCTTTTTTCACTAAGGGAAAAGACCTTGCGCTTGAGCCATGATGGTTGTGCCTTGATCAGCAAATACACTTGGGATTGTTTCATACAGCTCACAAATCTTGACGAATGAAATAAACTGGACTGGTTGTCTCCTTGCTGCTCTAAAGCAGAACTGGTACTATCGTTCTTGGTACTATCCATTATTTTCATTCTCAATAACAAGCGCCATCATAGGTCCGCCTATTTGCGACTTTCCTTTGACACTTGTTTTCATGTTTTGCTCTCTAGCCAAATCTAATCGTCCCATAGACAGATTTTTCACAATTTAGCCCCGCCTTTCGAGTCGTTTTGTGAGGTTAGTTAAGGTTGCGCGTGATACCTGCCGAGCCTGTGGCTCGTTTGGTGCCGGTGGCTTTGCGAACAAGGTATAGGCCTACTCAGAAATTCGTCACCTCGTTTGTTGGTCTGTGACTCGGAACGCATTTGAACGCTCATATTTTTGTCAGTGTTGTCGGACTATTAATTGTTAAAAAAAAAGCTTCAATTTAAACATAAAACCTCAATAAATGAACAGCAGGCATTCTGTACAAGAAGGATCTTCAGTTGCTTGTCTATATTTTTTTCGGGGGGGGGGGGGGGCATTGGCCCCTCCTAGATTTAAAGATTTTCTCCTTGGTAATATATATTTGGCCGATAAGTAAATGTAAGGTTAAGGTTCGTAAAGGTATCCGCACAAGCCTTGATAGGCCAAACTAGCGGTGCTGATATCCGACTCTGCCTTCAGCCAGAAGGGCAACGGGCGGTCGGGGGCAAGCCATCCTAGTGCCTTCGGATACCCTTCCTGTCACCTTCCCCAGATTTCTCCAGGTGCCTATTTGAAGCTGGGTGGACTCTGGCTGGTCGTACAGGGTTACGCCACTACCAAACCAAAACGATCGGCAGCACCCAGAGTCCAACATGCGCAACAATGCGAGTAGGAAAATACGCTTCATGACTATGTCTCCTTGCCGATGCAAAATCTCCGGGTAGCAGCGGAAGAAAACAAGAAGTGGTGTCACAGCTGCTCCCGGAGAGCGCCGTGATTGTTGGATCCAGGATCTGAGTCGTTGAGTCAGAGTCGTTACAGACATGTTTACTCCTTCTTCCTGAGGGTCTCTGGCGTGTTTATGACTTTGTCATATAGAGTATTGGAATCCAGGGCGCTAACCAGGTCCGTATCCAGGAAGTTATCTCGGGTGGGGAGGTTGACCGCGGGTCGGACCAAAAAGTACAAAAAAGACATCGATCAGAAGTTAAAGCCTATACAAACGATTATTTCTGTGGGTTTCGGGGGGGGGGGGGGGGGTGAACCCCCTACCCCCCCCCCCCCGCTGGATACGGCCCTGGCGCTAACCATTCTCGGCCAGGACGGATGCTAAGGTTTCAAAAGGCAAAATGCAAAGCAATGACTTTACTTTGATGTATTCTAAAACTACTTTCAATTTACCTCAAAATGAATAATTAAACTTTTTAGTCTGTCTAATGAACTCGGGATTGGGGCACAAAACTGGTCTTCTACCCAAAGTTTGCTGAAACGGCGTCACTGCTATGCTTAGGAAAAAAATAACTCATTTTATTATTTAAAATTCGAATTTCCCAGCCAAATTACGAGCCATAAAAATAAAAAATGACCTCGAGAGTTGTTTGTCAAATCTGACCACAGTACGAGCACACAAAGACCTTGTTAGTCGCGAAAAAAGGCTTTCGGGCCACATAAACGATTGCGGAAACCCTCTTTCCGAACCACAGCCTTTTGTGGGATCGCGGAAAAACCGACTTAAGTGTTTAACGGGAAACCAGTTTAACTATACACAAAAATTAAAGGTATTTTCGTCACTGTATCTGCCTGCTTTATAAATAAAATTTTCCTGTGATGTCAATGACCAATGATAGTCGATCTGTGTGAATTTTCTCAAATTTGCAGTAGAACAAACAAAATCCAATTACTGACTCAAATAGATATTTGTTTGGCGGCTGCGTCTTGGTGGTTAATTTCGTCATGACTCACTGACTTGAAAAGATTCTGCTGTCTTTTCTGAAAATGTGTATCCGCAAACAGGAAATGCTTTCATTGCTTAGGCTTATTTCAACCACACATTAATTCATTCGCCAACACCGCCAAACTGTACACTTCTAGAGAGACACCCGCTGATCGGACACACAAAGTGCATTTACACATTGCGTAAAACACGAGCTTATTTTTATGGCACTTGCCTTCCGGCCAAGTGCCATATATATATGGCACCGATCACTTTTCCGTCGGTCTATCTGTCTGTCGGTCGGTCGGTCAGTCCGGTGTTTGCGAGTTAGGGTACTTCCAGATGTGCTAGGACGATGAAACTTGGCAGGCGTATTAGGTACCCGACCAAACTAAATTGGAAATAGTCACTTGCCCGATCCGACCATCGTGGGGGGAGGGAAAGGAGCCGGAATCCGGAATTTAGTGGCAAGCATAATTTTCAAACGGGTGATCGGATCTTGAAACTTTTTATTTGGAAAGACATCATGTCTCGGATGTCCCAGTTCAAGTCCGGATTGAATCCGATAAATGTGGGGGGGGGGGGGGAGTCGGAGGGGGGAACCGGAAATCATGTGACACGCTTAGAGTGGAGCGATCGGGATGAAACTTGGTGGGACGAACAAGCACAAGCCCTGGGTACATCTTTGACAGACATTGACCGGATTCGTGCACTGTGGGGGGAGTTGGAGGGGGGTCCGGAATTCCGGTGATAAGGAGTTAAGTTACTTCCAGGTGGGCTAGGACAATGAAACTTGGCAGGCGAATCAGGGACCCGACCAGATTAACCTGAAAATAGTCAATTTCCCGATCCGACCATCGTGGGGGGAGTGGAGGGAGGGGGAATCCGGAATCTTGAGGTACGTATAACTTCCGAAACCGTGATCGGATCATAATGAAACTTGATACGTAGAAAGACCACATGTCTCGGATGCACCACTTCAAGTCCGCCCCGGATCCGATGAAGGTGGGGGGGGGGGGGTAGGAGGGGGGAAACAGAAAACTTGTGACACGCTTGGAGTGGGGCGATCGGAATGAAACTTGGTGGGAAGAACAGGCCCAAACCCTATGTACATCAGTGACAGAACCGGACAAGATTCGGGAACTGTGGAGGAGTTAGAGGGGGGGGGGTCCAGAATTCCGGTGATCGCAAGTTAAGGTACTTCCAGCCGTGCTAGGATGATGAAACTTGGAACGAAAATTAGAGACTTGACATGATAGGCTTAGAAATAGTCAGTTCCCTGATCCAACAATCGTGGGGGGAGTGGAGGGAGGGAGAATCCTGAATCTTGAGGTATGTATAACTTTTGAACGGGTGATCGGATCTTAATGAAACTTGATATTTGGAAAGACCTCATGTCTCAAATGTCATATTTAAAGTCCAGATGTAATCCGATGAATGTTGGGAGGGGGGAGGTGGAGGTGAGAATCCGAAATTTTGTGACACGCTTAGAGTGGAGCGATTGGGATGAAACTTGGTCGGAAGAACAAGCAGAAGCTCTAGATACATCAGTGAAAGAACCGGATCGCGTTCGGGCACTGTGGGGGGAGTTGGAGGGTGTTCCGGAATTCCGGTGATCGCGAATCAAGGTATTTCCAGATGTGGTAGGACGATGAAACTTGGCTTGGACTTTAGACACTTGAGAAGATTGGCTTAGAAAATGTCAGTTTCCAGATCCGACCATCCCTTAAAGTACTAATCCTAACCGCAAAGTACAAAAAAATACTTTTAAGCAAAATATATATTTTCGTGATCCCTATGAGCCCATGATAATTTTTGCCTCAAGGGTTTTGCTCACAACTGATTTTCCTTAAAGTACAAACGATACTTTTGAGTAAAATATACATTTTCGTGCTCCCGATGAGTTCATCACGATTTTTGCTTCAAGACAAGAGTTTTGATTACAAATGATCACAACAAACCCACAAATCGACAAATTCCTACTTTCATCCTCTGAGCCTTGCAAGTGCCATATGAGCTTCCAGCTCTTGTTTAAATACGTATTTAAGCCAAACTTTAAAAAAAATCGAAAGTTTCCGCGCTGCTGTGTGCGTTTTTTGGGATCCCAAAACGTTAGTGACGGATACCTATGACATCGCAAAAGTTGTCCGTCTGTCCGTCCGTCCGTCCGTCTGTGAGCACGATAACTCTCGAAGGGAATGGGATATTTTGATGAAACTTGGTGTGAGTATTCTTTGGGTCAAGAGTAAGGTCGAGTTCGTAGATGGGCTCTGTAGCCCTACATTTAGGGGTGGGGGAGGGGGTTTAAATTAAGGGGCAAACAAAATATTTTGAAACAGCTAATATGATAGTCGATTATGGGGTAAGAAGACATGCTGAACACGATGGTGAAAACCATTTTCTCGCCGGACAAGTAGTTCGCCCGGAATCCGGCCAAAGCCGGAAAGTTTGTTAAAAGTATAAGTTTTATTTGAAGTTGATTAGGTGTTCGATTTGGGGGTAAGAAGACATGCTGAACACGATGTTGAAAACCATTTTCTCGCTGGACAAGTAGTTGGCCCGGAATCCGGCCAAAACCGGAAAAATTTGTAAAAAGCAAAAGTTTTATTTGAAGTTGAGTAGATGTTCGATTTGCGGGTAAGAAGACATGCTGAACACGATGGTGAAAACCATTTTCTCGCCGGACAAGTAGTTAGTCCGGAATCCGGCCGAAACCGGAAAGTTTGTTAAAAGTAAAATTTTTATCTGAAGTTGATTAGATGACAGATTTAAGGGTAAGAAGAGACGCTGAATCTGTATATGACAATTATTTTTTACCCGGACATATAGTTCGTCCGGAATCCGGTTGAAACCGGATTTTTTGTAATAAAAAGTTATTAAAGTTTTATTTGCATTTGATTAGATGTTCTTTATATAGGGATAAGGAGATACGCTGACTTCGTTTCTAAACTATCTTTTTTTGGCTGGACAAGTGGTTCGCTCGGAATTCGGCCGAAACCGGATATTTGGCAGAAGGAAAGCAGGAAGTTTCGATCAGTATCGTCAAAATAGATATGGTTTATACAGGTATATCTGAACTTGATTTTCTCGGATGATTAGCCTGGCGAAGACTGGATCTGGCGAAGACAATTAAGACCTAGTTGTCTGGGTCAAATATAAATTTTTTGGGATCCCATCGAAACCTTTGATCTTGTTTCTGTTGATATTGTATTCAAGAACGGGGGATTTATTTCTGTCTGGCGTGGCAACCTTACAAAAACACTGGACGCCGAGCTCAATACTCTATATGACTAAGTCCAAAACACGCCAGTGATCCTCAAGAAGAAGAGTAAACGCCTCCGTGACGACTCAAACTCAATGACTCAAATCCTGTGTCAAACAATCACGGCGCTCTTTGGGAGCAGCTGTGATACCACTTCTGCCTTTCTTCCGCTAGGTACCCGGAGAGGCCGGAGGTTTTGCATCGGCAAGGAGAGATAGTCATGAAGAGTATTCGTAAGCCGCTTCAGAAAGAAGATAAGAAACAACAAACAAATGTTGCTTAGATCCGACGTTTACAAAGAAAATATTTATATATACATGTTTTTCAGAATACGTATGCTTCATTCACCCACCGTAACATTAAACTGGTAAAGATGGAACACAAAATGACAGAAACAAGAAAACCCACTGACAATCGTAACGTAACAAGTCGGCCTAAAGAAACAATACCAAATATCGCGCAAAAACCACTTCTCGCCAGTAAAAATACTGGGCTATAAACTATGGGTGGGATCAGGCCCGTATCCGGGAATTTATTTCGGGGGGGGGGGTTTGCCCGCGGAATTTATTTCGGGGGGGGGGGGTTGCCCACGGGTCGGACCAAAAAGCACAAAAAAGACATAGATAAGAGGTTAAAGCCCACAAGAAACTATTACTTTTGTGGGTTTCGGGGGGGGGGTCGAACCCCCTAACCCCCCCCCCTGGATACGGCCTCGGGTGGGATCTAATGACTTCTAACCCTGTGTTTTCAACTGAATGTATGGGGTCACTAACAATTTGCTCCGATCCCAGTATCACTAGTCCAAGGAGGGAAATTCAGAAGATATTTGAAATATAATGAGGCTATTTTCTCTTTCCTTCATTACTGCACCACGCCTACACGCAAAAATTCGGAATAAGCAAAGGTTGCTGAACAGAGCTAAAAAATCTTATCTCCTATGCAACACTAACGGCATCTTCGGTACGGCTACTCCAGGGTCCAACAACTCAAGTTTTAAAAACTCCGTTGGCAAACGTCCTTATGAGGAACGGAGATCTACAACCTTAACTGCGTGTTACCTATGACAACGGTTGTTGCTGAAGTTTACAATAATGCTCACTTCCAAGTTCTCATGCGTTGATCAATCTGTCTCTCCATCAGGTTGTGTTCCTTCCACGCATCAGTCAGTAATTTGATTGCAACGATTAGAACTTAACATTTATAAAAGTATCTCAAATCAAACTAGACCTACGTTGCCTGGGCAACGTGAAGTGTTGCGGCAACCTTTGTCCGGCTTAGCCGACTAAAGTGTTGCGAGAGCAACACTTTGGTTTTGTTTCTTCGCTATCGGTTAAATCAGTAATCGTCAGCAATCACATGGTCACAGGGTATTCCTCAGCATTGAAAAATAACAACAAAAGAAGATCGGAAGAAGGGACTAAATTGACTTTGCAGCCAGTTGAACTTTATCCTTTTCAATCGTAGACATCTTGACGGATGAAAACTTGGAACAGCATCTTATATAATATAGTTGGTACTTGTCCGGCGATACAATGGTTTTCGTATTCGTGTTCAGAATGTTTTCTTATCCCTTAATCGACTATCTCATTAGCTGTTTACAAATATTTTGTTTGTCCCTTAATTTGAGCCCCCTCCCCCACCCCTAAATGTAGGGCTACAGAGCCCATCTACGAACTCGACCTTTCCCTTGACCCGAAGGATCCTCCCGCCAAGTTTCATCAAAATATATCATTGCCTTCGAGAGTTATCGTGCTCACAGACCGACAGACAGACGGACAACTTTTGCGATGTCATAGGTATCCCTCCACTTACGTTTTGGGATCCCAAAAAAAAGCTGGCTTTTTCCCCAGCACAACCTCTGTTTTTCTTACGATCTGTAGAAGGCTTTAACCCCTCGCACTCATCGTCGTGTCTTATGCCCAGGTCGGACAGACCAGTCAGTTTAATTCGTTTCTGTTTGTTTTTGGGATCCCAAAACGTAAGTGGAGGGATCGCAAAAGTTGTCAGTCTGCCCGTCACAGACAACTCTCGAAGGGAATGAGATATTTTGATGAAACTTGGTGGGAGGATCCTTTGGGTCAAGAGAAAGGTCGAGTTCGTAGACGGGCTCTGTAGCCCTACATTTAGGGGTGGGGGAGGTTTAAAAAGCTATTGAGATAGTTGATTAGGGGGTAAGGAGACACGCTGAATCCGAATATGAAAGTTATTTTCTCGCCGGATAAGTAGTTCACCCGGAATCCAGCGAAAACTGGACACAAAATTTGTCGACCAATTTTCGGCTATAGCAGTCCCTACCTCTTCGTTCAGACAATCTCTGCTCTGTTCAGGCGAAGCTCTGAGCGTGGATGACGTCATTCTTTGTTTATGAACGTCGGAGGGACTTGCAGTCGCGTGTATAACGCGCAGAGATGGGTGTAATCGAAGGTCGAAGGGGTTGATATTTGTTGTTCAAACTTCGTAGCCTATGTGGATTCACTGGCAAAGTACAGGTCAAGTTCGTAGATGGGTCCTTTAGTCCTATTTTTAGAGTCAGAGGATGGGTTTCGAATTTACGGTAAAAACATGTATGTTTTATAAGCTAATAAGATATTCATTGAAGGGGTAAGCAGGTCCGCTGAACCATATCTGAACTTGGTTTTCTTGCTGGACAAATGATTCATCACTAATTCGGCCGAAACTGGAAATTTGGTTGAAGCTCAAAGTTGTTTCTGAAGTCGATTAGAGAGGTGGTATCGGGGCAAGGAGACATGCTGAATCAATTTTTGAACTTTATTTTACCAGTAAAAATCTTCAAGGAATCTGACGAAGACTGAGTGGCGAAGACAAGACCCAATTGTTTGGATCAAATATTAGATTTTTGGTATACCATCGAAACCTTTGGTCTTGTTAGTTGTGATCAGGCAAGCGATCCAGCGACATGCCGATTGCTGACCCCCCCCCCCCCCTCCCGGGGTCCTCTGTACTGTACCCCTGTATTAAAGGCTTTAAGGCCTTTAAAAGCTGAATTACACGAATCTATAGCCTTACCCAGAGCAAGGAGTAGATCTCTTCTTAGCACGAAGCCAACAAGGAACTGGGATTCTCGAGAGATGACCACCGGGAAGCCATTGTGGGTCGTTTCCTTGAGTACTGTCTCAACATCATCTAACGTCATAGAATCTTGGGTGAGGACGGATAAAGTTTTGTTGCCACGCGGTTCCATGACGTCAGCGGCAAGAGTGGTATGGCCGAATTCTTCCTGAAAAACAAAATATGGCTTTAGTTCAAATCAAGAACAACACAAGATATTATGTTTGTTCCACCTTACTAACTTCTTTCGACGTGTCGCTAAATTCCAGAAATCAAAAGAGACTCAGCTTTTGCCGTGATTTTTTGCACAATTTTTTTTCGGAAACTTCATAAGCTGAGAGCGGAGCTGAGTTTTAAAGTAGCCAGTTATTTCAGGATATCTTCTCAGGAACACTACGCAGAGCGAGGTATCCTTTAAAGTTTAACTGAAAACTCAACTTATTTGTGTGTCATTTAATTGGATACACTGAATTATTTGGATTCTGCCAAGGGTTTTTTTGATTTTCCACTATCTGCTCTAAGTTATGATGCTCAGAATATCTCCGGCCGTCCCCACAGCGTAAATTCTACTATGACGCGGGAAATTTTAATATCAACACAAATGCAGCTTTTCAGTGGGCAGTGGTGAGATTGGTAACGATTGCTTAGTGCCTGAACAAAAAAAAATGATAAATCTTTCTCGTAAGGCATACAATAAAAATACAAGCGCATAGAGACACCACAAATCACACGGAAATTCCACTACTTGAAAATCGATCATTCGTGGATAAAACGAAGGAACAACGAAGTAACTCATTTTCAGCGTGTCTTCAAGCCAATTTAAGTGAATAAGTGATGGGTAACTAGATTGTCCTATCCTAGCCCTTTTCGGTTAAACTTTAAAGTTCAACCAAATAAGGCTGAGATCCGACAGTCTAGTTACACATCGAATATTCACTTAAATAGGCCTGAAAACACGATAAAAATGCGTTACTCCATATATCATATATAAATAAGTATTAGATAAAACTTACCTTGTTGTCCAGGAATGGATAATCGTTAAGAGCAATATGCGCGTCATAGATTCCATCCTTTCCAAATGCGTCTCCAACCCACTTGGAAGCCATTGCAGCGGCCATCAACGGAACGATATACCGAACGCCACCAGTAAGCTCGAACATAATGACCACAAGCGCCACCGTCATCCTCGTAATGCCACCTAGCACAGCGGCGGCTCCCACCATAGCATAAAGACCGGGAGTAATGCAGTCGGCATCTAGAAAGACGAAAAATTTGAAGGAAAAATCCTTCGATTAAAAAAATTGGAAAATACAAATTTACTTCGAAACTTCAAAGCACACCTAGATCGGATATCAAAGCTCTAAACAACAGATTTTGCGACATGGTCTTTATGGCTTAAGGAAACTCAAAACACGCTGTGTTTTTTAAGATCAAACTGCGGAACAAACTGCGATCTGTCAACAAGATTTATGTTGCCAATTTGTGATAATCATTCGGAAAGGACCCAATTAAGTACGCAGCGTGGGATTACTACAAACTCGGATCCCCTCCAACTCCCCATTAAAGAAAATATATTTTTTTTACAGCCAAGGATACCAAAAGATGCAAGGTGTAACACTTTTGGAGGAATAGCCGGCTCAAACACCAGCTGGAACGCTTTTTGCCAAAAATCCGCGCTGGCTCTTGCCCATTACGATTTTCCTCTTTGACACTCGGCGTAGCCTGCCGGCAGAGCTGGACAGTAGGCTAACATAACAGTTGGCTTCACGGTTATTCGGTGCATAAAACCAGTATTAAATTCGATATCTCGCTAAGCGTTGGCCTTTTAATCGTGACTATAGAATCTCATAACGAGCAGAACCGTGACTATCCTTGCAAGAACTTACTAGCAGAGCATTCCCCGGAGAAGGCCCAGAAGTTAGGGTAGTGGAAGGCAAGCTGCTCCATTAAGACGCCAACCAATCGTCCAACAATGGCACCCATGCACAAACTGGGAATGTAGAGACCTGCAGGAACTTTAATTCCAATGGTGACAATTGTGAGCACGATCTGCAATAGGAAACATGATCACAACGGAAATATAACAGCAAATCTTTCAGATTTTCCAAAAAACACGCAACAATATGGATACTGTTTCCCATCCGATTACTCAAAGTCACTCCGTTGGAGTGATCCGTTTAACCAATCGCAGTCAAATGATCCTGATCACAAATAGTCTCGATATCTTATCTACTGATAATAAACTTGGTTCGGATAATGCCCGGGCCCAACTACGGACACACCTGTTCGTAATTCGTTTTTTAAGACGTTTAGGGCGCTCCTCTCTCATTGGTTGTTCATAACAAATTAAAAACGGGAGACGGATTATTCCATCCCCAGATTTTATGAACGGGTTGAAAAGGAACGTAAAACCCGCTAAAAACCGGTGTTAAAAACGTCTAAAACCGAATACGAACAGGTGTGTCCGTAGTGGGGCCCGGGCATAAAAGTTCGGACAGTGAAGGCTCGCCCCGATAGCAGACGAACAGAGTACCTGGGTACCTGTACCCACGAGTACCTGGAGAAATCTGTCAGTTTCAAAATACAAACAAACGCACTTGCCTTGACAATTAGAGCCAACGACAGGAGCCACATCGCATCAAAAACGCCTTCCCCAGCTTGCGCCAAAACAACTTCCGCATTTACATCCGTGAAATTGCGATTATAGTCGCAGAGCCGATCAGTATTTGCAATTCCACACTGACTGAAAATACAGAAAGACAATCAGTATTGCCATTTATGAGCAAGTTCGACAGCCTCCTTTAAACCAACAGGTAAAAAAAAAAGGTACATGGGGAGGAAATCCCTTAAGAAGAGGTTGGTTGCGTCCCAGGGTCCGTTTGTTGAGTCCCTCTGCTCAGCGTGGCTATGCATTTCCGCAGGCTACTATGCTGGAGGTAAGGCAAGGTACAACTTCCTTAAAAATGGCAATCATTCCAGTGGCATAAAAAGCGTCAGACATGCCGGTGGCACTGAAAAAATGCCATTGAAAAATGGCGCGTTGTTGAGTAACTGATATATTTACAAAACAAAACAACAAAACCCTCTTGAGGCTAGGGTTCAATTCAACCTTTAAGATTAGCGTCCACAAAATGTGGTAACGACTCTCCAGGCGACGCGGAAAAAATCACTAATAGCTGAAATGGAGAGGACGAATTTTAACATTTAGCGACGCCGGATTCGTCCACGCGAACGCCGATCAGCTTTCTGTAGAAACGAGGCTTTAAAACCCACTGTGACCATAAAGAAGGAGGGCAATAAAAAAATAGAATTTCGAACGGTACCTGAACATCAAGTAAATTAGTCTTGTTGAGCTCATCCTAGTATACGGATTCGGGTATCCAATCACGGCAGTGATCAAGGTGATGCCAAGAACTTCGAACAGAGGATACTGGGCCACTTTAGACGTCTTCTTAAACCGAGTCCACCAAATATTAGCACGAATAAAGAAGGTCCCTGAAATAAAGATTCAGTATAGTATTGCTATTAGTACAGAAATATAGATAGTGGTTCTGGCCGAAAGTACTGTCAACTGTTCCTCGTTTCTTCTCCAGCTTCTACTTCTAGATGGAGCTATGTTCGCCTCCAATACAGTAGCCGGATTCCAGTTAATGACTCAACCCCAGGCCGCTAAATATTATCATTCAATCAGTTATCCCCTCAGGTTCCCCTCAGGTTCCAGACTATACCCCTCGATCCTTAGATGGCTCAATATTCTCCAAATCTAGTTATCAACTGAAACCAGATATCCATTCAATCCCTAGAAAGCCCCTACATTCTGCTCCAATCCACTTATCCAGACTTGAGACGGCCCCAGATCCGCTGTACCTACTCCCCCATTTACTTATGCTTGAATCCCTAGATGGCGCTACATTCTCCTCAAACCAACACATCCGCCTTTATCGGCCCCCAGGAAGGTTTCCGAACGATACAGCAGTGCTTCACTGGGTAAGGATTGCCTGTTTACTTTCGCTTTGACGAACGCGAACATGGTTCAAAGTCTATTTGGACCATGGGCAAGTCGCAGGTGTAACAGACCAGAATAGTCTGTTCCTTAGTTAGAAGTGTTAGAACCTTCCTGAGCGCAGTCGCTGTCACGTTGAGGACGACTACGATGGCGTTCGTAAGGTTCGTTAAGTTTTTTTCTCAAAGTATGTTCCGCAAAGTTTGTCTCCGCTCCAGACGGGATATTACTTAACGAAAATTTTGTGTAGCAATTTATTTGTGAAAAAAGCCTCAAATTATTCGCCCTTACTATTACCACATATAAACCATAGATAGACAGATAGATACATTTTTAACACTAAAAGCCCTAATGGGCCACGGTTAATGTACAAATGCAAAAAAGTAATTTCCAACCAATAAATTCAAAATAATTCCAAGAAACGAGTAAATCAATTTCAAATAATATATGATCCAAGAAGCAACCCTTTTTTCCAAACTCACCTTAACAAAAACCAACAGAACAACAAAACTATTAAACAAAATTTGACAAAGTAAAACGGATAAGTCAGCTACATTTTATTGGAGCAATAAAATGTAGCTGACTTATCCGTTTTGCTTTGTCAAATATGATTCGCAGTCAGCTTGGGCTGAAGGAATATCTATAAAACAAAATGTATCTTTATTCTTGAAAAAAAACTGTTTCAAATTATTCAACCTTATTATTACAACATATAATCCATAATGATCATCATCTCCACATTTTTCAGTTTCCTCATCCTCATCCCACAATTTCGAATTTATTTTAAAATGTTGTTTTCATTCTCTGCGAACGACTTTACGCACTTCACGAACACCGTCTGAGCCGTCTTTCAGTGTGAGACGCTTCTCAAGTCCAGAGCAGCTCTCGCTAGTGCATCTAAACAATAGTTGCGTTTTTGATCCGAATTTTCCTCGCGATTCTCCTATTTCACGTTTTTGGACTATTCAGAATAATTCAGATGAAGCGAATTCTCCTTTCCTTGCGTTTTCGTCAGAATCGAGAACGGGAAAGCCTCGCGGTTCTGCAGAATCAAGAAGGTGCTCTGATAGTGAATTCTCGATTCTCCTCTCTCCGTTCTCCTCCCTGATTGGTCAACAGAGTGCGGGTGTTCAATATTCATAAAAGGTATACCAGGTTTCAGACGAGTTGCCAAATTAGTATTTTTGTCAAAAGCGAGAATGGAGAAGCGAGAAGAGCAAAAACGGTAATTTGTACGAGAATCGAGAATTCAGAAGCGAGAACGGAGAACTGAGAATTCAGATAAAAAACGCAACTAATGCTTTTGATCATCATCGGAGGGATGTCTCAACTATTCTTACGAGCGTTTCGAGGGGAGTTCTCACTATGAACGAACTAAATCTTCAGACTGTCTATGCGGCTAGTTGATAAAAATTCCAGCTGAGATCTAGAATCGAATGGGAAAACGCAATAAGTTGTCAACAACTGCTCTGACTACTTACGCTTACCTTTCCGATTTACCGAAGCAGGTCACTCTGAAGTTTTCACACATGTGATTCCAACGCGCAAACACACATGAACGTGATACGGTAGAGGTATGCTACTCTCAACATTGGTTAACTTTTCACAGTGCCATTTTCATCAAACTGCTGTGACAAAAGTCAACTACCAGCCAGCCAAGTTCCTATAACATTTGAATGGGTGTTTTGGGTCTTAAGTTTACCATTTACCCCAAAACTGTACAGTTCAAAGCAGGCCCGTATCCAGGAATTTATTTCGGGGGCGGGGGGTTTGCCCGCGAAATTTATTTCGGGGGGGGGGTTGCCCACGGGTCGGACCACAAAGTACAAAAAATAGAGGTTAAAGCCTACAAAGAACTATTACTTTTGTGGGTTTCGGGGGGGGGGGGGGGTTCGAACCCCCTAACACCCCCCCCTGGATACGGCCTTGGTTCAAAGTCAACTAAGGTTCAAAGAAGCTACCCCTACTGTACTAGAGTCAGTCATAGCAAAGCAATAACTCAGGACAAGTTCCACTTACCGATTAGACCGCCGATGGCTCCCAACATGAGGAACGGAATCAGCTCAACAAACATCCAGGGTTTGTTGTACTCCACATAAAAGAGGACGGAATGCTCGTTTCCATACGGGTCAATGGATCGCACCACAAACGCTGCAATTAGAGCGCAGAAGAACGAGCGCCAGAGAGTCTTCATCGGGAAGTAGTAGCTAACCTATTGATACGGACGGTTAACGGAAAGCCGTATGATCTAACGATAAAGCCTGGTTCTTACTGTCCCGATTTCTTAGCCTGGTTCTTACTGTCCCGATTTCTTCAAACTATCTATTGCTAGACTCAGCTCACGTTTCTTTCAGAAACTTCTCAGCCGATAGTCAAAGAAACGCGCAGTGAGCTTTCTCCCCCTTTTCGTTTCCAACCGAACGGGTCCCACAGAATTTCAACCACGCAGATTCTTATCTGGTGTTATAATTTATGTTCCGGATTCTGCGGTACCCTTACAATGTCTTGATTTCAGCTTGAGCCATGACTTCAAACTTCAAGGAACAGATTTCGAGATATATCGGACTTTGGTCATTTCAGAAGAGAGTATCGGGCTCTTGGAATAACCATTCTACATAAATTGTCCGCGGATGCGTCAACGCGCAAACGAAAATGGTTGGTCAACCTTTACGCTGAAAAAGATTCTTTTTAAATTGCTTTCATCGTGTCTTGTATTTCATCAAATCGTCTATACGTTCGGAAGCTCAAAACCGGACAACTGAGAAACAATAAAGTTTCTTAGCTCAAGTTTTGCAGACAATTAATGGAAGATGGCGACCTTCGTGAAGTCGACGTGCATTTCAATGATCAAGCCGAAAAGCTTTGCTTCGAAAAAGAGCTTGGCAAGACAAATACTACATCATGTTGAACACGTCGGGTGGCATCACCTGCCCAATCTGTCGTGTAACCGAGGGTTGTACTGCAGCTGATACCAGTTTCGCTGGACGAATGGTCGGACGAAATAAAGTTAAGTACTGATAATACATTTGAAACATACCTCTTCTAAACTGAAGAGGACCCCACCGATCGGCGCTCCGAACGCGACAGAAACGCCCGCTGCTGCGGCTGCGGAAAGGATTTCACGTTTCTTTGCTTCATTTCTTCCGTACTTGGGGAACATGTATGAAAAGATGTTACCGATACAGACAGCTATGTGCACCATGGGTCCTTCTTTACCCAAGTTTAAAGCGGCAGATACAGCCAACATAATACCTAGAAAAAACTGGATGTTATAAATGCTGATCTCTAACGGAGCGGCAATACCAATAACGGAGACTTTCCACGCAGCCTTCAATTTTCTCAGACCAGGCTATGCTAACTTTCCATTTTCGCGAGGGACCTCAAGAAAACTGTATGGCTCACTGCGAAACAGTCGACCATATTGTAGACAGAGGTTGTATTTACAAACTATTTAACACAAATAGTTCGAGGCAACGACCCTGTCACCAAGCCGTAGCCGACCCAAAAGATGAGCGGCCAAAAACGGTGATCTATAGACAGACCGACGGACGGGCATACTTTCAGTAGCTGTGTGACCCCTTAAAAGTACAACACACTGAACAAAAAGATTAAGCTATTTGTACGAGTCTTGAAAAAAGTAAAATGATGCTCATTCTTTAACCTGAGAAATTTTTTTTAAAAGATAAGAGTAAACTCGCAATTAGGAAGCGCCCCGTGTTTCGTTTTAACTAAGGCAAGCATAACATAATCCAGACACGACAAAACGTCGACCCCTACCAATGTCACAAGCCTACTAACTATGACCTAAAGCATTTTCTCTACCTCAGACGCCTGAGCTGGTAACGTAATACCTGCAGTGAAAAACACATACAGCGTAAACTTAAACTTACCGATTGACTTAATAATGAGGGTCCACTTCCCAAGGAATCCTCTGATAATGAATCCACTTAAAATGGTCTTGATCTCCGGGATGCCCCCACCACAGGCATACGGGGCTAATGTTTTAACCAACATTCCCGCCACACCGGCAAAAAGTAAGCACCAAATTATGTAGAACATATAAGAGAGGATGTATGAACCAGCTCCTTCTTCTCGAACCCCTAAGAGCTGAGGCCAGGTTAGCCACTGCGAACAGTTATCATAGCCGAACACTGTTTCCTCGGATGACCAGCAGCATTGTTCTCTGTAAAGAAGTAAAGCCACTAGTTAACTGGGAGACGCGACCAACAGGAAGAATCGATCCCTCGTCGTAACGTGTGGTAGGATAACAAACAAAAAACTTAGTAGGTATAATACTTATCATAGCCGACGTCAAACGACGTCGCTTGATTCAGGCTACGATGACCAGACACCAACAATGACGGTTAATTTTTCACTTTATTTCTTTTGCTATTTCTTTTGCAACACTCTTAACTGACTGGTTGGTCGCCCGAACTGGTTACGGTTGCGTCGCAAAATGCAAATGAGCCCAAATTCTCAACCAGTACGGAAATTCCCGCCTGAAATCGAAACGGACACTGCCCGACAGCTCTGCCCCAGGCAGAAATTCCGGTCAATCCAAGGTATAATCTAGCCTTAAATCGGGTCGAAATCTGTTTCACTTTATCTGGGTCAATTTCTTTACCGGGAAGATAACAATAAAAAGAAAAGGTACCTCTAGTGGCCTGAAATGTACTAAATGTACTGAAGTGTACTAAACCTCAGTATCAGCGGCGTCAGGCAGTTTCATTCCAAGATATTATTCGCACTTTCCGAAGCTGAAAAACCAGATAGTGTCGCCAGATGCACATCGCAGTATATTTAAATACTGATACATAGCAAGACTGGTCGGTTGAAAACGATTGCCAAAATGACCTAGTT
Organism: Branchinecta lindahli; assembly: GCA_023053555.1. NCBI lineage: Eukaryota > Metazoa > Arthropoda > Branchiopoda > Anostraca > Branchinectidae > Branchinecta > Branchinecta lindahli. The sequence continues at coordinate 5,722,913 of JAKZAO010000007.1, read as the reverse complement.
TGAAGATTTTAATTTTGAACGTCAATAAGTGAAATACTTGTTCCTTACCTGTCCAGCCAGAAAGCTTCAGGGCAGATGCCATACTTGAGATCTGTCATCCAAATGGTACCGATATCCACCACACTAGCCACTGTGCCCGCAGCCAGGCCAACAAAAAGTACACATAGCCAACCAGAGGAAGCATCTAGCGCCCCTTTTATCAAATCCAATATGGAGTCTGTCTTTTTCTTCTCTAAATATCTGTGACGCATCCGATCCCTCGCCAGATCTCTCTGCCAGTCGATTGTTTGGAAGTCATCGTACTGACCTAAGCCTGGAATATCTTCGGTTTCCGGCGGACCTGAAATTTATGAAAATGGATAACTTATTCCTCTCTAATTTCTGTATTTTCCTTCCTACTTTATCTTTTTTCTCCTTCTTTTTGCTATACGCGGCAGTTAGGATTGAAACAGTGAAGAGTGAGACTGAGATAAGTAGCCTACCACGAACTGACAATGATGATCCTGAGAATATTCAGCCATTGTGACTTGTCGTCAGAATGTCGTTCCTAAAATTAGTCAACCAATAGAAGCTATGGGGGATCCACTAGAAAACATAATACACGGTCGTAAACTTGAGGCTAGAATCTCGACTGTTTACTGTAACTATGACATACTTCCCAGTCGTTGTCGGGGTTTGCGCCTCCCTCGACAACCAAAATGTCTCCTTCTGAAACAGAGCCCAATCCATCACCAGCTTTCTGACTCTGATCCACTATTTCGAACCTTGAGCCTTTTCATGGTCTTCTCCAATGTTTTTTCCCTTGTTGAGTTTTTTTCTTTCTTTTTGGATTATTTTTGTTTTTAGTTCATTACTCCATTTTTTCTTTTTTGTTGTAGTGAGTTAAAAATAAATTATTATTATTACTTTGTTTATCAGTAATCAGCGTCATCACCAACCCTCCTAGCTCCAATCTGTTTCAACCAGTCGTTCCTGTGCAATAGCATTGTCAATCCGCTCAGCTGTTCAAAGAAGATTCAGTAACGAGTGACACATTACTCAATTAGACGGTTCCATTACAGCGTGATCCAACAGAGAGTGATGACTCAAACAAAGAGATACTGTCGACAAGAAGCGCTAAATCAAAGTAAGGATTTATGATTTGTTCGGGAGTTTTAGACGCTGCCTAGGACTAATTATTCTTGCTAGAACTCTGGTCTGCTAATCCCCCTACCTAACCTTTAAAACTCTGGTCTGCTAATTCCCCTACCTAACCTTTAATTAGAATGCAAGTCCGTTCATCCATAAAGAAAAACAGCCACTAAAATCCTCTCCCTGAAACAGACTGAGCGGAATATAATCCGGTCTTTCGGTCCTAGACACCATCTGATTACTGCCGATATAAGGAAGCCTTATGTCTTTTTGGCGTAATTCATCTGAGCAAAGAAGTCAATATCGATTGTCAGGTGTTTCAAAACAACTGCTGGCTTGGAATTATTAAAACAGCTCAGCCGAAATAAAAACCTTAAAAGACGAAATTGTCGGCCTAGTCGCTTGCTAGCACAGATACGGCAAAGTATACACCCCAGCCGCTAAGTCTACTCAGCTTGTCTAATCGCTGATCGGATCCTGATCAACGTTTACTTCCAACGACTTGATAGATCCGAACACGAAACCGCAACTTAATACGATTCGACGTTAGTCCAAAATAACACATTTGGGAAGGAAAACCTCGTCACAATCGAAGTTCATTAACATTCTGGACAAGGTGAAAGTGCGTACAAAATCTTAGTATCAGGCTCAGAGAAATAGCAATTTTACAAAACCTACAGTGAAATTGAGCGAGTTTTATGATTCTCCTGCAAATCGACTGGATGCGTCGGCAGCGTCGCACCCTTTCCAAGTCCAAACCGTAAGGCCTTCATGAAACACGGCTGAATTCCATGCGAAAACGAGCTAAACCTGCGCAAATTTATCATTCCATTTGTTCAGATTTATTATCTCCATTTCTTCCAATAGGGACAGACGACACAGACAAAATCAGCCGAATTCCTTATTTAAACAGCTCAAAAAATGTAATTGTGTTTATCAGAATTACTCCTGGTGACGAACATCGTCACTAATTTCATTGCGGAATCATGGAGCTAGCTCTGAAGCGTATACGTATACCTTATTGGCATACCCTACTTAGACCGCTTCGAATCAAATAAATGAATGAATAATGAAATATAAATATTAGGGGGTTCAGATGTAACAGAGTTCTTCAACCGAGCATCACTGACGGACATTCGCATACCACGAATTCAGCCGTGTGTGAGCTGGGCTCAGGCTTCCTTAGTCGGTCTCGGTTGCGAAGACGCTATAGTTGGTCGGTTACTTAGGGATTCACAAATCTCTGTTGCAGCATCTCGCGGAGGTTTCTACCAATAGCTGTACACTGCTGTAAGCGTAGCCTATTGATCGAAGATCCAAAGAGGAGACAAAAATTGGTCCAACAATTTTTGCCCCTTTTCAAACCATTTACTGGAACAGCTGTTAGTCCCCGTAGAAGAAAAGGCGTATGACCAAGAACCATAATCAGATAGAACTTCTGTCTTTAGTCTCATGCAGCGACTATGAATATCCCGACAAAACTGAGCGGACCTAGAAGTATTTACTCCAGCTTTGAGCGAATGTTGATACCCATTTACTCATTTTCCGTCTTCGTCGTTGCTCATCGTACAAAAAATAGTGCAGGAGGCATACTCCGCGCACTGACCCGCTCTGGAGCGCTTCCATATAACCAATCAGTTTTGACTTCTACTTTTCCTCACGGCGGTTTTACAGTGATTTAGCTATTTGTAGAGGTAACGAAATGTGATGTGGCGAGAAGCTACTAACCTCCGCTCGTTCGTAGCGGACAGGGTATGGGGAAATATTCGACTCCGCATGGTCATATTACAGAGATAGGGAGACGGAGGTTCTGTCAGATTATTTGTTCTTGATATGACAGGCACGAACGATGTGTGAAACTGGATAACTTCCTAACGAATTTGAAACGGAATAAATTAATGGAAACTATTTATACTAAGTAACCACACCTCTCACTATTTACTGTTTATGTTCCAATGTTCAAAAATATTTAGGTACTGTAAAACTAGGTTCTGCTTTTAACAAATTATCCACGGCTCTTGCTGTTTGGAGCCTTTTCCCAGGCCCATTGATTTATAGCAAAAACTCGGCAAAATTCAGACAGCCGGTTTTACAAACCGATGGCATGATACGCGATCACCCATCGGGAGCATAATGCGCATGGAAAATAGTGAGTCTTGGCAAGTGCAAAGATTAGTGAGGTATCCTTACCAGGCTTAGAATGTAACATGTGAGAATTGGGTTCCCGAGCTTACAAATTACTCAATGCAATTACGGAAGTGGGTTGCATTGGCCTTATGGGAACGACGGGTCCTTTCAAGACAAGAAATCTTTTTAAACTTTCTATAAGGTTAGGATACCAGGAAACTCGCACCTTTTTCAAGACAGATACTGAGCCGTCAAGGAGTATAGACTGGTACTATCTCCTCCCAGCACAGCTAGCTTAAACTTCAACAGGGATGTGAGCGCGCTTGGAGCTTCGACTACCGTACTCTTCAAAACAGCTAAAAGCCGGGACATGTCTATGGAAGGCTAAAGAGTCAAAAACCTTACTTGATGATGAAAACTGACTATTATCCCGAAAAGACCCCTCCTGGACAGTGCCTGCATGTGTGATATCTAGCATGTCTTCATCTGAAGACGCCGAGCCTCCATTGTTAATTCGCAGCCGCGTTTCTGTGCCCCTGGAAGGGAAGCGGTCGTCGTCGACCATTCTGCTCCCACCCACTGAAAAAACGGCTGAAAAAAAAAACAATCATCATCCCTAGCTACCAAGACCGCACCAGCTTGTCTGGCCCAAACCAACATGATTCAGCCGGGAAGAATACGTTGCCTTATTATAACGAGAGAAAAGGACCAAGGAACAGTCAGAAGACTTTCTGAAAAGACTTTCTAAACTTGATCGAGGAGACCATTGCACGAAGAGGCACCCAGGTGTTTTGTTCATTATTTAGATAAAATTTGGTGTTATTAATGATTATAACGAGAGAAAACGACCAAGGAACAGTAAGAAGACTTTCTGAAAAGACTTTCTAAACTTGATCGAGGAGACCATTGCACGAAGAGGCACCCAGGTGTTTTGTTCATTATTTAGATAAAATATGCATGGTCATACTGTAAATTGTGTCGATAAGATCTACTTGGTGTTATTAATGATTTTTGTTTTTTACATTTTCACAACAAAACTGCCTGACTGGTACGGAAGAAGTAGTTTGTTTTATTTTTTTTTAAGGGGGGGTCCAGCTTCTATTTTTTTCCTGTAGGCCTTTTTTCTTTTTCTAACAAAGGCTCCAAAGATAGAACAAAATCGTATATTTTCTGATTAGTTTCGAATTGGTGATTCAACAGATTCTGTCTTCTACTCAGTAGGCAGACTGAAGAAAATTTTACAAAATTCACGAGCATGTTTTCCATTAGGCCTTCGTTTCGTTTATAAAAAAAACACAAGAGCTGTAAGCTCATATGGCACTTGCAAGGGTTGAGATGTATTATTTGATCAAAAGTAATTTTCGACTGTGCGGTTTAGATGCGCACTTTAAGGGAGCTAGAGAAAAAGTATTTTATCGTTGAACTTGGCTGTAATGATGCGCACTTTAAAGGCACTAGAAATTCATCTGTAAGGAAGACCCTTGAGGCAAAAACGATAGCAGGCTCTTAGGGATCATTGATATATACGTATGATCAAAAGTATTTTTTTTCCACTAATGCGGATAAAATGCGCACTTTAAGGGTGCAAGAAATTATTTTTTTTGCAAAACCCTTGTGGGACAACTGATCATGGGTTGAGATGTATCGTTTGATAAAAAGTACTTTTCGACCTTGCGGTTAAGATGCACACTTTAAGGGAGCTAGAACTTCATTTGTAAGCAAAACCCTTGAGGCAAAAATGATCATGAGCTCATGGGGATCATGGAAATGCATATTTTGCTTAAAAGTATTTTTCTTAATTTGCGGCCATGATTGGTACTTTAAGGAATGGTCGGATTTGAAAAGTGGCGATTTCTAAGCCAATCTTGTCGAATTTCTAATATTCCAGCCAAATTTCATCGTCCTAGCACATCTGGAAGTACCTTAACTCGCGATCACCGGAATTCCGGACCCGCCCCTCAAACTCCCCCCACAGTCGCCAGAGCCAATCCGGTTTGGTTTTGGACTTGTTTGTTATTCCCACAAAGTTCCATCCCGATCTCTCCAGTCCAATCCGGTCACGTATTCCCCCCCCCCAATTGTTGTCGGATCCGGTCCGGACATGAAAAAGATCACCACAGGCACGCCCTCTGTTCAGTTATTAAATTTCACTCGAATCCGATCACCCGTTCCAAAGTTACGCATGGCTAAATATTCCGGATTCCCCCTCCCTCCGATCCCCCCACGACTATCGGATCGTGTGAAATTTTATTTACAAGTCAGTTTGATCGGGTCCCTGATAGGCCTCCCAAGTTTCGTCGTGAAAATCCCAAAAACTGTCATCACCAGAATTCCGGGAAACTCCCCTCCACCTCCCCCCCCCCCAAGTGTCAGGGTCCAGTCCAAACGTGTAAACGATTTATCTGGAGCAGATTCTTGTTCTTCCCAGCAATTTTTACTCCGATCCCTCCATTATAACCGTTTCTCGAGATTTCCGGTCTTCCCCCACCCCAACTCCCCCATAGCTGTCGAATCCGGTTCGGACTTCAAATGGAACATCAGAGATATGTCATTCATTCAGGTATTAAGTTTCGTCCCAATCCGATCACCCGTTCGAAAGTTACACAACACTCAATTTTCCATATTCCCCCGCACTGCACCACATATACAAACCCCTTTGACCCTCGAATGCACTAGCTCTTTCCGATGTTAACAGAGTGATCCGATGCAAAGAGTGACGTCACGCCGCGCACAGACCTACTAGTGTGAAGAAAGGGGTAGGGGTTTTACAAAAACTACTAAATTCTCAGGATTCCCCCGCCCTCTACTCCCTCCACGGTGGTCGGATCGGGGAAGTGACTATTTGCAAGTTAGTTTGGTCGGGTCCCTGATATGCCTGCCAAGTTTCATCGTCCTAGCACATCTGCAAGTACCCTAACTCGCGATCACCGGACCGACCGACCGACCGACCGACAGACCGACCGACGGAAAAGTGATCGGTATATGGCACTTGAGCGAAGCTGCAAGTGCCATAAAAAACAATAAGCATTTGGGAAGGGGTCCCCTTTCTGGAAAGAAAACGAAGTTTTTAGCTAATTTAATAACAGGCTGATCAGCGACGTTCCTACAGTATAGTCTGTATCTCCGACAAGCAGAATAGGACAGGGCATACAAGAAAATGGACCCAAACAGTTCACTTTCACTCCAAACAGAGTGAAAGTTAATAACCTTGAAGGATGGGTTGAATTTCTGTTTGCCCAGTAAGATCCCTTTGAGTTTTCACTGGCAGCATGTTAGTTCTTTGGCACATGCCAACCAACTGAAGGGCTCATAAATATCATGTCATCATCACTTCACTTTTGTTTGACAAGACCAGGACAGTAAGTAGTCTGTGAGACAAGGGCTGGACCACACCAGAACAATAATGAGTGGGCAGCTTTTCCTACCCTGTTGGTTTGCTTGTGAAACTGGTTTTAAACTTACTTGTCTAGCAAGACTTTTCAGTCTAGTCTTTCTAAGCCATTCCCTATTCACGCAATGTAAGGGCACAGTACACATGTGTTGGTGGCATCAATGTCCTGCTGTAAGGCCACTGTACCCCCTGAAAACTGTCAGAAGAAGAAACATGAGCCACCAGATATCAGGATGACAAAATCTATTCCAGGAAAAGAAAGCTTATCTATTAGGCAAAAATCCTGGATAATCATCAATTTGGAAAATCAGGTGATCTGAACAGGCTAGAGCTGGAATGAAAGCAGTCCCTGTTTCCCCAATGAATTTTTACCAGAAGCCTATTATTGTCTCTGGTGTTGGTCACCTCTGATCTCCAACCCAAATGCTCTATTTGGTTGGATTGCGGAGAATCTGGGATTGCTTTCCATCTAAATAAGCAGTCTTTTCCATCAACGACTTCAGTCCGCTTGAAAATTTTACAATCCCCAATTTTCCTTGGAACATTTTTCATGGGGGTACAGTGTCCTCGTAGCTGGGCACTGTAACTGCCAAACCTAGGAGCTGTTCCCTTATCTTTAGGTACAGCCCACTAAGCATTGTCCCCCATAACTGAGGATCTGTGTATGACTTGACTGGGTTATCGCTGGGGGACCCGATGGATTTGGCATAGCATAACCTGCATCTGGCATAGGCTATGTCAACTTCTGTGTATACCTAACATTTGGCGTACAGGTGAGCTCCCAATGTCCACATTCTGGAGAAGGCTATGCCAATGACAATTAGGCTATGCCAAATGCTATGTCATATTAACCCAGCCATAGCTCAGAAAAATATCGATAATATGACTTAAATTCAGAAAATAAAATTATTTTTTTGTGGGCTAGGCGTAAAGCGTTTGGCATAGCTTAATCAGCAATTGGCATAGGTAGGCTATTCCAAAATGTGGTCAAACCTATTATTCAGCATAACCTATCAATAAGTAAATTGAGATAAACTACCTTGCTCCCATGAACAACTCATCACACACTTGTCTCACAGGTCAGGTCCCTCAATGATGGGAATAGATTTTCTGAACTTAGTTAAACATTACAATTCGCCAGATTGTGCTGACTGTGCTCAAACTGAAGGAGAGGTACCCAACCTCGAATAACTTGACCTTGTAATTGGCCATAAAAATGTTAAAAGAAAATCCCTCCACAGTCCTAACCACTCTAATCAGGTCCTCGGTCTTCTTGACAATTAGGGTTAGTTAGGTAGGACTGCAAAGATATCTCCTTTTAACATTTTTGAGGCCAACTTTGAGGTTATGGGATTCGAGGTTGGTTGGGTACCGTGCCTCTCCCATGGCCATGGGTACTGTACAGTACCACTCCACTTACGTTTTGGGATCCAGTTTACCACAAATCCCTGATTTTGGGAAAGCCTATGCCAAACGCTGGGTATATCTAGCGTTCGGTATACCCTATGCCAATACTGGGGCCCAATCAAATATTGATGATTTGAGTGAAGCTCAAAAATCAGAATTCAACTGTAGTGAGGTAGGTCAGGGTTAAGTTACCAACAGCTATCCGGCGTTTGGCATAGGGTGTCCAGGGTTAAGCATAGGCTATGCCAAACGCTATGCATAGCCTATCCAGCATTTGGCCGGCCTGTTTCGGCGCCAACCAATGTACTTCGGTTCAGCGTAACCAGTGTTTTCGTGACTTTCGGTTCTGATGAACCGGTGTTTTTGCGTCGACCGGAATGTGGTTCGGCAATCGGTTCCGATTTTAGGTCAGGAAATTTTGGAATGGCTTTCATTACCGTTCACGATTCTTGGTTCTGATTCAACTTCACCGCCATCAACTAGAAAGTAAAAAAATGGCGGAACAGCGTATAGAAAAATCTACTAAAATCAAAATAAGAACTTACTATAAAAATAAAACTTGAATTCTTTAGCCTATTGATTTTTTATTTTATTTTATTTTTTTATTTTAATTTCTTAATTTAACTTTAAATAATTTTAAATTTAATTTTCAATTTTGATTTTTCTATTTTACTTCTAGTTTATTAATTTTAATTTATAATTTGATTTTAAATTGAAATTTAGTTTTTCAAACTGAATTTTATGAGAGTTATATTTCGGCCCTTCTTGGCAAGGGTCCTCTTCAGGCTCAAAGCCACTCAAGTTGGAACACAAACTTCTTTAATTTTAAATTTAAATTTTAGTTTTTCAATTTTCATTTTAATTTCTTAATTTTATTTGATAGTGCAAAACGGATACGGCAGCTGAATTTTATGAGAGTTATATTTCGGCCCTTCTTGGCATGGGTCCTCTTCAGGTTCAAAGCCAATCAAATTGGAAAAACGAACTTGTGGAAAACCAGAAGTTCGTGTCGAAAACCAGAATTCCATTTTTCCAACTTGAGCGGTTTTGAGCCTGAAGAGGACCCTTGCCAAGAAGGGCCGAAATACAACTCTCATAAAATTCAGCTGACGTATCCGTTTTGCACTGTCAAATATGACTCGCAGTCAGCTTGGGCTGAAGGAATATTTATTCTTAATTTTAATTATCAATAGTTCAAATTTAACTTTTAATTTTTTAGTTTTAATTTTATATTGAAATAATATACCCTCCACACAAAACCCAGTTGGCTACTGATATAGCTTCTGTTACAGCCACAAATTTTTCCTCCATTTTTTGTTGTCAAATATCTTCCTTCATCACATCATCAGTTGCGTTTTTGCAGATACCATGGTATCTGATACAGATCTGATATACCGTCTAAAGTCATTTTTGCAGTTATCGTGGTATCTGATACCACGGTCAAAAGGCGTTTTTGCAGTTGTCGTGGTATCTGGCCAGTAACCGTGGTAACAGATATTCAGATACCACGTTCCGACCGTGGTAACTGATCGTTGTATCTGAAAAAATCATCTCACTTTCATCAATTTTTTTCAAATTGGTGGGAAAGAAGTTTGGCACTTAGGCTAGTGATGTAACTGGGTATCTGTTTTCCTTTGAGGATGACTTCGAAAAGCGCAGTTTCGGCAATTGTCGTTTTTTGCAGAGCAACCGGATATCAGATACCACTGTAACTGCAAAAACGACTAATTGCAGATTCAGTTACCGTGGTAACAGATACCACGGTATCAGCAAAAACACAACCAACTTCGACCGTGTTTTTGCGTAATTTCCAATGTTTGGGGAGGACCGATTTTTGTTTCAGGACGAAAAGTGTTCTCGCGACAACCGGTTACAGGAGTGTTGCATGAAGCTGCCCGTCCCATGGTGCCGCCCACCCCCTAGAAAAGCCACTAAAAGAAGAAATCTTAGAAATTGTAACTTCTTAACTCATTTAGATGTTTGTTTATTACTATTTGGCTTGTTTTGAGCCAGGTTTGACTCCAATTGGCCATGGTACATGAACCTGCCACCCTGGATCACGAAGCTGCCACCCCAGAAAAATCATGCAAATTCAAAGAAAATAGCAAATTTTGTTATGTACAATAGGTCAAGGAACCTCTCTGACCAAACAGCAGGCCTCTAGCATTTGTAATGTAGCAAAATACAAATTTTAGCAAAGTGGGCGGCTTCATGATCACTTGGGTGCCTGTGTTCTTTCATGTTTGCCAGCTTAGCCTTGAACAATTACAGGTAAACTGAGTTACCAGCAGCAAGTGAAGGTTTTGAGCTTCCTTTCAAGATGCTCCACTGAACTTTATCTCAATTTTTACTATGTTTCCAGAAGTCATTTCCCCAAAATAGGAGTTTAGGGTGGCGGCTTCATGCAGCACTCCTGTACCGGTTTCCGCTGAACACCGGTTGGCGCCGAAACACACCCCTTAGCTTAGACTTAGTTTGGCATAGCCGGTATCCAAATTCCAAAAATCAGGGGTTTGTAGTTGACTGTTGGGATCTCAAAAACTGGTCCGAATTCCCAGGGGTTGACAAAATAAAGATAAAACAGTATCTACCATTACCTGATAGCAAAACAAAAGGTTCAGTGAAGTGGGCAGCAACCCAATAGTTTCAAAGCTCTGAAATTCTTGTACTTCTTCTAGGAACTGTTGAACGAATTTTAGAGGTGACGCATCTGCAAAAATTAGCGCTGAATTTGAAATGCAATGCTAAGGTGGTTAAAGAAGAGAATTCAGCAGAATCAGAAACTTGTTGTTGGCACTGAGCAACTGCTTGTATGAATCCGATGTATCATGAAAGGCAGTCAAAGCAGTTGTGCCTACTTCATTCTTTGAACAATTTGTATCAGAAAAATGTGTTTCATCAGAATATTCTTGATGGAATCTGTTCTGTGCTGTCACCTCAGAAATTTGTCAATCCTCACAAGTAAGTATGAGCCAGAGGTGCTAGTAGAGTAGAGATATGCTTCTTTGAACTTATAAATTGTTTTAAACAGTGTCATTCAGTCATGGACACTAGCTCAATTTTGGGGTACTGATACCCCATATGAGGGGTACTACCAATTTGGGGAGTACTACCCAAATATGGGGGAGTACTCCCCACATGTGGGGTATCACTACCCCCTATATGGGGTACCAGCGTAACTTTCCACTAAGTTTCTCACTTTTTTTGGCACTTGCCTTGGCTAAAGCCTAAACGACAACCAGCCGTGGTTCCTCACTTTCACAGGGTATAGGTATGAATCTTACCTATCTTTTGGTATACTATTGTCCAGATTGTGAAGTGGTTTTGGAAGCTTTTGCCAAAAAGGCAGACCCTGTCACGAAATGTCCAAAACAAAAATACCAAAAATACTTCAAATACTCAAAATACAAAAAATACTTCCAAAACAAAAATGTTTTGGAAGACCCTGTCTTCCAAAACCATGTCACAATCTGGACAATAGTATACCAAAAGATAGGTAAGATTCATACCTATACCCTGTGAAAGTGAGGAACCATGGCTGCTTGTCGTTTAGCCAAGGCAAGTGCCAAAAGTGAGAAACTTGGTGGAAAGTTAGGCTGGTACCCCATATAGGGGGTAGTGATACCCCACATGTGAGGAGTACTCCCCCATATTTGGGTAGTACTCCCCAAATTGGTAGTACCCCTCATATGGGGTATCAGTACCCCAAAATTGAGCTAGTGTCCATGACTGGTGTCATTTCCTTCAGCTTGAGGGCGATTTTTGCAATCTCTTGGATTCGCTTTCCGAAAAGCAAAGCGAAAATCCGCCAAGCGCAAGCAGTCTAGTACACTAGCCCCTTTTCAGGCACAGTGCTCAAACGTCTAGCACCATGCCTGGGTGCTAGAAGTTCAAGCACTGTACCTTGGATTTCATGTATGGTAGGCCTACATGGATTTCAGTATACAGTGCCTGTACAGTGCATACAAGAAAAACACAGTTTCTGTCATCACAACTGAGCACCGGCTGGGACAGGGCTGAAATCACTAGTATGAATTAGAGAAATCAAAGACAATCCTTTACATATTTTTCACAACAAAAACAAAAGGGCTCAACTGATGATGGAGATGAAAAACCTAACAGCACCCTATCTATTTTCCATGTATTTTCCCTATCTATTCCCGAAGAGCCAATATTCTGGTTGGCTGCTAGGTAGAAAAAGCTGAGGCACAGGACACTTTGCATGCAAAACCCATGACCATGTAGAAAAGGAAATGAGGTTTTTCACGTCTGTCATCAGCCGAGCCCTTTTGTTTTTATTGTGAAAAATATATAAAGGATTGTCTTTGATTTCTCTAATTCATGGTAGTAATTTCAGCCCTGTCCGAGCTGGTGCTCAGTTGTGATGACAGAAACTGTGTTTTTCATGTATGCACTGTATACTGAAATCCATGCACCATACATGAAATCCAAGGTACAGTGCTTGAACGTCTAGCACCCAGGCATGGTGCTAGACGTTTCAGCACCGTGCCTGAAAAGGGGCTAGTGTACTAGACTGAGCGCAAGAACAAGCAAAAACTCGTTGTGCTTCAGTTGCACCTTTACAACTTCTCACAGACTTGCCAAAACCACTTTCCAGCCGCAAAATGGATCACTTTCCAAGTGCTGGCGGAAACTAGCGGAGCGCGAGAACAGCTCTGGAAAGCAAAGCGACTTTTAGCTGAACTGCTGAAGTCGCAAGAATAGCTGGCACATGAGCTGGCGGAGCTTTCCAGGCTGCCAGAATTGCCCTTTGCTATGGCAGAAGTCAACTACAGGAGGGGTATCCAACCTTGAATTTATATGACCTCGAACTTGGCCTGAAAACCTTACAAGGAAAAACAGGGTCCAAAGCTAACAAAGGGTCCAGCTAACAAGGTCCAAAACAGGTCCTGGGTCACTCAGGGTTTCTCAGTCTAGTACACTAGCCCCTTTTCAGGCACGGTGCTCAAACGTCTAGCACCATGCCTGGGTGCTGGACGTTCAAGCACTGTACCTTGGATTTCATGTATGGTGCATAGATTCCAGTATACAGTGCATGCATGAAAAACACAGTTTCTGTCACCACAACTTATCAACAGCTCGGATAGGGCTGAAATTACTACCAAGAATTAGAGAAATCAAAGACAATCTTTATCATATTTTTCCTAACAAAAACAAAAGGACGCGACTGATGATGGAGATGAAAAACCTGACAGCAGCCTATCTATTTTCCATGTAGAGTGCCCTAGGAGCCAATATTCTGGTTGACTGTTAGGTAGAAAAAGCTGAGGCACAGGACACTTTGCATGCAAAACCCTTGACTATATAGAAAAGGAAATGAGGTTTTTTATCTCCCTCATCAGTCGCGTCCTTTTGTTTTTGTTATGAAAAATATGATAAGGATTGTCTTTGATTTCTCTAATTCTTGGTAGTAATTTCAGCCCTATCCGAGCCGTTGATAAGTTGTGGTGACAGAAACTGTGTTTTTCATGCATGCACTGTATACTGAAATCCATGCACTATACATGAAATCCAAGGTACAGTGCTTAAACGTCTAGCACCCAGGCATGGTGCTAGACGTTTGAGCACCATGCCTGAAAAGGGGCTAGTGTACTAGACTGGGGTTTCTTTCTTGACAGTTACGACCTTGTTAGGACTGCACTGAAATTTCCTTCCAACCTTTTTAGGCCAGGTTCGAGGTTGGATACCCCTCCTGGACAGTACAGGAGGGGTATCCAACCTCGAATTTGTACAACCTCGAACCTGGCCTAAAATGGTTGAAAAGAAAATTTCAGTGCAGGACTATCAGGGTCCTAACTGTGGATAAGGAAGCCCTGGTGGACCTAGGACCTGTTTTGGACTGCAAGTTTAAGATTTTTAGGCCAAGTTCAAGGTTGGATACTGGATACCCCACCTTTTGTATTACTTTCTGTTTACTTTGAGGTTTGGACTAAAATTTGTGCAGGAGGTAGATAAGTTTTGTTTGAAAACATGCAGATTCAAAAAAAATTTCGCCTGCAGTGCTTATTGGCATTTTTTTCTACATATCGTTAGAAGCTGCTGCGATGGCTTTGCTCTCCAGTGAGTTCATGTTATTAGGCATGACCTTTACCTCTGACAAACTGGTTTCTTGAAATTCGTTTAGTTTTCCAAATGTGATGCAGTATGTTTCTTCTCTATTGTTTCTAAACCGTTCAGCCAACAAGTACATTTTGCCATATCCCCCCCCCCCCGCCCAAGCACTTAAAAACGCACGTGCGTCACGGGGCCCCCTTCGGTTTATCGCATTTTGGATCAGAGTGTCTCTCTGGGATGTTCATGAAAGTTGGGAAGACAAATAGGTGGAATACTAGCATGAACATCACTTCTAGAAAGATGGCAGCTGGATCAGAACTAGCTCCCCAGAGAAGGAAACAGATTATCCTAGTGTTCTCAACTGGCTGTGTTGGGTCTTCGTTTTACCCTTTAGTCCAAACATTGTTCAGAGTTAAAAATAATGTTTAAAGTAAGTAGCACACCTCTCTGTACAGCCAGTAGAGTAAAATATGTTTAAATACTGTAAAATACTGGTTTGTCTACTTGCCAAAGTCATGTAAACTGGTACCCTCTGGTGAATAGGGAGTACACATATATTTAAGCACCATGCATAACCTTGCTACCATACCCCAACATTTGAGCATGGTTATCAAAAACTTATGGACATCTACATGAAGCACCCAAAAATACTATGTCTTTTTGCAGCCGAATCAACTTGTTTGAGTTCGAAGCTTTTGATTTGTACCCAATGTCCAGTTTCCCATTTTCTGGCTTAACTTAAAAAGGTCAGAGAATCTGTTGGCCCATAATCCTTTCTGTCTATGTATATACATGTTTATTTCTTTTTTGGTTTGGTTTGCTTTTGGAGACGGGATTTTGGAGCGCATAGTCTTTTTGTTGAGTGTTCTGAATAGGAACTGAGAAAGTGCATAATTTTTATTTTTTCATTCTTATTGTGTTGTGTAGGGTTATTTCTCAAGGGGGGTTTGTAAAACCTCTCAACAAGTGAAAACTTCTGGAGGGTGTTGTAGTTACTCTTACTTTTTCCTAATAAACCCCATATATAACCTAAAAAAAAAAAAAATCACTCTCGTCAGGTTTCCTCAGTCGAATGCGGTTCAACATGTCTGCTCTTCCACTGAGCCCCTATTCAGATTCATCGGTCTGTTGGGTTCATATGTAAATTTCCAGTCTTGACCAGACTTAGAAGTATCTTCCAATCAGGGTAGTATCCTAACGGCATTTCTTACACATCATGTGCTTATAAACCTGTATCAACCAGGATAAACTTTTATCGTAGTTCGTCCTGGAGCTATCGTAATCCCACATAGACGTCTGGGAAAGCATGTCATTGAAGTTGCCGATTACCGAGGAGGACTGGTTTGCCCCCCCCCCCCCCCCCCCCAACTTGCATCGCGGAAGGATTCGGATGTGTTTCAATTTTGTTTTATGTTAGTCCATCTTCTTGCAGGTCGTTCCTTGGACTTGGAAACTACGATGTCAATGTCATGATGAAGGCTGTTCAGACTATGGGTCATGAAGTAGTCTGGTTTGATAAGAGACTGGATCCTGATATACTAATGTTTGAAAATATCTTTGGAATAATTTTAAACCTGCCCACAAGCAGTTACATTCCGCCTTTCCATAGGAAGCATTGGATAGCTGTCAGGTAAGAGGTTTTTATAAAACTTCTTGAGCAATTTTTTCATCAGAGTCACTGTCGGAGGTCATGAGTAACCAGGCATTCCACCTTACAAAACGAGGAGGGGCACACCAGAAGATGTAAGGATTATAGTCAGGCGGGTAACTGAAATAATACTCTGACTTTAGCAGAAACAAGGTACCTTAGGTCTGAAGTGTATTTCGCCAAATCCCTTTTTTCTGATACAAATTGGATGGTAAAACGTTGAAGCACAAGTCACACTAGGTACAGTTCATATTCCAATATTCTAACATATGTGACTCCTTGGAAACGAACACAACCGGTATTGCTGACCGATGAGCTCTTCGGAAAAAAAGCGGGAGAAGGCAAAAAGTGTAAAACGTGTTTGGCAAAAACGGACAAACACGGAAAATGCATGAGTCAGCGTAGTGCTATTAGGGTGGATAAAAATGACACAGAAGTTCTAAATCTCGGAAATGAGAATTCATGGAACGATTAGGGACCCACTAAAACAGTTGTTCTATCAAAACAGTGCTCCTACCTCAGAAAATGCTGCTGCTCTTACACTTGTTCTGTACCCTTCTCTTTTCTGGACTGTATTCAGTTATGAAAACCTTAGCCAAATTTGTTCCTTGTTTTGTCAAATATTTGCTACTTCCATCCTCCTGGGCAAGAAACATTTTTGTCATTCTTCATTTCTTCAATGCTCATTGCGCAATCATAGCGTTTGTGTTTACTTATATGTAACTGAATTCAGCTATGCTACGATAGTTTACAAAATATACCGACCTCTCTCTCTCTCTCTCTCCCGCAGTAAACTAGGTAAGACGGGTCTTTTAAAGCTCACGTCATTATCGTAACAATCCTTGCTTGCCCCAACACTGCCGCTGCTCTTACACATATTCTATGCCTTTCTCCTTTCTGGACTGTATTCAGTTACGAAAACCTTAGCCAAATTTGTTCCTCGTTTTGCCAGATATTTGCTACGCCTCTCCTACTGGGCAAGAAATATTTGCGGCATTCTCAAGTTTGGTATAGCTCATCATCTGAGGCTGCTACAGGGAAAATGAAAGACAGTTCTACTCTCCCATGGTGGTCCCTGGACTTTCGACATAGTGATTCCCGGGGACAACTAAAATTTGATTCAGTTTAACACTTCAAATTTTTCCAGGGAATTCAGTGGACAATATTACAACCTTGACTCAAAGTTGAAAACACCAGAGCAGGTTGGTCCTGAAAGTGAGTTTAAAACCTATCTGAAGGACAAGTTGAAAAGCCTTGAAGTTGAGATATTCCTTATAGTGGACAACAAAGTGCAGGAGAATGGGACTTGGAAGCGAACTGACCACTAATTAACTTATTCTGTTGATTTTTTTACAGTTTTATTTTGTTTTGTAAGAAATCCCGTAAAATAAACAGCCCATCGAAAAAATCTAAAAATAACTAAAGAAAACTTAATGGCCAGCCTTATCACAGCTTTGTTCAATGAATACTAGATAACTGATATTTCACACCAGATTTTTTGGATTCCCAGCATCATCCAATAAGTGAGCATTCTCAACGACGCGGGGTCCAGTACCAGGCTGAGTACAGATAATGTAGTCCAACTGTCCAGCTGGAAACTTCGGGAAAGCACCATTGACATCTATCGTCTGAAAATAACGGCGTTTTTAGTAACAGAACAATAAATTACATCAATAACTGCACAAAATGCTTTCCTATCTACACATTAACGTAAAGGAAACCCGAAAGCCTTAAGCAACGGGCACACACAGTCCGACAAGATTTCGCATGCGACATCCGCGTCATGGGGAAGGCTGCATGCGATGCGTCAAAATTTCGAAGCGAAGGAGAAAATTCGAATCCGACTGCGAAATCGGACTGAGTGTGCACGTACCTAGGGTCTATCGTGGCTGGATACCTGCATAAAGTCCGGAGACGACTCAGTGTCTGAACCAAGAGCCTTCGTCAGCCGCGTCCACTCCGGGTTGCATGCAGAAATCTGCAGTGTGACTAACTCTCAGTTAGACTTCTACGTAGGTTAACCGCTAGGCGACTGAAAAATCAACGTCAACTGGAAAGGCAAAAAAAAAGTATGCCATGATTGAACTGTGAAGGGCATTCTGTAGAGTAGAGTAGAGTAGAGTAGAATTTAATTTAAAAATGGCTTTCACAGCAATAATGCCGAATTTGCATTTCGTGTCAACATAGTCATTAACAAAAGCGTCGTCAGATATACAGATACAAAATATATATACAATTTAAAACACAACCAAGGTTATCTGATTTCCAACGAAAAACCAAAAATTCACTTTTAGTCTTGAGAATTAAAGTGTCACGAAAGATGGAACGAAGCTTTTCCTGTACCTTTCGTGTGTGCAATTTATCGGTGTTAATTTAGGAATTTTCTGGGATTTTTCCCGGGGGCGTCTACTTCTTGGAGGGTTATGAACAGGTGGAAAAAGATCACGGAACCTGGGGTCAGAGAAAGCTTGCATTCCGTAATTATAGCACAGTGTTTGTCTCCTTTCCTCAAGCGTTGTGAGCTCGAACTTTTTTAGGAGATACAAATAGGGGAGCTTTCCTTCCCGCCCAATAATACGCAAAGCTCGTTTTTCGATACATTCTATCCGGTCGGAAAGATCTTTAGTAAGGCCAAAGTGCCATACTGGACAAGCGTATTCGAGAATTGGACGTATAAACGAAGTATAAAAATGTAGCAAGTCTGAAGGGGGGGATGAAAATTTGACCATGTGCTTAAGGAGCAATAGTGAGGGGAAAGATTGTTTAGTAATAGTTTCAACATGATTATCCCATTTAAGGTCGTTAGAGAGAGTAACACCCAACAGCTTTACTACCGAAAGTGCTACTTCTTGGGGGATGGGTTGTGAGAACTCGGGAGCAGATTTCAGAAAGCTGATGGTCATAATGTTTGACTTGTCAGTATTCACGGTCATCATTGATTCTGCTGCTTCCTCTGTTATATCTCCGAGTATCTCCATTGCTGAACTTTTTATGTTCCTTCGGCAAACCTCTAGAGCTGAGAGGTCATCGACGAACTTCCATCTCTCTGGTGATTCGGAAGCAAGGGAGTTGATCATGACTAGGAAAAGGAGGGGACCCAAAAGAGTACCTTGTGGTACTCCGCAAGTGGTAGGTAGGGGATCAGAATAAACGTTTTTATATTTTACAACTTGGAAACGATCAGAAATGAAAGAAGCTATCAAATTTACTAGAAACTTAAAAATCACTTTAAAATCATCCAGTAACTTTTTAATTAAAACCGAGTGACTGATCAGGTCGAAGGCCTTTTTAAGGTCAATTAGCAGTAAGGCATTCCTTTCGGATGAGTAAAATCTCGATGCTTGTTGTCAGAAAATTTAGAAATTTGTAATGCATTGTTTGACAGTTGAAAGTTTAATGGCATATACCATTAATTTAGTTTCAGTTCGAATCTGAGTAAAATCAGGGACCCATAAATTTCCTTTACAGGGGGCCTGTCATTTCCTATGCTTCATTTTGATATGATGACCGAACGAAATCCAGTTTCCAAAAATCCCCGTTCGAGTCGATCGGCATTCTTGTTTGCCTCATTGGGCGTGCGCGCCAAAGAGACTCCTCCCTCAAGGCGCCAGCAGCCAATCCCAAATTTTGTCTATCTGGATAGTCGCGTATTCTACCACCGTGGGTATTTCTCGAACTACCGGACGGTCGGTCAGGAGCGCATCAGAAATCTGTTATTGACAGGCCCCCTGTAAAGGAAATTTATGGGTCCCTGGTAAAATAAAGTACTTCTCACGAACAACAAGACCAAAGTTTCGATCGGATCCCAAACCATATATTTATTGGACTTCTCGATCCAATCAGTCGGGTCTTATGATTTCCGGCCTCCGCCAGAAAACGTAAGCATGTTATTTATCCCGAATCAACGGCTTGAAAATGCGCCAAAAAGATGATAGCGGTATTGTTGGCGGATTAAGGCCAACGAATAATCCGCTGAGAAAACCGAAGTTCTGATCTAAATTCAACGTGTCTCTTTAACCCCATATCATACCTCAAATAAACTTCAGAAAGAGCTGTCACTTTTTGGGATCCCAAAACGTAAGTGGAGGGATACCTATGACATCGCAAAAGTTATCCGTCTGTCCGTCCGTCTGTACGCACGATAACTCTCGAAGGGATTGAGATATTTTGATGAAAATTCGTGGGAGAATCCTTTGGGTCAAAGTACAAGTCAAGTTCGAAGATGGGCTATGTAGTCCTATATTTGAGGGTGGGGGAGGGGTTTCAAATTAAGGAACAAACAAAAAATATTTTTTGAAAGCTATTTAGATAGTTGATTTAGGGGTAAGGAGACATGCTGAATCCGAATATGAAGGTTATTTTCTTACCGGCCAAGTAGTTCACCCGGAATTCGGCAAAAACCGGACACAAAATTTGTCGACCAATTTTCGGCTACCCCTTTGAGGGTTAATTGACTGAGCGCAGAACGCTCAATCAATTAACGTAAGAGAGAGAGAGATAGTATGATCGAAGGTCGAAGGGGTTGGTATATGGGAAAAGAGTAGGTGGTTGCGGGCAGGTTGCGGGCTCTATCACAGTTGGAGGGGGTTGGGGAGTTTAGAGGGGTTGACAACTTCAGTAGTAAGGTGCACACTGAAACCAAAAATAGGCCGATACCAACTGTGAGACAAGTAGGGGACTTCTAATGGTCTCATGGTCTAATAATAGGCTGTTAGACCATAGTCATATTCGGCAATGAGGGGTTAGCAGTTTTGTCTACTTGGTGTACCTACAGTTTGTTTTCTGTGCTTTATAGGTACGAACAATTTGGTACCACGTCTATCACGAGGACATGGACTCGTAAGTAAGAATCGGTTGCTAGAATCTTTGGTGATGAGGGGTTGCCAACTTCTGCTAGTTGGTATACCTTTTATTTTTTGCCAGTGTATTTCATGGTAAAAACGATACGGTACCATGTCTATCACGGGGAGATGGACTTGTAAGTAAGGGTCGGTTGCTAGAAAGGGGCTTGAAACCTTAAACTTTGATCTGTTTCTAAATATTACAAGTAAAGAGTCTTGATCTATCAACATCATATATTAGATTTTTGGATCCCATCGACTCCTTAGGTCTTGTTCCTTTCTGGCTTTGTCCCGAAAAATAAATTCAGATATGGATTCAGCGTGTTGTTCTGGGATCCCAATAAAGTGCTTTATTTTCTTCAACTTGCTTCAAGCACACAGGAGTTAAGTCGAGTACAAAATTCCCAGTGGGTTCCTGGTAATTTCTTACCTGAACTGGCAGTCCGCGAAGGTAGTCTTTCTGGTCTGGAAGTGCAGGGTAGCTACCAAGGACCACTGAGACAAACTCGTCGAGGTCTTTTTCACGAAGGTAAATACAGGCATTTGGTCCGGCATCGAAGGTGTAGGCAGCCTGAAAAAGACGAATTAGCTCTTACACATTATTCAACGTCAAAGGCGATGTGGAGGGAGAAACGCTCGACAAGCAATTTTCTTTTCTCTAGCTGGATAAAGTAACACATCACAAACCGTGTCAAAAAATACACACTCCGTCACAGTACTCCCTCACAGTGTCAAATAATACGTTAACTCCGTCACAGTGTTCCTTACGGTTGGTTCCTTAGACTCACATATCAACGAGTCCTCGCAAAGGACTGTCTCTTCATCGTGTCATGACCAGTGGTCAGACCGTCCTCACCTTGTCAACAAAACCACAGCTGTAGAATGTTAAAAAAAAGAAAAAAAATAATCTTTGATGAACTTCCTGTGCCGGAACCAGGTTTCACGACGCAAATACGTTCAGCACCATGATATAACCCTGTTACTAAAACTTTAGCCTACAAGAGATCATTAGAATTCAACACTTTTTTCCAAAGAGAACTATTTGTCAAAATTAACAAAGGCAGAAGATTGTATAGGTCTTTATTTGCTCTACGCAATGACCCAGAATTATTGTCTTATCTCTGACGGTCTACTGACGGTAAACTTCAAAATTCTGAAAATTGTCTGTAATTCTTACAGAAAAATTAGTTTTTATACAATGAAAAAAAGCTCCCGGGTTTATTTTTGGAATTCTTTTAGTTTCTCCATTCTTTTTGGATCAAGGTATGCCATTATTGTTATCCCACGATTTTGAAATAAAATTGAACAAAGTGAGTGTTAATGCGCGACAGGCACTGGCGGAACGAAAAAGACGTCAATTATCCGAGCAAAATGTCTGAAGACTATTTCAAAGCACTTTTTTTGCGCTAATTCCAAATGTGGATCTAACTTATAGGCTATCCAAATTTTGTTTGGCTTCAATTCTACAAGTGACAAGTATATTGTGTTGACACTAGCCCGAAATTATCCATGTTTACTGCATTCCGTATTTCTTCGTCTTACCACGAGCGTCGCGTATTTTCGCACGCTCTTATACTCCTCTGTCGCAGGCAAATCTTATTGGGAGGGGCAACCCCGGAAGGATGACCACCAATATCTTAGCTCTACTCTGCAATAAAAATTCGTCTGAAAATTCGAAACCTGACTTCTACAGTAAGTCAGTGTAGGTCAAGCAGACACAGACAGAAAGAGGGCTAGAGCGGCCACGACGTCAATACAAAACTGAATTGTGGTTCCAGTGTCGGCTCTTCGTATAAATTAATTTTCTGCGAAATGGCATTAACCGGAATGCAGATTTGACGGTATGAGGAAAAATTGCGAACACACGATGAGGATTTCCCGGACGGATTTTCTACACTTTTAGTTGCAAAATCTCAACGTTTCCGCACGGAAAAAATGTTGCCGAAGACATACCCTGTACTTTGCTGGGCTTCCCTGCTGCAATTTCCATGCGTTGTACTTGTTCACCAAATCGATAATGCTTCTTGAAACGTCATTCATGTAAAAACAAGGTGGGAACGTGTCGAGGGCAACGGCATGGAACTGGTTTGAATCTTTCATTGTCAGCTCAGCAAAGGTGTCAAAATCTTGTAATCGGATGGCCTGTGAAAAAGATAACCTCGTCAAGTAAATTTGCTTTTCTTAACCATCACTATTTAACCTCCGTCATATTCGTCGATCAATGATTATTTTTAAACTGGATCTGTGACTGAAGCTGATTCAAGCCTCAGAGTCTTCATGCTCAGATCCTAAAATCCTGAACGGATTTCTCGCTCTTTCATCGTTTCCGTTAGGAGACGTTGATATTCTTTTTACTTTTCTGTCCGGATCCTAAGATTACACTTTCAGGAGTTTGATCACGTTTAAAGGTACGTGCACACAGGGGCGGTTCGAGGAGGGGGCGTGGGGGGGTGACTCACCCCCCCATGCTTCAGAGAATCGTACTCTCAGTCGTATATTTTGAGCTTGTCTGAATGACAGTCGTATGTTTTGAGCTTGCCAGAATCACATAAAGGCAGTTACATAACGTGAATTTTGCCCGCAGATGACATTTCTAGTCGGATGGCTACGAAGATCTTTCCTAGTCGTAATATTCTGAGTTTGTCAGAATGATAGTCGTATATTCTAGCGTGCCAGAATAACACCAGATCGTGAATTTCGCCAGACGCAAATCACCTGTTCCTTGTCGCATTTACGAACAGATTTTCTAGTCGTATATTCGAGACAGTCGTAAGTTTTGAGCTTGTCAGATAAGGCACCTAATCCTGAATTTTAGTCGCAGATGACCTGGTTCTGGTCGTATGGTTACGTATAGATTTTCTATAACTCATATGTCACGAGTCAATCGTATGTTTTGACTGAGCTTGTTAGAATGACAGTCGTATGTTTCGAGCCTGTCAGAATGACATAAATACAGTTACCGAATCTGATTTTCACCCGGTGGTGCACAGTGTGAACACAACTGGTTTTGTACCAAAACCTTTGTATTTTAGCAGAAAACACGTAGCTGATTTTTGAAATTTCAACAGTAGCCTATCTGGTTTTGTGCAAAAGATCCTTATTCTAGAATAAAACAGGTTGATTTTTGGCTTGCGGAGTAAGGTTTGACCATAAACCGGAGATGTACGCATTGCAAGGACGGGCCTGATGATTGCACCATACTGTTAATGTGTACCAACTTCCGGGAAGATATCCTACTCCGTTCTAGAGTTAACGGGGTTACGGACAGATCTGTAGCACTTACTTTTGTTTGGGTTCCGAAAAAGACCCATAAATGTTTCCAAAACTTCGCCTGCGGCGCTTTTCACGGTAGTCTATTCTCTATCTAGTGGCAGAGCGCAAAGCGCTTCATTTAGGTGCCGTTTTAGGCATAAGATTTGAACCATGTTAAAGCTATAATTTGTGCTGGAAGTAGTTTAACTTTTCCCAGAAAAAAGGCGGATTTAAAAAGTTCCGCCTGCGGCGCCTTTCGTAGCAACGCTTTCACTATTTACTTGAAGCGTGGGTCATTCAGGTGGGTTTTAAGCTTGAGATTTTGGGGTTTGAGCAACATTAAAAACTATAAATTGGATGGGAAGTAGTTGAATTTTGCAAGTCAAAAGTCAGATTCAAAAAATTTCGCCGGCGGCGCTCAGTTTTTCTTTAGTAAATACGTTAGAGGCTGCTGCTTGGGATCGTAGCCACGTTACAAGCAGAATTTAAATGGGAAGTGGTTGAATTTTGCCAGAAAAAAAGGCTGATTTAAAAAAATTTTGCCTGCGGCGCCTTTCGTAGTAGGCCTATCCTATTAGATTTTTTTTTTCAAGGGTGCATCAATTAGGTGGAGTTTTAAGCATGAGATTTTGGGATCTGAGATACATGAAAAGCTAGAATTTGTAGGGGAAACAGTTGAATTTTGCTCGGATTACAAAAAATTTCGCCTGCGGCGCTCAGTTTAAGTTGTCTTGAGCACATCCGTCAGAAACTGGTACCGAAGATTGGCTGTTTCCTGCGAAAGTTCAAATGAACGTCATGCTGAAACTCATAACCTTTTAAAAATCTATGTTTATATTTCTTGAGCCTGTGGTACTGTGCTTTTCTATTTCATTTTTTTTTTTTAATCGACATAATTGCCGATTACCTAGTCGTATGTTTTGAGGTCGTCACCCCCCATGCCCAAGCACTTCGAACCGCCCCTGCGTGCACACACATTCTGGTTTCCGCAGTCGGATGCGAATTTCGTCCTTTGCTCCAATTTTCAATTTCAATTTAATTATTTTCAAACCATTCACGGACCAGCCGAATTTTCGTTTTTTGTCAACAAAAATAACTGTATCAAGATACAAGACCAAAGGTTCCGATGGGATCCCAAAAATTGAATATTTGATCCAGACAAATAGGTTTTGTCTTCGCGAGATCCAGTGTTAAGGTCTGGAAGTGCATCCGATAAAACCAGAAAGGCTATTTGGCTACAATATTCACGACTAGAAACGAAGCATTTATTTAGACCATCCAAAAGGTCCCGGTTTCAGCCGGATTCCAGACGAACTATATATCCGGCAAAAAAAAATTGTCATATACGAATTCAGCATCTGTTCTTGCCCCCAAATCGGACATCTAATCAACTACAAACACAACTTTTGCTTTCAAAAATTTTCCAGTTTCAGCCGGATTCCGACCTAAACACTTGTCCGAGTAGAAAATGCTTTTCATATAAAGATTCAGCATGTCTTCTTACCCCTGAAACGAACATCTAATCAACTTCAAATAAAACTTCTACTTTTAACAAACTTTCCGGTTTTGGCCGGATTCCGGACGAACTACTTGTCCGGCAAAAAAATGATTGTCATATACGGGTTCAGCATCTCTTCTTACCCCTAGATCGAACATCTAATCAACTTCAAATAAAACTTTTACTTTTAACAAACTTCCCGGTTTCGGCCGGATTCCAGGCGAACTACTTGTCTGGCGAAAAATAACTTTCATATTCGTGTTCAGCATGCCTTTAACCCTATATCGAACATCTAGTCAACTTCAAATAAGACTTCTACTTTTAACAAACTTTCCGGTTCTGGCCGGATTCCGGACGAACTACTTGTCCGGCGAGAAAACGGTTTTCATATTCTTGTTCAGCATGCTTTCTTACCCCTATATCGAACATCTAATCAACTTCAAATAAGACTTCTACTTTTAACAAACTTTCCGGTTTTGGCCGGATTCCGGACGAACTACTTGTCCGGCGAGAAAATGGTTTTCATATTCGTGTTTAGCGTGTCTTCTTACCCGATAATCGACTATCACATTAGCTGTTTAAAAAAAATTTGCTTGCCCCTTAATTTAAACCCCCTCCCCCACCCCTAGATGTAAAGCTACAGAGCCCATCTACGAGCTCGACCTTACTCTTGACCCAAAGAATCCCCACACCAAGTTTCATCAAAATATCTCACTGCCTTCGAGAGTTATCGTGCTTACAGACGGACGGACGGACAGACGGACAACTTTTGCGTTGTCATATGTATCCCTCCACTTACGTTTTGGGATCCCAAAAATGACGTCCTACGTAAAACGAATCAATTCAACAACAACAACAAAACAAGATTTGGCTCCAGATTTGGACGCATCGCCGTCCGAATTATACATGGCCCGAATACAACGACGCGAATTTCGCATGCGTTTTCGCATTCGAAATCTTATCGGATTGTATATGAACGTAGCTAAGCACCTGGATTCTCATCTTTACTATGACGGATCCCGAGAATATTTATGTTATGACCCTTCTACGTGTTATCTTTTCGCGAAACAAAACGTGTTATCTTTTCGGTTGAAACATACATATTCTCGGCTATTAGATTCAACACAAGGATGCGCATCCGTGTGTTATATATTATCAAACTTCTGAAAGTGCGTGAACGGTGGACCCATTAAGCTCTTTGGGTGGACCACACAGTGATCAAATTTAGGCAGGCTTCATCTACCATATAGAAATATTATGATATGACGGCGGAGAAAATTGGCAGATTAGATTCAAATCGCGCTGTGACAATGCAAACAAGATACGAAATTTATTTGAGCGTCTTATCTCACGAAAATCAGTATTTCCTTTAGCAAACATATGGTCTAGACCAAATCGAATACAGTGTTTCCCAAGGAACCTACTTTCGTCAGTAAAATGAGACACAAATTTCAGAGGGCCTACTTTTTCCTCGAACTTTGCTAGGGGAGGGAGGGATAAACCTTCGTAACGAACTAACCTTGATCATTTCTTCAATACGTTTAGGAACTATCGTTTTGGCTCTGTGATGAAGGAGCTCACTGGTTTCGCGGGATCTTTTCATGCCGTCTTTGGAGCTCACATCCTTTTCTTTGTGGCTTACCTAAAAATAAGAAAAACAGCTTGATCATATGATTTAACCTTGCCTATCATATTAATTAAACTTGCCTTGGAAGGCAAACCTCAGCTGCATTGATCCTACTCATTATTTTTACCATTTACTGTCTTTATTGTGCGCATGCAGTCATAACTAGGGCCTTTCAAGTTGTGTGGGGGGGGGGGGGGCACCAGTGCCAGATCCCAATCCAATTTTGGGCTTTCCCGAAACTGCTTCAATCTCTGTCGAAAAGAAAGGATCAATTCAGGCAACATGCGGAAACAAGGAGTAGGCTAGGTTAAAGCCAGCCTGAGTGTCTTCGACCTATATGCCACATTGTTTGTTTTCAGTCTCCTCCCCCCCCCCCCCACCCCAACAGATAAAATAACCCTCTTTCATTCGCAAGCGCCCCCTCGAAGTAGGCTTTATCCTCGCGCCGATGTCTTGAGTTAGCTTTTTCTGAAGAAGTCACGCAAGGAGTCAACAAGAATCAGTTACGACGCCAACTTCTTTATCTGTACTGCGCTATTTAAGCTCTAATGCGTAAATAAAATGTCATCGTCGTAGTTGTGTCACTTAATTTTGTTGATGCTAATGGTCCGTCTTCTGAAGTGGATAATCATTCATTGATTTCTTTTGTATTATCGTCATTCCGTCGATCAGGCTCGGTATCTGACTCCCATCCCGCAGAGGGCATGTCAAAGGTTGAGTTGAATATCTTATTGTCAATCATTCAATAATAGCAGGCTGGCCGACTGACATTCTCTCGGCCCAACCTATGCAGATTCTACTCAACCTGGCACCTTCTGTTTCAATCACATGTTTCAAATCTAAGATTACTTACGACAAGTATTACGGCTCGCAGATCAGGCCACCTCGACTCGGCGGCAACTTGGACGGCTTTAGAGTCCTGACCATCAAAGCTTACGCCAGCTTGCCACCAGACGAATCCGCCATATATGGACCGACATGCAGACCCTGAGCCACGTCGAGCAACTTGGGTGAGATCAAGGTCGGAAAGGACACCGATGCCGTACAGCTTCGCAAGGCAGTAAACTGGAAAGAACGACTCAATCACACACACTGCACCAATGCCTCCTGAAAGGTCATGCAAGGATGGAAACGGCGTGGAAATTCTCTGAGATCGAGATCCGAGAGGCGAAAGATGACATACAGCCAGTAGCGTATATTCCGATTTGTTTCGGGAGGGGCGACAGCTCACTGAAAATATGCGGCCGAATGCCATCCCCTTTCCGGCCGGAAGGCCGAAAAATTTTCGGCGATTTTTTCATTTTTTGACCGTTTTTAACACTAAAATCACCTCTAGCCAGACTAAAATTCGACTCCAAATGACGATTTTGTTAAAAAACGAGGTGCAAACAACACCTTTTAATCTTCTAATCATTCACATTACGACTCAAAACCTGTTTCTGAGATTTATTACTGAACCGTGCTGTAAATAATTTCGATTGATCTTCTCAATTTGTATTTTAGCGTACGTTTTTACCGTAAAAAACTCCTTTTCCGAGAATTTCGGGTGAGGGTCGCCCGTGTTTCGCACACGTTTTTCTCACTAAAAATCCCTTTTTCAAGAATTTCGGGGGGGGCGATCGCCCCTGTCGACCCCCCTAAAATACGCTACTGCATACAGCCCTGGAAGGCTGTAAACTAGAAACGGCTCAACTATACAGTGCATCAGTACATGTTCAGCTTAAAAGTCTTGTAAGACTGAAATGTCCATAAAGCAGAGAACTACGTTGACCGACAGTCGAACAGGATGGTCAGCAGTAGATTCCGTATCCTCAGTTCCACAAAATCATTGGTTTCAGGAAGGCCGACAACCTACATGATTTCTCTACGTCATTGTGCGTTCGAAAACCAAGAAGGGACTGACTCATCTGCGTTATTCTCATCGTTGATTTTCTTAACTTAAAAACTTGGTTTTCGTAATTAAAAAACAGACTAATTTTTAACGGACGATTTCTTTGTTTAATTCCTAACGGCGAAGGTAATAATTAAGAGGTTAAATCGAATAAAGAGTATATATTGAAATACAATAAATTCTGCCAGTAAAGGAAAACAGTATGTAAGTGTATGGTGCGATTTGGCTGGGAGTTTCATAGCGACTCGAACGCTATGTATATCCGTATCACACCAAGCCTAAGGCCAAAATACACCAAACAAAGTGCCGGTCTGCGTCTTCGCTGTCTTAGGCTACGTTCTGTAGGGAGCAAAACATGGGGGCAAGATAATCCCGGGGTCAATGTGTGGAGGTACCGAAGTAAGACAAAAACTCGTAGTAAGGCAAAGGAGATATACTGAACAATACACTCACATTGTCGCAGATGGTTGACACGATTAGTCCAGGCACAACAACTGTGGGGAAACAACAAAATCTAGATGGTACTCTGACTGCTCTGATATAATGTTGCCGAGGGACGAGGGTGGAGGCGAACGGTGGGGGAACGGCGGTGCTCACTCGAACCCCCGACCTTCTCTCACTACAAGTCCACCCAAGATTACAAGAACAGTCCCAACTGATAGAACATAGTAAAAATGATCAACTATATAGTATGTGCCATGCCATGTAATACGATGTCATTTCTAGAAATAGACGAAATTTAGTCCTGTTAATTTTCATTTTCCTAGATGGAATTTTACGAGTCGGGGGACTCGCTCCTTCTGACTTACCTAGGGTAGCAAAGCCGGCAGCGCTGGAGGCCAAACCGGCGGCAGTGGCAAAGTTGTTTTCAGAGCATATCCTTAGTTTCCACTGAGTAGATTCTTGCCTTTCCTCTGATGCGTGTTTCTTGGCTAAAATCAGTAGCCCATAGATTAAATCAAAGAAACTGGTTAGTTCCAGGTCCTCTCACAGAGGCTGACAATCCACTATCCTAAACAGCGCCTGCCCAGGATACAAATCAGAAAAAAAAATCATCAAAGCAGAAGGATACATAACAGCTTTGTAACCGCGTGTATGTTGATTCCTATACAAGTCCCTCGTTTGGTATCTGATTTCAGTAAGCTGGGACGACAAAACCATCTGTTTTTGGTGTATCCTGGATAGATACGAGGAAGTCCGGCTTACGCTGTCAAAGATCATCCGAAAATAAAGCACCGTTTAATTATTTCATTCATACGTTGTTCAGAAGTTCAGGTTCTTGCCAGGAATCAAGCAACGTTAGCATGATTAGGAAAAATTCCATTAAAAAAAAATACAGAAATAAATAATCCATCGAAAATTCTCACGAGAAGATGTGGAATGCGGCATTGAACTTCTGAACTCTGCCTTATTCCTTAATCCAAGTAGAAAAAGTTTTGTTTCCTAAAATTTAAGCGGCAACTGGATTCACTCACCTTCTTCAATACATGTCCTCATTCGGTCGTTGATCGGGAAGGGTCTAGAAAAACAAAGGTATCAGAGTATGCGCTAATAACTGAAACAGAATTCTCGACAAAAAGACAGTCCTTCTATAAGGGCTTGCAAAAATCGCACTTACAGATCAGCCCCCCCCCCTCCCGAAATGTTGTGGTAATACATACTTTCCATTCAGCCAAAATGAGTCTTCAGTAAATGACGGACTGCACGCAATAGTTGTTCTGCTTCGAATCTGGAATGGAAGGTTGAACGTATTATGACTCAGAAAATTACTGCATTTCTTTCGGGGGGAGTAAGGGAAAGCGAGGGTCATCTCATTACTTGTGTTTTTGCAGATATCATGGTATCTGATATAGCCTACGGTCTAAAGTCGTTTTTGCAGTTATCGTGGTATCTGATTCTGATACCACGGTCAAAAGGCGTTTTTGCAGTTGTCGTGGTATCTGGCCAGTTACCGTGGTAACTGATATTCATATATCACGGTCCGACCGTGGTATCTTGTCGTGGTATCTGAAAAGTCATCTCACTTTCATCAGATTTTGTCAAATTGGTGAAAAAGAAGTTCAACACTTAGTGATGTAACTGGATATCAGTTTTTCTTTTGGGATGATTTCGAAAAGTGCAATTTCGGCAATAGTCGTTTTTTCAGTGGACCGTATATCAGATACCACGGGATACCATGGTATCCGCAAAAACGCAACTATTATGATCCTAACTTGATCTTGTCTCAGATAAGATTTGTGATTTTCGCAAATTATAAATCTGTACCGCATCCATCGTACCTATGATACTAATTCACTTTATACACGTTATACTTGCATCAATTCCGTTTCCACTAAATTTCAAACATGTATCAGAAACGGATCCATTTAAAAACTCTAAAAGTAAATCTAAAAGTAAAACATGCAAGTCAGCCAATGAGTCGCACGGCAACGGCAGCGAAGAAAAAAGGATATGCTTGAAAGGCCATTTTATCTCTTCACGAGAGACAATCGCCATAATCGTAAAATGTACAGAAATTCACATAACTTACGTGATCAACATGAAGTGTCACGGACAGAGAATCATTCATAGGCAAAATCAGTTCATCATTCCGTTTGCCCCCTGGAAAAACAAACTGTTTAGCCTAAAAAATCGCCAGTGTGAAGCTAGACCTCGGCAGTCAATATCCTCCAGTAACGTCCAGTAACGTCTTATTTATTCTTGGTAACGTTGAGTGCAGAGCAAAATCAGAGTATAAACTGTCAAGAAATAAACTTTGTATAACTACCTGAAATCACACTTGCTAGCGACAAGGCTGTATTGTCTATATAGTCGTCGGTGCAGACTCTATTTTTCTTTCTCTAGACTTAAAGGTTTGTGAAACAAAATGGAAGTATTCCCCTAAACAATATTATTTTCTTATCAAGAATGGGTTGAGTGGATAGAGGAGAAAAGTGAAGCACTTAAAATGATACAAAAAATACCTTGCATGTATTATTTTTTGTATCCAGTCGCTACTAAATTAACTTTCTCAGTACTATTAAAATAAGGCAGATATCTCGACAAGAGTTGTATATTCTACCTATTACATAGGTACCGTGCCACTACAAACAAAGAAATACCTCCTTGGATTCTTCAAAGTTTCCCGGGGGTGCCTTTACAAATAGAAGCAAAAGCTGCAGATACGACAAACTTATGAACTTCGGTACTCACAGTACTTGATAACAGCAATGTTGATTGGGCCTTCACATGTCTGGATAAGCATCTTCAAGAAACGAGTTGGCGGCTTTTGAAGTTAGATGTTTGACCTAGAACAACAAAACAAACCTGGGCTGCAGCTGAAGAAAATTTACCACAGATATTTTTTGGAGACTGTAAATCACTTAGCCTTAAATCTTACTCACTGTGTGCATTGATGTCACTTCGATCCTACACCCCAGCACAGTAGACCGAGTGCGGTGAAAGTTTCGACCGCACTCGGTCTACTGTGGTCGCAGCCTCCTTCAGCTAGGCCAGTAACGTGCGAACATTCTCAAAATCTGAACTGAAACCTTGAAGAGGCAACCTCAAATTGCTTCTTGTGTACTATAAAAAATGTTTACTTGTACTTTAGAAACCTTACTTGCATCCACGATGTTGGCTTTCTAGAGACATTGTCCAGTGCACATAACTGAGACAAAGGACTGGGATCGGGCCATGTCGTAAAACAAATATTTGTGCTATGTTTGTTGATGGGATAGGGCTATGCTGTAAAAGAAATGCTTGTGCCACGGGGAAGCCACAGGGGAAACGAAAACAAGACGACTCACTGTCTGCCAGATTTTAACATGTACTTTCTGCTAGGACCATCCTGCACAGTATGAAGAATACCGGAAAGACACCGAGTCAACACAGAAACCAGCCAACGTTGTGACTACCGGGAATTCCGACCAATCCGCAAAGTCCATTTCGAAGTCCCTGAAGCCCCAACCCTACCCTGAAGAATCAGAAAAGCAGAAGAACTTCATATCATGTCTTCTTAACTTCGTAGCCGACAGTATAGACGACATGATCGATGCAGCACCTGTTCGCCTCAGCTGCTATGCCCATACGCTACAGCTGGCAGTAGGAGATGAAGGAGGAGAAGGAGAAGAAGTCTGCTTTTATCTTCTTACAGGTCTACGTCTCCAAGCGACCAGTCAACTTCTAGAGATGTCAGCCTGGAACCTCCCACCAAACGACCACGCTTCCAGTGCATCCGGAAAAGCCAGTCAGTACCACTAGCGCATTCCGATGAAGTAGCTCGTTACTTGAGTGAGCCTCTCTGCGACGATGATGCCAACCCCCTCTCCTATTGGCAAGACAACAAGACTGAATACTCCAATATTGTCTGCGCTTGCACAGAAGTACTTGTTTATCCCAGCGACTTCTGCTTCCGTGGAAAGGATCTTCAGCATTGCTGGGAAAATCATGACGCCACAAAGGACGAAGCTGACTGAGCAGAACTTTTCGAGTCCTATTTTCCTCAAGTGCAACAGCGGCAGGTTGAATGCATGAAATTTATTTAATTTTTAAATACTGACGAATAAAGATTATGTTCAATTTAAACAGATTTTTCCGTCCTTTCCTTTCGAGGAATCGGCAATTTCTCCTTGAATCGTTTCGAATCGTGAATTGAATCGTTTTTTTTGGTGAATCGAATTGTTCTGTTGGACAACTGAATTGTAATCGTAAATCAAATTGCGACCGTTAGCGGATGAGTGAATCTTGAATTGTGCGATTCCAAAGGTGGTCGAATTGCACAAGCCTGGGTAAAACTGTAATAAAATACTAGACAGAATAACATCCCTTTACTGAGCCCCAGAAGCAGCTTCCGATAACCAACAGGGCAAACATGTCTGAAGAAAAGACAGAAGAACAGCAGCAAAAAGGATCATCTATAGTAGCACAATAGCCTGGCGCAATAAACTGCTCACCAGCATGGACAAGACAACGGATGAGTGAATCTTGAATTGTGCGATTCCAAAGGTGGTCGAATTGCACAAGCCTGGTTCCATGCATGTTTACCCCCTATTTCTCATCTCTAATCGACGTTAGAAAAATCTTTGACTTTGATAAAATTCCTTGTTTTAGCACTGCTTTCCGAGGGAACTACTTCTCTTATACAGGAGGGGCATCCAACCTCGTTTTACACAACCTCGACAGCGGCCCGCTAAAATGTTGAAATGAAAGATAGATAGGCAATCAATAGCCATATAAATAGGTGTTTCTTCAAAGTCATGTGTCCAAAAATATACTAAATTCTGTACCTTTTGTCCATTTAGTACAGGAGGGTAGGGTACCTAACCTCGTTTTTACACTACCCCGATTTTTGCCGCGAAAATGTTTAAATGAAATGTACAAGCTGTCCTGACAGTCAAGAGGCAAAATATGACTTTTTCAAAGTCACATGTCCAAAAATATTCAAAAATTCTATTTCTCATCTCTAATCGACGTTAGAAAAATCTTTGACTTTGATAAAATTCCTTGTTTTAGCACTGCTTTCCGAGGGAACTACTTCTCTTATACAGGAGGGGTATCCAACCTCGTTTTACACAACCTCGACAGCGGCCCGCTAAAATGTTGAAATGAAAGATAGAAGTTATCCTGGCAATCAATAGCCATATAAATAGGTGTTTCTTCAAAGTCATGTGTCCAAAAATATACTAAATTCTGTACATTTTGTCCATTTAGTACAGGAGGGTAGGGTACCTAACCTCGTTTTTACACTACCTCGATTTTTGCCGCGAAAATGTTTAAATGAAATGTACAAGCTGTCCTGACAGTCAAGAGGCAAAATATGACTTTTTTGCCGCGAAAATGTTTAAATGAAATGTACAAGCTGTCCTGACAGTCAAGAGGCAAAATATGACTTTTTCAAAGTCACATGTCCAAAAATATTCAAATTCTGTGCCTTTTTTTATCCATTTTGTAATGTTTTAAAAACCTGTTTTCTGCCTATTGACTTTGCTAACTCTTCCTTTTCCGTCATTTTTGAGTGGATTGAGGAGAGATTAGAATGAAGTTATCTTGTTTGAAAAGAAAAATATGTTTAACTAGAAAAATTGAAGCAATATTTATTTATCCAATATGTAAACCATTCAGTTAGCCTGGTATGTTTGTCATATTTGTTGGTTCCTTTTTAAGCCAGATGGATATTTCTGAAGGAAAGACTTCACTGGAAATTTGAAATCTTGTCTGAGGTTGGATACCCCTCCTGTAGCTGTTTTAAAATCTGTTTTCTGCCTGTTGACCTTGCTATCATTTTTCATCATCTTTTTCATAATTTTTACGTAGATCGAGGTCAGGTTGGAATGAAGCAATCTTGTTTGAAAAAAAAAAAAATGTTTAACTACAGGAGGGGTATCCAACCTCGTTTTTACAAAACCTCGACCGTGGCCCGCTAAAATGTTGAAATGAGAGATAGAAGTTATCCTGGCAATCAATAGGCAAAATATCACTTTTTTCAAAGTCACGTGTCCAAAAATATACTAAATTCTGTGCCTTTTGTCCATTTAGTAGCTGTTTTAAAAGCTGTTTTCTGCCTGTTGACCTTGCTAACTCTTCGTTTTTCATCATTTTTACGTAAATCGAGGTCAGGATGGAATGAAGCAATCTTGTTTCAAAATAAAAATATGTTTAACTAGAAGTATTGAAGCAATATCCAATATGTAAACCATTCAATTAGCTTCAACCTAGTGTTTTTGGCATATTTCTTGGTTCCTTTTTAAGACAGATGGATTATTCTGAAGGAAAGCCTTCTCTGGAAATTTGAAATCTTGTCTGAGGTTGGATACCCCTCCTGTAGAAGTACAGTAGAGGTATGCTTATGTGAACAGTTATTTTAATGTGAACACTAAAGTTTTTGGCTAAATGGTAGACCAAAGATCCAAAATACCTGGACAGGTGATTTCATCTACCCTTCTTACCTACTTTGACAAACTTGCAGTTATCTTTTTTAGACACAGCAAGTGCATGAAAATGGCAAAATCTGAAGCCAACAAACGTTCACAGAAGCATACCTCTACTGTACTGAAGCAATATTTATTTATGTATCCAATATGTAAACCATTCAATTAGCTTCAATCTAGTGTTTTTGGCATTTTTCTTGGTTCCTTTTTTAGGCCAGATGGATTATTCTGAAGAAAAGCCTTCTCTGGAAATTTGAAATCTTGTCTGAGGTTGGATGCCCCTCCTGTACGAAAGTTAAGTTCAACAATGGATTCAAGTCAACAAAATGTTAAAAAAGGGAAATTTCCTTACACTTACAGTCGTAGCTGTCAAGAAGCAAAGTCTAATGAAATAGGAACTAATTTAGTTAGCCTAGCCTAGGACTAAATTTAGTTGTTTTAGGTAGGTAACAGTCTAGTACACTAGCCCCTTTTCAGGCATGGTGCTCAAACGTCTAGCACCATGCCTGGGTGCTAGACGTTCAAGCACTGTACCTTGGATTTCATGTATAGTGCATGGATTTCAGTATACAGTGCATGCATGAAAAACACAGTTTCTGTCATCACAACTGAGCACTGGCTCGGATAGGGCTGAAATTACTACCATGAATTAGAGAAATCAAAGACAATCCTTATCATATTTTTCATAACAGAAACAAAAGGACGCGACTGATGATGGAGATGAAAAACCTCATTTCCTTTTCTACATAGTCAAGGGTTTTGCATGCAAAGTTTCCCGTGCCTCAGCTTTTTCTACCTAACAGTCAACCAAAATATTGGCTCCTAGGGCACTCTACATGGAAAATAGATAGGCTGCTGTCAGATTTTTCATCTCCATCATCAGTCGCGTCCTTTTGTTTTTGTTAGGAAAAGTATGATAAGGATTGTCTTTGATTTCTCTAATTCTTGGTAGTAATTTCAGCCCTATCCGAGCCGTTGATAAGTTGTGGTGACAGAAACTGTTTTTCATGCATGCACTGTATACTGGAATACATGCACCATACATGAAATCCAAGGTACAGTGCTTGAACGTCCAGCACCCAGGCATGGTGCTAGACGTTTGAGCACTGTGCCTGAAAAGGGGCTAGTGTACTAGACTGGTAGGTAACATTTAAAAAAAATTTGGGCTAGCTAGGCCAGGCCAATTTTGAAGTTGGCAACCGCTCCTGTACCCTGTTTGGCCTGTTAGGTAAACTTTACCAACCTTCCTTCTTAAGGTAAATCCAATCCAACAACACCTAGGCTAAGTCTCCCAGGTGTAGCAGAGGTGTAGGGGACTGAATGTGACAGAATCTGTCCAAGTCTGATCTGATTTTTCCACGGATTTTTCCACTGACTGACTAGTGACTGGCCCAGCAAGCGGCGACCCGCCGTTTCTCCTCTGGTTCTTCCCAAATGTTTACTTTATTGGACCGATTTGCTATGCTCTCTAGCGATCACACTTGGGACATTTTGTTCAAGAATCAGCTGCTAGATGGCAACCACCATGTTTAAAAAAAGAGTGGTAGATTCTGAGACAGCTTTCATCAACTGAAAATTTTGGCTGCTTATCCAATCGTATCCTGGTCGTCCAAAAGCCATGTGAAAAACTTCTTCATACGGGCCCCGAAATAGCCTTCCCCCCCT
The DNA here is from genome assembly GCA_023053555.1 of Branchinecta lindahli. Classification (NCBI taxonomy): domain Eukaryota; kingdom Metazoa; phylum Arthropoda; class Branchiopoda; order Anostraca; family Branchinectidae; genus Branchinecta; species Branchinecta lindahli. The sequence goes on along the minus strand of JAKZAO010000007.1, from coordinate 5,685,452 downwards.
CCCAGTAACCTGTGAATGAATTGCGGTTGACGTTAAAAACTGTTTCGAACTTAATGTTATTGCTTCTAACTTCTAACCAATGCCACTCGGAACAAGTAAAGTATAACAAAAATATGACAAAACTGCTAATTTATTCAGCTTCCTTTAGATTTTAATTCCATAGTTTTCCAACCTGTTTACTCACCACCTGTCACTCTTTATGGATGAACAATCAGGTAATCATGAATGAAATATTTGGTAATTTAGATCGAGATCTAGATGTCAACAAGCATTATTTAATCTCTTCTTTCATTCTTATGTTCCTTCGTATGTTCTTACGTGGGATAGGAATGTTTGAGACTGAAATCTTGTATCGTCATGGCATGGTCTCAAATCTGAACGTAAACATGTGAAAAGCATAATTTGAAGATATGGACTAGGATTAATAAGTTCAAGATTTGATACTGACTTTCAGTCCCGTTTACGATTGGAACGGTACCATGCAGCGCTCGCCAGGATAGATCTTTCTTTCTTTATTTATTATTACATGTGGCGTTAAGATTTAGCTTGTCGCCAGGGCCGTATCCAGGGGAGTAGGGGTTTTACCCCCCCCCCCCACACACACACACAAATATCAAAAAAATAATCTTTCGGATAGGCTTTAATCTATAATCTATATCTTTTCTGCACTTGTTGGTATGGACTAGGTCTGACCCGCGCCCCCCCCCCCCCACGAAAAAGATTCCTGGATACGGGCCTGCTTGTCGCCATATGAAAATCCGTATCGTGTCTGTGGCGGTCGTCTTCTAAAACATTTCTATAGGCGTATTCTCGCCATTCCCAATTTGGGGAATTAAGGGGAACGGCAAGAATAGTGGGAGTCACTCCACGCGGAATACGCGTACGGAAAACAACGAGAACACTAGGGATACTTCCAAAATAGATTTTGTTCGATTCGATCGAGAATTAGTCCGGATCCGGTTTATTTATTTATTATCTTTTTTTCACCATCAAAAATTGATTCCCCTCCGAGTCTGAAAGGGAGTCCTTTTTGATGATGGTGAGGGTAATCGCAGCATTCCACGTTTGTGGGGACTCGCAAGAATACGGGGAGTCCCTGGGACAAACAAAAACGCAGGGACTCCTCAAAAGGAGTATTCGGGGAACGGCGAGAATACACCTTATACCTGCACAATTTTTTTGTTTTCTTTTCTATCCCAACCCCTGAATTACTTTCTCAGGGGGTTCGCTCGACTTCATAAGATCACGACTTCTTTCGCACGACGATTTCCGCTGGGAAAAGGGCTCTGGGGGTCGTCTCGGGGTTGCACTCTTCTCTGTGGGAATCTTTCCGACTCGGTGTGAGCTTGCATGTGAAAAGCGACCTAAAAATTCTTGTGACCGGTTGTGTGTGAGAAATATTTATTTTCTTGAAATTAGTACGGGTGCGAACCTTCCGTCGCTTGACAGCCAAAACGCTCACAAAGACCGAGACGTTTCAGCTGCCGCAAAAACTACAGTTTAAGACTTTCATTGATGGATAATCGATTTCTACGGCGATTATTAGTTTCTTGAAAGACGTTGAGAAACACGGTGCGACAAAGGGGCATTTGAGTAGGGAATTTTTTTAGGGGTGGGAACCCGAGGCGCGACTCCTCACGCTGCATCTTTAAAGTGGGAAGAAACGGTAGAGCAGCTGCCGCGGTTCTTGGGACACAAAGGTAAAGTTCCAAGACGCTCAAGACGCTCCAGGTGCATCTGCTAGAAACACGAGTGGGAAATTCGGTTACTCTTTCTTTGTGCGAGTCGGCATGTGCGTCGTTTCTATTGATGATCTGTCATCGGAGATTGAAGATTTAAGGGCGGTTTCTCAAAGCGTGCTCCGGAACAAGATTCCAAGGGGCGCAAGTTTCGACTGGATGATCTGGGAATGACTCGTATCTTTTTATCGTCGTGCTATAGAAACGCCCAGGTACCTGGTACGATACTAAAGTATGCGAATCTTCATATGAATTAGTTAATTGCCTAGATTTCGGTTGTGTGTAGTTTTTTTTTTTTTTTAAAGAAGAAAAGCTAAAAGTGGGGAATTATGAGTTAAAATTTAGAACAAAGAATTAGAATTTAATTTGACAGTGCAAAACGGATACGCCAGCTGGATTCTATTAGAGCTATATTTTGGCCCTTCTTCGCAAGAGTCCTCTTCAGGCTCATGCCGCTCAAGCTGGAAAAAGAAATACTGCTCTAATAAAATTCAGCTGACAAATCCGTTTTGCACTGCCCAGTGTGATTCGAAGTCAGCTTTGGCTGAAGGAACACATACAGAATTTAAACAGTCACTATCACTTCTAATAAGTCGTCGCGAAGCTTTCCTACGGAACTTGTTGGGATCCCAGAATGTAAGTGGAGGGATACCTGTGACTTAGTAAAAGTTGTCCGTCTGTTAGCACGATAACTGTCGAAGGAGTTGAGATATTTTAGCACGATAACTCTCGAAGTAGTTGAGTTATTTTGTTATAACTTGGGCTTTGGACCAAAGTAAAGGTCAAGTTCGTAGATGGGCTCGGATTTTGTCTAAGGTCGATTAAAGGTTCAATATCGGAGTAAAAATACGTGCTGAGCTCATATCTGAAGTTTATTTTCTCGCTGGTAAAGCAATTCGCTCAGAATCTGGAATCTGACAAAAATTTGGTTGAACTGGAGTTTAATTCTCATGTTTATTAGAGTTTTGGGTTCGGGGGTAAGAACGCATGCCGAATCCGTATCTGTTTTTATTTTTCTCAAGGGCTCTAGTTGGGGAGAAGGAGAGGTTAAAGATACAGGGGCATGAAAGTCAGCAGTTAAACTAGGTGGAAGGCTGTTAAGCAGGAAATAGATAAGATGAATCGGAAAACTTTTTTGTCGCGCCTTGAATGGACAGTTTGGTTAGAATCATCGGCGGAAGTTTGCGAATGAACCTAATTATCAGATATACTTTTCGGTGAAAAAATTATCTCTATAAGTATTGTCCAGTGGATCTCGATCAGGGATCTGCAAGTTGACATTGCAAGTTTGCGGATTCAGGAATCTGTCAGACCTGATTATTGTCTGTGTCAGGAAGTTAAAAAATATTAAGTTTTGGGATCCTATCGAATCCTTTGGTCTTGTTTTATGGTAGTTACACAATGTTGCTTTCTGCTCCTACACACATATATTTCTTAACGAAGTTCCGCATTCGGGACTTGGCAAACCGAATTATCTCAAAATGCATGTTTTGTGAAAGGAAACAATTTAGAAATAATTTTGCGGAAATGTGCCGAGTCAAAAGGGACATGACAAGGAAAGACGCTTCGGCAATTATTTACTCGGCGCTACGAGATCCCTTGTCCATTCAGATGCGTGAGAAGGGTCGCTACCCGAGTCTGGGGGTTGATCCATTGACGAAACCTGTTATTATCAACATAAATCCCATGCCGTCAGAACGAGGAATCCCTTTCACACTTTGCCTCGTTTTATTGTTGATGGCATTGGTTACAGAAATACCTAAAAAGTCTGAGTATAAAAAGCCCTTATCGGATTTTGGTATTTTGTCGGCAGCTCGCCCGTAATTTAATAAACACAAAACTGTTGGGTTTCGGACCCCCCCCCCCACACACACAACTATATATTAAACGGGTGTCGGTAGCCCCCCCCCCCCCCCCCGTTGAAGAGGCCAGTCTGTGAGTGAGAAACTTACTGAACAAGTAGTTCCTGAGTGATACGCAGAAATTTACTCAGTATGTGATTGCAAATTATTCACAGATGATCAATTATGCTCGAAGAAGGAATTTAAGGTTCCCGGCGTCGCAGAATCAGAAGAAAAATAGTCAAAGGATCAGTTTGTCGCACTTTGGCAAAAGGAAACGGGCAAAGAAGAAACATCATATTTTGAGCCCGTCTTTAATAATACCAAGAATAGCAACAAAGGTTTTCAGGGTTGACCTACAAACAAACTGGTACCCAAGTTACCATCATTAAAACCTCACCATCGCCTTCTTAGATTATTTTAGTTTTAATTTGTGCAATTTTGTTTTTTATTTTCTCTTTTTCTTCTTAATCACGCCACTGTTTAGTTTTGTTAAAGTTTAACTGAAAAGCCAACTTATTTTTATGTCATTTAGTTGAATACACTGAATGATTTGGATTCTGCAAAGGGACTTTTTTTGTTTTCCACTATCTGCTCTAGTTATGACGTACAGAATATCTGCGGCCGTCTCCACAGCGAAAATTCTACTATGACGCGGGAAATTTTTATCTAAACACAAACAAGGCTTTTCAGTGGGCAGTAGCGATATTGGTTGCATAGTGCCTGAACAAAAAAAAAAGTCATAAATCTTTCTTGTAAGGCATACAACAAATTAGAGGTACCACAAATCTTACGAAAATTCCACTATTTGAAAATCGATTATTCCTGAATATCGGAACAAACAAGTAACGCATTTTCAGCGGGTCTTCAAGCCAATTTAAGTGAATAAGTGATGGGTAACTAGATTGTCATATCCCAGTCCTTTTCGGTTAAACTTTAAGACTTTGGTGGGTCATACACGGTCATAAACATACTTATTTACTTACTGTGTGGCTAACCAAGACATACATGTAATTATGCAGACTAGTTAGGTCTAGTGAATAACCCGATGGTGATGTTGAAGTGCTCGAAGAAGAACCCATTGTCTGACCACGGCGAGACACTGATGACTATCGCTTAACTATTTTCGTGCGACTCGGCGAACTGCTGGTCACTACCGGCCATGATTTATCGTTTCGCTTCGAAGTGGCCATAAGTTTATTCTGCGAGGTTGTTAAATTTAAAATTTCCCAGAATGACATATTTTTCACACGAACAAATTCTTCCTTTTCAGTTTCATTTTTCACGTGAGAGCATTCATTTGACGTTACGGTTCCTGAACGTCAAAATGTATTCACTTTGATCATTGCGGTATGTAAAGTGATCACTTCCGAAATGAGTTTCCCATCGTGATGGTGTTTCCGCATTTTGGTCCGTGACGGAATATCTCATGTACCTGCTCTAAACTGGTGAGATAATTCCCATAGATGCGATAGAAATTCGATGGGTTCATTCAGTCCTAGACGGAAGTTCTCATGAAACTAATTAGAGGGTTTACCCGGGCTCACCAAACTAGGCAGTTGTCATTTCAGGACATCAGAACAGTAATGGGAAAGAGGGGCTGTTTCAACGAAGAGGCATACCCATTGGTTTCTAGGTGATGCTCGCATTCCTTTGTACCAACCCATCCGACGAGCTAGGCAGAGCAGCAAAGAGCAAACTGTCTACGAGCCCCGCTCTTTAGAGGGGTCACGCGACTGCGGTTCAGAATAATATTGACTTGGTCTAAAATGACTTGTTAGAAAATTACAGTCGGGCTTTCTTAAATTGTTTCGGTACGAAATAGGTGTGTGTAATGTACAGTGGTGATGGTCGTCTGAATCTAGCAGCCGACAACTGGGAGACACTATGCAAGGGTGGCCCGAAATTTCGACTGTGTGGGGGCCTCCACAGGGTTAGCCTGGCACTGACTAAAAGGATATGAAATTATAAAATGTAAATGTATATGTGAAGAATTGGCGGTAAGCTGAGATCCATGTGTATAGTGTGTTTTGACTGAAAGTTGAAAAAAAAACTTTGATTCAAGGATTTTTTTACAGTGTTGTACTGGAATTTCAGGTCTGCTTCTTGGACTTTTCGATCACGCTACCTAGATGGGACACTGTAAAGTGTTACTTACATATTCTTTGACAAGGGCCTCAATGGTCATCAAGGGAAGGGACAAAATCGGAACATCTTACGACGAAGGTGGGGACAGACCAGTCCATCTCGTCGCTCAGGAATCTTCAGTCTCGTCAGAGAACGGCTGTAACAAGGTACAGCCCGAAATACAACCGAGGAACTACCCACTCGACCGGCCGAAACCAGCCATAAATTAGGCGATTCGTCTTAACATGCTGATTGTAATGCTCAAACACTTGACAACCGGTCCCTGCACCGGCCGGACACCGCGGCACCGGGCACTTGTTGTGAACCAAATTCGAGAGTGGGCAACCCCTCGGTTACCACCCGTACTAAGTGTCTGGAATGCCTAGTCACAAAAGAAGCTATTCCAGAACCGACGTTTCAGGAATAAGGTACCATAGAGTCTCTAGACCACCTCTTCAACAATTTCGAATGGCCCTTCTTTTAGTGACTGCAGTTATTTCAAACGCAGGTCACGAGTAAAGATAGGGAAGGAGGCCTAGCTATGTAACTTCGGACGCTGTGTTGTGAATTTAAAAGTCCCGTACCAAAACCAGGACATAGCCCTAATCCAATCTTCAACTTCTGCTTGAAACAAACCTACCCTATCTTGTGTGTAATCATCAATATCAGCCGCAATAACTTTTTTGTCCTATGTAGAAACCAAGTTTGAGCAAGAACAGAAATAAAAAAAAGAAAGAAGACACTTGAAATGTTCACAAGGATGAATTTTACATTGCTTATTACTCAGCGATGATTCCTTATGCGCACGGAAGGAAACTAAGAATCCCGGTGTCGCCGAGTCGCATCCAGGTGGTCAGCATAGGGGTTAGCCGCTTCCAGTAGTAGCAAGAATAAATAAGGGAAGAATTGATAACTCACATAGCCTCGATGTCAGCAAGCTGGATCTACTTTCGCCCGGTCTTATTTACCGGGGGTGGAGACTGGGTGGAGCTTCGCGTGTTGCCTCTTGCAGTATTAAGTGTTACCTCCAGAGCAAAAGTGATGAAGCAGTCAGAAAAGGCGGGAATTTCAAACAGTGCTGATTTCCGAGGATTATACAAAAGGGAAAAAACTTTTCAGTCTCAGGTCAGATTTGCAATGTGAAGCTTATGTTATCACAACCCTTCGCAAAGACGATGAAGCCCAAGGGAATGCGGCATTGGATGCCTCAGAGAGCAATCAAGCAACTTGAAAGTTGAGGCGTAGACCTAACACGCATGCGATGAGTCTACCACAGTTCAAGGACCGATTAAAGAAACATTTCTTGACAGACCATCATTGACAGAATAATTTTTTTTTTTTTAGAAGTGGTTAATTTTGGTACGGCGGCATGGTATCCCACTTAATGTTTTTTCTTTGCTTTCTTCTTTCTTCCTCTTTCATGCAGTCATCTTATCTTTTTTTTGACAAAGTGTGTGAAAATTATATTGTAAAGTGAAGTTTTCTATTTACTGCCCCCACAGGCCCATTCGGGTTTTCCTGCAGATTATAAAGCGGATTAAAAAAGATTTGTTCATGTAGTTTAGCATGTAAAAGTTGGTTTGTATAATAAAGAGTACTAAACTAAAACTAAAAAACTAAGCATGCATTTAGTTTATATTCAATAGGATCGGTGTGAATATTAGTAATTTAAATTTTGGTCTTCTCAGGACTGTCGTATCGGGGGTAAATGGATGACGAAATAAAGGCAAAACAGGACCGACAACATTTTGGACTGAACACTATAGGACTTGCTTCAAAAGGTTTTCAATCTAGGCTTAGAAAGTCAGTTAGAATCGAGGGGGTACCCACTACCCGGCACCTGCTGTAAACGCTTTCCTGGCACCAACCGAAATAGGCAGTGCCGGCACCGATGCCGACAATAAATCGGGTGATTCATCTTTCAAACTCGTTTAAAATGCTTATTGTGATGTTTAAACACGTGACAACCGGTGCCGGCACCCACCGGGCATCGTGGCACCCGGCACTTGCTGTACTCTCAAATCGAGAGTAGGCAATCGCTCGGTTAGAATTTTCGGCTCTGCATAAGTAAGAAGAAAGATTTACTTATTTTTTCACACAAAACCGGACTGATAAGTTGAGAAACAAAAATTTAGCCAACTACACGAGATAATGATATCCATTTTGACTACGAATAATAACAATTGTTATCACAAAGGGAGACGTTTTGAAAGATATCTTACAATCAGCAATTTGCAATAATTCAAAATTTTGGAAATACTTTATAGCCAACTGTTCTTCGCAACTACACAAGAAAATTATATGAACAAAATTTTATGTAGAGAGTACAACTTAAAAGAAAAACATAATAACTCTTTCAGCACATTTCGCCAGCTAAATGCCTTAAATTGTCCAAGCTTAATACCTTTTCTAGAAGCGAGTCTTTACAGTTCTGAGAAGACCCAAAATAAAAATTACTAATGTTCACACTGATCATATTGAATCTGGACTAAATGCATGGGTGTTAGGTCTATGCCTCAACTTTCAAGTTGCTTAATTGCTCCCTGAGGCATCAAATGCCGCATTCCCTTGGGCTTCATCGTCTTTGCGAAGGGTTGTGATAACATAAGCTTCACATTGCAAATCTGGCCCGAGATTGAAAAGTTTTTTCCCTTTTGCATAATCCTCGGAAATCAGCACTGTTTGAAATTCCCGCCTTTTCTGACTGCTTCATCACTTTTGATCTGGAGGTAACACTTAATACTGCAAGAGACAACACGCGAAGCTCCACCCAGTCTCCACCCCCGGTAAATAAGACCGGGCGAGAGTCGTTTTAGCTTGCTTCAAGTCTTCTCAATTCTTCCCTTATTTATTCTTGGTAGTAGCCTGAAGGAAGCGAACTTGTATGTGTGTTTATGGCACTTCATGGAAGAAACAAGAGCTGTAAGCTCATATGGCACTTGCAAGGGTTGAGATGTATTATTTGATCAAAAGTAATTTTTGACTCTGCGGTTCAGATGCGCACTTTAAGGGAGCTAGAGAAAAAGTATTTTATCGTTGAACTTGGCTGTAATGATGCGCACTTTAAAGGCACTAGAAATTCATCTGTAAGGAAGACCCTTGAGGCAAAAACGATAGCAGGCTCTTAGGGATCATTGATATATATGTATGATCAAAAGTAATTTTTTTTCCACTAATGCGGGTAAAATGCGCACTTTAAGGGTGCAAGAAATTATTTTTTTTTTGCAAAACCCTTGTGGGACAACTGATCATGGGTTGAGATGTATCGTTTGATAAAAAGTACTTTTCGACCTTGCGGTTAAGATGCACACTTCAAGGGAGCTAGAACTTCATTTGTAAGCAAAACTCTTCAGGCAAAAATGATCATGAGCTCATGGGGATGATGGAAATGCATATTTTGCTTAAAAGTATTTTTCTTAATTTGCGGTCATGATTGGTACTTTAAGGAATGGTCGGATTTAAAAAGTGGCGATTTCTAAGCCAATCTTGTCGAATTTCTAATATTCCAGCCAAATTTCATCGTCCTAGCACATCTGGAAGTACCTTAACTCGCGATCACCGGAATTCCGGACCCGCCCCTCAAACTCCCCCCACAGTCGCCGGAGCCAATCCGGTTCAGTTTTGGACTTGTTTGTTATTCCAACAAAGTTCCATCCCGATCTCTCCAGTCCAATCCGGTCACGTATTCCCCCCCCCCAATTGTTGTCGAATCCGGTCCGGACATGAAAAAGATCACCACATGCACGCCCTCTGTTCAGTTATTAAATTTCACTCGAATCCGATCACCCGTTCCAAAGTTACGCATGGCTAAATATTCCGGATTCCCCCTCCCTCCGATCCCCCCACGACTATCGGATCGAGTGAATTTTTATTTACAAGTCAGTTTGATCGGGTCCCTGATACACCTCCCAAGTTTCGTCGTGAAAATCCCAAAAACTGTCATCACCAGAATTCCGGGAAACTCCCCTCCACCTCCCCCCCAAGTGTCCGGGTCCAGTCCAAACGTGTAAACGATTTATCTGGAGCAGATTCTTGTTCTTCCCAGCAAGTTTTACTCCGATCCCTCCATTATAACCGTTTCTCGAGATTTCCGGTCTTCCCCCACCCCAACTCCCCCATAGCTGTCGAATCCGGTTCGGACTTCAAATGGAACATCAGAGATATGTCATTCATTCAGGTATTAAGTTTCGTCCCAATCCGATCACCCGTTCGAAAGTTACACAACACTCAATTTTCCATATTCCCCCGCACTGCACCACATATACAAACCCCTTTGACCCTCGAATGCACTAGCTCTTTCCAATGTAATAGAGTGATCCGATACAAAGAGTGACGTCACGCCGCGCGCAGACCTACTAGTGTGTATAAAGGGGTAGGGGTTTTACAAAAACTACTAAATTTTCAGGATTCCCCCGCCCTCTACTCCCTCCACGGTGGTCAGATCGGGGAAGTGACTATTTGCAAGTTAGTTTGGTCGGGTCCCTGATATGCCTGCCAAGTTTCATCGTCCTAGCACATCTGCAAGTACCCTAACTCGCGATCACCGGACCGACCGACCGACCGACCGACGGAAAAGTGATCGGTATATGGCACTTGAGCGAAGCTGCAAGTGCCATAAAAAGATGCTGGTATCACCACTTACAAAACCGAGTTGGTTTTAAGCAGGAATGGTGTATTTTGAGTCCCTCTTTAGGTGGTAAAATAAAGGTTAAGGAACATACAAAGACCTTGTCGAGAAAGAAGGGCTAGACGAACCTTGGTGATGCTTTTATTCGGTATCTCGGAAAAGCAGCAAATCAGCTACAAAACTGTTTCGATAACAGGGCGCATCCGGCGGAACATAAGTAGGCTAGGCCTACTTGTCGCAGGTGCCTTACAACAGGTGATAAGTTTGGGGCGGGCTTTATGTCCCCCTCCCCTTCTTGTAACCGGACAGTAATGTCCGACCCTCATCTATCTCTGCTGCTAGGATGGATAAAGGGCAACCTTTCAAGGCCCAAGTTGTCTGACCTGGTTTTGATCGTCAAGATTTTTTTCAAAATAATTTATAAATATTTATTATAACAAAACGCTATGTACCCCGAAGGTTCGCAAGTTCTTCACTGAACAATACAATATCACAGATACGAGGTAATAGACTCCGGTCAAAAAGAAAACTGTTTCTACACATTTCGTTAACGAGGCTTGATCAATACGGCCACAATAAAGCCCGGTCTTCACAAAGAATCTGTCCTATTCTGGATTTCTACGCTTGAAATCACTTTTTTTCATGAGAAACAGAGCGTTGCACCAAGTACTGTCCCGTCACTTGAGAGTCAGACCTGGAGGTCACTTGAAATCAAAGGGGGTAACTCGACACCGTCTCAAGCGAATTCTCTTTCTTGCTCCATGAGAAAGTCTCTTAGTGCGGTTTGACACTGGAAGACGATACCCAGGCTCCTAACGGCCAACCAAGTCAAATTTCGGACAGAAGTTGCAGGGTAGGTTCTCTTCGCTCCATTTTCTCGTCGAGGTAGCCGAAGGATTGAAACCTCTAGAAAGGGTGCACTGACTCTGAACCTTAATTCTTGTCTTCATGGTATGATGAAGATGGCCATTCTTGGCATGGTTTGCACTTGTTTCCTGGTAGTCGTGCTGGGGCCTCCGGACAAAAGTTGCAAGATCCCAGAGTGATCAGCCTCCCCTTTAGTTCAGTCTCAAGCTCCCATTTTCTCGCCGAAACGGTTGAAAGACTGGACGCTCAAAATGCTGCACTGCCACTGAACCTTAATTCTAATTTGCATGGAACGTTAGATTGAGGTGGTCGTTTTCGGCATGGTGGTGCGGGGATTGACTATGGTAGCTGTGTTGGGCCCTCCGAAAAAAGTCCTGCGAGGTCACAGAGTCACCAACCATTCTTATTTTTGCATCTTGCATTCAGGTGGACATACATGTGTATTGGCTCGGGGTATGGTGTTTGACTGGTTGTTGGCAGTCTGGTAGCGAGTTTGAAACCCCTGAGATACACCAGTCGCCAGATACGGTTGGAGATCGAATGCCGACAGACGCTTATCGCTGGATCAAAGGCCTGAAAAATATAATTTATTAGTTTTTGCTGCCTGGAAACCTTTTGGACTGTCACGCAGGACCTCAGATTTAGGAAGATCAGAAAATGCTGAATAATTTGTGAGGATCTTTTACAAACACCTCGACAAAATTACACAAAACCCAAAACTGATGCTTCGATGGATTCTTTGATAGTGATACTGCCAAAAAGTGGGTATTTATAGCTGCGGAAGTCACACTTGAACCTGAATAAACTGGAACGTCTGGGCGGAAATGTATTCAGTAATTCAATCAATTTATATAGCCAAATAGCTTTCAGCTAGATAAATCAGTACTCGTAAAAATTCCGACGCGAAATTCGCATACTTCAGAAGAGCGCAATGCTTTTAGTATGGACCGGAAACGATTTTTTTGACGCAACTGCGAATATTCATCTCCCATTCGGATGCTGTGGGAAATAAGCCGCAGGGTCCGTTTTTATGTCATTAAAGAGAGCGAATGACTGCAGAGCCGTAACGTCAAAACGAAAGTGTTAAAGCCTAAAAAAAAAAGTTGAACCGTGACTGATTTTAAGAAAATGAATACACATTCAAAGCTTTTCCTCGAATCACTGCTTCTTTTGTTCCCAAAAGGCTTCTTTTGTTCTTTTCTGGTCGCACAGAGAATAACAAAATTACCCATCTCAGCAGCTGAACAGCGTCCCACTCAGGGCCTAATCAGTGAATAACTACGTAATTATAAATAATCATTCTTTATAGAATTTTCTTCTTCTGAACAAGGACCCGGCTTCATCAAGATTCATTTTCAAACATAACAATCGCTCCCAACTCGGTCATTAATGATATACTCCCCTTTTCTCGAAATAATTGAAGATCATTAAAGGAGCCAAATTCATTGGGTTCGTTCAAATTTCCCCACGGCCGAAAAATTCTCACACTGGGCGCAGGTTGGTGTCAAGCATCAAAGCGTCAACGTAACTAGTCTTTAGTACTGCAGTAACATTCTACAGCGGAGGTACGACGTTTTTGAAGATACATTTTCAACAGCTTGGTTTATATCTTTTTGTCCCTAAATTAGTCAAACCAAAATAATTAAGTGAAAAGTTAATATCAACTGACCCGAGTGTTTCAGCCTTCTTCTGGCATAAAGGATTTCATTCAATCCTTTTTCTGATTTTTTTTTTAATTTTGAGTTCGTCTCGCGGACAGTTATGGCAGAACTGCAAAACTGAAAGAATTCATTGAATTTCACTGGAAGCTGTAACCTGACCGTAATAGGCTGAGTAGTAAACGGAGCAAAAGGTTCAAAATAACAGCAGTGTTCGGTTTTGATTTGATTTCATGTTGATTGATTTTATTATTTGTGCAGTAGCCTACTCTGCATAAATATTTTCTAAGTTGTTTCTGACCATTTCCTCGACCATTTCATGACCATTTTATAAGTTGTTTCTGACCATCATGTTGCGCTACTCAAAACTAGTCGACGTCCAACATTAGCATACCTCAACTCCACTTAAGCATACTGAGTACAAACTTTAAATTAAAATCGAACAGCGATAACATTGCTAAAATGAGACGATCGTACATCGTAAATATCAAAGTGAGTCTTCTTCTGCAAGATCAAACTAGGTTATGAATAGTCAATTTCCCACTTTTGAAGACCCGGAACTGATGTCGGGCACATTAATGGCATTTGTGGCATTTTGTGTAGAAACACACACAAAGAGAACGCAACTATAGGCCTACCATTCGGTATCAGTCCGAGTAAAGACTCTATATGCTACTTTTAAATACTGATTTGGACGCTTCTTGGAGGATGATCAGAAATTATAATAATAACCAATTCTATGTTTTGTTATTTCACGGTGGATTTAACAACGCTCTAAGATGTTTATACTAACCAGAAGAGCAGTCTTGTCCTCATCTCTAAACGCCATGGGAAGTCCGAGTCGGCTTATACCGACATTCGTCTTGCCAAGTATTATCTATTCGCTAGCAAAAACATCATGACTTCATTTGCTCCATAGTGGGCCGCAATATGCATGGGCGTCCATCCATCTCGATTCGCGACAGAAACACTGGCGCCGTAATTGACTAGCAGCTTTGCCATTTCCATGTTCCCGAGCCGACACACATGGTGAAGCGCTGTATCACCGTTGCTGTCCATGGTGTTAACATTCACGGATCTTTTCTCCAAAGCAGTCCGTATTTCTCTTACGTCTCCTTGGCCTATAAGCCGCCTGAGATCGTCCGCGGACTTATTCGCACTGACTGGTCTTGTCGCAGATTTTCTAGGGGAGGTTAAGTTTTGACTCAACAACCAGCCCGTTTGCTCGTCACGAGTCCAACAAGCTTGTCCGTACTTCCGAGTCATGTCCCATCGTCTCTGGAAATTGGAATTTTCCAGGTCTTCACAGAACGAGTTGTTTTGACTAGAACAGAAACTTGATTCCCCAAATGTGGTATCGAAGTTGTCCGAACTTCCTCCACTACAGACGCTGCCACAGTCGGACATGGATGGTGATGGAGGGGCACTCTCCCCATCTGAATTCATGGTATCATACTGGTATCTCTCCATATCGAGATCTTCTCACTCCGAGCTACACTCACAAACTAAACTGAACCAACGGACGCTCTACGGTTTGCTTTACCATTAAAATCTTTGTGCTTTACAACCGGCAGTGCGTGGGAACCTGTGGGAACCTCTTCGCACGCAGACATCTAGTGGTCAGAATGTGCAAGATCTTGTTGAAGATCTCACTCAGATAGGCATAATCGATCATAGCTGTGCTAACAATGATGGAGGAAAGCTAATCGTGATGGAAATCGTGACAGGTATGGATTGACGAATGCGTCTAGAGACCTAATCCCTACTGCGAGACTTCACCGAGCTTGATTTACTATAAATGGCTAGATGTACCATGCGGATGGTATCTCAGACTGACGGACGATCCCGAGACTGTGACCCTGAGAGCTATTATAATCAGAAACAAATAAAAGGAGAACACTCGTCTTCTCTCAATTAAGCAATAAGCCGCAAATGCCCGCAAATCTATAGTATTAGTTTGGACAGCAAACGTTTTATGACAAAGTTTCATTTTTATTGATAAATGTAATCCACGAAAAATATCGCACCGAATGGCAAATTAATGCAATTACAAAGTGGCCACATGGCAGAGCAATTGTATGGTTCAAGTCGGTTGGCTTCACGATTGCGGAAAATTTAAGACGGCCTTTGAGTCAGCAAAACTGTTCCCAGCACTCCCTCGCTTATGAAATTGCCGATATAGGCTTACTAATTACTATGCATGGTTATTTGAGAACTCAGACGACATTATTTAATTTATGACCCACCAAATGCACAAGGCGACAGTGGAGTAAAAGGAAAGAAGGAAAAACAACACAAACAAAAAGCAACATAAAGCACGACAATGTAGACCAAATTTCTAACTGGGCCTAAATTATCCATGAAAAACATCATATACGATTATTTTTGTGGGTTTCGGGGGGGGGGGGGGTCGAAGCCCCTAACCCTGGATACGGCCTTGTAGTCAAACCAAAATAATTAAGTGAAAAGTTAATTTCAACTCTCCCGAGTGTTTCAGTCTTCTTCTGGCATACAGGATTTCGGACATATGCGATGCGGATTTATTTTACTTGGCGATACTTCGGCCTTTCTTGGCAAGGCTGTATCTAAAAATAAAAACTTGCTAGCTCATACGCGCGTTTAGCATTTAGGCCGCTGATATAGTTTAAGGAGCTAATGCAGGTAACTTGTTTTGTTTTTTACGTATGCAGGTAACTTGTTTTGTTTTTTACGTATTAGGAAGACAGAAGGGTGCACCGCAGCGGCGCTAAACAAAAACATTCTACAATAATACCAGAAACTTGTGTGATTATTTTTTTCTTTGCTTTTAGGGAAGTCAATACGGTACGCTCAGGTGGCGCAAAAAAAAAACGGAATAATTGCAGAAAGCCGCGTTAGTACTTTTTATCGAAATGGTACGCAAACAAAAAACAAATTCACAAAAATGCCAAATTAGTTAAGTAAATTTCCTGGTTGCACAAGCAGTAAAGGGAACACTGCTTTTCCATGGAAAAGCAATGGAGTTCCACGTTCAGAAAGCTCAGACAAATCTTCAGTTAAAACCAAGAAGCTCAAGTCCCGCATACAATGCAACCAAGATTTTAATTTATGTTCCAAAGTGTAGGACATAAAGTGTTCAAAGCAACGGGCAAATCCAACAAGTAATTCTACAAAATAGATTCCATTATTTCTAACAAAGCTGATTCTCTTAGCTTCCGAGAGCGTAGAGGATCAGTGTCGCCTTCTTCTTCTTTAAAGGCTTGGCGTTTTTTTTTTGGCGATGGGGTAAACCGCCAGAACACTATACTTTCCAGTGTTGAGTCGATCGTGACGACGCATTCCTTGTGAAAGCCACAAGTAATCAAATTAAGATATCATTAGCTCTATAAAACCTTATGTTCGCTGAGAAGTTCCCGCGCTGTAAAAGAAAATACAGAAATTTTAGTCTGAAACTGCTCGGTTTTATTCCCAGCGTCGTGAGAATGATTTGGAGAACGCATGGAAAACTAGGCCTCCTTATACCCATGCATGGGAAATACAAAGCTGTCTTCCCAGCTTGCCGAAACAACATATCCCACGGAGCTACTGAGCTTCTTGGATGAATGACAGGCGACCTTGTTCTTAAGTCAACAACCGTGTGAGCTACTGTCATAACCGTTTATGGGAATAGTAGAGAGGATTTCCTCCTAGAAGGAGTAGAAGGAAAATCCAGTGCCAGTCAGTAGGAATAGATTTTGTGACCATAACTGTAGATTTTCCTTTTACAGCAAAATCCTAACAGACCATTCACACATGACAGAAACCGAATGAATCCTTTAGCAGAACCCCTGCTCATTATGAATGAATGAATGAATGAATGATTTATAACGCTCTGCCCAAAGGCATAAGTGCAGTAGAAAAATACAAAGAAAAATAGATTGATCAGAAAACACTCAAAATATTTTCCAGAAAGGGTATTCACTAATTCAGAATCAAATTAATTGAATCATGGACAGGTAGATTTCCAATCGGAGAGCGCAAATTGGAGGAGAGGTTTTCAAGCGTCAACAATGGGTCGGAAATAGACTGACGGTGGATCAGGTAGCGGTTGCGCTACCTATTTATTCACTGGGTTTGGTAGCATCCACTTAGCTTGGTGGTCACAACTTTTCGTCTTGAAAATATGGTGGATTTTCAGCATCTAAAACTGTAAAAACGAGTTGCAAGAAACAGATAATGCGTTTTTCTTAACTTTTAACTCATGCGCTAGCTAAATACTTTTCTTTCTCTTCGATTTTTCTGAAAGAACTAATGGCAGCGTCCAGTACCTTCCAGCTCTGCACTACCAAAACGCGCGACCAGATCATCCCCCGCTCTTACTTACACCATGTCCTGCAAGTCCTAAGTGCAAGTACTAGCGGCTTGAATGACAATGTGATATAGCAAATGTGGAAATGCTTCCGAATTAACTCCTTTAAAGTTTAACCGAAAAGGGCCGAGATAGGACAGTCGAGTTACCCCTCACTTATTCACTTGAAGAGTCTTGAAGACCCGATGAAAATGTGTTACTTCGTTGCTCCGCTATTCACGAATAATCAGTTATCAAATAGTGGAAATTCCCTGTCGGATGACCTGTGTTGTATGCTTGACGAAAAAGATATACGAAAAATTTGTGTTCAGGCATGAGCAGTCTTCACCAAGATACCACTTTCCTAAAAAATCCACGTTTGGGTTGAGATTCAAATTTCCCGTGTCATAGTAGAATTTCCACTCTGGGGAGCAGATAGTGGAAAATAAAAAAATCTCTTTGCGGAATCCAAATAGTTCAGTGTACTGAACGAAATGATACAAAAATAAGTTTGCTTTTCAGTTAAACTTTAAGAGCTTCCAGATAAACTGAGCTAGATAGCAACACCTCAAGATCTAGCAAAAATCGGAAAGGCATTTTCACAGGAAGAAAAGTTTACAGCTACACTACACACAGAAGATAGTTCAAACCACGCAAGATGTTTAGGTCTTTTCGCGTATGTTAGATAAATAAGTCACACGAAAGTAGCAGCAGAGTTGAGAACAGTACATTCGGACGGACGCATGACAAGACCCATCGAGTTAGGAGCTACGGTCTAGCGGTCAGCGTCATGCCGTCATTATTGCAATCATGATAAAAATAAATTCATCGACCATTTACAGCAAGACTATATCTGTATATCTTTATAACCCATCTATAATAACTACAAAATCATAAGACGTTGTATGAAGTCACGTTTAACTGGACTTCGTATCTTTTTTTGTCCATTCCAGATACTGTAGTTTCGTAACTAAAACAAAGTACGTCAAACTGCACTGAAACTATACTGAAACAAGAGCTGAAAGCTCATATGGCACTTGCAAGCTTTTTTGCTTGTATTCAAGTTATCGTAGTACGATGTGAATGGATAGTAGTGCTCCCCTCCCTCCCCCCACGATGGTCGGATCGGGCAAGTGACTATTTCCAAGTTATACAAAATCATCTATAGGCTAATCAAAATTCTCGAAGCAAAAAAGATGATGATCAGGAGCACGAAAATGTATTTTGCTCAAAAGTATTGTTTGTACTTTAAGGAATTTTATTGTAAGCAAAACCCTTGAGGCAAAAATGATCATGGGCTCATAGGGATCACGAAAATGTATATTTTCCTTAAAAGTATTTTTTTGCACTTTGCGGTTAGCATTAGTACTTTAAGGGATGGTCGGATCTGGGAGCTAACTATTTCTAAGCCAATCATGTCAAGTATTTAATTTTCAAGCCAAGTTTCATCGTCCTAGCATGTCTGGAAGTACCTTAACTTGCGATACACCGGAATTCCGGACCCCCCCTCTAACTCCCCCACAATGCCCGAATCCGGTCCGGTTCTGTCACTGATCTACATAGGGCTTGCGCTTGTTCTTCCCACCAAGTTTCATTCCGATCGCTCCACTCCAAGCACGTCAAAAGGTTTCCGGACCCCCCTCCGACCCCCCCCCCCCCCAGCTTCATCGGATCCGGTCCGGACTTGAAATGGGATATCCGAGACACGTTGTCTTTCTACATATCAAGTTTCGTTGTGATCCGATCACCCGTTCGGAAGTTATACATACCTCAAGATTCAGGATTCCCCCTCCCTCCACTCCCCCCACGATGGTCGGGTCGGGAAGCTGACTATTTCCAGGTTAATCTGGTCGCGTCTTCGATTTACCTGCCGAGTTTCATTGTCCTAGTCCACCTGGAAGTAACTTAACTCTGTATCACCGGAATTCCGGAACCCCACTCAAACTCCCCCCACAGTGCACGAATCCGGTCCGGTTCTGTCAGTGATGTACCTAGGGGTTGTGCTTGTTCCTCCCACCAAGTTTCATCCCGATCGCTAAACTCTAAGCGTTTAACATGATTTCCGGTTCCCCCCTCCGACCCCCCCAGCTTCATCGGATCCAGTCCGGACTTGAAGTGGGACATCTGAGACACGTTGTCTTTCTACATATAAAGGTTCATTATGATCCGATCACCCGTTCGGAAGTTATAGGCCTACATACCTCAAGATTCAGGGTCCCCCCTCCCTCCACTCCCCTCACGATGGTCGGTTCGGGAAGCTGATTATTTCCAGGTTAATCTGGTCGCGTCCCTGATTTACCTACCGAGTTTCATTGTCCTAGCCCACCTGGAAGAAACTTAACTTCGTATCACCGGAATTCAGGAACCCCACTCCAACTCCCCCCACAGTGCACGAATCCGGTCCGGTTCTGTCAATGATGTACGTAGGGGTTGTGCTTGTTCCTCCCACCAACTTTCATCCCGATCGCTCCACTCTAAACGTTTAATATGATTTCCGGTTCCCCCCCTCCGACTCCCCCCACATACATCGGATTCGGTCCGAACTTGATATGGGACATCTGAAGCATGACATCTTTCCAAATATCAAGTTTCACTAAGATCCGATCACCCGTTCGAAAGTTATGCATGCCACTAAATTCCGGATTCCGGCTCCCCTCCCTCCCCCCACGATGGTCGGATCGAGCAAGTGACTATTTCCAAGTTAGTCTGGTCGGGTCCCTAATACGCCTGCCAAGTTTCATCGTCCTAGCACATCTGGAAGTACCCTAAATCGCAAACAGCGGACTGACCGACCGACCGACAGACCGACGGAAAAGTGATCAGTATATGGCACTTGGCCGGTAGGCAAGTGCCATAAAAAATGCAACAGGAAAAGAAAGAAAAAGAGGAAAAAGCAGAAAAAATGATATTTTCGCCAAATGCGACATCAGCAATGTCCATTTCACGGATTTACTTTGCAGTTAGGGTGATTCAATTGACATATTCTCTGCTACAGTCTAGGTCCCAGAGACACGCTGCTCCTTTCCGCTCTCCCACGCACTGAAAGTCATTAAAACTTTATAATCCCTAGCTGTCAATCGAAGGGATTGTGGGAGAATTGCATCGATTTCTTTTCAAGAACGATGGTCAGGGCGGTCAGTAAAAGGCAAATACTCCTGCGAACCCATTAAAGAACCGCAGACAAATCCATTATCCGTCTTGAAATGCAGCAGAACAAATCGAGAAGACGAAACCGCGACCGCAACCGAGAAGATTCAAAGCTTTGAAGATCCCAAAGCTCTTTTGAAAACGTTTTCCTATTCTGGGGTCATTTCTACGGAGATTTAATCACCAAGCCTGGGAAGACGAGACGTCGTCTTTGTGTTGAGTCCGGCGAGAGTATAAAGGATCCGCTAAGCTGGCTCATCTCAGCTATCCATCATCCCGGGCCCTTTCCTTGGAACCGTTGGGATGTTATTTTAAAGCGCAATAAAGGATGGAGAATTCAGCAAAAAAAGCTGTGAGATTTTCGTCTTGGCCCCGTCCAACAATAAATCAAATTCAGGTCCGCTCGTGAGAAACTATGAGAGGCCGTGGGAATCCCGGATTCCTTTCCGAGCGACCGTTGAGATATTGGAGAGAGCACGTGCCCGCCCCTGGGATAGGGCGATGGCGGTTACATTTTATTGGCATGGGGAGTGATGAAGCCGTGATCGAGGATGCGATTTTTGATTCGCACGGCACTGGCCGCCCGCCCTTTATCCGGGACCTTTAAATGAGTGTTGGTTTTCATGACGCTAATGCGATGTTTTCTCATGACAAGAACAGACATCATTAACCACGCTAGGGGGAACAATGGTCTCGAGGAAACACTATGCATATTCCAGTTACTCTACAGTCATTTGCTGACTGATGGGGCATTCGCGGCTTGAAAATAGCGATAATTAAGCACAAGAAGAACAACATACAGTAGAGGTGTGTCACTTCGGACGTCGCCTAACTTTAAACGGCGTCGAATATCAAGATGAAGTTCAAACCTGGCAAACATTTATACAAAGTATAGAGCGAAAATAATAGTATAAGTAAAATAAAGTCAATTAAAGCGCCACCCTGTTATTTTTTTACAGTTTGCCCTTTTTTCCTCAGTTGCTTTGCTTTCGCAACCTCTCAAGGTTACGTCCAAATTATCAAATCAAATCGTTTATTGACAAACCAACTTCGTAGCTTTCTTCAGCAGAAAATGCTAAATTACGCTGGTCGTTACATGAATGAAATATAAATATTACACTAGCTGTTCACAAACGAACACAAACAAAGAAGGACACACTCGAGTTTATGAACCTTGAGGTTCGTCCTTTTCTTATTGCAACAATTTTGCATTACTTTCGCGACGCGAAGTTTATATGTTGTCTAAAATTTAGGGATAGAAACATACATCTTATGTTATGTTTCGAGTAGGGAAGATTGTCGTTGGGGGAACAATTATGGTTATATATAAAATGTTTTTTGGGATCCCAAAACGTAAGTGGAGGGATACCTATGACATCGCAAAAGTTGTCCGTCTGTCCGTCCGTCTGTGCGCACGATAACTTTCGAAGGGATTGAGATATTTTTATGAAACTTGGTGGGAGGATCCTTTGGGTCAAAGTACAAGTTAAGTTCGAAGATGGGCTCTGTAGCTCTATATTTGAGGGTGGGGGAGGGGTTTCAAATTAAGGGGCACATTTTTTTTTTAAAGCTGTTGAGATATTTGATTTAGGGGTAATGAGACATGCTGAATCCGAATATGAAAGTTATTTTCTCACCGGACAAGTAATTCACCCGGAATCCGGCAAAAAACGGACACAAAATTTGTCGACCAATTTTCGGCTACCCCTTTTCTTCAAATTAGTATAGCTCTGCGCGGGATTTCTGTAGCTCTGCGCAGAGCTAACGTAAGAGAGAGAGCTAGTGCGAGCAAGGTCGAAGGGGTTGGTATATGGGAAATGGGTAGGTGGTTGCGGGCTATACAACAGTTGGAAAGTTTAGAGGGGTTGACAACTTCAGTAGTAGGGTACACACTGAAACCAAAAATAGGCCGATCCCAATTGTGAGACAAGTAGGGGACTTCTAACGGTCTCATAGTCTAATAACAGGCCGTTCGACCATAATCATCTTCGGCAATGAGGGGTTAGCAGTTTTGTCCCCTTGGTGTACCTGCAATTTATTTCCAGTGCTTTATATGGTACGAACAATTTGGTACCACGTCTATCACGAGGACATCGACTCGTAAGTAAGAATCGGTTGCTAGAATCTTTGTTGATGAGGGGTTACCAACTTTTGCTAGTTGGTATACCTTTTATTTTTTGCCAGTGTATTTTATGGTAAGAACGATACGGTACCATGTCTATCATGGGGAGATGGACTTGTAAGTAAGAATCGGTTTCTAGTAGGGCTTCGCGAGGGGCTTGAAACTTTAAACTTTGATCTGTTTCTAAATATTACAAGTAAAAAGGATTGACTTATCCACATTATGTATTAGATTTTTGGGATTCCATCGACACCTTTGGTCTTGTTTCTTTAGTATCTCTTTCTAGCCATTCAGTGCGGATTTTCGCTCTTGGACCGAAGATATACGACTGAAGCAGCAATGCCACTTATATTTCAATGATTGAATGAAAGGTTTTATTAACGCGCGCAACTTTGCCAGCAATCTATACGGCGGTACAGTGACATGACACTGTCGGTTTATGCTCTAGGACTGACACTTATTTACGTGCGGAAAAAAAATTACGGACGTTTGAGAATTTTTTTGTAGAAAATAAAACGAACAGCTACTTTTCTCTGAGGGACACGTTGGAAAGTAGATTGCTGTAAAACCCGTGAGTCGTCAAATTGCATGGGCATGACAGATTCTCCGCCATGCAAGTCAGGCTTCATATTGATTCTTTTACAGTCCTGCACTTGATGACTAACTGAAGAATCCACGACTGCACTGTCAGAAGTTTGATAATATTTTCGACATGGATGCGGACCCTTGTGTTAAAGACTATTACGATCGTCGAGAATATTTGTGTTAAGACCTTTTTAGGTGTTATGTGTCGCAAATAGCATAACAATAACACTCGAGTGCCGATTTGAGTCTTCTGTTTGTATGGTCGGGAAATGACCACGGCGCAGTCGCGAATCTCTACCTAGGGCCTCAACCCTGTAAGGAGCCCCAGGGCCGTAACTACCATCCTAGGGTTAGGGGGGACAAAATGTGCCGACAGATTTTTAAATGGGTCAATGGGATATCGTACTAGCGGTGGACGTAGAACTTCTAAATCAGCATCATATTATTCTTTATCAAAAACTAATTTGTCATAAAGGTAGCTTGTCAACTAGTGCCTCTGCCAACAAGGAGAGCTGAATTCACCATAAGAAATGTAACCAGGGGCGTAGCGAGGGTCTGGTTATGGGGGGGGTGCAGATCTGGAAAAATACCTGATTTTTTTTTTTTTTTACCTTAATTCTAATTGAGTAAGAATAGTTTAATTCGCATACATAAAGAGAAACAATTAAAATGGAAGCGACGTGAACTGCTTCACGAACTGAAAAAAAAAAGAAGAACTCGTTTAAACAGAAATTCGTCTGGCTTTCAGAGAAAGAGAGAACCTGGTGGAAACCGGAAACCGCTGTCTGTGGAAACCTAGCTTTAGACCCAAAGTCTATGTGGACGGAAAATCGCCCGGATTTTCATCAACATTATCATAGAATCTGATGAATTCGTGCGAAAGCGATTTCGTAAAGATAAAACGATTTTGTTTAAAGCTATATCAGGAATGAATGAAAAGGGAATACGGAAAGAAACGTTATGACAAAAAAGATATTTCAGAGAACCATATTAGCCACTTAAAGGAAAAGAGAATTTAAAACCGGTCTGTATTTTTATCTGGTACGCGTAAAATGTCCAGCGGAAAAAGCTGCCGTTTTTTTCTGGTCATGTAAATGGACCATGATTGTACCTTCGTAGCCGGTTAGTTTATCCTGTGTTTTTGTCTTCTTTCTTCATCAAATACAGTTTGTGCCTTTATAAGTTTTCTGTTCAATGCGTTTAATTAGGTAAACTGGGAAATTCTGGACTGGGGTTACCTGAACCAAAATTTCAAGTGGCAAATCAGGTAAAGAAGGGATACGAAAAATCAGGTAAAATAGATAATCAAATCACGATACAAAAAAGTCAGGTAGATCAGGTAAAACAAAAATCAAAAGAAATTTAGAATCTACCGCTGTAAATCAGGTAATAGTGAATGGTATGAAATTCAGGTTACCTGAAGCGAGAAATCACGGAAAACGTGGAAGAAAAAGAAAACCTGATGCGCGTCATTAATTCAGGATAGCTTAAATGGCGATTTAAAGGGAGAGCGTTAAAGAAAAAAAGATTCAGGTAAAAACCGCGGCGCTGCGCGCCCCGGTTTTACCTGAATTTTTTTTTTCGATGCTTCTGGGGGGGGTGCTGCACACCCCCCCTCGCGACGCCCCTGAATGTAACATCTTGGAAAATATAACGGATAAAAAGGCAAATTACTGGACTGGCCAATACCCCTCCCCCCTAACCCCCTTAGTTACGCCCCGGCCAGAGGACGAAGTGGTAAATGAAAGAATTATAATGTGCAAAAAAGTTTAGTTGACATTTGTCTATGCTAATATGATATTTATTGCTAAACTGCTCAAAAGAATCAATGTTAACAGACTAAATTTCCGTGGGTCTCATGTCCGGCCCTGGCACGGCGAGGAGGAAGCTATGACACCTCACAAATGTACAGTCACCGTAATGGAACATACAGTAAATACCCATATATACGTATACTCTAAACAACCAGATTCGATATCATTAAAACTGTGGAGCATGCAACGAATCTCAGTTATGATCTTCGTTGCGCTCATGATGAACGCTATGTTCATAATGGAAAATCACAAGATTGCGCTAATTACAGTGATCAATATCGGATGATGAGAAGGCGTGGATCTCCTGTTTTTTACTCAGAAACACTGAGGCTGAGAACCATTTCATGTCACCATTTGAAAATCCACCGAATCGTGAGAGTGAGAAAAGTCTCAGCACTCTAAGAAGCTTCAATGCTCGATCCTGTGAATACAATTCAGAAAATTCAGCCAAATCTGTGAGAACCGAATTCTGCATTGAACACGAAACTGAGTCAAGTACAATGGTTGTTTATAATTTTCGCACTATCTCTCCACGGATCCAAGGGCAAACGTCAGTCCCAGAATGAAAGACATTATTACCTATAAGAAGTTCCTCACCTACGCTACCCAGGATATAAAGCTCACAACAAAAGAAGGCTTAGGATTTGCTCAAGCAACAAGGAAGAAAAGGCTTGCAAGGCTTGATTGACAAATAATGCCCATTTAAAGACGTAGGCGAATTACGGACAGCGTCAAATATTGACATGAATCGCTGAATATTTTGCGCATTTTCCCATGCAGGAAGGCAGGGGGCAGACAGGGATCCTTACGACAAATTCTTCATCAAGAGATTTCTTAGTTTCAGCATGTCACCTGTTCGCAGAGCTATCCCAAATTTGGGAATATCTTACAACCCCCGCAGGCACCGCCGGCTCTTTTCGAGAAATATGCCGTATTCATTTAACTGACAGTTCTGTCAAGCATCCATGGAGAAATCACATGAGTACATTGTTGCAGCATATAGTATTTTTTATTTGTTCCTTCAAACCAGCAAAGCCCATCCCAGCCTTTTGGCTGCTTTTAACACCTGATCAGTAACCAGGAACAGAGGCGTAACTAGCTAAAATGTTTGTTTTTTGGGAGGAGGCAAGGTATAGATATTTACCGTTTGGATTGTCATTTTTGCCGACTGTTTTTGCAGAAAAAAAACGACTGTTTTGACGAAAAATTGACTGATTTTAAGACGTGTAGTCGTGTACGTGACGCCCCTGGCCAGGAAAGATAAACATCCTTCTGGACCATAAATTTTACAACTCTAATCTGGTGAAAGGGAGTGCCATTTTATGGCTGAGGTAGAGCCGATAGTACTTAAGTATAGCTCGTTGCCAATGGGTGATGTTCCCCTTACGGCTTGTTAGGTTATCGCAATTAGAAAGGAAAGTGTAGAAAGATAAGGAACATGCAGAGACTTCGCGAGAGCATTTGAAGGGTCACAGCACCTGCCTCACAGCAGCAAATATTTTTAGTGACATTAAAAAATTCCAGCGGTTTTGGGGAGGGTAAAGAAATTCTTAATGGGTGGGAGGAGGCACTCACGCATGAATGGGTTTACGATGGATAATCTCCCTCTGTTTCCAACAAGAAATCATGCTCCAAAGGATAAGTCAGAATTTTAACATAGAAAGCAACAACAGGGCAACATGGTTAGGTATGAAAATATGAAGGGCGCTCAGTAAGTCGTCTAAATAAATCCTCAATTTTGGGACACAGTGCCCCAACGTTAGGGCACCATGCCCTGGAGCAAGGGTACAGTACCCCCATGATACTGCGTTGAAATGAACTGAAAGTTTTTTTGAAACAGGTGTTTATGTGGGTACTGGGCCCTACGTTTAGGCCTCCTCACTGTGCGCAAAATTTATGATTTTGTGAATGACTGCTCTCAACAACAACCCTTCATCGCCAAGAAGGTTGTATGTATATATGAGAAAAAATATCCATAATTTTTGCCAGGCAGAATGTGCACGAGATTTGTAAAGTTCTCAAGAACAACACAGGTTTTCGGAAGCTAAGTCACAGTATAACTCGCAGTATTCACCGAACATAAACACAAGTAACAACGACGGACAACAATAACTAAACAAACGAACCGAGTGTGCGACTGCTGGTACTTGAGTATGCAATGAGTTCCTTAAACCCTGCAGCTGAGAATATGAGTGAAAAGACTGCAACCGTTCTAAGACCAATGAAGAACAATATTAAGGAAACGGTAACAACAACCAGGGGAACAACAATGAAATGAACCAGGTACAACAAAACGCCTAATCTTCTTTGTGTCCCATAAAAACTTCTAACCGTCACAACCCTCAGGAACTTGAGTTTGTCAAACCGAATCGAATCAGTCCGAAGACATATCCTTACAAGACGAGATTCCAGATTCGTCCTACTACGATGGAAATCTCTTGAAACCTACCGAAGGAATGTCCAAGTGCCACATTCCTCAACACCTTGAGCAGAGGGATCCTTCCCGCTGGGCCAATGAAAGACGGTTTTCTTCGGTTTACTTCTCAATCGCAGGCATGACTGCACAAAGCAATTCAAGTGACTAAACTCAAGTTCTTCAGTTGCCGCCCAGTCTCTTTGGTTCACCGAGTTTCCCATGATCTTGCCGCTGCCTGAACTTCAATGCAAATAGGAAATTTTGACGCATTTATTAAAAGTTCATTGTGAGAGCCATTCGATCATGAAGACAGGATTTGCGCTTGCATGTACTGACGGCTAAATTGCCAATGATTGCAATCTGACCGTGTTGAATCGGCCGAAGTGAAGTGAACTGGATGTCTTTGTCCGTGATGCTCTGATATTTAGCTCATCAAACCTCTCCTTAACCCACGACGAGAACTATTCAGTGACAGTACATCATAAGCTTGTGAAATTTGTATTAGGTATGCTTGTTCCTGTTCCTGAATCCAGTTCTTATTTGATCTCCCCAATCCACATGATCGAAATACCATGTTCTGAATCCAGTTCTTATTTTGATCTCCCAAATCACATGATGGAATTCTCCATCACATGACTTCCCCGACAGTCAAACTAGGGCGCAAAAAGGGCTCTACGTCACACCTGTACCGTTTGCTCAAGTTGGATTTTTCTGTGATTTTCTTTTATTCACGATAAAATGGTCCAGAAATATTGTTTGAAAAGAAAACTCATACCTTACTTCGAGAATTCTCGTGTTAGCGCTTGCCGACTCTGGCCGGGCTTTGAGCAAGAACACTTGTTTTTTCTCGCACCAAAAAATGCTCACCGTAGTAAAAAAAGGCGAGAAATAAAAAAAAGGCGAGAAATCAAGTTGGGCAAGGCCTTTCTAATGACTTTTCAAGACAAAACATAAGTTAGTGTCTGGCACCCTGGGAAATCTCGGCTAGCGCTGAAAAGCCAAAAAATTAAATAAAGTGATTCACAAGGATTTTATAAAGAGGGAGATCGCAGAGGTTAGTAGACCACGCACGTCGTCACTGGGTACGGGAAAACAATGAAAAGCTATAACGGCTCTCTAAGAGTTTTTCTCTTTTTCTTTCTCGTTCTTCTACTTCTATCTTTCTTATTGCTTAGTGGTATTACTGGCATACAATGTTGTTGAACTGACCACGAACACATAACTTCGAGTTAAGGCTGTATTATTCCATTTCCAAATTGCTCAATTTCTGTTTTGTTACTCACAAATTCGTTTTCAAACTTTCTTCTTATTTCGATTTATTTAAATTGTTTTCTTTTTAACCTCTTGTTTCTTCCGAATTATATAATCTTCTCTTTACACATTTTTATCACGGGATGTCGGCCGCGTACTGGACAATCTTTCATCTTTTCATAGTACAAGTTCATCCACTGACCAAGTCAAAATAAGCATGGCAGCGACTCCAGCTGTTATCGTATGCAATTTTCCGGATAAAAAAAGTTTTTTTTTAAATACTGTCGCTATTTTTTTCTAGTACCCAGACTAGCCAGTAACGTCATTGTTCTTCGAGTGTTACACCCAAGAAAAACAACAACAAACAATTAACTCTTTTTCACACGGGAATTCACAATTCACACGGGAACTCAACAAGACAGTGGCGGAGCACAGTACCTTGAAACTTAGAAACCGACCATTAGCAAGAGCGATAAGAATCCTTGAAGACCGAACTTGTAATCTTCCTAAATGAGACGTGTGGGACAACCATTTGAGAGTTGGAGTGGAGACGACAGTCCTTGGCCTAGGCTCGTTGCCATATAATGAATTGCGAAACAAACAAATATGAGAGAAGTTTTCCCCCATTTTACAACCAATTTGAGATCCAACTTGAATTCCACTCCAAGCAAACAATAGAACTGCAAGGAAATAAAACCCAAAGCAAAAAAATTAAAGCCTGTTTAATATTCATTCCCAAGTGAGACCGGAGTTAAAATGCAAGGCTCATCAAACTTCGAAAAGACCATGTTACCGTTTAGCCTCCCATAAAATATTTGATTTATCTCCCAGGACGACCCAGCAAAAAAGGATCAGGAGAACACCGGTAGCAGAATGAATTATCCCCAGATCCTCGTAGGACTACCGTCTGACCGCATTCTGTGAAATTTATTATTTTAAAGCCTCAATAAAAGCGAAGAGGCGTAGGGAAAGATGTCGGGTTATTAGAGGCTTCTTTTGACCGTCGTCGAATCTTGAAAGCCCGGCCTCATTAAGATATGTCCATACATAAAGTAAGGGTCGGTTACTCGGTAGACGGATCAGTTCCCACGGGCGGAGGGAAAATTCTCACGGGTTTTCTCAAGAGAATTTTCGCAGACAAGCCGGTGAACATTTACCTAATGTTCGCAAATTTGGTGACTGAGACCATCGAAAAACTTGCGGATTTTCCGGAGAGCAAATTACAGACGTGACATATGGATTTAAAGGATGATGAAAACTTTTTACTGTTTCGTCCTTTTACTTCTCGGTCGCGTAAAAGTTAATGACTGTCTTCAGACGGTTCGATCTGAGAAAAGCAATGGTCGCGTCATAGCAATCTCAGTTGTTTCAATGATCTTCTCAAACAGCGACAAATGAGCCAATTACAAGGCCTCATTACCCCTGCTTGTGACTTAAAAGCCACAATGAGCGACCAGCGCGACAAAAATAAATAATAAAAAGTCCCTCCGTAATTTTTTAGACGTTGGATAAGGCTATTATTACAAAAAATTTAAAACACCCCTCGCACTATTTTACAGTGTATGGTTCAGTATTTTACTACAGTTGAACACTTATAAAACTAAAAAAATTCGTCGTAATTTTTAGACGTTGGATAAGGCTATTGTTACAAACAATTTAAAACACCCCTCGCACTATTTACAGTGTATGGTTCAGTATTTTACAACAGTTCAATACTTATAAAACTAAATAATTCAGGCATCCAACGTCTAAAAATTACGGACGGAATTTTATTGTTACAAAAAATTTAAAGCACCCCTCGCACTATTTACAGTGTATGGTTCAGTATTTTACAACAGTTGAATACTTATAAAACTAGACCTCACAAACAATCATCGGTGCATGATACGCATCGAAAACATCGAAGCAAGGCAAGTGTGAAAATCAGTGAATTGTCATTAGGGGGTTGGAATGTACCTTGTAGAATTCGGGCCTACGGGTAGAAGAATTGATGGATCGATTACGGAAGTAGGTTGCATTGACATTACAGGTACGGTGGGTCCTTTAAAATACGCCTGCTAAGCTCTTTGCCAATCTCTAAAGCACAGCCCGCACTATTTGTTCTTTGTAACAAATTATCCACGGCTTCGGCTGCTTTAAGCCTTTTCTCAAGCCCATCGACTTCTCCCACAGGGCGGGGCCAAACAAACTCCTCCCTTAAGGCGAAGACTTGGCTCCAGCAGCCAATCACAGGCCTCCTTTGACTTTTTTAAATTTGTCAACGAACCGGGTCTTATGCATCAATAGCCTGATACGCGAACACTCGTCGGGAGCATAATCCACATGAAAAATAGTGAATCGTGGCAAAAGCAAAGTTTAGTGAGGTATCGTTAGCGGGCTAAGAATGTAACATATGAAATTCGGTCTCTGGGCTTAAGAATTAATGAATGCAATTACGTCAGTGGGTTGCATTGTCATAATAGGCACGACGGGTCCTTTAAGTATTTTTTTTTTCATTTCCTATTTTCACTTAATTCTACGAATGCTACAGCCTCGGATTTCGGAAGGGCAATCTGTTTCCTTTTAAATTTCGGAAAAAACGGCCATCAGCTAGTGGAATCCGCAGCAGTGGCTTCCAACGGTATCTGGTAGCAGCTCAACCTTAACGGAAACCTTCTCGACACAAGCTCATATTGGTTTTCAAACAGATCCTTTTTCACGTCTTCGAAACCTGGGAAAATGTTTGAGGATTAACAAGATGGTTTTGGGGTCACTGGAAACTGTCACCCCACTGAGCATCTTTGGTTCCAAAAGCCATAAATTAATTTACAATTCCAGGCCTTTGCTGCAGCGCAAAGCAAAAGGCCTAGCTGCTCCGAGAGCTTTTGTGCCAGTCAACAGTTGTGGTGAGTGGATGGTATCACGTTGGCCCTTACCAGGGCCTAAAATGCGTGCTGGATTGGTCAGTTTACGGTTTGGCATTTTTTGAGGGTATACCCACAGCATGGAATAGCTTATACCAAGCGCCGGTTACCCTTTGCGAAATGATGGGACACTCTAACCCTGACCTAACCAACCATAAAGGCATCTCTGAATGGTTTGTTTTCTGAAGTTCACTCAACTCATCGGTATTTTACTGTGTCAGGGTACCCACCGTTTGGCATATGGTAACCAGTATTTGGCATGGGCTATTCCAAACTCTGGATACGCCAAACTTTTGGCAAAGCTTATCCATAAATCAGGGATTTGGGGTAGACGAGACCTGGGCTTCAGCAGATCGCCTGTGAAAACGTCAACAGGACCAATCCGGCTCAGTCGGCCAATCCCGGTCAGGCAAATATTTTACGTATTGTTAAAAAAACAAGGCCATCGTCTGGCAATAAATGGGAGTTACTGCATTCGATCCGGAACAGAAGAAAAACTAACTTGTTTTTTTTTTTCAGTATTTTGATAAACCCGTTGCGTTCATAACAACATCTACACACGCGCATCCAAAAATACGTTTTATTCAATGCAATTATAAAATCATGGAATTATATCTGATGGAACTGAACTGACGTCAAGTGAAATAATCTTACTATGTATTGTTTTGTATGGCCGTCCGGCTGATGGACAATTTATTTAATTATATTCCAATTTGGGATCCTATCAAAACCTTTGGTCCTGTTTGTAGAGGCTTATTCCTATTTACTCTACACCCAAGAATAAAATTCTATTAATACAGAAATCGAATTACAAAGAAATATTGCTCAAACTTCCAACATTCGGAAACGGGTGACGAAAATAACTGAAAATGTCAAATATCGTTTTCGATATTTACTTTTTGGTATTCGATATCGATACTTCTTCGGACATATCGATACGGAATATCGCCCAACACTAGCTGAAAGATAAGAAATGGTGTCCTGATTGCTTTAAAAAGTCACTTTCTGACGTCAAAATAGTCTGATTCAGACTCTTCTTCTCCAATTTTCGAACTCCCCTGCTTCTATGGAGAAAATGGAACGGAAAATTTGTGGTTCATTAATGTTACTTTCTAATGTTTACTCGTGTGCGTATTTTTTAGTGATCAGTGAATGTCAATTTCGCTTCTGCTGACTTAAAGAAATAAAACATACTCCAGTTTGGGATCCCATGAAAAACTTTGATCCTGTTTGTAGACGTTACGACCCTTTTTTTATAAGAAGTGCTGTCATGTCTATTTACTTTACACCCAAGAACACAATGAATGCGCCAGTCTGAGAACGAAAAACTTTGTCTAATACACCACTCCACACCAAGGGGTATACACAACCATTGAGGTGGATCAATTCGTTTTGCCTCTATTGTCCCCTAACATAACCCATCACATCACCATCCTCTTTTTTCTTATGTTTAATGCATATCTGGGTCTTGGATTTACGAGCGGTAGCGTGAGAAGACGACCGTTAAGATCCTTCGATGAGGCCGTCTCATTATCTCGCTCAGGTATAATGGCTACTGTGCCTTCGAGATTCATCTCTTTTTTCGAGATACGCGGCGGACACAAATTTTCATGTGAAAATCTCCTGTCCAGTTCCCACGGCGTTTCTCCCGTTTCCCACGTTTCACGCGCTACAATTTTCCGTTTAGCCGCGTCACTGATTCATTTACATTACCAGTGACTTATCAGTAAACATGTCCTTATCTTGGTGTGTAAATACTGTAGTATCATCAATGTCAACCTGTGGCCATTGCACGAGTAATTGTTATTATCTTGCTCTCACACATAGATAACAAGTTGTTGAATACCCAGTCTACAAGGCTCTGAGGGTCCATTTAAAGACCATCAAAATAAAAGATACCCATCGAGATTCAGATAATGACTGCCCGGTAATTTGTCGACATTTCAGAGGCTTAAACCCTACTTAAACTGTGGGAGACCGAGGCTTTTTCGGCCTGTCAAATGATTTTTCAAATGCGTATCTAATTAGACAAAACTCTTCACTAAACTTTTTCAGAAGGGTTTTTCTTATCTCTTAGTCTCTGCCATTTTTTATTTATTTTCAAACACGTCCAGGTTAACTGCGTATCGAAACGAAACATTTTGCTACAGTACAGGAATGCTTCTTTAGCCTAAAGAGTTATTTAACTTTTGAGCAGCGCAGTTTCAAAATAAAATAACAAAAACATAATACATGCATGCACTCAGAAGTTCCAAGGAGCGCTCAAGGACCTGGGCTGATCAGTGTTTTACTTTTATCGCAGCAAGCGGATGAAATGACCCTGTTCAAAGAAGCATGCCTCTACTGTAAATACATGTCACGCCTTCCCCCCTGGACCTGGAACTTAAAAATTAGTGATCAGCGAACAAAGTAAAACATTTGGCCAAAATACTGATCACGGCTAGAAAATCCCTTTGACATAATGAGTCGGAAGTATTAGGCCGGGTAGTGAATTTGGCAAATCAATTTTGTCTTTCGTGTTTTTCTATTTTTACCTTCTTTTTACTCCGTTTCTTGCTTATTATGACGGGTTACAAATGCAATCATTATCATCATCTTAAAGGAACAGTAAACTTGACTAGGCAACTTTCGGCCATCAAACCGGCCTGGGGGGCTTAGATAAATGTACAGGGACTTATTGTCGACAGGACCCCCCATCTTTGTTATCTCAAAACCCCTCCTTATTGTTCCCAGAGCTAGCTGGCAGGGCCTTGCCCCTTATGCACTGTAGTTACGCACTCATACACCGTAAAAGTTCGCGATTGTCTGTGTTATCAACATACAGGGTTGCCACTTTACTAAAATAAATTCACTATGCAAAAGGAAAAAAGTAATACCAAACAAGAAAAGTACTCAGAACGTGTTGCTGGGTCATAGTCACCTTGGAAATAGAACCTGACAACTACTTTTTTCTTAAAATTTGCTGCCAAAGTTCTATTGTGAGCACAATTGTACTACCGGTGACAACCCTGCTGACATACATTGTATTACTTTGTTTCAAGGCAAAGATCGTGGGTTCCGAGTCCTACTCCCGGCACACAAACCTTTTGCTTTTTTTTTTTTCTACTAACTCAAAAGTCGAACTCTCGGAAACTGCCCGGAAACTGCAATGGTCGTAACAAGAAGTTTTCTAACTCTCAATATCGACTCAGGGTACATTCTTGATATGTCAGCTAGCTCCCTGAGCCAAGTTTGAGTCAAGTTTACTGTTCCTTTAACAATCCTAGAAGATCTAATTTATAATGCTGGTAACGAATGAATGAATATTGCGTTTTCTTCAGCCAAGAGTGGGCCAGATAGTATTTTACAAACAACACAATTAATGATAACTACCAGTAACTACCACCTATTTACATTTCCCCTCACGTGATATCCCACCAATTGTGTTACTTTTTAATTAGAAGACGTCAGTATACCAGGGAAATGCTCCTCCAGGGTTGGTCACCAAATATACAGTCATACACCCTGGAAAGTATATCAAAAGTGTGGCGAAGTATTCCAATGTGTTTCGAAGCGCTCTACGTATCCCAAAGCATCTGAATGCAATAGTTGCGTTTTTGCTGATACCATGGTATCAGATATACGGTCTAAAGTCGTTTTTGCAGTTATCGTAGTATCTGATACCACGGTCAAAAGGCGTTTTTGCAGTTGTCGTGGTATCTGGCCAGTTACCGTGGTAACAGATATTCAGATATCATGGTCCGACCGTGATATCTTTTTTTATTATTATAATTTTATTACCCATCATAATGTATAAATACACAAAAAAGTGGTATCTGGAAAATGCATCTCACTTTCATCAGATTTTGTCAAATTGGTGAAAAAGAAGTTCAGCACTTAGTGATGTAACAGGATATCGGTTTTTATTTTGGGATGACTTCGAAAGGTGCAGTTTCGGTAATAGTCGTTTTTGCAGTGGACCGTATATCAGATACCACGGTAACTGCAAAAACGACTAATTGCAGATCCAGTTACCGTGGTAACAGATACCATGGTATCCGCAAAAACACAACTAATGTATCTCAATGTATCCCAATGTATATCACTGTATCCGAATGTACCTTAAAAGTATTATTTCTAAATATTCCTTTAGCCCAAGCTGACTGCGAATCATATTTGACAAAGCAAAACGGATAAGTGTGTAGAAAAACACTTAAAGATTCTTTCTTAAATATCTGATTTTGTGAACTTCTTGCCGGAAAACTGCTTGGAATTAAAGCTGGTGCTGACATTTTAGACACGGCTGCTGTTTTTTGCTGCTCGATTGGATCTTCGAAAAGGTAGAGGTTCTTCTGCATTTTGGTTTTGGAGTCACCTTTTCTTCTTTTTTTTTCCAGCAAAGATGGATACTTGTCGGTGGCATGTATGGGCTTGAGCCTGAAGAGGACCCTTGCCAAGAAGGGCCGAAATATAGCTCCACTAAAATGTAGCTGACTTATTCGTTTTGCTTTGTCAAGAATTATTTCTAACCATGCCAGCCCAAGCTGGCTGCGAATCATATTTGACGGATAGGTCAGCTGAATTTTTTTAGAGCTACATTCCGGCCGTTTATGGCAAAATGTTTTTTTTTCACAAGTTCATTTTCAAGTTTGAGCGGCTTGAGCCTGAAGAGGACCCTTGCCAAGAAGGGCCGAAATATAGCCCTAACAAAATTCAGCTGACGTCCTTTCCAGTCAAATAAATGTGACGAAAGGGAAAGCCCTTAGAGAGCTGGGGTCTAGCCGACAATCCTTAGCATTAGCTCGTTGTCAACCAGCGATTTTGTAGTGCCCTTTGTAAGAAAAGATGGAAAGTAGGTTATCTAATTTGTTTTGGGGCTTCTTAACAGGCCCAAGATGATCCCTAATTAATATTTCCATCAATATACCAATCCTACCAGGCGCCAGAATTCACACTAGTAAAGGCTTTCAGAGCGAGTGGGACCGCGAGAGCTGAAACCAATTTTTCCCAGGCTCATTTTTTGATTGATGTAGTCATATCTGTGTCGGTCAGAGCCAACCTTCTCTGTTATGGGCCACGACAGAGAGCCTAACCTTTGTACCTGGTTTAGGTAAATGGAATGTGATCCGTTAAAAATTAGATAATTTATTACCAACGGACAGGCAATAACCGTCGCAACAGTTTAACCTTCCATTAAACAATACAGACGAATTACCAACAGACGATAAATATGGGGAGGATAAAAAAGATATCAAAGATCAACTCATAATTCGAGCGTGAAGATAGATGAGAAAATCCATAGAGTGGAAAATGGCCGAGATTTTTTGTTAACTGATGACTGTATAGAAATATAGAGGGATGGGCCGATGAAAACGGATCTAAAAAAAGAGACGTCGATCAACAGGGTGCGAGGTTATGAGAAAGATAAAAGTTAAAAAAGGACGCTAGACTTTTACTATCCGTTTCCTTAGTTCTTTGCGTCGTAATCCCTACGGTCAGTAGTAAAAAATGTAGAATCCTGTACGCCCAATTAACAAGCTCCCGTCAGATACGGGAAAAAAGGAAATAGCCAAAGCGAGATGTTGATTAATTTCAAATTCTATATACATTCAGTGTCACCCCCCACACCCTAATGGGCTACTAATGAAGATAGCGTGATTCGGCAAACATGGTTTTCCTGAGTTCTAGGGCACGGCATCTCAAATCTAACGTCAGAGAATTTTCCGGCTGAAATCGAAAATGTGTAGGAAAATGGAGAATGTACATTCCTGATGTTGTATATTTAATCTTAATTTTTAGAATCTTTAGTAAACTTCACAATCAATATTCACAATATTTTCGGTTTTCGCAAGACAAGATAAAATTTGCAGGGTATACCTTAAGCAACTAGGGGTTCCGGCTAAAACCCCCCCGGCGAAAACCCCCCCGGACAAAACCCCCCCGTGACCAAAACCCCCCCGGCTGAAACCCCCCCGTGACCAAACCCCCCCCGGCGAAACCCCCCCCCGTGACCAAAACCCCCCCGGCGAAAACCCCCCCGTGACCAAAACCCCCCCGGCAAAAACCCCCCCGGTACCAAAACCCCCCCGGCGAAAACCCCCCCGTGACCAAAACCCCCCGGCTAAACCCCCCCCGGCTAAAACCCCCGGTACCAAACCCCCCCCGATACCAAAACCCCACGGGTACCAAAACACCCCGGTACCAGAACCCCCCGGGGAAAATAATCTTACAAAAAAATCTTAAAAAAAGTATTAAAAAAAAAATCTTGAAAAAAAATCTAGACATAACTATCATCGGAAAAAAGTGCCTTATTATTGTACCTAGCCTTAATTGGACCGAAGTAATAGCCTAGTTGTTAAACTTGTAAAAAAAATGTTTTCCCTTGGAACAAAAAAAAAAAAATTTCCCAGTGAGCGCGTCCTCGTCGCAAGGGGCGGACTAATTCCAGTGGAAGTACAACTGAGAACTGACTAAGCTTCACTGTCTTGTTGTACCAGAATTCCATTTGAATTAGAACAAGATCACGGGAAGTCAAGTGAAATTTTTTGGATTCGTGTTAAATGTAAATGAATCGAGCTTTTGGTACCGGGGGGTTTTCGCCGGGGGGGGTTTGTTACCGGGGGGGTTTTCGCCGGGGGGGTTTTGGTCACGGGGGGGTTTTCGCCGGGGGGGTTTTGGTACCGGGGGGGTTTTCGCCGGGGGGGTTTTCGCCGGGGGGGTTTTGGTCACGGGGGGGTTTTAGCCGGGGGGGGTTTGGCGGGGGGGTTTTGTCCGGGGGGGTTTTAGCCTAGACCCAGCAACTAGCCAGTTCGGGCGACATTTTCAGACGAGAAAAGGACCGGGAGAAAAGTCTAGCGACCGTTTTGGGAACCGCGCCCCTTAATAATTATCGGGGCTCGTATAAGTTACAGGACAAATTGTTGATCAACAACAATCCGGGAGTGGGAGTACTACTAGTTTAAGGAGTCTGAGAGCGAGCTCGTAACAAAAATAAGCCAAGACAGATGCACACAAAATACAAGAAACCTGAACGTACGACAACAATTTAGTTCGAAATCAAGTAAAGAAGAACTACTAAGAATATCATACGAGTACGAAACATCACTAATTAGCTGTTCCTCGTTACGCTAAATAAACGCTCCACTGGCTGGTAAAGCCGGTACCCCTTCTGTTTAACGTTCGATAGTCTTGAAAACTCGATTTCTAAGTTCTGTGAAAGTGATCGTAATCTTCTGCAAGCAATATTCTTCAAGGAATATCTCTATTCAAACAGTGAAGCCATTTTCATGACTGACCCATTATTTGCGAAGGACACTCTTCTACAAAAAGACTGCCAGTTTCTGTGTCAAAATTAATTTTTGTTTTCACGAAACACTCCTGAAGCCGAATACCCGGATTCGACCAAGACGAATCCCGATATATTTCCTGACAACAGATAGCGCTGAGCGCTCCTTGGAACCGCAGAAACCGGATTTCCATGTTCCAGATCAGTGACGGGCACCGTTACGCCGGTAGGGATTACGCAAGGGGGATACGCAAGGTTCTGCGAAATATCTCTAAATTGACCCAACATTCAACCCGCTCATCAGTCTCGCTTTTCCTATAGCAAAGCACTGCATTCACTCGGAGGCAGGCCCGTATCCAGGAATTTATTTCGGGGGGAGGGGGGGTTTGCCTGCGGAATTTATTTCGGGGGGGGGTTGCCCACGGGTCGGACCGAAAAGTACAAAAAATACATAGATCAGAGGTTAAAACCTACAAAAAACTATTACTTTCGTGGGTTTCGTGGGGGGTCCGAACCCCCTACCCCCCCCCCTGGATACGGCCTTGCTTAGAGGCACGCCAAAGCCAATTTCGTGAACATTTTTCAACCGCCAAATAATAGCCGGCTTCTTTTAGGAATGAACCGCCTACTTGCAGTAATCATTTAACTGTCATTACTGGCTTGCAGTCCCCACTGTCATTAGTGTCAAGGACGGAAAACGGGAATAAAATTAGGAAAACGGCGGATTTCGTAGCTGTAAGCGAAAAAGACAAACACCAGCAAAAAAAGAATCCCCCCCAATTCGATGGCGCTAAAAGGGTGAATCAGCTGATGTTTGTTCTAGCGATATTTCGGCCCTTCTGGGCAAGGGTCCTCGTCAGGCTCAAAGCTAGAAGGGCCGAAATGCCGCTAGAACAAATCTCAGCAGACTTGTCCGTTCGGCACTATCAAATATGATTCGCACCCAACTCGACTGAAGGATCGTACTTACACTCTAAATCGTTCAACTAGCACTATGCTCCAATCGTCAGACCAGGAAATCATACATTTCCAAGAATGTTCTACGAAAGGGAGACCCTCCAAGAGCTGACGAACCTCAGCTCTAGCTTCGTTCGACTGAGTCCATTGCTTTCACAGTTTCACTTCAGTTCTAAAAAGACTAATATCACTTATATCCTTACAACGCCTTTGGATTCTTACGCACTATACTTTTTTCACCCATAGACGGGCGATGACACACGGGGGGCTGTATTCCTCGAACCTTTGCTTTCCAATTCCTTCTTCAGATCATCCACTTTCTTCTGAAGCTGGGCTTTCAGAGTGAGTAGCTGCTTGGACCTCGCCCCCAGAGGCTCCTAAATAAACACAAAAAGCAACTATTAGAAAACATGACCTTCCCGATACTGATGCATTTGTAACAGTTGTCGAGTGAGCAAATTGTCGGACGAAGGAATTTTCTGAAACTTTAATTTGGCATTCAGTGGTGGCGTTCGTTGGGCGATTTTATCATCATATTGGGCGATTTTCTCCTGTTAACATCCCCAAACTTCACAGTAAATATGCAGCTAAAATCACAAAAACAAATTAAAAACTCACCAGATTTTTCAAAAATGTTGTTGATTTTTCTGGATTTTGAATAATTTTGGTGATTTTTTCGTGACATATTTTTTGTCTAGCAACCCTGCTCAATGCCCGTGATTTGGCTCCGAAATATCGGCTGAACTACTTGAAACCAGCGTTTAACTCAGGTTTAAATCCATTTATTTATTTACATTTATTTATTCATTCCAAAATAAAAATTATTTTCTTTTACCCAGTGAGTTTTCCACCCTAGAATTTATGTTCGATCCCTCACAACTCCCCTTTTTCACCAATTTCAAAAATCCCGCAGCAAGACTGTCACTGCAAAGATGCAATCACTGTCAAAGCATTTGCAAATGCCCCTGCAGTCTTTGTTGCAGCTTGTAAATCCAATGCTACGCCCTAAATTGTCTCTGAACTCCTGTTTTTCGGGTGGCTAAAAAGCGGCAGCGAACAGGAAGTCGGGATTAAAATGAGGCACATTCTTGGTGCGGTAAACAGTACTTCAATCTTCACGTTTTTTCAGTTCTAATGACATTTCAAGTCCTGTTTTGAAGGAATCGAGCAAGAAAAGTGTTTATGGGTTCCTCGGAAAGCAAGACGATGTCCAAGGAAATTAAATTTCAGACATACTGCGACTCTGCGAGACCTGTAAACATCCCATTTCCTCCTAATTAATTAATACGAATCGTATTTTACTTCTTTTTGGGATCCCAAAACGTAAGTGGCGGGATACCTATAACGGGTTCCGGCTAAAACCCCCCCGGCTAAAACCCCCCCGTTACCAAAACCCCCCCGGACCAAACCCCCCCGGTACCAAACCCCCCCGACCAAAACCCCCCCGGTACCAAACCCTCCCGGTACCAAAACCCCCCCGCATAAGAAAAGACGGGTATGCAAGAGTAGAGTAACTGGTAGGTAGAGAGTAAGAGTAGAATAAACTTCTTTCGCAAACTTGACTCTACAAGAATGTCTGAAGTGGGTATCAGAACAATGATAAACAAAGGGAGTGTAAGGCGAAGGTGAAGGTTGATGGTGACAGACTAATTGCTGAAGTCACCAAACACCCGCATTCAACTGAAGCTGTTGTCAGTGAGGTGTTAAATGTGAATGATCAAATCAAAGCCAGTTTCACTCTGTGTAACGATCCCCCCAACAAATCCTTTCCCAATGCCTCACTCTTCTTGGCGAGGAAGCTGCAGTTACGATGCCACCCATTGGTGCAATGTGAAGCTCCCCTTGCCCAAGGGAAAGGTTGAGCTCGTTTTATGATAGCACTTTCAAGATAGTCTCAGAAATATTCTACCAGCTCTTCACCTTAATCGTGCTTGTCAATGGTAAAACTGTCACATGGTTGTTCGTTTTGTTGCCCAGTAATTCCCAGTCTTAACATGTGTGAGTGTCTAAGGATTCGGGGGGTTTTCGCCGGGGGTGGGGTGGGGGGGTTACCGGGGGGGGGGGGGGGGGTATATTCTTCTCTTTCTCTCTACCTACCAGTTGCTCTACTCTTACATACCCGTCTTTTTTATGCGGGGGGGTTTTGGTACCGGGGGTTTTTTGGTCGGGGGGGGGGGGGTCCGGGGGGTTTTGGTAACGGGGGGTTTTTGGCGGGGGGGGTTTGTCCGGGGTTTTTTTCGCCGGGGGGGTTTTCGCCTAGACCCACCTATAACATCATAAAAGTTGTCCGTCTGTCCGTCTGTTAGCACAATAACTCTCGAACGGATTGAGATATTTTGATGAAACTTGGTGGGGGGATCCTTCGGGTCCAAGTACAAGACAAGTTCGAAGATGGGCTCTGTAGCCCTATATTTGAGGGTGGGGGATGGGTTTCAAATTAAGGGGCAAACAAAATATTTTTTAAAGCTATTTAGATAGTTGATTTAGAGGTAAGGAGACACGCTGAATCCGAATATGAAAGTTATTTTCTCGCCGGACAAGTAGTTCACCCGGAATCCGGCCAAAACCGGAAAGTTTGTTAAAAGTAAAAGTTTAGTTTGAAGTTGATTAGATGTTAGATTTAGGGGTAAGAAGACATGCTGAACACGATGGTGAAAACCATTTTGTCGCCGGACAAGTAGTTCGTCTGGAATCCGGCCAAAACCGGAAAATTTGTTAAAAGCAAAATTTGTATTTGAAGTTGATTAGATGATAGATTTAAGGGTAAGAAAAGACGCTGAATCTGTATATGACAATCATTTTTTACCCGGACATATAGTTGTCCGGAATCCGGTTGAAACCGGATTTTTTTTAGAAGTTAAAGTTTTATTTGAAGTTGATTAGATGTTCTTTATAGGGATAAGGAGATACGCTGAATTCGTTTCTGAACTATCTTTTGTTTTTGCTGGGCAAGTAGTTTGCTCGGAATTCAGCCGGAAACCGGAAATTTGGCAGAAGTAAACCAGGAAGTTTCGATCAGTATCGTCAAGATAGATATGGCTTATACAGGTATATCTGAACTTGGTTTTCTCAGATGGTTAGCCTGGATCTAGCGAAGACAAGACCTAGTTGTCTGGTCAAATATCAAAATTTTGGGGATCCCATCGAAACCTTTGGTCTAGTTGGCCGCTGGCCGTATCACAGCTTGGACATACTAGCCCTAATCCATTTTCAGCTTCTGCCTGTAACAACGATACCCTCTCTAGTGCGCCACCTCAATACTACATTGTAAAAACAAATCTTGCAGTATTTGCTACTGGGATTAATCTTGTCTTTATTAAGATAATATTATCCCTAATTCGGATTAGCCTTATCCCAATCGAGATAAGATTAATCCCAGTAGCAAATACTGCATCCT
This sequence comes from Branchinecta lindahli, assembly GCA_023053555.1. Lineage (NCBI taxonomy): Eukaryota > Metazoa > Arthropoda > Branchiopoda > Anostraca > Branchinectidae > Branchinecta > Branchinecta lindahli. The sequence goes on along the minus strand of JAKZAO010000007.1, from coordinate 5,642,431 downwards.
TATTCGAAGAAACTTTTTACAGTGTAGCCAAGATTCCAAATCACAGATGCCACTGCTAGAGATGCCAGATGCCACTGCTAATTATTCAATGCGCACTTGTTATCAGTGCTTCCACTTTTTTATTTCCATTTTCCCTAAATCACAATTTATTTCCCCTAAAACTCCCTTTTTCTGTGTTCATTTCCCCCTAGATTTTACCCTAGAAAAGAGGCTATTGACATTGTGCTGTATATTTCCCACTAAATATTCGTACTTAGAACTGCACTAAAGTTTCCTTTGAACATTTTTAGGCCATATTTAAGGTTATATAATCCAAGGTTGGATACCTCTATTGATTGGTAGGCTACTGGGGGGAAGCACTCTGAGAGTTCTGGGATACCGAATAACCATTCATCACATTCATGTCTGCTAGACATGGGCGTCACATATGGGGGGGGAGGGGGTTAGAGTGCCCCCGCCCCCCAATGTTGTCAGTAAAAACTAGCAGAGTCGGCGCGAAGCGCCGCGATTTTTTGTAAATATAGTCGATGTTTTCTTGGAAACAGTCGATTTTTCTTCAAAACAGTTGTTTTTTCTTAAAAATCAGTCAAATTTTTGTTAAAACAGTCATTTTTTCGTATAAACCGTTGTTTTTCTGCACAAAACAGTCGGTAAAAATGACCAGCCAGTCGGTAAATACCACGCCCCCTAAACATTTTGGCTAGTAACGCCTCTGGAAAAAGTTTCTAAAGCGCAACTTTTCTAACCTTCTCATACAGGAAAGTCTGCGTTTTCTTAGTTCTGAATTTGCACCTGCCGAAAAAAATGTGAGAACCGTTGTCACGAATCAGATTTCAGATTCACTTTTGAGTCAGTTAAAATAAGAAAGTGAACTTTGCAGGATAATCGCTCGTTTTTAAAATAAACCTGAAATACCCTGAAAATTGTTGTTTTCCCCTAAATTACCCTGAATCCCTAGATTCAAAATAAGTGTCCCTAAAAGAAGTGATTTTCCCCTAAAATAGGGTAATCTCCCTAGAAGTGGAAGCCCTGCTTGTTATTCCCCTGGAAGCAAATTAGCAATCCCAGCGTCGCCGCGCATCCAGGTGGCGAGTAAAGGGGTTAGCTACTTATTGGCGAGTAAAGGGGTTAGCTACTTATTGCCACTGCTAATTATTCAATGCGCACTTGTTATTCCCCTGGAAGCAAATTAGCAATCCCAGCGTCGCCGCGCATCCAGGTGGCGAGTAAAGGGGTTAGCTACTTGGGACAGGCAAACTGAAAGCAACTTGTTTTTTTTTTTGTTTATGGCACTTTCGTGGTAGGATAAGGTTGCTCGTATCACGGTATCCAGAAAGTAGTTGGTTTTAAACAGAAATAGTATAGTTATAGTCCTTTCTCGAACCTTTCTCATTTCAGAACTTCTTTTTTCCATAATCGGTAAGTTAGTTTGCAAGTATGGCCGAAGCCCATTACAATCGATCCATGATACATAATCTTTGGTTTGAGGAATCCAATCCAGGTTAAGGCGGGAAAATAAAATAAAATCAACGCCCAGAACAGTTGTCTTGGCCACAATTGGTTTTTGCATGTATCTGTGTAGTTTGTTTTTCTATTTTACTCGTGTATTTTCATTTTAAGATAAGGGACTTTGAGATTTGAATTGTAGGCGTACTTTCTCTTTTTGTCTTTACTTTATCTCATCATTTTGGCGGAATAAAAGCCTTTTTTATTATTACCCTGAGGGTTCTAAGGGTGGAAGGAGGAACTCCTTCACTGGTGCCTTGGTCATTATTGCAATGTAAACATACGGACCTAGTAAATTATATCGGACTCCGGGTTGCGGTCGGGGGGGGGGGGTGCCCGCGATTAAGTCGAAAACATGATGAACGACCGTGATCGGAACCAACCTGGATCTTACCCTGCCCCTACACTCTTCTCCACACTACCAGCACGGTTTTTTTACACTTTTTTTTTTAACTTTTTTTTTTCAACAAGCGACTGAGGGTTGCTCCCACTGGCCATCGGCTGTGGTGTAGTTAAATATAGTACAAAGTTTTTCCGCATTCTCTCCCACAGAAAATACTGAAGCAGGAATGCAAATGCGTGAATCAATACATGATAAATTCACACGGCTCTAATCACTAATCTCTAGTCACTAATTAATTAAGAGTCGGAGTCGACCACAGAGGGAGCTTAATAAAGATGCGATGGGAGATTTTTGTTCAAGTGACCAAGATGCAGTGGGAACTTGCTAGAGTAATGTTGTTTTATCAAGAACTGATAAAAAATGAACTAACCAAGTCCTGCTCTGTTTAATGTAACAACAATAAGGATCAATGTTGGCTTAAACAAAATTTGTCGTCCTTCCTACATGAGTTGTAGATCATTTTATTGAGTTTTAATTTTGTATTTGTTTGACTTTTATTTTCCGAGTTACAATTCTAATTGTATGTTATTTTTATTTTTTATCTGAGCTTGGATTTATTCGATTTTGTAATAGTTTTTAATTAATTTCGCTATTTGAGTTTCTTATCTATTTATTTTTGTGTTCTGTCTTCGCCATTTTCGTGTACTTAGTCCTGGGTTAGTCGGCCAGATGGATCAGTGTGCAGTTCGTTTCTGTGTTTTGTCTTTGCGTATTGGTTCTTTATTTATTTTTACTATCATCAATTTAATGGAACACAAACATTCATTCATTCATTAGAACTTATTCGGCCTAGTGGGCTTAGTCAGCTTGTCGCTGTTCGGATCACACACGGTGTACAAAATCTGGCAAGTGGGCATGTCCATGATCAATTCTTAAATCCACAAAATTATAAACTTTATCCCATTTCCGCCGCTAATTTAACTATCAAAGGGTGTGTGGTAAGTTCGTTTCTTGATTAGGTTGCAATTAGGGAACACTCCTTTCAAAATCTGTTTGTTCGGTGGCTCTTTGTTTCCAAGGCGTGAAATCACAGTTGCACATTCCATCGAGTCTAGTCTGTGGGCCGTCTGGTGACTGTAGGACCCCTCGTTGACCAGATGCTCTGCGATTTTCATATTTTCGCTTTATTGCCCTTAAGTTTTTACGTCAAGACAATTACCTTTCTTGCATAGCAACCCTAGAAGGGCGGTGAGAACCTTCGGACCATATGGACTGTGTGGGAGGATTCTTTTTGGAGCTGTTGCTGTAATGGACCTATTTGATTTGAGGCAGCGTGATTTTCGGACAGGGTCGTAATTAACAGATGGGGTGTCAAAAACTCCCGCCTTAGGCTTATAGTGGGAAAAACGATCCGACCTGTATCAATTGACTTATCGATGATGGTGTAAGCACCATTATAGTGTCATGTTCCAGGTGTCTTTTCAAGAAGTTTTCTTAGTGACAATAATACTTTTATTTATTATAATAAACAACAAAGCCTATATAGAGCAGAAAGGAAAGAAAGAAAAGGAGAAGAAACACATACGAGGAAGGAAACAAATACACCATGATATCATTCCCTTTCACTATCATTATCAACCTATTATAAAAAAAAAAAAAAAAAATCAGATTCCATTCACGATTGGCATTATCATTAGATTAGATTATGTTTAATACAAAACCAACGCATAACATTTGTCTGCATCACCTGCAGGGAAAGTCCCGGGGGACTTGTTAAATAACAGGCGAAAAACAAAATTCACATCTATTTACAAATGAAGAATAAATCCTACTACTAATGAAAAATAAATACTACTACTAACAATACATTTCTTAACAAAACCGAGATTAAACCTCTGCTGTTAGCTGATCAGTAACTTTATGTCGCAACGATTTTTCTATAGCGAGTCCCAGGGTTGGTCACCAAGAACCAGGGTGTACGAGTTACTTGCTTACTTCAGGATACTTTGGGTTACTCAGGGTTACTTTGGGTTACACTGGGTCACGAGTCTTGCGCACAAATGGCGTACATCACGCTTGCAATTGTCTCAAAAGTATCCCAAAGTAACCCAAGTATCTCAAAGTATCCCAAAGTAACCCAAAGTAACCCAGTGTAACCCGAAGTAACCCAATGTAACCCAATGTAACCCAATGTAACCCAAAGTAACCCCTCGTGCGCAAGACTTGCGTGGTGACGTTTCAAACTTTTCGTAAGACGAGACGAGGCGCCGATTGCAATATCTTGAAACTGATGCGAAATTCCTTCACGAAACAATTGAAATTCACGGAAACTTAGAGATAATTTGGGATAATGTGGGTTACTTTAGGTTACTTTGGGTTCATTAGGTTACTTTGGGTTACATTGGGTTACTTTGGGTTACATTGGGTTACATTAGGTTACATTGGGTTACTTTGGGTTACTTTGGGTTACTTTTGGGTTACATTAGGTTACAGTGGGTTACTTTGAGATACTTTTGGGTTACTTTCCAGGGTGTACGAAGTTACTTTTGGTGACCAACCCTGGAGCGAGTCCAGGGAGGGAGGTGGAGCATTTGCAGAAACGAAAACAAACAGACCATAAACTGTTATCGTGGCTGATGTTCCGACGATAGAACCAGCTCTAGCCATCTGCTAAGTCCAGCCAAAAGGCACACTATTGTGTTGTAAAACGTTTGCAATACTTTCTTTTTTGCAAGATTTGCAAACTAAACACCGATGTGCTGAACTGAGTTACCTGAAATTTGTTGTCGGCGATATTTCGGCCCTTCTGGACACCATGAAACATGATTCGCAAGTTAGCTTGGGCAGAAGGAATATAAAAACATCAATTCATCTAACAGAACTTTAACCACGTGGTCAAGGTTATTGTGGGGCGCGCGGGGAGTGGTATCAGTCTCACTGTCACCCTAGTACAGACAGAGATCCCCACTGCACACTTACGTAAAAATTCAGCACACTTCGGCAGATTCAAATTCGGTAAGGTACTATCCAGTATACCACAAATCCCTGACTTCAGGATGTCTTATGCCTAACGCTGGATACCCTATGCAATCAAACGCTTGATACCTGTGAGCACCCAAACCTTGACCTGCTTCACTATAAAGAAATTCTCGCTGGCTGATTTAAGTGTTTCGCTCAAATCATCAACCTTTATTGGGTGCCAAATATTTGGCATAGGTTCACCGTTTATCGCAGGGTACGCCAAATGTTGGATATAACCAGGGCCGTCTTTACCCTTAGACCGGTGCAGGGGGGCCAGGGGAAATGAGAGGCCAAGCGATCGACGTAAATTCTTGAGCAATCAGGCTCATTTACGTTACCGAAATTATGCTCAGGTGTGACCCCTTTTGGGGTCAAAATCTTTTAATTTTAGTGGATCCCCATCCATGGAGGATGGCCTAGGGTCCACCAAAATTAAAAGACGGCACTGGATCATATACCCAGCGTTTGGCACCATGATAACGGGTTTGTGGTAGACTAGTGGTAAAAACTAAACGGATGAAGAAGTTCAGCAATTTTTGTCCCAGCCTGTGTCCCTGTGTCCCACATAGGTTGGTGCTCGCAAGTGTTCGTCTTAATGAGGCTCGGCATTGCCACGATTCTTAATTTCCTTCAATGAACACATGAATCGTCACTGAAAAACTGCAATGTAATATCTGTGTCTAATTAGTAATGTAATATCTATGATTTTTAAATGTCGGCATGTCGTAAATTCCTCCTTACGAATATGTTCGTGCCATTTAATTTTTATTTCTCTCCTTGCTCTAATTGCTTGGAAAGTCGACAGGGCCGTATCCAGGGGGGGTAGGGGATTCGACCCCACCCCGAAACATACAGAAATAATCGTTTTTTATAGTCTTTAACATCTGATCCATGTCTGTTTCGTACCTTTTGGTCCAACCCGCGGGCAAACCTCCCCCCTCCAAATAAATTCCTGGATCCGCACCTCTACGCGGGACAAAGAATATTTTAGGCCTGAACCATTGGCTGTTATTTTACTGACGGTGACCCACAACTACCGTCCATAAACGGACGGCACAACAAAACTAACCAGGTTATGTGGCCGTTATTTGCAGATCTTTCAATTGTTAACTCCGTTCTCGGAAGCCCATTCTTGCCTCCGTTAAATTTTTTGTCCGAGCGCCAGCATCTCCCTTTTCATGTATATGTCACGATATCTCGCTGACAAAAAAGAACATCATCAGCAAAAAAAGAGGTTGACGGAATCTGACATAAAACAAGGTTTACGTTTCGCTGTGTGACATCTGAACTACTGCTCGTAAGGCGAGATGACCCAGTACTCAGAATGCTGAACACTCTCACGTTTCAATTTTTTTTATTTAAGACACGATCCAATCAAAAGCTACTATGTTTTGTGATGAAGTCACGTTCGGTATCACTATGGCTTATGCAGGTTTTTTAATGCTGAGGATGCCACACATTTCCGGCAGTCAGAAAAGAAGGAGAAACAGATAAAAAGGTTTTATTGGCATACAAAGCGAAATTCGCTTCGCAACTTGACATGGTTTTCATTTAAAATTCTAGAGTAAGTATTATATTAGAGTAAAGAATACTACAAAAAAACAATTTAAACTCATTTTCAAACCGGCTGAAAGTTGGCGTGCTCGAGCCTCAGTATCCTGCTACGCAACAAGACGAATGGATAAATAGGAACCAGTGTGTTCGGACTACTGAAGAATCTTTGGCTGCGTCCTCATACTGTATACTACACTATCAAAAGTCTCTCCTAAATCGGGCTATAGTTACTGTGCATTACCGAATTCGGAGATTTGTATTCCGATTCGGAGAGCTAAAATCCGATGGAGGATTAAAATGCCAGAATGCAAATTACTGCAGGTTATGTTATCTGAAAGCGTAATTCTTTCTTTTTTTTACAGTGTTTTACATATTCAGGAGAGGTACCCAAAATCGAATTACATAACCTCGAAACTGGCCTCAGAAATAATAAAAGAAAATTCCTGTGGAGTCCTCATTAGATATTAATGTCAAAAAGCAAATCTAATGATTTTTTGTTACGGTTGTTTCGAGGAATTCCGAGATTGGCAACCCCTCCTGTGGTTATCGCTGGCAACATTTTATATTACATGCTCAAAAGCACAGTTGGTAGTGGTACGCTGGAGAATCTGAGCAGAAGATATGAACTTTAAGGAGTGTTGTCGTGAGCTGGGAGGCAAAGCCGGCATCATGTGCGTTAGTTCAGTTACGGAAAGATGCCAAGCTTTCGCAGCCTTTTCGCGCTCTGGAAAACATGGCAGGTCCAGCTATCCGTATGAACAATAATAAGAATGGCCGAAAAAAATTGAAATTCTGATTAAGGCTGCGTTCAGAAACTTAACAATTATTAACAACCGTCAACTTTATTTCGGGGCGGAGCTAACTGTAGCTTTAACGATCGTTATCGTTTCCCAGTTCTAGATTGTTAACTTTTCCCAACGATGCTCTCTGACCATCGTTACAAAATAGTTAACGATCGTTAAGCTCTGGGACGGAAATCGTAGGTAGGCGGAGCTTAAATTTCGAAATCAGAAATCTGGAACGCAAAAAGTTAACAACTGTTAACAATTTGTTAACAATCGTTAAGTTCCGGAACGAAACCTAAGAAGTGACGGCAGAATCTTAGCTTTCTGAAGACTTTCGCGGAAGATGAAAACGGTCAGCGTTTCCGTAATTTTACCGCGGTGTTCGCTATCTGGGACCACTTACCTGGGCTCTGAACCTGGGGTTCCAGCGGCAGTAGTACGAGGTCCAAAGTCTCAAGTGGCGCAAACTGGCAACTGGGACAAGCACTTGATTGCTTGAGACAGCGGCGCAATATAGCGGATTCAAGAAATCTTCTGCATGACTGTTGACAAAGGACCAGAGTGAAATGGTATTATTTTTGACGTCTTCTCTAATCCGTTGAAGTTCACTGCAAAGCAAAAGATGACAATTTATGATGAAAGCATTTCTACGCAGCGTGGCATAAAGTTGGCTACTTATCTCTTAGGATTCTGTAAGGTTCTTTGGGATTATAGTGGTACGAACCCTCAATAAATCTACTGAGTAAGGTTCAAGGTTTCAATTTACGCTTCATTATAAAATTATCATGCATAGGGTCAAGCCGGAGACACAAGGTCGATTGACCCAAACCCGGTACAATAAAAGAACAAATCTATTTAACATATAATATAGGTTCGTTATAACAGGTTCGTTCTTTTAGCTTCAGCCGGAAGAGGACCCTTAATTTCTTTTCATGGCACTTGCAGCTTCGCTCAAGTGCCATATACCGATCACTTTTCGGTCTGTCGGTCTGTCGGTCGGTCGGTCGGTCTGTCAGGCCACTCATCTCGAGTTACGGTACTTCCAGATGAGCTAGGACGATGAAACTTGGCAGGCATATTAGGGACCCGACCAAACTAACTTGGAAATAGTCACTTCCCCGATCCGACCACCGTGGGGGGAGTGGAGGGAGAGGGAATCCGGAATATTGACGTATTTATAACTTTGAACGGGGAATCGGATCTTAATGAAAATTGATATTTTGAAACACCTCGTGCCTCAGATGTCACACATCAAATCCGGAATGGATCCGGTGACTTTGGGAGGAGCTGGAGGGGGGGGGAACCGGAAATCGTGTGACATGTTCGGAGTGGAGGGATCGGGATGAAACTTGGTGGGAAGAACAAGCATATGCCCTACATCGATAGTTGAGAAGATCGGACCGGATCCGAGCACTGTGGGGGAGTTGGAGGGGGGGATCCGGAATTCCGGTGATCCCGACTTAAGATGCTTACAGATGTGCTAGGACGATAGAACTTGGCAGGCATATTAGGGACCCGACCAAACTAACTTGAAAATAGCCACTTCCCCTATCTGACCACCGTGGGGGTAGTGGAGGGAGGGGGAATCCGGAATGTTGACGTATTTATAACTTTTGAACGGGGAATAGGATCTTAATGAAACTTGATATTTGGAAAGACCTCGTGTGTCAGACGTCACACTTCAAGTCCGGAATGGATCCGGTTACTTTGGGGGGAGTTGGGGGGGAGGAACCGGAAATTGTGTGACATGTTCAGAGCGGACGGCTCGGGATGAAACTTGGTGAGAAGAACAAGCACAAGCCCTAGATACATAGGTGACAAGACCGGACCGGATCCGAGTACTGCGGGGGGAGTTGGAGGGAGGGTTCCGGAATTCCGGTGATCCCGACTTAAGATGCTGACACTTGCGCTAGGACGATGGAACTTGGCAGGCGTATTAGGGACCCAACCAAACCAACTTGGAAATAGTTACTTCTCCGATCCGACCACCGTGGGGGGAGTGGATGGAGTGGGAATCCGGAATGTTGACGTATTTATAACTTTAGAACGGGGAATCGGATCTTAATGAAACTTGGTATTTGGAAAGACCTCGTGTCTCAGAAGTTACACTTCAAGTCCGGAGTGGATCCGGTGACTTTGGGGGGAGTTGGGGGGAGGGACCGGAAATTGTGTGACATGTTCAGAGTGGATGGATAGGGATGAAACTTGGTGGGAAGAACAAGCACAAGCCCTAGATACATAGTTGACAAGACCGGACCGGATCCGAGTACTGTGGTGGAAGTTGGAGGGAGGGTTCCGGAATTCCGGTGATCCTGACTTAAGATGCTTGCACATGTGCTAGGACGATGAAACTTGGCAGGCATATCAGGGACTTTCACTCAGGAACAGTCGTTTCTCCGATTTACCATCATGGGGGAAGTGGAGGGAGGGGGAAACGGGAATCTTGAAGTTGTCCAACTTCATAACGGGTGATCAGATCTTAATGAAACTTGATATTCGGAAAGAACTCATGTCTTAGATGTCCCATTTCAAGTGCGGACAGGATCCGATCAATGTGGGGGAGTCGGGGGTGGGGGGAATTTTGTGACACGCTTAGAATACAGCGATTGGGATGAAACTTGGTGGGAAGAACAAGCGTAAGTCCTAGATACATCAGTGACAGAACCGGACCTGATTCTGTCACTCTGGGGGAGCTGGAGGGGGGGTCCCCGGTGATCGCAATTTAAGGTACTTCAAGATGTGCTAGGACGATGAAAATTGGCTTGAATATTAAAGATTTGACTTGATTGGCTTAGAAATCGTCACTTCCCAGATCCGACCATCCCTTAAAGTACTCTCTTCACCGGAAAGTACAAAAAATACTTTTAAGCAAAATCTACATTTTCGTGATCCCCATGAGCCCATGATCATTTTGCCTCAAGGGTTTTTCTTAGAAATGACTTTCTAGCACCCTTAAAGTGCGCATCTTAACCGAAAAGTGTTGTTGTTTAATGGAGCTTCCAGAATTTCTTCTCTATGCTGTTAACCGAAAAGTAAAAAAAAAAAAAAAATACTTTTCACCAAAACATATATATTATTCATGATCCTAAAGAGCCCAGGATCATTTTTGCCTCAAAGGTTTTAATTATAGATGAATTTCTAGCTCCCTTAAAGTGCGCATCATCACAGCCAAGTGCAAAAAAACGTTTTACCAAACGATACATTCTCGTGATTTCCACGGGTCCGTCGTCATTCTTATCTCGAGGGTTTTGCTTACAAATGATCACAACAAACGCACGAATTGGCGAATTCCTACTTTCATCCTTTTACCAAGCCTTGCAAGTGCCATATGAGCTTACAGCTCTTGTTTAAGTGAACTGAAAGACAAAAATGCTTGTCAGCCAGGATTTGAACCCAAGACCCTCTGCTTACAAGGCATACGCTCTACCATTTGAGCTACCGAGGGGATTATAAACATAGTTCGCAAACCACTCAGATAGAAGCCAGTGATCCCGCTCGAAGGCAAATTCATTTAATCAGTTCACATCCCCATGTCACGGAAGTTAATTCCAACACACAGATGGACCCTTACCAAGAAGGGCCGAAAGGCTGTTCGTCAACTTCGTGAATAAATGACACTCTATGTAGTGTTTTTCTTTCTTTTACTTCATATTTCAATGACAAGCCCAGTTGGGTTCGGTTTCATGGTTAAATTTATATATTATTTGTAGGCTACGTGACAAGAAACATAAAAGTTCGGTAATTATACTGTGAAAATTCGTTCTCAAACGAACCAATGTTCTGTGTGAAAATTCGTTCTTAAAACGAACCAATCTCTGCTGACTTGTCCGTTTAGCAGCATCAACCATGATTCGCAATCAGCCTGGGCACCACAGTTTGGCTAGACAATAGGAGAAATGGCGGACTTAGGCTAGTGCTCGTCTATCTCGACGCATAGGTTCTGAGCGTGTTCCACCCTACTTACCGTAGTTACTACGCATGACGTCACGAATTTTGGTTTCTTGGCGTCAAGGCTGGAACGCATTTTCAAAATTTTCAGTAAAATATCACTCCACATGGTACTCCAGCCGATCACGTAAGAAAGATCCGTAGTTACCACGCTTACTACGCTCCCGAGCATGGTAAGCAAATAGTTACTTTTTCGAGAGGGTTGGAACGGAAATATTAACTAATAGTTACTATTGTTAGAAGGGTGGAACACGCTCTCTATCTTGTTACGTTTTGTGTCACCAAGGTCTTCAATCAACTGCTGAGCAGACCGTGCAATGGTTTGCATAAGCGTACCTAGTCGGACACGTTTCTGGAACACAAAAACGCAGGGACGGATAACCTAAAAGCTAGCAAAGTTTGTTCGTTCGTCTGTCTGTTACCACTATAGCTCTCGAAGGGGTTGAGGTACCAAGTTTGGTGTGGGAATTCTCTGGGTCAAAGTACAGGTCAAGTTCGAAGATGAGCCCCGTATCCCTATATCGGACGAAAAAAAAAATCCAGATCCCAATCTGAGCTTTGCTGTCGCGCCAGGCACCTAGTTCATCGAAAATTCGGGGAAAACGGACATTTGCGATAAGTAAAAGCTTTGTCAGTTAACTCAGTTAGTTAGTCAGTTAAGAGTGTCGATATGGGGATGCCTGAAACCCATGTATCAATCAGACCCAAACCAAAAGGCGTGTTTCTATGAAGCAGAAAGTGAAGATCTGATCACTATTATGAAGTCCGGGTTTGGGTAAAGACTTTAAGGATGAACCGTACCTGTTACACAAGAAGGTTCCAAAGAGACAAGAATAAAGATGATCAAGAATCGTGATCAGGAAGTGCTCGTTAAACTCGAAGGCATGCGGGAACTGGTTGGTGACCTGCCACACGCAGTCGATGAACTGGACGAAATTCGGGGATCTATCAGCGTCCTGATGACGATCGTCACCGTGACCAACGCGCTAAAAGAAAATCAAATAAAACGTGGGAAGGCCGTCACGACAGGGCCGGGCTTCGCATGCTCGTGAATTTACTTAACTAATTACTGAGCCCTTAAATTTTCCGTAAGAGCCTTCTTTTTCCCGAAAATTACTTGAGTTACGCAAAAGCTGATCCATTGTGAACGGCACTGGCACCAATATGAATGCAACTTAAGTAAGACGAAAGGGGGATCTCCCAGGGTGGGTACGCTTAGCAAGAAAAAAGTCGAGCCGTTGCGCGGCACTGGCGCTAATGCTCCCTGAAGCAAAGTCCGTACTAGAAATAATCAGCTCACGATAAAATGGTTCGGAAATATACTTTTTCGACAACACCAATACTTGCCCCACAAAATTATCGACTGTATGTCCAGGATTTCCTATCTCTGAAGCGGAGGTTCGAAGCAAAATATTTGAAAATGTGAGAGTCGAGGGGTCGACAACTCTCCCGGAATGGTGTACACGTCCCGAAGGAATAATCCGGAACGGTCAGGATCATTCCGTTATTCCGGAATGGTGTACATAAAAAATGAGAGTCGTCGACCCCTCGTTCGCCGCCGGATAGACCGTATGGGGTGAAATAAATGCGGACTAAACAAAAGTTGGTGAATTACCAAACTCGATAAAGAATGGGAGGATATGGAATGGTTAGAAATAATCCGGAATGGCCAGGAATAATCCGGAATTGTCAGGATTATTCCGTTATTCCGGAATGGTGTACATCAAAACTGAGAGTCGTCGACCCCTCGGTGAGAGTCGTGGTTAAAAAGTGGTTAAAGTCCATAACACAAGATAGACACAAGTCTTCCAGAATGAAGCTCCACGTGTCCTTAGTTTTTGAAAGAGTTGTCGGCGGACCTTGAGGCTTTCGGCGAGGTTTACGCTGCTAAATATTCCTTCAGCCCAAGCTGACTGCGAATCATATTTGACAGTGCAAAACAGATACGTCAGCTGAATTTTATTAGAGCTAGGTTTCGGTCCTTCTTGCCAAGGGTCCTCTTCAGGCTCAAGCCGCTCAATCTGGAAATTGCGCTGTTTAACTAAAAGTTTCTCGGCCGAAAAATCGCTAAAAGTTGTAGGTGCAAAGCGAAACAATAGCGAAACAAGGCATTGAAGGTTATGATAAGGGAGCTAATGATAACATAAAATGCAGAATATAGGTACGAGGGGTCCTTCAAGTAACGAAAGGGGGTGTCCCAAACAGTGATGCCCCATTTATGACCATTTCCACCAGCCTACTAGCGGTACTGCAGGATTTTACTACTATAAGCATGGGTTCATCGATAAAGCGAGCACACAACATCTCATCAATCTTACGGTACGGTAACCCACATCAGGTATTCCACACTGACGAGAAAAAGACGGCAAATAACCACCGCGTCGAATGTAAATAACACATTTTCCCACAGACGACCGAGTTTTCTCACACGACAGAACGCCCATAAACACATGCTTTTGTGTTCTCATGTATTCATCTCATGTATTTTGTTTATTACCTTTTTTAGCTCACCACTAAAGGATGCAGGCAGAGCAAAAAGAAAATGGCTTCGAGGGAAGGGTGGTCAGCTATTTTTTAAGGACATTAACAAGATATTTCCATATTTCACAAAAATATGTCATAACTTCACACAAATTTCATAAAGATTGGTGTTAGTATACTGGAAACGGTCAAGAGAAAACAGACTCGCGAGGCTGCTTAATCAACAAGACATTTCCAAACTTCACAAAAATAGTTTGAAAGATTTTGTTCAATTATTCAACAAAAGTGTATGCCTGGAAAGTTTCAATTCAGTTGAGTTCATTCATAACAGCACAATATGGTACAGAAAAACGTTATATATAGAACAGTATTCAACAATATAAAAAACACAAAAGGAGCAAAAGAAAACGGATTCGCGAGGGTTCTCAATTGTTTTTTTTAGGATATTTACAAGACTTGGATTCGATTAATTTGGGGAGTCGGGGGGGGGGGGGATTTTGTAGAGTGGACGGATGGACCCGACCTAAGATGCTTTGACATGTGCTAGGACGATGAAACTTGGCAGGCATATCAGGGACTCTATAATTTTAACTCTAGAACAATCGTTTCTCCGTTTGACCATCGTGGGAGGATTGGGGGGGGATTCGGAATCTTGAGGTATGTCCAACTTTTGAACGGGCGATCGGATCTTAATGAAACTTGATATTCGGAAAGAACTCATGTCTCAGATGTCCCATTTCAAGTGCGGACATAATCCGATCAATGTGGGGGAGTCGGGGGGGGGGGGGGGGGCGAAAATTTTGTGACACGCTCAGAGTGTAGCGATTGGGATGACACTTGGTGGGAAGAACAAGCTTAAAGGAACAGAAAACTTGACTCAAACTTGACCCGGGGAGCTAGCTAACATATCAAGAATGTACCCTGAGTCGATATTGAGAGTAAGAAAAATTCTCGTTACGACCATTGCAGTTTCCGGGCAGTTTCCGAGAATTCGACTTTTGAGTAAAAGGTTCGCAAAAGCAAAAGGTTTGTGTGCCGCGACTAGGAATCGAACCCCGGCCGCCTTGTCGGGGAGGTCATTACTCTGTAGTCTACATGTAAAAAGCGAACTTTTACAGTACATAAGTGCATAATTACAGTGCATAAGGGGCAAGGGCCTGCCAGCTAGCTTTGGGAACACTAAGGAGGGGGTTCGAGACGGTTCGAGATAACAAAGAAGGGGGGGGGGCTGTCGACAATAAGACCCTGTATATTTATCTAAGCCCCCCGGGCGATTCGATGGCCGAAAGTTGCGTAGTCAAGTTTACTGTTCCTTTAAGCCCTAGATACATCAGTGACAGAACCGGACCGGATTCGGTCACTCCGGGGGGAGTTGGAGGGGGGTCCGCAATTCCGGTGATCGCAATTCCAGATGTGCTAGGACGATGAAACCTGGCTTGAACATTAGAGACTTGACAAGATTGGCTCAGAAATTATCGCTTCCCAGATCCGACCATCCCTTAAAGTACTCAACCGCAAAGTACAAAAAACTACTTTTAAGCAAAATCATTATTTTCATGATCCCCACGGGCCCATGATCATTTTTGCTGTCCGGTCTGAACTTTGCCACCTTACAGCACTGAGCAGAAATCGGCGGTCTAGGACAGAAAAGGAACAAAACCAAAGTGTTGCTCCGCAACACAATCAGAATCCCGGCGTCATGAAACAGACATAGGCGATCAGCAAAGTGGTTAGAGACTCTGCAACTGGCAACCTGAAGAAAGTGACTGTTTTAGCGGTTTCGTCATTATTGATGGTATTTTCAGGGACAGAAATGTTTTTAATCAAAGACAGCGTACTTTGAGGCCATCACTAATGGTATTTTAGGAAAGAAGACTTACCTGAGCGAACTTGTGTCCGAAACTAACCCACTCCTTCTCAATCAGGACCTGAAATCCCTTTAATGTCCTGTAGTACGAGTCCAGCATCAGCATGGAAAGAGCCGTAAGCTGAAAGACGGGAACCATAATTTTAGCATGAGAGTCGAGAACACGTATTCAACAGGACAGGCGTTCGTGTATCATCAATCGATAAGTAATACACCCCTCGTGACGCCATACGGAAACAGGAAAGAAAATGGTTTGCACACTTGTGGAATCAAATCGATCTGAGACAGCCGGAATTTGCTTTTAACTGATGATTAAGTCTGAATCAATTAGTTAAACCGGCTAGCAAACAACAATGCCATCTAAGTATTGAAGCTGAAACACTCCACATCTTTATGTTTCCTAGATGGCAGCACGCTCAATTTGTGTTGTGGCGCTGTACGGGAATTCGTCATATTTCAGTTCTGCGCTTCCACGCGGACTAGTTTCTGAAAGTCCCCATTGTCTCATTATAACGCTTGTGACAGGATAGTGAAATAGATCCATAAGTTGACGAGGTTCTGTAGCCTAATCTGCTTCCCAAGCAATGGATATTTCGCACTGTCTTTGGAGTAGAAAGTGAAAGCGGTTCGGCTCTGCTCAACGTCGTGTCGATTCACATTTTACTATCTCTGTGTCACAAGTGTTGATAATCAGACAATGGAGACGTTCAGAAACCAGTCCGCTTGAGGCGCTGGACTGGAATAAGGTAAATTTGACTTTCCCGTGACTTCACACTGAAAATAAGAAAACTATTAGAAGCCTAGGAAAGCAAGCTGAAGTTTAAAACGGTAAACTAACTTGAGCAGTTCTATCCCAGCCGTCGGAACAGTGAATCATCACCGAAGTCCGGTTGTTTTCAACTTTGTCGACGATCCGAACAGCCCCAGCTAGCACGCACTTGATATGCTCCAACCAGTGAGTGGATTCCAAGTTAGACAGCCATCTCGCGTCGTCGATGAGCGGGAAGCATATTTCTAAGGAAAGAGAAGAAAGGTCAAATTTGGTGTAAAGTCTGGTCTTCACCTCCCGGAACTTCCGGAATCTGGGCTTCCAGATTATTCTTCGACGTCTTCTGTGAATTGCATCTGGAATATGAACCGGTCCGAAAGTATATCAAAATAATCCGGAAAAAAGGGGCCTTTGAACTTCCAGATTTCCGGAATTTTTAAGTATCGCCGAAGAAATTAAAAAAAGCTCGGAAAATCTGGGAACCCAGATTCCGGAATGTGAAGACCCAACTTAACAGCCACTCTTTATCAGCCACTCTCTTCCCACGTGAGGGACCCTTGCGATACTGCAAAGCCAACTCGAATCAAGACAAGGAACAAACCCTTCGTATAGAAACCACTATTTTATTTATTTGAGTCTAATACCGGCCAACTAGGGCCATAACACATAACAAAATGAACACGTTACACACTAAGCTGGCTCGAACCCACAGTACACCAACTCCCCCCACTTCAGCCAAATGGGAAGATATCTGAACCCTTTGTAATGTGTCCTTCCAGAAAATGGACAGGATGTTCAAAAGCCAGGTCTTCCGGATTTCGGTTATCTGTTTTCGTCAAGGTAGATCCGGAAGATGAAGCCAGACGAGGAATGCCCCGAAAATCCGGAAGGATTGGCTTAACTGTGCGGAAGGCCCAGATTTGGAATGAGGAAAGTGAAGCCGGGCCTTCGGCTTGGCTTTGATATTTCTCTGAGTTATCTCCTCAAAAGTGCATGGCGATTGGCGAGAGGTTGCTCGCTTATTTTCTTTTACGTATACCCAGAGACGAGTTGATCTTAGGTTGAGAGTGTACATCCTAGTGCCCGGGATAAACATCCCCTCTCACTTTTTTTGGGTACAGTTAATGTATGTTACTTTGGACATCAAGAACGAGCCAAACAATATGACGATAGGTATTGTGGTATATAAGCGCTGATTTTGAGAAAACTGAGGGCGAATAGTTTAAAGTCGAAATTTAAAGCCAAAAATTTTTGAACTTTTTGATCTTTGTTAACCTGATTCTTCTGCACATATTATGGCCAGGCTATAACGGCATCCAAAGAATCCCTTCAGTTGCGCACTTTTGTTCATGACGTCGATATTTAAAACCAATCAAGAATCACAAGAGAATGTGATGCTATTGTCCCAAAAGAAACCTGTAACACCTAGCGATCTAGCAGATATTAGGTTCTTAGTTTCTTACTTCCATTAGACTCTTTTAGGAAAAAAAACTAGATAAAATCCTAGAGAAATATTCAGGAGGCATACTTCTACTGTACTTAAGTCACTACGTAATGGCAAGAATTTATAATACTACAGCATAGTAGATCATCCGTCTCACCGTCCTCGCAATTTATCCTTACTCCGACTATGGAATTCCCGACAACTAGCTATACCAGTCATTGCACCCGATACTTCTCTCCTCTCTCGTTTCTGCAACCTTCAGTATACTTGAACTGTGGCACTATATAAGCACGAGCTTGGTATTAACGGAATAAATCGATCGTGAATTTTGGTCGTTACAGGGCTGAGAGACACAGGTTCTTATCGTTATCCGTTCTTGATAATAGCTACGCCGATCGATTTCAGATATTTTTTTTAAGATTTTATGTCAGACCAGGGGGGCACAGGTATGAAATATATTGATATCTTGCCTAAAATCAGTCAATTTTCAAGAAAAGGACCCACCCACCCACCACCATAGGGTACAAAATCTGGTTTTGCGTTTGTGACCCCCCACCCCCCGGGAAAAAATCCCCAATTTTAGTTTCAAACCACCCACCCCACCACCCCTAGACTAAAAAAAAAAAAAAAATTTCAGATGGTCTGGATTGATGATTTGGTTCAGTTTGTGTACAGTATCATGCCGATATTTAGATAATTGCGACGTTCTGAGCAAAAATAGAAGTAAAACACTGCCTCATCTCCAGTATGAGAGTGCTACACCAAGAAACTGAATAACTAATCCAACCCGTCGGGATGGAACTTGGTGTGAAGAAGTGCACTGGGGAGAGTTGAAGGGGGTTTCCCGGAATTCCAGTGATCACGAGTTAGGGTACTTCCAGATGTGCTAGGACGATGATACTTGGCGGGCGAATTAGGGACCCATTAACTTGGAAATAGTCACCCCTCCGATCCGACAATCTTGGGGTGGGAGGGGGGGGGAGTGAAAGGAAATTCAGAATCTTGTGTCATGTACAATTTTCGAACTGGTGATCGGATCCGAACAAAATTTGATAATTGACTATAGAACGTGCGACAGGTGTTCTATTTACAATCTTTGGGGGGGGGGGTGAGGTGAAAGGAAATTTAGAATCTGGTCAGGATAACAAGCCTTTGCTGTACATACAGCCTTTACAAATTTGGACTAGATCCGGCCACTGTATGGGGAGTTAGAGGGTGGGTTCCGGATTTCGGGTGATTCGAGTTAAGGTACTTTCATATGTGCTACGACGATGAAACTTGACAGACACATTAGGAACCCCACAAGATTCATTTGGAAACTGCCATTTCCCGGGTCCGACCATTTTTGAGGAATTTGAGGGACGAAAAATCCGGAAACTTTCGACATGCATAACTTTCTAAGAGGTTTCCAGAACTGAATGAAACTTGACAGTTAACAAGAGTACATTCCCCTCATATTCAGTTCAATTCCGGACGGGATTCGGCAACTATGTGGGTGCACCAGGAATCCCATGACAAGCTTAGCCTAAAATGGAGTGCTCGGGACTGGACTTGGTTGGAAGGAAAAACATAACCTCTAGACAATCATTTGTAGAACTTGATCCGAATCCGGTCATTATCGGATGAGTTGGGAGGGGATGTAGGGCCGTCAATTTTGTGGCATACATAGCTCTGGTACGACTGACAGAGCTTGAAGACCCCTTAAAGTGGGCATGTTAACACCAATGTGTTGAAAATAATTTTGATCAAACGATACCTACACTTTCATGGTCCGCAAAAGCTCATGATCATTTTTACCTGAAGATCTTATACTAAAATTGAATCACAACCTTAAAGGGTCGATCTAACCGCACAGCCCTATTTTGCGCAAATACAGGAAAGGATGCATGGAATATTGGGGGGAAAACCTTACACTGTTCCCGAAGCTTACCAGTAAATCAGGGTCTCAAAGGCCTAAAAGAATTGACATCAGACAAAACTGAACCAACGGATCAGACAACAATTGACGAATTGGAAGGAGATCACTGGAAATGTCATGGCACGCTTGGAGTTGAGGTATCGGGATGAGACTTAACAGGACGAACAAGCGTAATCGCAATACGAACAGTACATCATTTTTAGAACCGGACCGGATCCGGGCACTGTTTGGAGGGATAGAAGGGGATCCCGGAATTCTTGTGTCATGCTTAATTCTGGAATGAGCGGTCTGTTTCGGATGGAACTTGACAAATGTTCCGTTGGATATTTCGTTTAAGGTCTGTATTAGGGACTTGCCTAGACAGTATAACTTTCAAACGAGTTATCCAGTTTGGATGATACTTAACGAATCACGATGGTACCAATCTTCTATTTTGAAACAGTCCTTTCCAAATTCACTATGTCCGCCCGTATGAAAGGAATATCGGGGAAGAGCGCAAAACCTATCTAATGAGCATGCTAACCACCCTTACAAGTGCCACATGAATTTTCAGGCTGTTCCTTCAAACAAGGTTGTTCATAGTTGTGTCTTTTGATGATCCGAACCATGTCTGGGGGGGGGGGGGTAGGGAGACGAGTCCCTATATGTATGTAAACAACACATCTACCAATAGGCTTACTACGTAGGGGAGGTTGAAGGATGGGGTCTATTTGATATTCTTGTCAACAAGACATCTGCTAGAAAAAGTTGTTGGACCTCAACTAAGCTTCGTTTCGAGGGTCCGAACCCGATACGGCCGCTGTGGGAGTCCTTTAATTTGTATAGCATCGCATCTAACGGAAGGAGTTGCCTGGTTATAACCAAACTTGTTGAGAAGATAAGATATAATTTTTAGACCCCGGAAAGAGCTGCCGGATCTGAACCAAACTTGTTCGTAATAGTGATTTTGAAGGACCGAACCACATCATCTGCACACCACAACAGCACCAATTGATTTGCTACCAGAGCTCATGTATGGGTCGGATTGGGTGTGAACCATCAAAAGCCAGAACTACGTCCCTAGCTCTAACTCTCAAGTTTGGTAAGATCCGGCAACTCAATCTGGTACCCGGCTCTACCTGCTGTTCGCACAAATATGGACCCCCTTCCCACAGTGTTTGGATCATCAAAAGACACAGCTAGGACTCGGAAATTATGGGTCTCCTGTCATGTCCGTATTATGGAGGTATGTCTATCGTCTTTAATGGGTCCTCTTTAGTTAGCCAGATCGGTCCTATTTTTTTTTCTTGGGTCTTATTTTTGTTTGTCAGAAGGGTCAGTCGGCGCTTCGGAAACTTAGTCTGTGGTGGTTCTTCAAGAAAATGAAACTGTTCCTATACTGTACGCACAAAAAAGCTTCTAGTTTCAGTATTGGCTCAAAACCATCTCGACGACTGTTTTCTACATTACCTATTTAGTCATTATGTGGTAAGCTATCGAATGATATGTTACTCGTCCCAAAAATAAAATAAAATTGACAAACCACCCACCCTATTTATCAAGGTATAAAATCCCGAATTTCGTAACTTTGAAGGGACCCACCTGGATTAAATCCGGATTTTTCGGACCAAACCACCCACCCCCACCCGGCTAGATGTCATAGATTTTAATACCTGTGCCCCCCTGTGTCAGACTATTTTTAGTCTGTATTACTTATTCTGATGTTTTAACTCGACGTTGCTGATTTGGACAGTATGTATCTTGACGGCGTCGACACGCCATTTGGATCCAAGCCACGATTTGTACTGGTATTTTCAAATAAACTTAACCACCCTGAAATACACCCTATACACTCGGAAAAAAAGAAGGAAATCCAGTAAGCACCGGCGACTAGTGTTGTATCGATATGATGTATCGAATTGGCAATTTCGATTATCGATATATCGATATTTCCGGACCATATTTCGCTCTCTCGGCTCTCATACCCGTCTCGTTTCCGTATAATTTAAAAACGAAAATTCTAGTCAAATCTGAGTCAAATAGTATATTGCATCACCTTTTCTTAAAAACTTCAACTGCGATTAAACTGCGAAAAACATATTGCTCCAACTTCAGATAAATAAGAGTTAGTTATATTCGATTATTTACAATAATTAGAAAACAGATAAATATCCTTTTCGATATCGATATTTAAGTTTCGATATTCGATATCGATATATTTGGTCCGATATACCAATATATCGTCATCGATATCGAATATCGCCCAACACTACCCGCAACTTCAACAGGAAACACAGCTTTTTCGATAGCAAGTGGATTAAGGACAAGGTATACGAGTAAATGATTCCTAACTTCTAATTTGAAAGTGAAGAATCCTTGGAGATTTTGAATCGTAAAATACACAACTTTCACAAAAAGGCCGACATTATTCTTGTGCATCACAACCGTTTCTCTTTCTTCAAATAAAAAGTGCCCTGATATGCTTATCTTCGTTTGGATTTGCGCTATGGAATGAAATACCCCTGTGTATTAGGAATGCAACAATCCTTCAGTCTTTCAAAAAACAACTGAAAAAGGCATTTTCAAGTGATAGTCGTTAAGAGTTGGTATTTGTAAATGTAGTTAAATAATAATGTACCTTTTTGTGTTTGTTTAAAAATAAGTATTATTGAATGAGCTCCTTATTTGTATGTTCGCTCCCATAGGCCGCATGGCTTTTTTTGTAGGCGGACATGCAGTTTGTTCCAGGGATTATATTGTTTTTTGTGTGAATAAATAATCTGAATCTGAATCTGAAAATCTGAATCTTTGACTGATGATTCAGTAAAATATTATCTTTGAATGCTTCGTCAGCTGCTTTACATTCACGTAACTGTGTGTGAAATTGACTGTTATGTTGTTGTTTAAAATGTCTATACTGACTCTAAAGTTATGACGAGATTTATGAAGGAATCAAACAAATAATAACAATAATAATGCCAGAATTATTTACCTTAGAAGTACGGGGAATCTTTTGTGTTTGGTATTTCAAATCTCAGGCAATTACTTTCGATAACCCTTTTACTTCCGATCCCTTACCATCGAAAAATTAATCATAACAAGAGCTGAAAGCTCATATGGCACTTGCAAGGCTGGGTCAGAGGATGAAAGTAGGAATTCGTCAATTTGTGGGTTTGTTTTGATCATTTGTAATCAAAACTGTTGAAGTAAAAAACATGACGAACTCATCGGGAGCACGAAAATGTATATTTTGCTCAAAAGTATTGCTTGTACTTTAAGGAAATCACTTGTGAGGGATCATAGGGATCACGAAAATGTGTATTTTGCTAAAAAGTATTTTTTGTACGTTGTGGTTGCGATTAGTACATTATAAGGAATTATTAAGGAATTCAGTTGTAAGCAAAACCATTGAGGCAAAAATGATCATGGGCTCATAGGGATCACGAAAATGTATATTTTGCTTTAAAATATTTGTTTGTACTTTGCGGTTAGCATTAGTACTTTAAGGGATGGTCGGATCAGGGAACTGACTATTTCTAAGCCAATCATGTCAAGTCTCTAATTTTCAAGCCAAGTTTTATCGTCATAGCACGTCTGGAAGTACCTTAACTTGCGATCATCGGAATTCCGGACCCCCTCCCTCTAACTCTCCCACAGTGCCCGAATCTTGTCCGGTTCTGTCACTTACGGTACATAGGGCTTGTGCTTGTTCTTTCCACCAAGTTTCATTCCGATCGCTTCACTCAAAGCGTGTCACAAGTTTTCCGGTTCCCACCTCCAACCCCCCCCCCCCACCTTCATCAGATCTGGTCCGGACTTGAAACTGGGCATCCGAGACATGTGATCTTTCTACGTATCAAGTTTCATTATGATCCGATCACCCGTTCGGAAGTTATACATACCTCAAGATTCCGGATTCCCCCTCCCGTCACTCCCCCCACGATGGTCGGATCGGGAAGTTGACTATTTCCAGGTTAATCTGGTCGAGTCCCTGATTTGCCTGCCAAATTTCATTGTCCTAGCACACCTGGAAGTAACTTAACTCCGTATCACCGGAATTCCGGAACCCTCCTCCAACTCCCCCCACAGTGCACGAATCCGGTCCGGGTCTGTCAATGACGTACCTAGGGTATATGCTTGTTCCTCCCACCAAGTTTCATCCCGATCACTCCAGTCTAAGCGTGTCACATGATTTCCGGTTCCCTCCTCCGACTCCCCCCCCACATTAATCGGATTCGATCCGGACCTGAATTGGGACATCTGAGAAATGACGTCTTCCCAAATATCAAGTTTCATTAAGATCCGATCACCCGTTTGAAAGTTATGCATGCCCCTAAATTCCGGATTCCGGCTCCCCTCCCTCCCCCCATGATGGTCGGATCGGGGAAGTGACTATTTCTAAATTAGTTTGGTCGGGTCCCTGATATGCCTGCCAAGTTTCATCGTCCTAGCACATCTGGAAGTACCCTAACTCGCGATCACCGGACTGACCGACCGACAGACCGACAGACCGACCGACCGACCGACCGACCGACCGACCGACCGACCGACCGACCGACCGACCGACGGAAAAGTGATCGGTATATGGCACTTGGCCGGAAGGCAAGTGCCATAAAAACAGAATTTGGACTTTTCCCGAGGTTCCCCCGCTAAGATCCCCGGGAAAGCCCTATAAAGGGAATTCCCCATCATAAAGGCTCCAACAGATAGGCAATCAAAATACAACATACCTTTCAGCTTCCTAAGCGACTCTCGCATGACATGAATATTATGAATATCCAAAAAGACCAGTTCGGCATTCGGGTAGCAATCTTCCGTCTCATAGCCACCCCCTCGCGCTTTATTCGCAACGGCATTCACGCTGCAAAAGGATAAAGAATCTCTTGCTTCTCAGATTCCAAGCTCCAGTGGCGCAATTGGTTAGCGCACGGTACTTATAAGACAGTACAAAGTAATGCCGGGGTTGTGAGTTCGAGCCTCACCTGGAGCAATCCTTTTGCTATTTGGACTTTTGGAAAGGGACGCAACAGAAAATTTTCCAGTTATGGGATTGCTAGTTACGGCAGGGTTTCCGTTCTAAGGAGAAGACGACTTTTACAGTAAAGAAAAAAGTAAAATCTAGGCTTCAGACGCGATGATAAATAAGGCAAACGGGCATAAACACAGGCCTGGTCAATCTCGGACATAGAGTAAGTTGCATTAAACCTTAGAAAGCCAAAGTTCGATTAAAACTGCAAGTCATTACAGCATGTAATATAATAACTAGCTAGGTTAGTCCGAGGGTTAGTCTACCACTAAGTTTAATGTTTTCAAGGGCGGTTCCAAGGGCTTGGGGGGGGGGATGGACAACCTCAAACATAGACATGGTCACTCGTATGGTCAATGCCCGGCAGGAATCTAGAATTTACGTGCGAAGTACGAGAATTTTACGAGGAATTTTACGTGAATTTACATACATAATGAAATTTGGCCGAAGCCTACTCTCTAGTGAAAAATACAGACCCATGCTCCCAGCTGACGCCACAAGTATTAGTCGGACCCTTCGGTGCAATAAGCTCCTGCCCGTCAAAACCAGAACGAAAAAATTCGCCAACTCGTTCGTGCCATTTTTTACCGAATGCTACAATAAAGAAAAATAGTCCTGTGCAGTGCATGCTTTTATTTACATTTATTATAATGAATAGCGTATTTTAGCGTCCAGACCCGTCCTGGCTATGAAAGCTATTTTAGAATATGCGATTCGATTTTTACCAATTAGAAACAATGGAAAGAAAAACAGTACCACATGCAAAAAAACTAACCAGGCAAATAGCAGGCAAGTAGTTTCAGTTTTCCCCGGGGGAGCGAAGCCCCGGCAACAAGTTTGTAACCGACGTGCCCAAGACGAAATTAACCTCAGCGCCTGCGATTTCTGAAATTTGCTTGTCTTCTCCCAAATTCAACTAATTCCCATGGAAACTCCAGATTTTTACGTGGATCAAACCCCAAAAGTCCCATCCAAATGGCGCGCACTTCCCACACCTTTCCAATTTTTGACACAGTTCATCGCGTCATATCGTCTTTGCGGGGTTCCAAATGAAAGTAAGGGCTAGCAATGATATCATGCTGCTTGGAAAGGAGTGAGATGTTTAGGTACACGGACTCTTGATGGCACGAGGTCGAGTTTCTAGATGGGCTGATAACCCAAAATTTAGGAATTTGGCTTAGGAGTTTGGAGATTGGCTAAGCCAGGTTTCAAGTTTGTGGACAAGAAATAGTTCCGATTAGTCAGAATTTGAAAGTTAAAACTGGGTAAAAAGATATGGCGGCGGGTGACCAGCCTAAAACATACGACTGGCATTTACACAAGGATACGCACAACAGATATGAGATAAAGTCCGGTCTTCACCTCCCGGAACTTCCGGAATCTGGGCTTCCAGATTATTCTTTGACGTCTTCTGTAAATTGCATGTGGAACATGAACCGGTCCGAAAGTATATCAAAATAATCCGGAAAAAAGGGGCTTTTGAACTTCCAGATTTCCGGAATTTTTAAGTATCGCAGAAGAAATTCAAAAAAAAATCTCGGAAAATCTGGGAACCCAGATTCCGGAAGGTGAAGACTCACCTTAACACGCCATTTGTTGACGTTACAGGACATTTCCATTATGACTTTTAAAGAGTTATTTTTTTTTGCTAGAAGCAACGTTACTACTTACTAACCATCTTTAGTGTTATGTTTAACAGAAACGTTACACAAACGCTTATAACACAATTTGTAAGTAACATAGTGTGATTAGTGCGTTCTCTCATATCTGTTGAAATCCCGCCACCTTGTGTTATTGTTATGAAACTTGTGTGCCTGAGAGGTGGCGCGCAGTAAAATTACGCCGCTGTCTGACGGTACACTATAATCACCAGAAAAAACAGTCTTTTATTCAAAGGAAGAACTAAGTGGTCTTACCTTGGTCTTGCATCTAATATAAACAACTTATGCGCCTGGGCATTTGCATCCAAAATCATCTGAACATAACGTTCATCTTCTCTGCATCTCCTCCCAGAAACGCCTACCATTGGCTGGGCACACCGAGTGATACTTGCTTGGCTTTCTGGGTGTAGCCACGACAGTATCTGCAAATAAAATTCAGTCTCATAAGGAGGAAGTAGTCAACTTCTCAGCGAAGCAAGGGTCTTTATGCGGTGAAATTCCTTATTTTGGTTGTTCTACCGCGATACAAATTTTTAGCTACGGCATGACGAGGACCTTTGCCAAGAAGTGCCGAAATGCCGCGAAAACAGAACCTATTCTGACTAACCCTAATGACACCACCAAGTATGATTCGCAGTTTAGCTTGGGCTGAAGGAGTACTTATGAACGAAGGTGAAACTCCCTATATTAGGGGCATTGTAAAGACACGGCCGAACCAAATATGAAGATCTAAACATTCCTTCTCGGTTCTCCGAAGCTCATGCTTTCGCCGCGGTCCATCTAGTGCTTCCTTTCCAAGCCGTTTTCGGTTCAACGCGCTCTGGGGACGGTCAACAGTCACACAATACTGGATAAAGTAAAATAATTTTCAGTTACTGTTGGCAAGTAGTTCGTTAGGGGAGGGGTCGACCCCAGTACTCTAAGTATCCTTGTTGTTTATAGCAGGAAGAAAAATTACTCTTCAATATATAAAAATACCTACGAGCTAAAAACAGTTCACGGGAGAGGGGATTTTACCGGAACCCCTCCCACGAAATGATACCAAATATATCGACGGTGTTTTTCCAAGAGGGTATAAAGGACATTTTTCTCGAAATCGAGCACTATTCGCAGCTATGACCTGGATGTCTGGTAAAAATTTCAGCCAAATCGGAGCAACCGGTACGGAGATACGAGTTTTCTTTAGGGGTTGTTTAGGCCCTTCCTGGCCTAAATGTGAAAGGTTTTCTGCTGTTTCTGCAAAAATCTGAAAAATATCGCTTGTAACACTTTGGAAAAACACCGGCAATATGCTACTAGTGTTAGTATTATTTCGGTTATCTTTCCAGGACCGGAAGCTACTCACACAATAGAGAAAAAGACTAGCTTACCGGGATCCTGCCGCGGCTGCGAAATGCTGCGACGCTTCTCAGGTCATCCTCTGTAGCCTGCGCTGGAACGCCCCAAACGGAAGGGTAAGTATCTGAGACTTCGTAGTTCTCATTGGTGCGAGTGTTGATGATCCAGCTGTCAGTTGGTAGCCCCTACGATATCAAAACGTCAGATAACGTATTTAACGGACCATTTGGGCAATCATAAGTCTCAAAGAGGAGCGTTTCTTGGGGGGGGGGCGAAGAGGGGTCCAAAAGCGAAAGGGATTACTCTATGAGGTCAAAGAAAGAGCCCATAAAGACTCCTAGAAATAGTACTTTTCCACCAAGCCGGACCAAAGACTCTTCACATTTCCAAGGATGGATTCAATTTCAATAAAATTTGAAAATTGCCGAGTTAATTATACTGTTATTTACACTGTAACGCTGAAACTGGCCCGCGAAAGCAAAATCATCGTTTCGAACAGAAATTTTATCACTGAAGTCAAGGAAAATGTTATGGCAGTTATTACTAACGGCAGAGTTACGACGTCAGAATTATCGGAATTACTTTTATACGATTTTCGACCTCCGAACACATGAAGTTCGCAAAAGCAGAGCACTGATGGCGGCCTTAGCAGTTGTCGATACAACTCTAAACGCGAACCGAAACATCGATCAGACCTTCCTCTCAGGGAATATGATCCAAATCTTGACTGTGCGAGTTAAAGAAATAGTATGAAACAGAAAATATCACGTGGTAAAACAGACCGACAGTGTTGAGCTGAAGTATGAATTAGCCTTGTAAATATCTACGATACCGTACTTGAAGTATTTACATAAGAAGGGAAGAAGAACGATTTGTCAATTTCCTTCAGGAAAAGAAATTAACGGTAAGTACCAAATGTTTTCATATGCTGTATCCATAGACCGATGTACACGCTATGCAGTCGACTGACGAAAAGTATAAACCATATTTTCGCGACTTAAAAAAATCGGCAGTCCTTGAGGCTGACTGCACAGACCGGTCGGTATAAGTCTGGCTACCCAGGGACTATCCACCCAGTCTGCGCCCAACCTTAAGGACGAAGAAAGGACAGACCCAAGAAGAGCTTACCATCCGTTTGAGCTCTGCGACGGGTTCATACACAGTCCAGCCATTCTCGGAGTAGATCTCTTGGAGTTCAAACGCAAACAACGACAGCTTATGCGTGAGGGGAAAGGCGTACTGCTGAAGTTTTTCAAAAAGGTTCCTCCTCGAGTGATTTTCCTAAAAAAGATGCAGATAAGTTCAGATATACGACAGATATCTCAAACAGATTTGAGTATGTTAAAGGTTCAAGACCTATCGCGGAACCCTACTTAAGCGAATAATTCAGAAGTTTAATTTTCACTGCCGAAATTGCGTTACAGGTAAGCTATCCATGAGCGAAAATGTAAGCAAGACCGGAAGTGCACATGGCATAATTTGTTGTTTTCCAGCTGATCGATACTTGTCTTTTTGGCAATCTTCACATGGAAGCCGCTAGTTCACAGAAGTAACACATTTTCCATAAAACCACATGGAGGGCTCAGTCACTCTGAAAATTGACTTCGTACTCCTGTGGCGGATTTCCCAAACATTTGGTTGCAGAAAAAATTCTGGTCACCACTTCTTTTTGCGCGATCTGCAGCTGAATGAATCACGGCCCGTTATTATTTTCTTAGCTACAATTTTGTAAGTGGAGTTCAGAGACTTGTCGTCCGAACAGCCCGAATTCTTTTGCACTTTGGGATCCCAAAACGTAAGTGGAGGGATACCTATGACTTCGTAAAAGTTGTCCGTCAGTGCACCCGTCTGTCAGCACGACACCTCCCGAAGGGAATGAGATATTTTGATGAAACTTGGTATGAGCATTCTTTGGGTCAAGGGAAATGTCGAGTTTGTAGATGGGCTTTTTAGCCCTACATATAGGGGTGGGGGAGGGGGTTCAAATTAAGGGACGAACACAATATTTTTTAACAGCTAACGACATAGTCGATTTAGGGGTAAGAAGACATGCCGAAGACTATATGAAAATCATTTTCTCGCCGGACAGGCAATTCGCCCGGAATCTGTCCAAAAACCGGAAAATTCGTTAAAAGTCAAAGTTTCATTTGAAGTTGATTAAATGTACGGTTTAGTCGTAAGAAGACACGTTGAATCCCTATATGACAATCCTTTTCTATCCGGACATATAGTTAACCGAAATCCGGCTGAGACCGGAAAATTCGTTATGAAGAAAAGTCCTATTTTGAATTTGATTAGACGCTCGACGTAGTGATAAGGAGGCATGCTGGATCCGTATATAAAAATTATTTTCTCGCCGGACAAATAGTTAGCCGGAATCCGGAATCGGAGTTTGTAGATGGGCTTTTAGCCCTACATTTAGGGGTGGGGAAGGGGGTTCAAATTAAGGGACGAACACAATATTTTTTAACAGCTAACGACATAGTCGATTTAGGGGTAAGAAGACATGCCGAAGACGTATATGAAAATCATTTTCTCGCCGGACAGGCAATTCGCCCGGAATCTGTCCAAAAACCGGAAAATTTGTTAAAAGTCAAAGTTTCATTTGAAGTTGATCAAATGTACGATTTAGTCGTACGAAGACACGCTGAATCCCTATATGACAATCCTTTTCTATCCGGACATATAGTTAACCGAAATCCAGCTGAGACCGGAAAATTCGTTATAAAGAAAAGTCTTATTTTGAAGTTGATTAGACGCTCGATGTAGTGATAAGGAGGCATGCTGGATCCGTACATACAAATTATTTTCTCGCCGGACAAATAGTTAGCCAGAATCCAGAATCGGAGTTTGTAGATGGGCTTTTTAGCCCTACATTTAGGGGTGGGGAAGGGGGTTCAAATTAAGGGACGAACACAATATTTTTTAACAGCTAACGACATAGTCGATTTAGGGGTAAGAAGACATGCCGAAGACGTATATGAAAATCATTTTCTCGCCGGACAGGCAATTCGCCCGGAATCTGTCCAAAAACCGGAAAATTTGTTAAAAGTCAAAGTTTCATTTGAAGTTGATCAAATGTACGATTTAGTCGTAAGAAGACACGCTGAATCCCTATATGACAATCCTTTTCTATCCGGACATATAGTTAACCGAAATCCAGCTGAGACCGGAAAATTCGTTATAAAGAAAAGTCCTATTTTGAAGTTGACTAGACGCTCGGCGTAGTGATAAGGAGGCATGCTGGATCCGTATATAAAAATTATTTTTCTCGCCGGACAAATAGTTAGCCGGAATCCGGCCAAATTCTGAAAATTTGGTATAAGTTAAAGTTTTATCTGAAGTTGATTAGATGTGCGATGAGGGGTAAGGAGATACACTGAGTTCGTTTCTGAGCTTTAGTTTTGTGAAGGATAGTTCGCCCGGAATTCGGTCGAAACCGGGAGTTTGGCAGAAGTAAGGCAGGAAGTCTCGATCATTTTCGTCAAAACCTATATGACTTATAGGGGTAAACACACAATGCTGAATCCACATCTGAACTTGGTTTTCTCAGATGATCAGCTATTGGCCTTACTGTTTCTAAATTTCAACAGTAAAAATGTTCAACGATCCTGGTGAAGACCGGATATCTACAATAGACCTACCCAAGTGTCCGGATCAAATATTAAACTTTTGGGATCCCATCGAAACCTCTTGTCTTGTTAATTCCTGAAACCTCACGAAAGTGTAGGTAAAGTGACGCCATTTGCTTCTAGATTCTCAGGTCTGGCCCGGAAATGCAGGTTCGATCCTGCTGTGCAAAAATATGCAAAAAAGACTGATTGCAAGTTTGGGTAGAAAGACACTATGCAAAAAATGGGTGACACGCGGATCCGTGAGATATTCCAGAGCATTATAAAAGAAGCTAGGCTTGCGGATACCGTTGTTGTCAAATTAAATCGGTTCAATTTGGAAAACGTCTTATTTAAAAGGAGAGAGAGTAGCTTGAAAGAAGAAGTGGAACGCTGCTTACGTAGTGCTCACCCATGTATTTCCTACCTAGACTTCCTAACCTAAGAATCCCTTTCAGACAACAGTTGCGTTCTGGCCTGTTACCACGGTAACTGGATCTGTAATCCGTTTTTGCAGTTACCGCGGTATCTGATACCATGATCTAAATTCAGTTACCGTAGTAACAGATACCATGGTATCTGAAAAAAACACAACTAATATATCGGCCAGCCCGAAATGGAATCGTTTATGGTTCTTGGTCAACGAAAATAGTGTTGTAAAATACTTTTGCCATTGTTCGTCTTGCGACGGTCCAAGATTCATCTCTGGCGTCGCCGTTCGAATGTGTTCGTTTTCTCTATTAACCATTAATATTCAACTCAAAAAAAGAAATTTTTTTTAGACCGAATCGTATCATTCAGTGACATACAGGAGCGGAGCACCAGCTGTACTCTAATTTGTTCTAAGGAAACTAGTGCACCGATGATACTTAGTTTAGAGCGCCCAAGACAGTCAGGAGGATTATCCAATTGACGCATTGCACAGCACGAGACGGAAACATCTCTCGCGACAAATATCTAACCCCGTAGCTATAACGCACCAACTTTATTACAAACTATGTGATCTAGAGTCCCTGCAAATGCTGGCACCAAACTTACCCTTCGAATTTCGATAGGTTGCTTACCTGCTTGTGAGCAAAGCGGAGACTGCGCATATCCTTACAATGCAGCTCAATCCCGTATGAATTCTCACCTCTGCTGCTAACTCCACCAACCTTCTCTATTCGAGATACCTAAAACAAAAGAATTCTTGAACTTAAAGCACAAACGGTGGGAGAAACTACCCTTTCTCTTTCTTTACTTTACCTGGGCTTTCAAACTGGCTCCACCTGAATTGCACGATCGTCTAATCACGAGATATTTTATCACATTTTACTTGCTACCTCATCAGCCAAACTTTTGTGTGATGGGTTACTTGTGCGGTAGGTTATCACCTGTTTGGAGTATTGGAGTGCAGACTACTCTATTGAACTAGTTGGATAATGCCAGTCAATTCTACGATGCTTTAAGCTCTGAAATTGCCTGCATGGTTATATAGACAGACAAAAGCGGCATTAGTCTGCAGCTTTAACCTAAGGCTAATCAAATATGTGTTTGTTTCCACTCTGTTTCTGAGCTATGTATTCCGTTCTTCGCAGTGACTTTCCTGGTGAGAATGGATAACCCATTCAGCCCTTTAGACTTCAGTCAGTTGGTTAATTACTGGAATAGCTTTCTTCGTGCTTGCGCTCAAACAGTTGACACAGGGCTTCTAGCTATCTGCTGATCAACTTCCGAACGAGCCAAAAATCCATGAAAAGTCAGGCCTAACCTACCCTACCTATCTTTGAAGGCATCGTACCTTCTACCTCGCACAGCTGAAGTTACAGCTAAACTACACCAAGCGATTCATTTCCGGCAGTGTAGGCAATCAGTGATAACAAAAAAGAATTTTCCGTACCACCCCTAGTGGGACATCAAGAATGAATGGTCGATCTTTCTCAGTCCCTTTGAAGTAAAGCTTGTAGTTTGTAACAGTGAGATTCCCACGAATCGGGCCGAGGTATGGACAAAGGTATGTGACGTCCTTTGCAGTTCCATGCAACTTCTCACCAGCTAGGAGTGGTATATCATCAAAACTCAGTGAGTCACTTCTATTGTGGACCTGAAACATTTAAGCAAAATAAAAGCACAAGGTACCAGAGGCGTCACTACTAGGGGGGGGGGGGGGGACGCCCCCCATGTCGTCGGCCAGACGGTAAAAAATAGCCGCGCGATTTTTAGTAAAAAAAAGTCGATTTTATCGTGTTTTTTTTTTAAATCATTCGATCAGTTTATACCTGCATGGCTTTTTGCTTTCAATGTCTTTTCTTATGGTTTGATGTTGTACAGCGCTGCCTTGTTTTATAGCCAGCATATGCAATTGGCAAGTGTGTGCTAATGGCAAGAGGGCTCTGTGTGGTCATCATGCTCAATTACTGTGGATCATACCCCAAAGTTGGGGATTTGTGAATGACACATACAGGGTAGGAGACTGTTGTGCAATGAACTACTGGAAAAGGTTAATGGGAGCAAAACAGGCTATTGCAGCTATGCCACAAGTTTGTTGTTGAGCGACTTAGGGACTTAGGTGCAGGAGAGATCATCTGTCTTGAATTAGTTAGCCTCAAATTTTCATTTGATCAAAAGGCTTTAAAATGAAATTGCCAGTCCTGACAGTATAAGAACCAAAATCTCACTATTTTCAACAGTTGTGAGTCCCAGTTCATTGAAATTATTTTCTATTCTCTTATCTTCTAGCATTCATCAAACTGTTAGTTAACCCTCTTAACTCAATCTTTTTCATCATTTTGTAATTCAAGACCCAGAATCGGAGCTCAGTTGAAAATGAGGTGAACCTGTTTCGAAATTTATAATAATAAGAAACACTTAAAGGAACAGAAAACTTGACTCAAACTTGACTCGGGGAGCTAGCTAACATATCAAGAATGTACCCTGAGTCGATATTGAGAGTAAGAAAAATTCATGTTAAGACCATTGCAGTTTCCGGGCAGTTTCTGAGAATTCGACTTTGAGCAAAAGGTTTGCAAAAGCAAAAGGTTTGCGTGCCGCGACTAGGAATCGAACCCCGGCCGCCTTGTCGGGGAGGTCGTTTCTCTGTGGTCTACATGTAAAAAGGCGAACTTTTACAGTACCTACATAAGTGCATAATTACAGTGCATAAGGGGCAAGGGCCTGCCAGCTAGCTTTTGGAACACTAAGGAGGGGGTTCGAGACGGTTCGAGATAACACAGAAGGGGGGGCCTGTCGTCAATAAGACCCTCTATATTTATCTAAGCCCCCCCGGGCGATTTGATGGCCGAAAGTTGCGTAGTCAAGTTTACTGTTCCTTTAAGAAAATTTGCTCCCCAAACATATAAACTGTCCTTTTGCTTCAAAATATAACTTTTTGCCAGATTTTGTAGTATCTTTCTAAGCCAGAGAGATCTTTCTAAAATTAATTTTTTCTGAAACTGATTTTTTTTTCAAGGTTGGATATGGTACTCCATTACTCCTCCTGTACATTGGTACAGCTCACAGCTGTAGCGTACTGTCATCCAGTATGCAGCCAGTATGGACTGCAATGGGGCACTACCAACCCCCTTCTTTGGTTGGCCTTTCAAATGGTTACATTAACCGGCTGTTAGAGCAGGAAGGAGACTGGCCCAAGTGAAAGTTAGAGCATGTCATCTCTAAGTCTAACTTCACAGCAAAGCCCTGGGGGTGTTGATAACAAGCTGCATAGGCTAGTGACAGGAACATTCCTCACTATTATGAAAAATATACTTGCAAAGAGTCCTATTTTGACGACTCAATGGAAAAGCAGGAAGTGATAAGGGGAATGAAGCAGGAGATTGGAAAAGGGCTTGAATCGGCGGAAACACAATTCAGCGGAATCGAAATTTCAAGATTCTGCAAATTTTGAAGAGCTGGTGGAAAAGAAGGAAGTGAAAGAGGGAATGAAGCAGTCTACCACAAATCCCTGATTTTGGGAAAGCCTATGCCGAATGTTGGGTATATCTAGCATTTGGTATACCCTATGCCAAAGGCTGGATACACTATGCCAAAGGCTGGATAGTGGGGCCCAATATATTATTGATGATCTGAATGAAGCTAAAAAATCAACCAATCAAAATTCATCTCTAGTGAGGTAGGTCAGGTTTAAGGTGCCAACAGCTAGGCTATCCGGCGTTTGGCATAGGGTGTCCAGGGCTAAGCATAGGCTATCTATGCCAAATGCTGGGCATATCTGGGCATATCCAGCGTTTGGCATGGGGTATCCAAAAATCAGGGGTTTGTGGTTGACTGGAATGAAGAAGGAGACTGAAAGAATGCTTATTGATAATCAAGTAAATTCTGCAACTTGAAACCACTTGATTGAAACAAGTTTCCAGGTCTCTTTCAGGCCAGATTCTCCTTCACAGAGGATGTTTTTTCATATGAGTAGGAGATTATCCTGCTAAGTTGCCTGTTCCAATATTTCTGATGCCATACATGGTCACAGAAGGAGACAGAAGGTCAAAGCAAAGATAAACTTGAGCTTATTAAACTGCCGTCACCGATAAATTCTCCTCTAAACTCTGGTCGTTGACATTTTAAGTTAGAAATATGAGCCCGCCTCAGCTATACTTTCAACAACGAAAAAAAAAACAATCCTACCACTATCTTCACCGCTGTGTCGTTTCCATTTTCGTTGGATACAGAGCTCGAAGAAGACATGCTTAGTCTGGAATTTAAATTATTCACCGAATTAAAAACTTGTTGCACTTTCATAGAGCTAATAAAAAGGAACAGGAAGGAAATGTGTTTCGGTACAGTATGCGAGCTCTTGCAAGAACTGAAAGGAAAAACGCTGAAAAAGCACGAACACACCATCCACATTTCCCGGCTGGATTTTCTGATTTTTTTATCCTCAAGATGAAAAAATCTAAACTTTTTCTTGCGGAACTGATGATGTTGCCAGATGGTGCCGAAAACTATTGTAGAGGCTCACTCCCCGTATTCTCGCGAGTCCCCACGGACTGGGAATGCTCCGATTATCAATACCATCATCAAGAAGGACTCCCTTTCAGATTCCAAGCAAGGGGAATCAGTTTTTGCTGGTGTTGGTACAATGTAAAATTACTTAAAAACAACCAGAATAAACAATACCAAAAATAAAGTGGATCCAGACTAATTTTGTCAACTGCATATTTTTTTTTCGAACAAAATCCATTTTGGAACGGGAACGGCGAGAATAGGAATTAAAAATACGCGAACACCCGAGTCCCGACCACGATCGTCTGTAATTTCCTAGGCCCTTTCGTCCTTTGCCGCGTCCGGTCATTCTGTGATTTGCTCTGTAGTTAAAACCGAGAGAAGAAATTCTGTCCAAAGGCGTATTCTCGCCATTCACCGAGGACTCCTCGAGGAATCGAAAGGAACGGCGAGAATTGAGGGAGTCACTCTACGCGTACAGAAAACAGCGAGAACACGGGGAATGCTTTCAAAACGGATTTTGTTCGAGAAAAAATATGCAGTTGATGAAAGTAGTCTGGATTCCACTGTATTTTTGGCTTTGTTTATTCTGATTGTTTTTAATAAATTTTACATTGCACCAACACCAGCAAAAATTGATTCCCCTCCGAATCTGAAGCGAGAATACGGGGAGTGAGTCCCCGGGACAAACAAAAACGCGGGGACTCCTCAAGTGGAGTCCTCGGAGAACGGCGAGAATACGCCTAAAGCAGGTCATAACTGAATGGTCGAATACGCGGTCAGGTAAACTTGATTTGTCATCAAGTCTAGAAAATCTGGAGTTTTCCGTATGAATTGACGATGGTGCTCATAATCTGATGTCTGTAAAAGCATGATCAGAATTCTAGCTGGGAGCTCAAAGTGCTATGCTATCTTTCAGTTCAACGAGTCAAATCGCAAGCCTGTGGCAAGTTCTAGAACCATGCACCGAGGCACGTGCCTTGCATAGAGAAATTAGCTAACTACGACATCTCTGATCATGGTCTGTTTACTGTCCGGGCCCAGGAGTAACAGGTGGCGCTAGCACCGTGAATAGCAAGGTTAAATTTTATTAAGCGGAGATCCGACGACCCGCAACCGCATAAGCTGATCAGCACTATCAGCAGGAAAGATCACCAGTCAGTCAGTGCATGTCAGCCAAATAGTTTCTCTGTTGTGTATTCATATGTTTCCGATCGAAAAATGACATAGTGGACTACTTGCGTGAAAGTCTAAGTTTTTAATTTTCTCGAAACCATGGATTACACAATTTTTCTGTTTTTGGCTATCTTCACTCTTCAAACCGAAGGTAGGTCTACGACTAAAATGGTAAAATGATTAGTCTTACGAGAAGGGACTTCTCCTCTTGATTCCTTGTTTCACCTATGAGTTTTTCGCTCTGTAAGCTAAGGATGTGTAGCTTACATAGCGTTTACAAGTAGAGGAAAACTCGACCAGAATCCGTTCTTGGTGACAGTATTAAGTATGTTTACACGCAGGGGAAAAAATATAATTCTTCAAACCCGAAAATCTGACAAAAATAAATTCACCAGCCAACAAATTTTGATATCAGTACTGATGACTGCTGCTCTCAAAAACTAGCTAGACTTTTTTGTATGTATTTTTACCTGCGCCGCCGACGCGATTCCTTTCAAGCTGGCCGGAATTCCTTTCGTCATGAAAGGAATTACCGTCCCGCTAGACTTTTTTCTAGTCGTCTTCACGAACGGAATCCTTTCAAGTCGACCGGAATTCCTTTCTACTCGACGGGATTTCTTGTCCGTGTAAACACTGTAAACGCTATTTTAGGTGTTTTGGTCATCTCTGTTCTGAACTGCGATATCTAACCATACACGATGAGCGCACTAATGAACTGACCAGTGACCAGCTCCATTCTCTTTTTTTGCCACGAAGAGGGAGGAGGGTGTCAGCACTTGAGGCGGAAAATCCGTGCGAGAGCCCCCTAAAGAAAGAAAGGGGGAAACAGTGCCAAATATTTTTAAACTGGGCACCGTTACCTTGCTGCACACCCATATTGTTTAGTTGTTATCAAGTTACAAGTTCTATTTGGCAGTACACTCGTGCCGGATAAAGTGCAGATTGCGCTTATAGCTCTACCCCACCTCGCTTCTCTGTCAAGTAGGAAAAGCATTATTCTGAGCAGCCACTCGCATTATTTCTTTTTAAACCAATTATTATTTTTAAAGTTAATTATTTTCCCTACTTAAAACTTAATTATTTCTTTTTAAACCAATTATTATTTTGAAAGTCAATTATTTCCTCTACTGCCCCGATTCACCCCTTCATACTCGCAACGCAAGCAATGTTCTGTTATCTCTATAAAGTAGTTACTGTTGCAGTGCGTAGACTAGTTGTTTTCCGTCGGCACAATGACATGAACGTCTTTAGAAACCCAACTGAGAACGTCTATCGTAGCGCTGTTAACCAGCTTCTGCCCCCCCCCCCAGTACCGGTTTAAACTACCCGGAGGCTATCACCCAATAGTATGCACGTAGGCCGATAGATGGGGATGACCGTCACTACTTTAAACTATGTTTGCGTAGCTCGTACCGAAACGGTCGAAGAAACCTTAATTGTATCTTTCAAGACCCACACTTTCAGATGTTTCGTAACTTTTGATGGATGTCGGAATTATTCATGTTATGTTTTAAGTGTTATTTTTCGCGAAACATAACACTCGAAACCATCATAACACGAATACTATCGGCATCCGTCATAATATTTAATACAAAAGACTCGCACCCGTGTGTTAATTCTTATACAAATTCCGATAGTGCATCAATATAATAGTGATCCGTTTTCAAGGTACCCTCCAAAGTGCGAGCACACGATAAGGATTTCCCGGTCGGATTTTCTTCACTTTCATCATCAAGTTGAAAAATTTCAACTTTTCCATATAGAAGTAATGATGGTGCCGAAAATCCGGGCCGGAATTCCAGTCCGGGAGCTTTCAATCCTGATCGTGTGTTCGCACTTTAAAAAGAACAAGGCTCACAGTCCGGCTGCTCATTTTAGGCG
This sequence comes from Branchinecta lindahli, assembly GCA_023053555.1. Taxonomy (NCBI): domain Eukaryota; kingdom Metazoa; phylum Arthropoda; class Branchiopoda; order Anostraca; family Branchinectidae; genus Branchinecta; species Branchinecta lindahli. Next base: position 5,603,188 of record JAKZAO010000007.1, on the reverse strand, counting down.
TTTTTCCGCGATAATCCGGGATTATAATCCTAGATAGCTAATTCATCAGAGAAACAGCGAATCCGACGATTTTGCTCCGTTGCAAGATTTTCGAATCCACAATCCAAGTACGAATCCGGATTGTCAGATTGTCACAGAAAACGATTTTTCATAATCTGGATTGTCAGAGAAAACGTATTCTGGAGAATCCGGATTGTGAATCGTCAATCTGGATTGTCACGGAAAAACGCTTTTTGTCTATTCGGTAATCCGGCACTGGCCCTCTCCAGTTCCGCTCATTGAACCAGAAACAACATTGTACCCCTCCCATTAATCTTCATTTAGTTGATAGCAGCTGATTATTTTGGTCGCATCGCCATTATGCTCATTGCAAACATCTTGCAATCGAGTCATAATGCGGACGATAATTTATACAAAGAGGACCCCGAAGCAAGCATTGACCCTGAGCTTGGAATCTAGTTAGTATTACATCCTATCTACATGTCTTTGTGTCGGTCCACATTACAATGCGTTTTTGATCAATCACTTTTAAACTAATGGCTGTTCATACGGATCTGCTGAAAGACTAGCAGAATTTGTTAAAGTTTAACTGAAAAGCCAACTCATTTGTGTGTCATTTAATTGGATACACTGAATTATTTGGATTCTGCAAAGGGATTTTTTGATTTTCCACTATCTGCTCTAGTTATCGGGCTCGGAATATCTCCAGCCGTCCCCACAGCGTAAATTCTACTATGACGCGGGAAATTTTAATCTCAACACAAATGCGGCTTTTCAGTGGGCAGTGGTGAGATCGGTGAAGATTGCTTGGTGCCTCAACAAAAAACAAGAGCTGTAAGCTCATATGGCACTTGCATGGGTTCAGATGTAGTGTTTAATCAAAAGTAGGCTACTTTTAAGGTTACCTTTGCGGTTCAGATGCGCGCTTTAAGGGAGCTAGAGAAAAATAATTTTGTTTTAGAACTTGGCTGTAATGATACGCACTTTATAGGCTCTAGAAATTCATCTGTAAGAAAAACTATTGAGACAAAAGCCAATCTTGTCGAAACTCTAATATTCCAGCCCAGTTCCATTGTCCTAGCACATCTGCAAGTACATTAAATCGCGATCACCGGAATTCCGGACCCCCCCCCTCAAACTCCCCCACAGTCACCGGAGCCAATCCGGTTCTGTAAGTGATTTATCCAGAGCATCTCTTTATCATTCCCACAAAGTTCCATCCCGATCTCCCCAGTCTGAGCCGGTCACGTATTTTCCGACCCCCCCCCCTCATTGTTGTCGAATCCGGTCCGGACATGACAAAGACCACCAGAGACATGTCCTCTGATCAATTATCAAAAACTCAAATCCGATCAACCGTTCCAAACTTACGCATGACTCAATAATCCGGATTCCCCCTCCCGCTCCCCCCCCCACGACTATCGGATCATGTAAATTTGTATTTATAAGTCAGTTTGATCGGGTCCCTGATTCGCCTCCCAAGTTTCGTCGTGAAAATCCCCAAAACCGCCATTACCGGAATTACGGGAAACTCCCCTCCACCCCACCCCACCCTAGTGTCCGGATCCAGTCCAAATGTATAAACGATTTATCTGGAGCAGATGCTTGTTCTTCCCAGCAAGTTTCACTCCGATCCCTCCATTCTAACCGTTTCTCGAGATTTACGGTCTCCCCCCCCCCCAACTCCCCCATAGCTGTCGGTCAAATCCGGTCCGGACATGACAAAGACCACCAGAGACATGTCCTCTGATCAATTATCAAATTTCACTCAAATCCGATCAACCGTTCCAAAGTTAAGCATGACTCAATAATCCGGATTCCCCCTCCCGCTACTCCCCCCACGACTATCGGATCATGTACATTTGTATTTATAAGTCAGTTTGATCGGGTCCCTGATTCGCCTACCAAGTTTCGTCGTGAAAATCCCCAAAACCGCCATTACCGGAATTCCGGGAAACTCCCCTCCACCCCCCCCCCTAGTATCCGGATCCAGTCCAAATGTATAAACGATTTATCTGGAGCAGATGCTTGTTCTTCCCAGCAAGTTTCACTCCGATCCCTCCATTCTAACCGTTTCTCGAGATTTCCGGTCTCCCCCCCCCCAACTCCCCCATAGCTGTTGAATCCGGTCCGGACTTCAAATGGGACATCAGAGGTATGCCATTTATTCAGTTATTAAGTTTCATTCCAATCCGACCACCCGTTCGAAAGTTACACACTACTCCAGTTTTCCGGATTCCCCAGCCCTCCACTCCCCCCCAGGTGGTCGGATTGGGAAACTGATTATTTCCAGGTTAGTCCGGTCGGGTCCCTGATGCTCCTGCCAAGTTTCATCGTCCTAGCACATCTGGAAGTACCCCAACTCGAAAAAGTGTGACAAAAACCACTTAATTTTCAGAATTCCCCGACCCACCACTCCCCCCCAAATGGTCGGATCGGGAAACTGATTATTTCCAGGTTAGTTTGGTCGGGTCCCTGATTTTCCTGCCAAGTTTCATCGTCCTAGCACATCTGGAAGTGCCCGAACTCGAGATGAGTGGACAGACCGACCGACCGACCGACCGAAAGGTGATCGGTATATGGCACTTGAGCGAAGCTGCAAGTGCCATAAAAACTGATAAATCTTTCTCGTAAGGCATACAGCAAAAATACAAGCGCACAGAGGCACCACAAATCACAGGGAAATTCCACTATTTGAAAATAGATTATTCGTGAATAGCGGAACAACGAAGTAACTCATTTTCAGCGGGTCTTCAAGCCAATTTAAGTGAATAAGTGATGGGTAAGTAGATTGTCCTATCCTAGCCCTTTTCGGTTAAACTTTAACATAATGAGTCGACGCCTTATAATAATTACTGAGAGACAACAACTGGCCTTATCCACTTCATCGCTCCAGGCGGATTGATATCTGTTTTTGGGATCCCAAAACGTTAGTGACGGATACCTATGACATCGCAAAAGTTGTCCGTCCGTCCGTCCGTCCGTCCGTCTGTCCGTCTGTACGCACGATAACTCTCGAAGGGATTGAGATATTTTGATGAAACTTGGTGGGAGGATCCTTTGGGTCAAAGTACAAGTCAAGTTCGAAGATGGGCTCTGTAGCTCTATATTTGAGGGTGGGGGAGGGTTTTCAAATTAAGGGGCAAACAAAACATTTTGAAACAGGTAATGTGATAGTCGATTATGGGGTAAGAAGACATGCTGAACACGATGGTGAAAACCATTTTCTCGCCGGACAATTAGTTCGCCCGGAATCCGGCCAAAACCGGAAAGTTTGTTAAAACTAAAAGTTTTATTTGAATTTGATTAGATGTTCGATTTAGCGGTAAGAAGACATGCTGAACACGATGGTGAAAACCATTTTCTTGCCGGACAAGTAGTTCGCCCGGAATCCGGTCAGAACCGGAAAATTTGTTATAGGCAAAAGTTTTATTTGAAGTTGATTAGATGTTCGATTTAGGGGTAAGAAGACATGCTGAACACGATGGTGAAAACCATTTTTTCGCCGGAAAAGTAGTTCGCCCGGAATCCGGCCAAATCCGGAAAATTTGTTAAAAGCAAAATTTATATTTGAAGTTGATTAGATGATAGGTTTAAGGGTAAGAAGAGACGCTGAATCTGTATAGGACAATCATTTTTCACCCGGACATATAGTTCGTCCGGAACCCGGTTGAAACCGGATTGCTTCTAAGTTTAAGTTTTATTTGAAGTTGATTAGATGTTCTTTATAGGGATAAGCAGATGCGCTGAATTCGTTTCTGAACTATCTTTTTTTGGCTGGACAAGTAGTTCGCTCGGAATTCGGCCGTAACCGGAAATTTGGCAGAATTAAAGCAGGAAGTTTCAATCAGTATTGTCAAAATAAATATGGCTTATACAGGTATATCTGAACTTAATTTTCTCAGATGATTATCCTGGCGAAGACTGGACGTAGACAAGACGTAGTTGTCTGGGTCAAATATTAGATTTTTGGGATCCCATCGAAACCTTTGGTCTTGTTCTCCACAGGTCTCCACTATTCTCATCGTCAGCACCTATCACACATGGATAGTGCAGTAGATCCATAAGTCAATGAACACAAAAGAAAGGATTGTCTGCGAAACGTCCCCAAGACTAAACGTCCCTATGTAAAGCGTACCGCGCTAAAGAAAAAAAAATATGAGAATTGCTTGTTTCAGGAGAAGATTTCACTTTTTAAACTGAAGGGTAGTGCAACACTCTCAACGTCAGGGAGGTTCGCACTTTTTTCTGCTAAAGGAAAAATACAAATATCCTAGCGCTGAGCACAGTTCTATAGAATTCTAGTTAAACGTTGATGATGGTGATGATAACTGGGGGACTAATAGGAATTAAACCGCATAGTGGATATGAATTGGGATATGGAGAATTGCCCTACTGTTTCCCGCTTTGCGAAACAAAATAAACAAAAGGAGGAATCAGCTCAATTTATTTTCAAACTGCTCTAGCGGATGAAGCTGAACGTTGTAATTTGCGTATACATATATATTTATATATATAGATACATAATCACCTAATATCAACAATATTGAGAAAACTCCGTCGTCTTCAGACAGCGGTAACAGCCGTCTCAATATAAAATTCAGGGGTCACAAACTATTTACAGTTCAACGACAATTCAGACAACAAACAAGACAAAATATTTATTTATGGAGGTATCTTAATGCAATATGTTAAATAAATCAGTAAATGACGAACATTTTTTGTTTGGTATAGGTCATGTGACAAGGGTACTGGTTGCAAAACTGGAATAGGCTGAGCAACAGTGATCGGAGAGGCACATATTCAGGGTCCGTTCACTAGTCATAACAGTCGCTTCACTGCATCATTCTATAGACAAATACAAGGCATTTCTTTGCAGGAACGCCGAAGGTTTTCTGCGATGACGATCGAATGCATATCAACCTCGCCCTTAGTGATTTGAGCTCCACAGTCTACCTGGAAGGGTTCAAAGACTACCCTGATCCAGGTAACCTACCCGTTACATTTTATTCACGATACTTACCAGACACTTACACTTACCGGTAACGCAAGACATGGTCGAGGGACAGTAACGTCATACTTTTGTTTCACGCTGCATTCAAAAGATTACCGTAATTTGCACCTCAGAACATGTTAAGATCTGAAGATCCGTTGAAATTCGCTACTGCGTTGGATTTGTCGTTTATCATAGTATAGGCTAGGTATGAGTAAGACAAGATGTCGTGCTCATATTTCCAATCTTTAGTGGCTTGCTTGTTATTTTGATACTTTGTTCAAGAAAGGTCTGAATTGAGGTCCACGCACAAAGTGAACAAGCCGAGATACCCTACTATTTGCAGTGTCGTTGGATCTCTTGGATGGCTGAGTTGGGGATTACTGTTCTTATTTACATTTTTTCTCAGTTTCGAGGGGTAGGTTATAAGTAGCCTAAATGAATAAATATAGTATCACACTTGAGATGAGCAGTCTTCGACAAACCCCTGATTTTTGGATACCCTACTCCTAATGCTGGATACCCTATGCGGTATGCCAAATGCTGGGTACCTTAACCCAATAAAATAACGATGATCTGAGTGAAATTCAATAAAATAACGATGACCTGAGTGAAATTCAGATATAAAATAATCAGAATATCCTAGTTATACTGCGGTCTGTCAGGGTTAGGGTACCCAAAGGTACCCAGTGTTTGGCATAGGGTGTCCAGCGTTCGGCATAGTCGTGTTTATAATATTTGAAACTCTTGACGATTTCCAAATGTTCGTAAACTAAGGAAAAAGCAATTCCAATATGTCGTTCCCAAGCAAAACACAGGTCTCAATCAAAGAAATGTTGCAAAATACCATAAGAAAACTTCATTTTCAGCTTGCCAACCAAAGGCGACAAAAGATCATGTGATATTCGACCTTCCTCTTGAAAACTTTGAGCGATGTGGAGTGAACAAAATAACCAACAAGCAAACGGTAAGTGAAAACGGGCGAGGTTGGAGGAAAGAAACCGTTTCGTCCAGTGACAGCAGTAGGAATTCATTAATTGGTTTAATTCACCAAGGTTTCCGATTTTAGTCTTCCAGTTTAAGCTGAAGAGAAAAGAAAGGGATCTCCGTTCCGTCCGGTCTATCCTCTTTTCTTCCTTAGAAATACTCTCGCACAAATGACGAGCGAAGGATTTTATGTTCTATCAGTGCTTTCTTCCGTGGACAGTTCTAATACCCGTCACCCGTCTGTGCGGTCAGGAATGATCGAGTATGATTAGTTACCGTCCTTTAAGTGTTATTGTTATTGTTCATGTACTTTATGTTCTTGTTTTTCCCTTTTTCAGTTTCTTTTATTATACTCCACTAGTCCTCACTGTAGTACAGTGGGTCAATAAAATTAATTCATTCATTCAATATCTTTGAAAGAAAAAACAGGCCGAATGGCGGATCTTGCAGGTCTGGCCAGAAAAATATTAATCCCAGTTTGGGCCAAAATTTGTTGAAGATCTGGGAGAATTAATTTACGGAACAGCGAAGAAATGTGGCCAGATTTTTTTAAAACTTGTGCAGAGGACCTATCAGACAAAACAGGTGATAACATAGTGATGGCAAAAATTACAGCAAAACCGAGAGGGGGATATAACCAGATTTGCAAGGTCTAGTGGTAAACGACGTATGTGACAGCACGCCAGGTTTCTGCTCGATTTAGCGTTAATCATATGCCAAGTATGGAGACATCAAAGACTCATGGGTGTTATATTGTTCTCTCTCACGGCACATCACCTGGGCTCCTTTTATGGACTCTTGCAGCTGACGAAGAAAGTCGCATGACGCGTTTACAGGCTGTCATTCCTATGGCCCACCACTGTCTTAAAGGAACAGAAAACTTGACTCAAACTTGACTCGGGGAGCTAGCTAACATATCAAGAATGTACCCTGAGTCGATACTGAGAGTAAGAAAAATTCTCGTTACGACCATTGCAGTTTCCGGGCAGTTTCCGAGAATTCGACTTTTGAGCAAAAGGTTTGCAAAAGCAAAAGGTTTGTGTGCTGCGACTAGAGATCGAACCCCGGCCGTCTAGTCGGGGAAGTCATTACTCTGTAGTCTACATGTAAAAAGGCGAACTTTTACAGTACATGAGTGCATAATTACAGTGCATAAGGGGCAAGGGCCTGCCAGCTAGCTTTGGGAACACACTAAGGAGGGGGTTCGAGACGGTTCGAGATGACAAAGAAGGGGGGGGCCTGTCGACAATAAGACCCTGTATATTTATCCAAGCCCCCCGGGCGATTCGATGGCCGAAAGATGCGTAGTCAAGTTTACTGTTCCTTTAATCACGATTGTAATCAAGCAGCAATAAAGCCACATCTGTATTCAGTAACGGTATGTTTCCATGTCTCAAAGTCACTCTCTGTTACATCCGCATCGCTACACGACGCTACAGTGTATCTAAGAACTTTGCCCCTTGTGCCTCGTTTCAGAAAAGTGCTAAAAACGAAGGCCGTCGAGCTTATTTCTTGTTAACTGAGAGCTCTTAATTAGCCCAGATCTTATTTAGGGTGGCACCGTCTATTATCATCGACTTGTTGTTGAATACGACTTGGCCAAAAAAGCAAAGAAACTCAACAAAAAGACAAATCCACGCCGTGACGTTCTCATTCTCAAATGTAAGCCAACAAAGTCACTAAAGAAGCAGAAAAGAGACACCCTTCCGGACGACTTTGAAGAAGCACAGTAAGTACCAGCAGACGCAGGGTGTGACGTTCGTGAGAACAGAGAACCCGAGATCGAGACTGCTTTTGCTTGCAGTATTTTGTCCCGCTAACTAGCTTTTGAACGTCCAAACGTCTGGCATTTATTTGCACCAAGGGGATCTACAAATAAACAAGTAAAAACAGATTTGAAACCGCAAGCATTTACAAACAGTTCAAATTGAAAACGTTACAACTAAACATAAGAAACGTCCACTGCGTACAAGTCCCATGCCAGCTTCTTCGATGTATATCCCTTCTCGGTTGGGAACCCGAATTTCTCGACAACAGTTTATCATGACGCGGCTATCCTGGTTTGGACAATTGGGATAAGATGGATAAATATCAGCCCAGATGAACCGAGCTGATTGTAAGCCCAAACAGAGTTCTCCAGTGATAATAGGGGCAGATGATCTTTGCCTGAAATGCAATTTTTTATGCATTTGTGGGAGAAATTTACAAGCCGAAGACCGAGACTAGTTTCACTTAGAGATATTCATTTTCTTGTGGGGGGGAAGGGGGTCCAGGTGGCATACAAATTGATGATTCAGCTTGGATCAACTTTTTAAACGGATGACCGGATAATGAGATTCAGAACAGACTGACGTGCCAAGAGCACATGCTAAAATCAGTTATTTATTGTCAGTACCTTCCCTGGTTCCGAGGTCTTTAATGCAAGTGCCTACGCATTGGTTCTACTGTGGGGCGGATCGTAGTAGCAAGAACAAGTAGTAGTATCAAGCTACATCGGTGAATAAGTTAAAGGAAACTGTAAAGAAGTTTCTTGTTGTTGCCTCGCGAATACGCGCCTCGTACGCGTATTAGCACTCATGGTTCCACATTACCGGGCTCATGATACGGAGTGTACACAAAATAACTGCATGTGCAACCTCTCATCTGGAACTCAGTGAAGAACATGGAATGACGCATGCTAACGGATCTCGTGCTTGGTTTCCAACCATTTACGCCAAATACCGATTTCAGACTCGAAGGCTTCTCACACCCGGTTCAGACTGTAATATACTTGAGACCCACAGGGCACACTAAGCGTCCGGTTGCAATTGCGCAAAAAACAGAAGCAGAGATTTATAGGTTCCTGACACGAGCGGAAACGCCCGTTCGCGGTTTAGTTCCGGCGGCTGATTTGGCCAAAGGACTTGTGTCCAGGAGCGCGGTTTGAGGGGAAGGAGTGAGCTGAAGCTCTTGAATTACGTATGATTTAGTATGGATTTATAAAGCTGCGCTAGAACGGACCACTTGCAATAATCTCCATTTGACACTGATCTATCCACTCTCCCTGAAAACGAACGAGGATTCACCCTGTGATACCTAAAGTGCGAAGACACGATGAGGATTTCCTGGACGGATTTTTCACTTTCATCATCGAGTTGAACAAATCTCAACTTTTGCATATAGAAGTGGTGAAGGTGCCGAAAATTCGGACAGGAATTCCAGTCCGGGAGCGCCCGACATGATCATGTGTTCGCACTCTTATACTACGTTTTTTGTGGCTTCCTAGGGCGCGTAATCATTCGAAAGCGGGATAAATGCCATTCTATCCTATAAGGCCGTGTCTGTGTGAAAGCCCGTAAAGATGCAGCGTGAATACTCTAGATGACTAACTCTCCTTGCCGATGCAAAATAGCCGTGAACCTAGCGGAAGATCCGGAAGCGGCACCACAGCTGTCCGCAAAGATCGCCGTGATTGGTTGACACAGGATTTGAGTTACTGAGTTTGGGTCGTTAGGGAGACGTCTTCTCGTTCTTCCTGAGGATCACTGGCTTGTTTTGGGCTTAGTCATATAGAGTAGGCTATTTGCGTACATTACCGATCGTTAGTTTCAAAATTCTTCAATGAGCTGAAAGGACAAAGTGATAACGTTCTAAGAAATCCTCGAGGGACAATCACTGGATGTTTTTGTGTACACCAGGAGGACCGGAGGCATGGTCGGAGCCAGGGCCTAAAACAACCGGATGCACGGAGGCAGTACCCGAGGCGCAGAACCCTGTCCACCTTGCGACGCTAGTAATTCCCCCTCGTAAATCATATCGAACGAGGTACGAAGTGGTGGGGACCAGCACTAAGTAGACTAGTGTGGTAATGTACACACTGAAATCCCGACTAGGGTGGAATAAGATTGCAGTACCGGCGACAGTGACACTCACTAAAGGCGTTTTTCCGTGCTCCCACAAACAGTTTGTGGGTCGATTGTGGCTCGAAAAGAGTGTTTCCGCGGCCTTTTGTGCGGCTCACAAGTGTGTTTCCGCGACCAACAAGATTTTCGTGGCTCGCTTTGTGGCTCAAATTCGACAAACAATTGCCGAGGTGATTGTCGATTTTGTCGCTCGATTTTGGCGGGAAATTCAAATTTAGCAGCAAAACAACGTCAAAACAATAAAATTAAAAACTTTCTCAGCTATGTGGACGTAAAACTGAAGATCATTTTTGCACCGAATGGTAAGGACGAAAGCCCGGAGTTCTATTTATTGAGATTTTGAATGATTTTTATTTTTATATTCAGACATTTGAATTTACCGCCGAAAAAATAGACAAAACGGCGTTCCCGCGAGTTTCAACTTGTGGCTCGACTGTGTGGCACACAATCGTGTTTCCGCGAAAAAAAACTCAGAAGTGTGTGGCCCACAATTGTATCACGGAAAAACGCCTTAAGAATTGTGAGCTATGTTCGAAACATTCCCTTCTCCAAGCTGGCTAAGAACCATGTTGGGTGGTGCTAAAACGGGTTAGTTAGCTAAATTTTGTTTCGATCCTCTTCACGCGGAGGCTAAAAGCCTAAATTCTCAATCAGAAAATCTGAACCTGGAGATCAAAATTTCAAATTTCTTCTCTGCGCCTGAATAGGAACCTTGTCAAGGAGGGCCGGGATATCCATTGAAAAAGCATCTGAATAGTCCGTTTAGAAACACCAAACATCATGGGCCCTTGACCTCAATAAGTAAGGTTGCATTTAAAGCTACGTGCACACATAAGATTTCGCATGCGAAACACGCGTATGGGAAACGAAACCTCCATTGCGATGTGTTTCGGAGTAAAGGATCGCATTCGAGTGCGAAAATCGCACCGTGTGTGAGCGTACCTTTAATATTGCAACTAAAAACATTTTCCTTTCGTGTTCGAGGAGCAGAACGAGTTTGCTCTCGTCATGCAAGCTGCTAGCTGTCTTTACAAATCTGAACAAATGTGTCTTAAATGATTAAGATTTCACAGCTATTTTATTTTTGCAGAGATCTGGATATATTCGATATTCCAGAAAACACCCAACGTGTTCCAGCGCCCATTTTAGGCGCCCACGTCATACAAAATGGACAAGTTGTTGACAACCAGCTACTGGTACTTCCTGGAACCCCCCTACAGATGGAAATGTTCTTGGATTCTAACAGCTCTGCGATGTACGGCTTGATGGTAGCCTATATGGATGTCACGGACCGGAGATCAAAAGAAGAAACCATCATCCTAAATGGGTACGTAGCAAATATGTAGGAGCCATCGACATTCTGCCTGAATTTACAGCTAGGCACAACTTCAGGCGTTACTGAGTCATTCGTTTGATTTCGTTTCAATTTCACTACAACGTTATAAGAGTTCGTCGAAACAAATGATACTATCGGGATTTACAGCCAACCACATGATTAGAAGTTTTTAGTTTATATATAGTTTCTTCACTTAAACGGTTAGCCGACCGTTTCGAGGTTGATTTTTACATGCCCTCTGAGTGTAGCCTATACCCGGAAGGTAGCAACCCCTCGTCTGAAAATATTTGTGCAGTGGCAGAGGAAGACGTCGACGGGGAAGACCAAACAAAAAACACGATCAGTCGCACTTGACAGAGGGACCTTGACCTTCCAAACATGCAGGCAAGGATGCAATCTGAGTGGGAGGCAGCATGGCAGCAGACCGCCAGAGCATAGACTGGCGCTTATTCGTGAATGACTCGGGTGCCTCTGGTAGCACAGGAGGGTATAAGGTCTAAGGGGTGGCACAGTTGCGGAAAGAACAGATCTTACTAAGGTAAGACGTGGCCCATCGCAAGAGCAAAGCGAGGGGCCAAAACGAGTACACGACGTCGTTTGTCTTCATCAGGAGAATTCACGTATCACTAAATATCAAAGCAAATGCGAACATTCAGGTTTCCACGACGGCATTTTATTTTCGGCGAAGTCAATACCCGTTCCAAAAATTTTAATTTGCGACCAAGCATTCCTCAAGTCCCATATCGAACACTGACACGTTAGACGAGTCTTTTGCACTTCTCATAAATTCACATAGGCGCTTCAGGTCATTGCTTCTTCCTATGATGTTAACAGTTTCCGTCACGGCGAATTTTCAATCTGAGAATTACCACTGTAATTTTATATGTCATCCTGTATAATTTAATGTCGATTAGTCATGGTTTGTTCCATGCGTTCCCACGCCTTATGTGATCAAAGGATGGCATAAAGTGATTATGACCTTAGGTCATGAATGCGGTTGTGATTTACTGTGCAAGAAGTTTGGCTATAAAAAGTCGTACGAACGAAACAATCAGAAATAAATGTTTGCACGAATGAGCAGATCGATTTCCACTACACCGACACCACAATACGTACAGAAAAAAAAGAAAGGTTCAGGATACAATTGTTCTTTTTCAAAATGACTTCTACACATGGGGTGCACATCAGACTGAGTTGCACAATCAGGAATGTGCTTCTTTCCCATGGAAAAAATACAACCCGGATCGAAGAAGTATCAAACGTAAGCCCAAAGAGCCTGACCAGTACTTGGATTGATTATCTGGCGAAAGGTTGCAATTTTATCAAGAAAATTACGACTGATCTGAGTGCCAACTCGACAAAATTAGCATTAACATATGTATTACAGATGTTCTGTTGATCCGTATCTCTTCGAGAATTTCAACACTCTCGATGGTGACCTTCTCACAGCCAAGTTCAAAGCCTTCAAGTTTCCCGAATCAAACTTCGTTCTCTTCAGAGGAACAATCGACGTATGCCTCGGCAGCTGTCAAGGGGTGAGTCAGTCGACGCATCTTATCTCACTAAGTATATACTGGTTACAGACTTAGACTACTGTCAGAAGTTCGATAACACTTAATAAATGTACCCGCATCCTTGCTTTAACTGTTATGTCATATGTCGAGTGGATGTATGTCATGACCTTCTGAAGTGTTACGTTTCGGGGAAATGACAACATTTAGAAGGGTCAGAACGTCAATATTCTCGCATACAGCATGGCATTTAACACAATGATGCGCATCCATGTGTTATCGAACCATTTATGTTATCAAACTGACAAACTTCGGCACAACTACGCCCACCCACAGCTTCTCACCCCTCCCCACTTTATCTACTAGATGAACGTCTTTACAAGACTCCGGCTGGCTCCTTCGAACATTTGATGTGCTTTGTGTTGCTGTCACTTCACTCTCAATATGAAGGAAGCAGAAGGACTTTCGATTTCGGGACGATTTTTTGATACTCAGTTTTTTCGAGTCTTAGCTAAAACTGAATGGGCCTTAAAGCTCACCTGGAAACGACGGTTGGAAAAAAAGTAAAAGGATAGGTTCGTTTTAGGTTTTCACACGGGTTTTTCCGGGTCATGGCTGTACTTCGAAAGTACAAATATGCAATTGCTCTAGGAACTTCAACGATAGATGATGAGCGTCACAGTTGTCCTAACCTGGCGTACGTCAGTTATGTGAACGTCAGTATATGTCAGAATGTGAAGATCCAGCACTACGCGAGTCCTACACATGTGAATCGACGACAAACCCTGGCAATTGGGTTTCTCTTAAGTTTATGGGACATCCTGTAAATCGAACACTGGGGAACCTTGCACCTATCTCGCACATGACCTAATGTCCAGTAGGTCTCCCTGAAACGTGTAATTCCCCGTTACACTGATCAGACAACATATGCCTCCAGAACCATATTTTACAGAATGGAAGAAAATACTGTTCTGTGTTATTCTGGTCGACCCTATTGAGTACTAACACATGATCTTAAGGTTGAATGCAGCAACGGACAAGTTGGCTACGGCAGAAAGAAGCGGGCAGCAAAAGTAGACGAACCCTTGAGGCATTCCAACAAAGTATACGAGGTCAAAATCACAACAGTGCTGATGGTCGACTACGTAGAGAACGAGCGTCTGTTAAAAGGTAAGGTATACACAGCGAAAAGCTCATTCCTGAGATTTGAGAAGATCGAAAGGCGGAGTCCAAAATACCGCGGAAAGGAGAGGTCTTCCGAAATATACGTTGTACAGAGCCTCGCTCGATCCCTCGTTTTCTACCACATCTTATCCGATGAGAAAGGGCCACAATGAACTACGAGAACGACCAAGATTGAGCTACTTGTTAAAGCTGAAATGCTACATCAAGCTCATGTATGTATTTCATTTAAAACCAACCGGCTAAACAAAATTCAGGAAAAATACTAAAGTAATTTACAAATAAACCAACTTCCTCTTCAACGATATCCTAAGCAAACACCCTTCTCCATTTTCATTTGGGAACAATCACAAGGATAGAATAGTGACCATGTATTCCTTCAGCCCAAGCTGATTGCAAAAAGGAATCCCAGTGCCAGCTTTAACTCCCAGCAATTCTTTCGAAGTAACTCACCAAAGTATGATAATTATAGTTGCTAGAATTTGACTTATTTTATCGTAGGTTCGTTTTTCTAGCTTTAGCATGGACAACTCCCTTGCCAAGAAGGGCCAAAATATCGCTAGAACAATCTCAGCTAACCTATCCATTTAGCGCAGACAAATAGAGAATAGTGACTAGTTGCTCGACAAGTTCCCTTTTCTTCTTCAGGTTTAAACCTAATCAGAACGCTGCCAGCTACCGTGAGTCACTAACACTATTATGGGAAACAAACTTGTATTCTGCCAAATCTTTCACTAAAACAGTTTGCCGTTTCAGATTCAAACGGCCAGGTCGCCAAGCTCCCCATTCGAAACCAAGTTGCTCGCTCGGCAGAGCTGATACAACCGATCGAAGCCAATGTTACCCGGCCAGTAGCGCAGGGTGATGCAAAGCTCATCAACCCCACAACAGCTTCCAGTGCGTCCGCCGTAACTAGCTCACTGGCTATATGCGCCATCGTCCTAGCAAAACTGATTTTTTGAGTTCCTCTCAACGTGATATTCAATGCGAGGGGCCATTTGTGATTCGCTGTAGGTTCTTCGGGAGGGAATAGACTGAACTAACTTTCCAGAATCCGTTATGCCATTATACCGAGTTCAACTAATCAAACCAAACATGTGGAAGTGCTTGTTTATTTTTTTGCGCTTACGTAAAGTTTTGTCAACCTCTAGTTACATCGACGAGAAAACTGGGGCTTGAGCCAAGACTCGACGAAACAAATCTGTATGTGCCCGGACGAGGTGGGTGTTCTAGAACTTCGAATTCTCGAATCGTCTCCCAACCACGGTCAATTCACGATAGACTAATACAACTAAAGCTGATATAGAGTCAGCTTGGCCTCCAACGAATTCTTTGACGACTGAAGACTGTTACAACAGGTTTGACGGGCCAAATCGCTACTCCTGAGCAGAGGCGTCACTACTAGGGGGGGGGGGGGGAGGGGAGGACGCCCCCCCCCCAATGTCGTCGGCCAGTCGGTAAAAAAAGAGCCGAGTCGGCGCGAAGCGCCGCGACTTTCAGTAAAAACAGTCGACTTTTTCCGTGGAAATGGTCGTTTTTTCTTAAAAACGATCAATTTTTCTTAAAATCAGCCGATTTTTTTTCAATAATAGTCGTTTTTATCCGCAAAAACAGTCGGTAAAAATGACCAGCCAGTCGGTAAATACCTTGTCCCCCCCCAAACACTTTGGCTAGTAACGCCTCTGCTCCTGAGACAAGAAATGCCGCAATATCGCTAGATTAAATCTCATCTGCTGTATCCCTTTAGCGCAGTCTAATATGAAAATCTGATGCTTCATTTTGTAGTCGGGAATCGATCCTAACGAGGAGACGATTCGGCGACTCACGATTTACATTGGAGACAATCAGTTACGTTACCGTCCATCCGAAGTATGGAACGACCCAGCTCTGTCGAATCCTCTCAAACTCTTTTCCGCGCTTATTTTCAGTTGTCGGGAACTAATCTGAAGTAAGACTAAGAGCTAGTATTAGGCGAATGGTTCCAAGCTCTTATAGTCTCTCTCCACCTTATAAACTACGCAGTAGCGACTAGAAAGGCGCGGAAATCTGTCGTATATATGACGGGGGGATTCTACTGCGGCTAACAGATTTTCGCTTTGGGTTAACATGTATTTGTACGAATTTTCTAATAAACAATATCTCTGGACTCTGGAATAACCATGACTAGGAACGTACCTGGTTACATCCTAAATACACCGAACTTCGTATCTTCGATGGGCGCATTCAGTGCTGCGCTTAGACTGAGGCCTAAAACCTTCCTGGTGTCCGCCGGATCGATTACGCCGTCGTCCCAAAGTCTTCAAAAACAATAAATTAGCCTTCAAAACAGCTTTCAGTCGCAACGGCTTTGAATCGACGAAAGTAGTGCCTTAACTACCGCAATGATGCATTCTCGTTTTCCTTTTTTTCTGTCTTCCGCCTACACATATTGACGGCGGCGCCAAACAAGCTTTAACACATAGGCTACAAATATTATTTTCGTTTCCCTTTGGTGTTTTCCATTGTGTAAATCGAATGTTCTCGTATGTCTCCTGTATAATAAGGCGAGCCAAAGACTGCGGTAGAGTAATCTACAGTGAAAGTTTGCACGCATTAAGTTCTTCTTCTGATTATCTTGATATTATCGTGTCCACAATTTGGATACCAATAAAGATTGTTATGATTTCAAGCCGAACGTTAAGAAAAACGAAATTTTAGTCTGACCATGTTTGGTTTTATGCGGGATCAAATCTTAAAAGTCAGCTAAGCATAGCCTATGCTGTATCGATATTTTTTCGCTATTCCGATTTTGTGCGATGACTCCAAGCAAGAAACTGGACGTCCGACAGTTTGCGATATTTCTTCGCTAGCCTTTCTTATCCGCTAGCCTAATGCTTTGTCCGGCAAAGATAGTAAGCTGCAAGAACCCCAAAGCCTCGACTGTCTCGGCACTTACAAGACTAGCATCGACAAGGTAACTGCCACTAGTAAGAGAAAACGCGCCTACAGGTTTTATTACCTTGCACTGGAATAGTATGGGCTACCTTCCTCCTCGAAAGTTTTGATTATTGGCTCTTTGATAGCCCTCTCCTCTTCAGGGCTGAAGGGCTTTCCCTCCCTCTTTCGCTGATCAGCGGTAATCTGGGCAAGAACACCGGCTGCTTGCTCCCCACCCATCACAGAGATGCGGGAGTTCGGCCACATATACATGAAGCGTGGGCTGGAAATGAGACACACTGTTAGTTTACTCATAGACTACAGTTCAATGCACCACCACTGATTGCTATGACGGTCATCGAAAATGCATTGCGGTTCCGCAAAATCCGGACACTTTGGGAAACTAAAGACTGACGAACAGAGTTAATACGCTAGTGTTTGGTAACACGATAGCGTCATTAATAATCCGGCTTAGCAGAAAGCTCCGTTTCTTTCGTGATTTTTGCGAAGTTTCGCCGATAGTTAGATTGTCTGTTCCGATGGCTCCGACTATGTACCTGGAAAATTGTATATTCTTGCGTCCGCACAACGTCCATATACTAACCGTATGCTGAATAAAAACAACCCAAATTTGGCAGTCTAAATTCAGGACTGCGAATCTCGGGAGGCGCAAAAGTGAATACACTGTCTTATCATATCACCTATCACACAACTCACACAGCACCCTTGGCGGTCTTTTCGAAAAACATAGCACTTAAAGCGTTGACCCAGAAGAATAACAGCCTGAAGAGGACCATTGCCAAGAAGGGCCGAAATATCGCTTCATAAGCATCACAGCTGACGAATATTGTATATATTATATGAATATACTTAAAGCTGTTCTACAGCAGTTGAAAACAACTTCTCTTTTATACTTCACGGAAAGACAACACTTAGAACGGCCAAAAATAAGTGTCCTTGTCAATTTTTGTGTACCGTCTAAAATAAGGATGCGTATTAAATGTTATCAAACTTCTGCTGTCACAGAAACAAAGACGGTCCGTTTCGGTAGTCAACTGCAAACCGCATGAAGACGCTTTATGCTCATAGTCAAACATGTGCCCTTTCCTGCGTTCTGTGCTGGTACTTTTCTGTCGCGAAGAACTGGTCAGGACTACCAGTGCTACGTGTTAACACATGCCATTATTTCGATCGACAATCTGAATTGTCAGAACAACAAATCTGCGGTTACAAGCGCTAACACCCATCAATAGAATCAGAGGACGCACCTATATGCACGCCCACACATTCCATAATTGCCCGCGCCGTAAGAGCCTCCAACCACCACCGTCAGTTTTGGCACCTTAGCACACGCAACGGCAGTCACCATCTTGGCTCCGTGTTTGGCAATACCGCCAGCCTCCGCGTCACGACCGACCATGAAACCTGAAATGGAAAATCAACAATCTTATAGCCAGCCTGCGTCGTCAAATGCGGATTAACGGACCAGAAAAAAAAACATATTTGGGATTCAAAAGTTTTACAATAGTCGCAGTATTGGCAGCTTTTGCTATTCTCCATTCTGCCGTTTACTGATTGAGCGTTTTTGCTTTTCAAATCCAGAGAAAAATTTAAGCAAAAAGAACGACAGGGATTTCAATAGTTCGGGATGGGGCTCCGAGATGCTTGAGGACAGTTATGATGGGATAATACGAGCAACATTTGACAGTAGTAAATTTTTAACGATATTTCTGACTGTTGTAACCCTATATAGGTCTATTATAATTTATTTGTATGCTCATAGGCTACTGACTATACCAAACAAATTTGGCGTAAGCCATGAAAGGTTTTTGGTCAATAAAAAAAAAGATTTATCTATCTATAGTATCGTTGGCGACTACGACACACTCAGTTCTAGTCAGGGTAAAACATAATACAGAAGAAAGTTTGAGGTTTTAAGGAAAGTTTTCAGGTCAGATTAAGGGTAGTGTAATAGGGCTCAGGAAGTGAGTAGCAAATCGGGTCGAGTGCACCCGCGAACCAAGCCTTCTGGTGAAAACGCGCACGCCAACAGTGTTTCCTTACCGTCATACAACTAACCGTGCTCTAGACAGACTGCGTTTCTACGTTTGGCGTCAATATGGTGGGTCTCGACACTATTTACCTTGTCCTAAAATTTTCGGCTGGTATTTATATTTGTGTTTCTTCTGCTCGTTATTTATCTTGTTCTAAAATTCTATTGCTTTAATTGTTAATGCCTTGAGCTAGGATTTTGTTATTTCGTGTTATAGACCAATTAGTTAATTAGTTATTTAACATAGTCATTTTCCTATGCCACTGGCTTGATAATCGTTTGGATGACCTTAAAATATCGCTACACAGCTAGGCTATTGCTGCCGCTGAACCGTAATGAACTCATTCAAAAGTCAAGCAGTCGTCAGTGAAGTTTGCTTATTTCTATTAATTTCTCGGTTATCATTTGTTTTTAGTTCGTTCAGGCTTGACAGCTTTCTGCCTTACCTTGTTTCGTACACAGTACGTCTATTGCGTTCGTTTTGTAGCCATTTCGACATTTCCACGAATACTGAAATGGTTCACTAGGATAGACTCACGGTACGTATCCACGTCCTGGTCAGTTAAGCGAATCGGCGGTTGTTATAAAAAAGGAACGACTTTAAAGTTTTCAGTAACTACAGGAATGCAAAATATGGTAACGAAAGATAACTTCAAATACCCTCTAGAAACGCACGCACTAATGTCTCGTTTGTTTCAATTGTCAAGTCCTTCTGCTACACTGTCAGAAGTTTCACAACAGATAACACGAGGATGCGCAGTTTCAACAGACAACACTTGGGATGTTGTCTGTTGTGATTCTGAAAGCGTTATGCATTAAAGTTACGTAGAGCCAGGAAGAGCCGAAAAAGCATCTGCTGGTACTTCCCATATCATGACGACAAACAAAAAGTCAGCAGATGCCTTTTCGCCGAGACTGCGAATCATGCTTGACAATGCAAAACGGATACGTCAGCTACATTTTATCAGAGCTATACTTCGGCCCTTCTTGGCAAGGGTCCTCTTCAGGCTCAAGCCGCTCAAGCTGGAAAATGTTGTGCAATTGCACAAGTTCCTTTTCCAGCTTGAGCGTGAAGAGGACCCTTGCCGAAAAGGTCCGAAACATAGCTCTAATAAAACGTAGCTGACACTGTAGTCAGCAAGCCGCAGTTGCACTGTCTCGCTTTGGTAGGCTGTCGTTCGGAGATGGCGAATGATTGGGTTTTGATGAGTTGGGCAAACTTCAGGCCTTCCGCTCAACCTTAAGAACTTACCGGTAATGTTTTGCAAGAAGATTAGTGGAATCTTCCTTTGGCAGCAAAGCTCAACGAAGTGGGCACCCTGAAATACAAAGGAATGATCGTAGTCCAAAGGCGGTCGTTGGTACGAGAAGACATACGGAATCCTCGCTAGGGTTATCTGGTTCAAGTGAGATAGCTGTTTGAGGTAGGAGTCACCCTTATCTGGCTCAAGTGGGATAGCTATTTGAGGTAGGAGTCTTTCGACAACATGCCCGGGGTGACCGTCTGAGCCAGTTCCATTGCAGCAACGGCAGACAGTTTATGCACTCCTAAGGACTTGTCGGACCAAGTTTATGGGAGACGAGAGAACAAGATATCTGACAAAAGAGGTGTTGCCTGACTGCCCAATAATGAGAGATGCTAAGTAGAGACCGAATGATGCTCTCCTCATCCTCCCTTGTAGCAGTCCCCCTTATCTGGCTCAAGTGGGATAGCTATTTGAGGTAAGAGTCTTTCGACAACATGCCACGGGTGACCGTCAGAGACAGTTCCATTGCAGCAACGGCAGACAGTTTATGCACGCCTAAGGACTTGACGGACCAAATTTATGGGAGACGAAAGAACAAGATATCTGACAAAAGAGGTCTTGACGATCAGTTTTCGGCATTAATATAGATTAAAGTGGGGACTGAGTAGATATTGCGTAAATACGCCGTGAGTGCCGTAGATTGCCGCTAGAGTTTTCGGACCGAGCTAAGGAAAATTTACGTTATTTTTGTTGCGGCGTATTTTAACAAGTCAAAGAAAGGTCACATTTCTGTGTGAAAAGTTGTAGTTGAGAATTGCCAGGGCTCTTTAAAATTTATTCAAGTTTCGCAAAGGCAGACCAAGGTAAGCATTACTGGGTTCACGCATTTAGCAAGATTGCTAAATATTTCAAGAATTAAGATAGTAAGCATATCCGGGATCAAGAAAATATATAAGCCAGGAGTTGGGACTCGCGGGGCTCTTAAATCAACTCTTAATCGACGATAGTCAGTCTTCGTCACACTTAGTGAATTAGATGCAGTTTTAGTCAGGATCACCTTTGGAGGAGTTGGAACATAATCAGTGATTGAAAAGGATGTAAATAATGATCGAGTTCACCAATAAATGTAAGTGTATTTTCTAGACAGTGGTTACCGAATGTAGAACCTAGGACAACCGTCCGAACTTCCCCCTCCACAGATTCGAACCTATTCCTTCGAAGAGTACCGCTTGGAGATAGGGTCAAGAAGAGACTCGAACGGAACCGCGTAACACGGCACGGGTACATACGTAACACTGGTGACAGCTATTTACTGTGGAAGGGAGAGTTCCGGGTTGTTCCCGATAGGTTTCAATTTTTGAAATGGCCGGTAAGATTGAGATACTGTTGAAAGCGGCAGAGAGCGTCGATTATTTTGATGGTAGGACGGACGTGGACGAGTTTTTGGAGAAGGTCAAAGACGTTTCAGCCTGGGACGTTGACGAAATTAAGGAACCGGAGCTGATAAAGATAGTGCGACATAAATGTCGGGGGGTGGCGTTAGATTTTTTCAGGGCAAACGACGGAAAATTTACAACTTTTGCTGCACTTCGTACGGCATTCAAGGAACGTTTCCAAAGTACATCAAAGAAAGACAGACTTTTGTACGAAAAATTGTATCTAGAAGAGGGGCAGGAACCTTTCAAATTTGTTGAAAGTATGGAGCTAAAGGCTCTAAATCAACTTGGTCTAGATGCTATGCCAGCAGCGAGCAACGCACCAGGATCTTCTTTTCAGCTTTTACAGTCCCTCCTGAAAACAATGGTTCACGACCACTTAGCAAGGAGTTTGAGCGAGAAGGTTTATTTACGGGACCCCGATTCTTGGGAAGTAACAAAGGAGTGCTTGATAAAATGGTATCGCGCTCAGGAAAAGGTAAAGTTGCAGCACGAAAGCAAGAGTGAATCGCGGGTGTACTATAACCAAGAAAGGTCCCCGAATGGTAAGTCTCAGGAACTTCTTTCACAGCGGGCAGATTCAGGTCCCAGAAATCGGCAATGCAATAAGAACCACGCGCCGGATAGGAAAACTAACGACCGAGTTCCAATTACATGGCAAACGCGTGGGAATAAAACTGAAACCCACAGCAGGAGGACATTTAACAGTAGCGCGTACACATGGGACCCAAGTGGAAAGCCAATTTGCATAAAATGTGGTAAGGTAGGGCACATCGCAAGAAATTGCTGGTCAAGGGGTATTGCACCAGTAAATACAGGGTCGAAGCATTTAAACTGGCGAGGGGGCGCGGTTCCACAATAAAGAGGAATCCGACGCCCCGCAATTTCCGTCGTCCTTCTTATATTAGTGCGTATAATTGCGCAAAGGATGCACCATTCGTTGACGTCACGTTGTGTGGAGTACAGGTAGAGGCATTGGCGGACACGGGTTCCGGCATCAGTCTCATTAGTAGGGCCCTCTTTAGGAGGTTGCCGCATAGGGTCCAGGAAGGACTCAAAGCAGACTCCACGTTGGTTAAAAGTGCATCCGGGCACGGTTTAGACGTCAGAGGTGTCATCACAGATTTCGTTAAGATAGGAGACGAGTGCTGCGAGGAGAAGTTTTTCGTCAGTGATGCTTTAAGGATTCCCATGATATTAGGCTACACCTTCATGAAGCGACATAGGTTTTACGTTGATTCGGAGAACGACTCTCTGGTCAGGAAAGATTCAGCTAGGTCGTGTAATGTCGTTGAAAAAGCAAAGGTGAATGAAGAAGACCTCACTGTGGAACTGGCAACAGTTTTGCCAGTTAAGATACCGCCGTCTACGATAAGCAGAGTATCTTTAGCTCCACGAAGATTTTTGGATTTCGACGAGGTTTTGGTCGTCGCTACGGATCAATTTATTCAAAAATTTCCGCAACTGATAGTGCTGGATCAAGTGGCGATACCAGAGGAAGGGCTCATCTCAATTTACATAGAGAATTCATCAGACACCGTCGTTAAAGTTCCACGGATGAGTGTGGCTACTGGAACGAAATTTGTACAGACAGAATATACAACCGTCAACAGCTTAGTAGTGGGACCAGAAAATCGCAGGAAGTGTCGACCAATGACAGAAAAGGAGCGCGAAGTTTTTCTTTCACAGTTCAAGCTTGATCACCTAAAGAAGAATCCAAGAAGAAAGAAGATCATCGAAGATTTTCTCGTGGCTAACTGCGACATATTTGCCAAAGATGAGTTCGACCTAGGAGAATGCGACTTGGAACCATTCACTATTGACGTTGGCAACAACCCTCCAAGCCGCATGCGACCCTACAGAGTTCCTGCACACCTGGAGACATCTGTACATGCTGAAATCGATAAGATGTTGAAGTGTGGAGTAATCGAAGAATCCACTTCACCTTGGTTGAGCCCACTGCTAATAGTACCGAAGAAAGATGGATCAAAGAGGGCAGTCATTGACCTAAGGAAGGTCAACAGTCTTACCAGGAAAGACTCATACCCACTGCCGCACATAGATCAGCTGCTTGACAAACTTCATGGATGCAATGTCTACAGCAGCGTGGACGCCATCTCTGGGTACTGGCAATGTACCATAGACGAAGACTCTCGACCCATCACAGCTTTTGCAGCACCTGGAACGCCGGTTTACCAGTTCAAAAAGATGCCTTTTGGTTTGTCGAATGCACCTGCGCACTACTCTCGTCTGATGAACAGGATCCTAAATCACCTATTCCGACTAGGAGTCTCAGTCTATCTGGATGATATTCTGACCGCCAACAAGTCAGACGATGAACATTTTGCAGCTTTATCAAAGGTTTTTGAGGCACTCAGACAGGCTAATCTGAAGCTCAAGGGTAAGAAATGCTCTTTCTTTCAAGAAGAACTAACTTATTTGGGTCATCAGATATCCAAACATGGGATAAGACCAGACCCAAGCAAGATATCTGCTATCGAAGAGTTAGCTTACCCGAAGAACCTGCAAGAGCTTCGTTCAGCACTTGGACTGTTCTCATATTTCCGAAAATTTATCAGAAATTTTTCCGGAATAGCAGAATGTCTCACTCGCCTGACCAAGAAAGGAACACATTTTGATTTTGGGCTAGAACAGCGAGAGGCTTTCGAAAAGCTGCGATCTTGTCTTCTGGAGAAGCCAATTTTAGGACTTCCTGATTTCAGTCCTAGGGCTAATCCAATGATTTTAAAAGTAGACGCTTCAGACGTCGCTATTGGTGGGGTGCTTACACAGGTGCAGGAGTGTCAAGAAAGGATCCTCCGTTTCTCGTCTAGAACACTGAACACCGCGGAACGGAAGCATTCAGCGACGGAGAAGGAGGCTCTCGCAGTTGTGTATCATATTCGCACTTTTAGACCCTATCTGCTGGGCAAGAGATTCACTGTCTTGTCAGATCATAGGCCTTTAACATGGCTTATGAATAAGAACGACGCTACGGGCAAATGGGCACGTTTCCAGATGGAGCTCCAGGGGTATGATTTCGACATCCAGTACATACCCGGACCTAAGAATGTCGTTCCAGACGCACTTTCAAGGTTGCCCGCAGTAATTGTTAATATGATGCACATCAGTGACTTACCAGTCACATCGACAACTCATCTGCGAGATGGACAGTACAAGGATGCTTTCTGCAAAGTCATCCGTGACTACCTCACTTCAGGAAAAAGGATGCCGCATGAAGCCGAAAGACTCGTCTTACGGGAGATCCAGAATTTCATCATTGATGAAGAAACTGACCTTGTCTGTTACCTTTCCGTACCAACAAACAAATGCCGTCGCTCGGATATCAAGGTGGTACCTGTCCTGCCGACAAGTTTAATAAGGGAGACTTTGGAGTTTTTCCACGATTCTCCTTTAGCTGGACATTTCGCATTCGCGCGAACTTACCAGCGCATAAGGGAGCGCTGTTACTTCAGGGACATGTTTTCGATCGTAAAAGGCTACGTCCAAGGTTGCCTTAAGTGCAGTCAGCGCAAAGGCCTACCTTATACTCCAAAAGCGCCTCTTGGATCTCTTCCAGAAGTAACGCGTCCGTTAGAGTTGGTCGGTTTGGACTTATTGGGTCCGTTCAATCGGTCGGACCAAGGTAACAAGTACGTGCTCGTAATGACGGATCACTTCACTAAGCACGTGACATTGGCACCTATTCCTGATAAGTCGGCAAACGTGGTCGCTAAGGCGTTTGTCGAGAAATTTGTTCTGATCTATGGCTGTTGTGATCAGATTATCAGTGATCAAGGTAGCGAATTTATGAGTTCAGTCTTCAAAGCTACCCTTGATATTTTGGACATCAAAGGGCTCAGGACGTCAAGTTTCCATCCAGCCTGTAACGGAGCAACAGAAAGGCACAACAGGGAAATTGCAAACATTCTCAGCATGTATGTAAGCCGACGAGATTTCTCGGATTGGGAGAATTTTCTTCCATATGTCCAATGGGCGATAAACACGGCGTACCAAGAGTCAATACAGGACACACCTCACTTTATGACATTTCTGCACGATCCTCGTTTTCCATCAGATGGCATCATCAACAGTCGCACGTACTACGACTCGGACGTGAATTACCATGAGGCAGAAGCTCGCTTTTGACATGGTGGGTCAAAACATTGCAGCAGCGAAGGAGAAACAGAAGAAATACTACGACACGAACTTGAAGTATCACCAATTTGAAGTGGGACAGTTGGTCTTACTCCATGTTCCGCCGGAGGCACGACACCAGAAGTTGGACAAGATTCGTTGGGCTGGACCTTACCGAGTGACAGCAGTACTGGAGAACAAGCTCAACTACGAAATCACTCGAGTAAGCGACAACAAGAAATCAGTTGTACATCAGAATCGTCTAAAGCCGTATACGCCGTACAAGCTGTGGGAACGCCACGTAGAAGTTGAGGAAGATGTTCAAACAGCGGCTAAACCAGCAAAGAAAGTGAGATTCTCAGAGCCACCTAAAACGGACGACGAAACCGACTCATCACAAGACGAATCCGAGTCATCAGATGACGAAGGCGGCGACGAAGGAAGAGGGCCGAA
This sequence comes from Branchinecta lindahli, assembly GCA_023053555.1. NCBI lineage: Eukaryota > Metazoa > Arthropoda > Branchiopoda > Anostraca > Branchinectidae > Branchinecta > Branchinecta lindahli. The sequence continues at coordinate 5,577,035 of JAKZAO010000007.1, read as the reverse complement.
CATACGAATAACACCAAGCAATACCAGCTCCGCTGGGCCCTCCGCAACATCTGGACCAGCACAGACCAGCGTACCAGCCCACTTCTTTGAAGAACCAACAGCTCGCACCGAAGACAACGAACGTCCTTCCGGTTCACCACCAGATGAGGAGCCCGAGACCAGTGAGGAAGAATTGTCAAACTCGGCAGTCTCCGCACCAAGGACACCAAGATACAAGATCCCGAGTGAACTGCACGATGGTGACTATTCAGATCTTCCTAGCCCATTCCAGTGGACACCTGAAGATGCGAAAGGACGGAGGTACTCGTCACCAGCGGACTTGGACATCGAAGGTACTCCGGACTTCAAGGACCGTTTGTTCGAGAGAACAAGAGCGACACCGAGCGAGCTGACATGGGACAACTATCTAGGCCAGAAGTACGACGACTCGATGGGAGGAGACGAAGTTTTCCAACCTAATGAACTGCTGTTTACGCCAGGACCATCAAGTTCTACCCCTTTGGTGAAGCCAAAAGAGACAAAGAGTCCACTTCGAGATCAGAAGATCGGTATTCCAAGACCCTTTGTTTTGCAAAGCATCCCAGAATTCCGGAAATCAAGTGGATCAACACCAATAGAAAAGCCAAAGGGCTGGCTAGCGACAATGGATAAATGGCTGGCAGAGCCTTGGTTCGGACCAGTCGATTGGGAGGCGGTTCATGAAAAGAGAAGACGTAAAGAAGAGAAGCTCAACAAGAGCCAAAGCTCACGAAGCAGTGCCGGTTCTTGTAAAAGCCCCGCAACAAGAACCACCCGGAATCAGTCGCCTCAGACCGTTCATGTTGATGAAGAACAATTATGGAAAAGGAGAAGCCCTCCGAGAAACATGTCGAGTTCGTCAGGCTCAAATCAGTCAAGGTCACCCTTGTCTGCAACGAAAGCCAGAAGCGAAGCACCTGGACAGAGAATATGTGACTCAGCCAACATCGGAAAGACAATAGGACCAGGGATTGTCTTGACTCCACAACGGGAAACAGCAGAAAACTCTAGGCAGGAAGCAGAGTCAGCTCCAGACCAAGTTGCTTCAGGGGAGCCTACTAGAAAAGAAGCAGAGTCAACTCCAGATCCAGTTGCTTCAGGGGAGCCTACTAGAAAAGAAGAAGAGTCAACTCGAGATCCAGTTGCTTCAGGGCAGCCAACTGGGAAAGAAGCGGAGGCAATTCCAGAATCTGTTGGATCAGCGCAGCCAACAGAGCCGACGAAAGAAACCTCTACGCAACAGAATTTAGGGGAGCCATCAGCAGATATTTTTGCCCCTATAGAACCGGTCCGTGGGAGGTCAAATAGTCTACCACAGTCGAGTGGCATGGCTGCCAAGAGGTTGGTGCGAAAAAGTCACATTGAACAGCGCTTGCACCAGCACAAATTTGACAAGGCCACATCGATTAAGAGGAGTGGACAAGATTTAGAAGCTACACGTGCTGCAGACCAAGCAGCAAAGAAGGCAAAACAGGAGGAGTACAGACTGTACCTTGAGTCGCTCTCAAGTAGACAGTCAAGACCACTACGAGACAGAAAACAGCCTGACAAGTTAACATACACGAAACTGGGAGGTGGGACACAGAAATAGGGAGGAAAATGTCCACGATTACTATGCGCCGAGTGAGCAACAGCGTCATGAACTGTCGTTCACTTGATCACATTTGATCGCACAAACTCGTTTCATTTTATTATTACTTTTTTTTAGGTATTCTTTTGTTTAAGGTACGGAGTTGTGTCTTTCAGTGACGTCATGCACCAGCAAACCTTGAGTGAGCTCGGTCACTGTTGGTCTCCTTGATTTAAACTGAAAGATATGGATTTGATGTATCGTAAGGGGCTGATGTATTCCCCGTTGGATTAGTTTTTAATTTTCCCTAGAAGTCCCAATCAAGAACAAATAACTTGTGCTTTAAGAGAATGTACTCCAGACTGAAAAGCAGGTAGAACAACTAAAGAGCAAGTGGAACTTTGGCGCCAAGTTTCACTGAGAACTGCTTTAAGAAAGTGGGGGTGAGTTTTGTCACCCCGGGGCGGGAAGAAGTTCCCGTCAAGATTAACAGATTTGGATTAATCTGTTTTATATTTTACAGGTGATGTGTCTCTCTGAAATAACTGGTAACTGCGGACAAAGAATAATAATAAGGTTGTCATAAGAAAATTTTGAAAGACCAGAAGCTGCGTTAGAAACCTTCAAGATGGAAGGGTTTTGCTCCGTCGGTTGAGCAAAACGAGAAATTGCTGTGAGGAAAAGCTGAGATGGTTTAAAGACGTAAACTATAAACGGGTCAACAGCTAGGTTCCTAGGAGATTAAGCAAATAAGCAGCAAATATTGTGGGTTTAGGTCCGAGTTACAATTCAGTCGAGTAAGAGAGACACCAACGATGAATTCACCGTACCAGAGATGCTCGCACCCACAAGCGAGCGGAAGGACAACCTTATCATGGATTGACCCCGTATCCTCAGTGCGACACACGATCGCGGAGACGTCAACTATGAGGATTTCGCCACAGCCAGAAGTTCCCGATATCAAGGCTCAACGAAGCCCGACTCCAAGCCTTGGAACCATGACGAAGATGGGAAGTAAAGAAAGGCGATACACACCAGAACCAATGCTGATATAGCAGTAGAAACAGAGAAGAAGAGATAGCAACTGCCAGAGAAGATGAAAAATCAACAACGGAAGAAGCCATATTGAAGGCGAAGAAGTCGTCTACACTCAAAGGTGACCGTTGATAATAGGAAGATGGCGCTGGCCATAACGAGACATTTTGGACGTGGAAGTCAAGTCCTATAGGATCAGCTGAAAAAGACGGATGACATCGCCGGTTGCGTAAGTCAGACATTAGCGATATTCAGCAACAATCAGGACCCAGTGAAAGTGGTCAAAGTTAGGGTTGAAATAAGATATGAAGAAAAGAACTTTCTCATTTATGAAACAATTTCACAATTTGCCTGGACATTTGGCAATCAGTAAGAATTAGAGACAGAAGAACTTAAGTTTATTTAACCCTACTAAGTATCAATGGAACAGTCGTCGTAGGATTTAAGTCGCGTTATCGAAGAATGTAAATTGTAACCGAAGTTGTGCACTTTTTATTAAGTTCGATAGGATTTTAGTGTTTATGTAATTAGGATAATTATATAAGTATAATAGGATACGGGTTATGACGAACGTCTGAAGTATTTGTGATCAGAATTATTTAAGTGTTTTAAGTGTAAGTTAAGTAGTAGGTAAAGTAAATTATGCTTTATCGGTAAAAATGGGAATTGTCCAGTCGAAAGTTGCCATATAAGCAATTTAGTTTTTCTAAGGGGGGAAGGGAAGTAAAGTCAAAATCCGAAAGTTTTGATTTCAACAAGGACAAAACTAAAATTAAATATTGAAGAGTAGGCAGTCCAATCGAAGTTAGATGCGCCATTATCCTGAGACAAATACCACTAGAAACGAGATTTGTACACACTGGATGATGTCGAGAGATAACGACAAAGATTTGCAGAGGTTTACCCAGTGTGGAGTAATGGCGAGAGCTGACGTAACAGAAGAGTAGTCCTAGAGGAAACTGCCATTAAACAGGGCAATTTTAAGTAAGCAATTTTGACTACCACAAGTATTGTTGTTGGCCGCCTTACTACGAGTCATAAGAGAGGTACAGTATAACGGTGTAGTGGCAGAAAACGAAATCATAAGGGCAGATCTACCAGATTGGAGTGCTATTGATATAACGTTAATAATTGTCCTTGAAACCAGACTTTTGGAAAAGTTGCGATTCTTATTAAGTTAAGCTGAAAATGTCAACTTTCTTCAGGACATGCACCCATGGGTTTGGTATAGGTCATTTTGTAAAGTTGTGTCAAGAGATACCAAATGTTTGTATAGCCTATGTATTCATGAATGTGTCAGATAGATGTAAAGGATATGTAATTGTAAATCAATCTGTGTCAGGAGACACTTTTTCTAAGGAGGGAGGATTGTAACGAATGTTAATTTAGGTTTAGCAATTCGTTCAGTGAATAATCGTAACACTAGAATGTAAACCTGCGAGTCACAACTCCCTCGGCACACGTCACCACGAGATGACGAGTACAGAATTAAAGTCTCGCGAATTTAGCAAGATTGCTAAATGTTTCATGAACCAAGGTAAGCATTACTGGGTTCACGCATTTAGCAAGATTGCTAAATATTTCAAGAATTAAGATAGTAAGCATATCATTGCTAAATATTTCAAGAATTAAGATAGTAAGCATATCCGGGATCAAGAAAATATATAAGCCAGGAGTTGGGACTCGCGGGGCTCTTAAATCAACTCTTAATCGACGATAGTCAGTCTTCGTCACACTTAGTGAATTAGATGCAGTTTTAGTCAGGATCACCTTTGGAGGAGTTGGAACATAATCAGTGATTGAAAAGGATGTAAATAATGATCGAGTTCACCAATAAATGTAAGTGTATTTTCTAGACAGTGGTTACCGAATGTAGAACCTAGGACAACCGTCCGAACTTCCCCCTCCACAGATTCGAACCTATTCCTTCGAAGAGTACCGCTTGGAGATAGGGTCAAGAAGAGACTCGAACGGAACCGCGTAACACGGCACGGGTACATAACGTAATAACCGAATGATGCTCTCCTCATCCTCCCTCGTAGCAGTGTTTGAAGCGTTGGTTGCCAGGATGTCCTTCCACAAGTTGCAACGATTTTACATCTTAGACAGGAAAATCGGCTTTTTTAGAGCATTATTTAATTGGGAAGCCGTTGGACTAGCCACGGGCACCTCAAACGAAGCTCTTAAGCCTTTAATGTCAGAAAATATCCAATTTATTTCACTCGAATATTTGTATAGTATCGTCAAACTGCGTACAACAATAAAAGTTTATCTCTGATGCCTGTCCTGGTACAGGCAAATAATCTACTTCAAGTCCATCATAAACCGTACAGAAGAGTTAAGTTATGTACATTTCTTGCCGTTGCGGACAAACTGGAAGTACCTTGGAAGGGTGGGAGAGTGCTGTAGACGACCATTGTTCAAGTGCTTTGTGCAATTTCTTAGACGAGGTGGGATCCAACTGGTCGACTTTTTAAGAACTCCAGTAACTAGAATGGAGTTACTGCACTTCAGTCAGAACTAGACAATCTTCTTACCTTCATGGCAGATTCAGCGAAGAGCACACCGTTGTTGCCGATAATTCCAACTGGGTAGCCATACAGCTTGGCAAAGCCCGTGATGACAGTATCACCATATTTGGCTTTGAACTCGTCAAACTTGGATCCGTCAACGATCCTTGCGATAACCTGTGGATTAAGGAACGAGTCAGGAGGGAATAAGAAGGGGTTTTCTGTCTAGTATAGTCACTACAGTGACCACAAATGGGAAACCCCAACTTCCGACTCCGAGTAAGAAGCGAACTATTACGCCCCCGATTCACTATACTGATCATCAGAGGCGTTACTAGCCAAAATGTTTGGGGGGGGGGGACAAGGTATTTACCGACTGGCTGGTCATTTTTACCGACTATTTTTGCGGATAAAAACGACTATTATTGAGAAAAAAACGACCGTGTTGACGAAAAATCGGCTAATTTTAAGAAAAATCGACTATTTTTACGAAAAACCGACTGCTTTTGACTGTTTTTAAGAAAAAACGACTATTTCTAAGAAAAAAATCGACTGTTTTTACTAAAAATCGCGGCGCTTCGCGCCGACTCAGCTATTTTTTACCGACTGGCCGACAACATTGGGGGGGGGGGGGGGCGTCCCCCCCCCCCAGTAGTGACGCCTCTGCTGATCATGGACAAAATGGACATCTCATATACTGGAGCTATGACCAGCACCAGCAAGAAAGGGCTTGACTAACCTCTCTGATATCAAACGTCTTTTTGATGTTCGATCCAACGATACCATACAAGTCATCTGCTGGATACAACGGCTCCTCTGGTTCAGATATCGAAATCTGTGGCTGTTTTCTCCAGTTGAGATTCCTTACGATATTGCGACCAAGCTGCAAGGCGTGCTGGTCGTCAATCGCGTAGTAGTCCGTGACACCAGATTTACTGAAAAATGGGTAAGATGAACATTTCTCTTGGTCATGCCACGAAGCTTCCTAGTTCTTAGCTAGATTCAAAGCAAAAGGACTACCGGCGGGAGAAGAAAGTTTTACGTGGGGACTAACCTACAGTCTAGCCTGTATCGGTGATTTTCTCTGGTGAAACGTTTCTTGTTACGTTCTAAGAACTGAGACCAACACGATCATACGATCATACGTATTATCACATGGCCCATGATTTGTTATCATCACTTGTGGTTCTCGACGAAATGTTATGGCGCGCTTTCTGACATGTCCTTAAGAATCGCAAGACATGAATGGGAAATCACGCGTCCTTGTAAATAATAAGCTTCGTGAATACTCTATATGACTAAGTCATAAACACGCCAGAGACCGTCAGGAAGAAGGAGTAAACGTGTCTGTAACGACTCTCACTCAGCGACTCAAATCCTGGACCCAACAATCACGGCGATGTCCGGGTGCAGCTGTGACACCTTTTCTTGTTTTCTTCCTCTGCTACCCGGAGATTTTGCATCGGCAAGGAGATACAGTCATGAAGAGTATTCTATACGACATATAAGCGAGTTATATTTTTGTCCCAGAAACGACAGAGGTCCACTTTGTGCCGTCGGAAAATACAACGGAGCAACACAGATCCATTGGACCTTAATCGCTCCGAAGTGCGAATTAAAGGTAATTAAGGTAATTCACGATTTGCGGTGTTTCTACGAGCACTCGGACTAAAATAACAAAGTGATGCAAGGTGTTTTCGTTGTAACACAAGAAAAGCCACAATAACCAGAAGGACTATATAAGACTGGTATTTTACCTGCAGTGTAGGTCGGCTCCTCCCAAATCTTCTGCACTAATTTCCTCACCAGTTGCTGCTTTTACAAGAGGAGGACCAGCGAGGAAAATGGTACCTTGCTGTTTGACAATAACACTCTCATCAGCCATAGCAGGAACATAAGCGCCACCAGCGGTACAGCTTCCCATCACAACCGCTACCTAAAAATTAGATTTCTTCTGTAGCTGACACCCCTTGAAGAGTTGAAAAATGAGAGAGGATTCAGAAATCCCAAAACCACAATAGCCGGTAACGACAATGCGTGTCGTGATTATGCTTTGTGTCCGAACACCTCTGAAAATCAGTTTTTCTCACAGCAAGTTTAAAGCACAACTCATGAGAAATAATCTTATCATTCCTTGTTTCGTGCTACTGATTAACCACATCTAAGGTCTAGATATAGAACCTCACCAACCTGTGGAATCCCCTTGGCAGACATGTTAGCTTGGTTGTAGAAAATCCTTCCAAAATGATCCCTGTCTGGAAAGACATCTGCTTGACGGGGAAGATTCGCTCCACCAGAGTCAACAAGGTACACACACGGCAGTCGGTTTTGCTCGGCAACTTCCTGGGCTCGGAGATGCTTGCGGACAGTTATGGGATAGTACGAGCCGCCTTTGACTGTAGCATCGTTGGCAACTATGACACACTCAGTCCTAGTCAGGGTAAACAGAATTTAGAAGAAAGCTTGAGGTTCTAGGGAAGGTTTTCAGGTCAAAACACTAGGCTATAACTGAAAATAGCTTGCTCACATTAGACGGGAAAAATCGATCATTGGCAACATACAAACAACTGCCACTGGTAAAAACTTGTCCTCCCCACAGAAATACTTTTCATCGAGGTAAATTTATAGTTTTCCGAAGCAAGAATCTTCCCTGAAGTCGGTAGCTAGGATTAATGTAGCCCTAAGGTTACTAAGAGGTGAGGTCCATCTCAGTAAAATTTTCTCAATCGCATGCATGCAACATCCTACGCTTCAAATCCGAACCTAGCCTACCTTATCCCCAGTTTCATTCCGAAAATCTGAATCCCGATTTGAGCAGAAACGTGTCTAATTTTTCCGGACCAAATTGAAAACCCGATGTGCGTTTTGTCCTACACAGAGTCGAGCATCACACCCAGATCCGAAACTTCCACCTCAATTCTCCATGCGAAACGTGACTTTCAGGCTCGGAAAGCAAAAAATTATTAATACCGACCAAAACTGACAAAGAATTACCAAGAAGTGACGCAGAGAACTGGTCAAATCCCATATCCGTGGAAGTAAACTACTGCTTCTTTTTCAGTAAACTACTGCTTCTTTTTCATATATTCTGGGGGTGAAACCTTCTTGACGCTGAAGGTCTCTCCCTATACCAAAAGCTATCATCGTGTTTATAGCTTGTATATCCCTTCACGGGCTAGGAACGACGAAGGATAGCTCTTAAAGGACACCTGAACAATGAAACCATACTTGAACACACCAAAGAGAATGCATTTACAGACATGGCCACGGAGAGCATTCTTCTCCTGAGCGTGACGTTTTCAAAATAGGGATGTTCATTTCTGGAGGTTTGCACATGCAGACTCCAAGACAAAAAAGCGCAATTCATTCAAATCTTGTACAGCGCTGGCCGGATCGTATTGGAATTTCTTCTAGATATACGTTTGAGCCTAACTGGTTAAAAAATAGTCGAGGGTTGACTGGAGTCATTTGTTCATTTCTAAAATTGTTCGGTACCGAAATAAGGACAGATGCAAAATGGAGCAAAAATCATAGCTTGGAAACACTATTTCGTGTTTGGATTGGGTTTTCTGCAGGCAATGTTAACGGAAGTCATACAGATAGGGATGATACTTGGTACTCTTCATTCAGGTGTCCTTTAAGGACTAATGTTTGGAGGTTGGAACAAACCCCGAAGAACATAACATACCCACAAATCCTTCCAATGCCAGTGACGATTCCTCCAGCCGGAACATCTTCTTTTCCATAGAGCTGATAGCCAGCCAGCTGCGACAGCTCAAGAAAAGGGGAGCCAGGGTCTGTCAGCAGAGCTATGCGTTCTCTTGCAAGTAGCTTTCCTTTTGACTTATGTCTGGCAATTGCTTTTGGACCTCCTCCTTGACCAATGAGCTCAATCTTTGATTTCAGTTCATGAGTAAGTTTTTGCATTTGCTGATAGTTTTCCTAAAACAAGCCAAGGCATTTCAAAAGATAGGACATCGACCTGCATACCTTCTTCAGTTTGAATATGAAGCAAAAAGGACTTTATACCATAAGGTGCAATAACACCAGTACACCGTGCAGTCCCATGATATCAGTCCTATCCTACCCAGTGCCAAAATTTCCTGGTATTGCCCTGATGTTAAAAGAAAAAAGTTCCAGCGGGCGATAACAACAATAATTACCGCCCGCTAAAAACTGTTATCGCCCGCTAAAAACTGTTATCGCCCGCTGACAACTGTTATCGCCCGCTGACAACTGTTATCGGCCTGCGCAACTGTTATCGCCCTGTGATAGCAGGGCCCCTGGTGTTATAATCATTATCGCCCTTGCTTTTGTTCGGGCGATAGCGGAAAATTTTGCCCTTGGGCAGCATGATAGGCAGATATCCCCATCGCTGGCGCTCGGGCGATATCAGCCAATCATGCTACCCGCGGGCCAAATTTTTCCGCTATCACCCTCAGCAAGGGCGATAATATATAATATCCTGTGTTCACTCGTAGTCTTAAACCCACTTAAAGCGACAGAAAGAAAATATATTCTTATATTCTTGACAAATCCAAAACCAATGGCAAGATTCTAGGAATTAAACCAACCAATAAAGAAGGGGCTGTGAAATCAGCAGATGGCGAATTTTCTACAAAAGTTACGAATCACTTTCTGAACCTAAAATATGAAATGAAGTTGTACTCAGTGTTATGAAAAGAACTCCGAAGTTTGAGCAACTAGATCTGCCGGAAAGCAAATTCTAGAAGCTATAAAGCCATTAGGGCAAATGATTCAAGGACAGTGAAACTGTCAATCACAACCAAACAACTTTTGTTGTGTATCAATACATATGAATTTGTGTAGAACTTGATGAAAAGTCGATATTTCTATTAGTAAGAAAGTGTACTGCTAATTATTTCCAGAATAAATAACCAGAGAATTAAATGACAACAAAAGTTGTAGGTTGAATCTAATTTTTCAAGAAAAAGGCACACTTTGAGCGTGTTCCACCCTTCTAATAATCTAACTATTAGTTCCTATTTTCGTTCCAACCTCGTGAAACGTTACTATGCTGACCTTCCAACCTTCTCGAAACAGTAACTAATAGTAACTATTTGCTTGTCACGCTCGGGCAGTGCTTCCACTTGCTGCTCTTCAAAAATCCTGCCGGGAACCCCAAAAATCCTGAAAAATCCTGCTCGGAAACTTCAAAATCCTGCCGAAAAAAATGTTTCCTTACTAGTTGAAGGGATGGAGGATTTTAACAAATGCAGCTGAATCTGTTGTCTCGTCAGGACAAGGACGTTTTTGAAAATGTACCGACAATAGGCACAGCGGACGACTATACCCAAGACAGATTATACCCGGCGCCGCAGGAATTTTTTTTAAATACACCTTTTTTCTGGCAAAATTTGGCTTCAAGTCTAGCTGTTAGTGTGGTTTAAGCCCCAAAAAATGTAAGCCTTCAACGCCAACTAAATGACGCGCCCTTCTTTTAAATAGGGAATATATACTGCAAAATGCGCCACAGGCGAAATTTTGTGGAAACACTGATCATCTTTTTGTGATCCGAAATGAAGACATAAATCAGACATAATCAGAAGCATAGCTTTCAAACGAAAGAAATGAACCGAATTTTTTGTTATTATATGGTTAAAAGTTGGACAAAAGTGGAACGTCAAAAGTAGGCATAGGCTAAATATAGCATCCGCTAAGGTTACGTTCCTCAAAATACCTAATTCCTGGGAAATCCTGAAAAAGTCCGGAAATCCTGCAAAATCCTGGATTCTCAAAAATCCTGCCGGGATCCAAAAATCCTGAATTTCAGGATAAATCCTGCAAAGTGGAAGCACTGCGCTCGGGAGCGTAATAACCGTGGTTACTACGCATATCTGTGCCGTGATTGGCCGGATCGGACCGGGGCACGATATTTTGCTGAAAGTAGAAAAGTGCGTTCCAGCCTTGACGCCAAGAAGCCAGAATTCGTGACCTCATGCGTAATAACTACGGCAACTGGTAAGTAGGGTGGAACACGCTCTTGACGGTTTCTACTCTCATCCCTGAATCAACCAATCGTAGGCTACCCTAAGCTAGCTTCTGATCAATGTAAAATTCTCTTCATTTATAAAGGAGAGTTGGACTTAGAGCCTGACTTTTTGGGTGTGTTCCAGAAGTTGGAAACTTAAGCAGCCTACCCTTTAGTGGCCTAACTAACCTGTTCAGACCAATCAAGCATGAGGAAAATACTTCTGCAAAGGCCTATCACTTTTTTTTTTTTTCAGATTCGAAACGTAGAACATCCTGGAATGTAGGATGCAAGAAAAGAATTTCCAGTGCTATTTAGATTATGTGAAACTAGTCTCACTTTAAAATAATTCAACTGTTGATTGGTTCATTCCGTTACAGGTTAGGGTGGCCCTTCGAGCTAAGTACAAACAAGCCCAGTGGGCAAAAATTACAGACTTTCTATATATTTCTGATACTGTCCCTATGGCAGCTTACACAAGAAAATTCTGATTTCTGAAACTTCTAATTCAATTTCTCAATTCCACCTGTCTTTCCCTCTAAGTGTAAGTAACTCTTCAAACTTCAAATGGACTATAAAAAGGGAGCAAAATACCAATTTGAGGTGCTCGCTGATAGATGTCCAATGATTATAAATGTGCTGCCCGATCAGTGGTCATGGTTTCTTAAATATTTTTATTTTTGCAGCTTGGAGTAGTAAACTGTTTCGGTTGATATATCATTACAAGCCCCAGTCCTTTATGAGCATACTATCAAATTTGTTGTTCCTTTTGACTTATGTCTGGCAATTGCTTTTGGCATTGTGTCCCGGAAATGGTCTATCAGATTTGGTAGCAGTCATCTGTGCTCAAGGTGCTGCTTAAAGCTGATTTTATCTTTACTCTGTTCTATTCACTATCCATGGACAACCACTACTAAAATAAACATGACTACAGGAACCTAGGCTATTTTTTTTTCTATTTGCTATATTGCTATAACCTATTTGCTATAATCTCAGTTTTCTTGCTTAGATGTGTCTAAGATGCAACACATCTAAATTAGTCAAGCATCTTAGTGTTAAAACTTACAAATCTTCTTCCTTCCAGGAAACATGGCACTACAGCAATGTAAATGAAACTGCAGCATCCCACATTGCTACAGCACAAGAGATTCCATGCTGATGCAAAAAAAAACTACTGGTCAAAGAGCTTCTTATTTAAGAAAACAAAATCTATCATTCAAAATTTTTGTCCATGTATCTACAGGCGAACAAAGATGATGAGATGGGAAAAAAAATCGATGATCATCTGTGACAAAAAAAAATTGACCCCCAGATATTGGGGTCCTTGCAAAAATTCTATATTCTGGCAATGTAGCTCAGATGTTAGTCTCTTGAAAAAAAAAATACAATAAAGATGGATTTCTTGTTGTTGTTTTTTTACAACAATTATTATAAAACATATTAAAAAAATTTCATCATATTCAAACATATATTCAAATCCTGACAGAACAGCTTAATGAATATATTTTCAACATCTTCCAAAGCCTTAGTTAGGAGGAGGATGGCAATTATATAGAGAGATTGCAGCCTATTTGATGAAAATGGAAAAGGATAGAGAAGGAGTAATTCTACATTGCGAGGTATAGGACTTCCAACTTTGAAGACTGATTTATCCATGTTTGATAACTATTCTGAGCCTGTCAATGGTTGGAAACAGTTCGCTGACTCATTCTTAATTACAGCTTTGTAGAAAAGTTGCATCAGAAATGGGAGCTTGAAAACATTCTGTGCAAAAATGATTGGTGCTTGCTTCCTATTGGTCGGATTTAAAGGAACAGTAAACTTGACTACGCAACTTTCTGCCATCGAATCGGGGCTTAGATAAATTTACAGGGTCTTATTGCCGACAGGCCCCCCTTCTTTATTATCTCGAACCCCCTCCTTAGTGTCCCCAAAGCTAGCTGGCAGGCCATTGCCCCTTATGCACTTGTGTACTGTAAAAGTTCGCCTTTTTATGTGTGGACTACAGACAAATGACCTCCCCGACAAGAGGGCCTGGGTTCGATTCTTAGTCACGGCACACAAACGTTTTGCTTTTTTCTACTAACTCAAAAGTCGATTTCTCAGAAACTGCCCGGAAACTGCAATGGTCGTACCAACAATTTTTCTTACTCTCAATAGTTGCGTTTTTGATCCGAATTCTCCTCGCGATTCTCCTCCGAATTCTGCTATTTGGCGTGTTTAGATTATTCAGATGAAACGAATTCTCCTCAGATGAAACGAAAGAAAGGAGAATTCGTTTCATCTGAATAGTCTAAACACGCCAAATAGGAGAATTCGGAGGAGAATCGCGAGGAGAATTCGGATCAAAAACGCAACTAATATCGACTCAGGGTACATTCTTGATAAGTTAGCTAGCTCCCCGAGTCAAGTTTAAGTCAAGTTTTCTGTTCCTTTAAATAAATATGTCATAACCGAACAATAATAGGACTCGAAACTCCATCTTTGTTTACAAACTTTGAAGCTTTCCAACTCTCATTATAAAGAAAACTCTTTAATAAAAGTTAGAAGAAGCCAGAATCCAGATTAACTTTTCCAGCAATAATCCCATGATGAAGGTGTAACGGTGTAGCAATATTCTGGATACGACAACAACAAAAACAGATATTATATCCGTTTACGTCAGATAGGGTGCAATCTCTCTATTCAACAGGAACTTACAAACAGCTTACAAAGGCCAAGCCTGGGCCAAGCAAGGGCAACAACATAAACTGCTACACAGAGGTTCCAGGGAGGTTCAAGCAGAGCACGAGAATGGAGAAGGCTACTCTTCTTACTTGAAACTCTGGTGATTCTCTTGAAATGCTGCTCTCCAAAATACTGCCTTCATGATGATACAGTCTTTTGAATGAAGAAATTAGTCGTGAGCATTTGCCTGAATTGTTCATGATCATTTCCAGGAAAGCAACAGCTTAAGGAAAATAAAGAAAACAGAAAAGACGAAAGCACGGGTGCCTCCAGATTTGAAAAAGGCGCGGAGCCGGAGAATCTTGATCTGAAACATGTAGGTACCATAGAGAGATTGCACTATACTGGATGAAAACGGACGGGAGAATAACGAAAAAATTTAACATTGAGAAGCATAGGACTTTCGACTTTGAGACTAAATTAGCGGGCTTGGATAGCTGCTGTAAGTCAGAGAGTTGTTGGAATTGTCATCTGGCTTCTTCTTGTTGGAATAATACAACTTCTGTAAATTAATGTTCTTTTTTATGAGAGTTTGAAGGCTTCAAAGTTTGAAAACAAAGAGGATCTTGCGTCCTATTGGTCAGCTATGACGCCTTCCTTGACGTCCACGTCATAACCGACCAATAGGACGTGATCCTTCGTCTTTGCTTACAAACTTTGAAGCTTCAAACTCGCATAAAAAAGAACATTAATTTGCAAAATTTGTATTATTCCAACAAGAAGAAGCCAGATAACGATCCCAACAACTCTCTGACTCACACCAGCTATCCCAGAGGCGTCATTTGGGGGGGGGGGGCAGCTGCCACCCCCTGACCCCCAGAGCTACCCAGGAAACAGGAAAATTTTCATCACAATTGTGAAATCTCGTTGCGCCATACCAGTTGATCTTAAGTCACTGATGAAAATCGGACCTTTTTTAATCCGAGATAATGACCCATTGTTCGAGGATCGAATGTCTTCAAGGCGCGTTTGAGGCTGGATCAGTTGTGTGTCTGAACTCTGAACATGGAGAGCGAGACATTATTTTTGTAACATGGCTTTCAGTATCATATTATGACTGTTCCTGGATAGCTGAGGCCCCCCTTGGAAATTCAGGTGGGGGCACTGCCCCGACGGAGCACAAAATGTAAGAGTAGGAAGGGGAGAGGGTCAGCAAAAACTAGTAAAGCTCTGAGTCAGCCCTTTTCAAAGATAAATTTCGTCAACTCGAGAGCTGATTGCGGCTTTAGCCCCGTTACAGGTTGGGTCCCTAATATGCCTGCCAAGTTTCATCGTCCTAGTACATATGGAAGTACCCTAACTCGCGATCACCGGACTGGCCGACGGAAAAGTGACCGGTATATGGCACTTGGCAGGAAGCAAGTGCCATAAAAACGCAAGGGATTCCTCAAAAAGTAGTCCTCGGGGAACGGCGAGAATACACCTTTGAGGTAACACGCGATGACAGGCAGTGCTGCGAGGGACTCGCATTCAAAATGGTCCACCGCATTGTTTGACAAGTTCCTCTCTTTGCAGATTACCGTACTATTTCCATATGTTGTCATCTGCCAACGTTTTGCAGTCGATGCTTATTTTCTTCGAGCGAAAATTGAGAAAAAAAATTCGGATGGTTCCAGAAATACCTCTTGCACGAGAGCTAATTTTGTGTTAGGGATTTTCGCAACCTACGTAACTAGACACCAAATGCCAATAATCGCTTCAGCTATCGAAGACATATCACGCAACGATTCCTTTCCCCTCTCTCCGCATCCTCTTTCATTTATAGCAGATGACTCACCAATTTCAGACAGCAAGGACAGCAGCACCGAAGAAGAGCAGGAGGGAAAGTTACAGATAACTGGTTTCGAGACTATCAGGTCATGATGCTAAAAAACGCTTAAACACTTTATAATATAAAATGTGAAACAGAACGTAACCATTACGCAAAGGTACTTAAAACTCATCCCTCTTGGGTGAAGAGCTCGCCGAGGAACACAACGTCCGCCACATCTTCTGGAGGGAGCTGTGCCCTCCTCTCCGCCCACCTAATCCCTTCAGCAGTCAAAAACCTCCTAGTTGGAATGCTCGTGGACGAAATAGACAACAGTTTCCGCGCCATCTTCGACAGGAACTTGTACTGTCCCTCCCTCGCTTTCCACCAGCGAAGGGGCTGAGTTTCGTCGAGGCTAACGGCGTCCTCATTATCATAGCAAGTGATTTCGGAGCGAGCAATATTATCGGCGAACGCTCCCGACGAATCTTTCGGTCCTGGTGACTCCTGGACACCTGGGAACATGTCACCCAAAAGAGATGCAAGTTTCGGTTTTTTAGGCGTCGGCGCAGAGCGAACGGAAAAGGCCGCAGCACCGGATTTCTTGATCACTTTCGTCAGCTCGGTTCTCAGCAGGGCCTGGATGTCTGCTTTCTCGTCTTCCGTGAAAAACGGAAGGGTCTTCAGCCGAGGGTCGAGATACATCGCCGTGCGGAGGTACAGCTGATTCTGGTCTCTACTGTACACGCTTCTCAGGTAGCTCCTAGTCGAATGCTTTAAGTCTGTCGAAAGCGGAGTGTCGTCTTCAGACTCTGCAAGCGCCATATTGGCCACTTTATAAAGAAGCGGAAGAATTATGCTGATAGACGGGAATAATTCACCGCTGATGGTTTCCGCCGAATCCATGAAAGGCTGGAGCACAAGCACTACAGCTGAGACTGTCGAATAGTCCTTGTCGTCAAGAGGAACAATCGACCGTTCGTCCGATCGTTCCGAAATCGCAGTCGTAAACACGTCACTGGATTCTAAAACTTTGCGAAGTCCTTGGTACACCAAAGCAAATGCAATGTTCTTGTGTACGAGGACGTAGCATTCTTTGATTTTCTCATAGTATTTGGAACGCATCTCTGAATTCTTGTGAATATAATTCACAATCGCCCTGATCTTGCGCAAGGTTGTATCAACCGTTGAGACTTGTAGAAGCCTCACAGTTGCCTGTTGAAACGCAGAGGGCAGGCATGGAACCCGAGGTATCTGCAGCATATCTACCGCACTGTTAACAAGTCCTAGTAGGCCGGCCGATTGCTCCGCGACGGTGCACCCTGAAAGGGTTGTTTTCGTGTTAATTGGAATTTCAGCAAATGTACGGCTGATTTTGTCGGAAACAGACCTTGGGTCTTCGGAGGGGTTCAGCTCAATCGTTTTCACGTATTTACTAACGATGTTGCCGGTCGTGTCCGTAAAATGACAGGTCACACCAACATAGTCCAAGTTAACATCGTTGTTGTGCCATGCCTCGAAACTGACAGAAATTGAATTTGCAGCGGCTACAGCAGCGCAAACGCTTTTTCTTTCATCAGAATGCATTCGAGGCAGAATCTGAGATCGGAGGGCCTCGACCGTCTTGGAATCAAAGCTTGCATCCAGCATATTGATCAAACTCTGAAGACCCGGCCCTTCAACACAGCTAAGGGGCAAACAGTCAATCACGAGTGCCTTTACAATCTGAGTTGTAAGTTGCTGCTTCACCATGCTATGCCAATGGATTTCCTGGCTTGTCGATGGCCCTTCTGACCCTATCACTGGTTTTATGCCTCCGAGGCTTCTCTTTGACCGTCTCTGCACTTTCTGCTTATTCAGCACAACCTCGAGACTGCCGCGTTGCTTCTCAGCCTTCGGTTTTCTTTTTATTGGACCGAAACTTGTCCAGTTTTTTGCAGCTTCATTAGTTTCTTCTGGGAGGTCGTTCCTGTGGTAACGGTGAAGGTGGAACTGGAGGTTTGTCGTGTTCCCAGAGTAGGGTACTTCTGTGAGGCAAAGTTTGCAGAGAACGCGTCGCTTATCAGGCTGGTCTGTTTCCCCCAGTGGTACGAAGCCAAAGTGATTCCAAACGACGCTTTTGGCTGACATGTTGGCAATGATTCTCACTGGGGTCATACCGGTGCTTAGGCTACCACCATCTGGAACAGAAGATATACATTTGCTTAAATCGATTTAGCATTACACTCTACACTCTTTTCCTGTTTATACTGCGCTATTTTATTTTTCTTGTCTAGTGCGTAAATAAAATTTCATCATCATCATCGCTGCATAGGACCTACCGCACGACCAACCCGAACGAGACGCAATCTTCCTAATCGAACCCACCACTTCAAAGTAGTGGAAAGAGAATGTGTTTTGGATTCTACGATAGGGTGCTTTCAAAGTCTTCGATTCTAGATTTTTAAGTAAAACCTAAGCCGAAGGACGTAAGGCGTCTCCCAAGTCGTCGCAAGTGAAAGCAACCAAAGCTAATTTCACATATCGACGCGGATTGTCATATCGTAGTGATGCTTCTCTTACGTCCGATAGATGGTCGACTATCGAACCGATTTTAAAGTTCTCGCGACTTCCAGTCAATTTTCCGAAGACTATAGCCGACGGCAAAACGCGTAATTACGCCTCTTACTAATGTTTTGGTAAGCCGCATCGTTAAACGACAAAAAGCTTTTTCTCTTTAGTTGACATATCCAGCACTGTTATTTTGTGAAAGACATTATGGACCAATAACCGAACTGCGTAACTGAAAAGACAAAACCGGACTAGATCTTTCCGCTTGTGATTTTTATTCTGTCATTTACTGCCCTTCTGTTTTGGCGACCCCAGATAACGCGGCAACGAGGCGAGGCCTGGCTAACGTGACCGATGTACGAAATCGCTCACGAACAACTGAGAGCGGTGATACTGAGAGCGTTGATATTGTTATGGGCTTATGGCGTGTGACGACTGGTTCAAAAGTATCGATTTTAGGCTCATTAGCGTGGCCCAATGGATACCTGGCGGTCGTACATCCAGAACATGATGCGTTTTTCCGGGACAATCCCGGATTACTATCCTAGATCATAGATTCATCAGAGAAACAGCGAATCGACTATTAGAAAACTAAAATCCGATGATCTTGCTCCGTTGCAAGATTCCCCGATCGACGATCCAAGAACGAATCCAGATTGTCAGGGAAAACGATCTTTCGGATTGCCAGATAAACGCATTTCGGCGAATCCGGATTGTGAATAGTCAATCTGGATTGTCATGGAAAGCCCCTATGATCTTAGCCTCTTTCGAATGTCCTTCTTTCTCACAGCGTCTAACACACATGCAACAATGGTCTAAAAGTCCTCCGGACAGCTTTTACCGTGAAGACAGGTTCTTGTAAAAACGGCTACGCTAACCTGAAAGAGTGGTAAGAAACTGCGAAATGCCAAATATAACTTTAGGCATTTCTGTAGAGTTATCCTCACGGATAACTTTACATGCTCAAACCGGCGAGTGTATGTTATTACCGACTGGTCTCAAAGTGCTTAGAGGCCACAATTCGTCTTGTTGCGAGACTTAAAAATCTCCTATTTAGGAAAGATGTTAAAGATATCTGTGCGATCCGTCCATAAATTTCGGCCTTCGTCGTTCAAACTTAGTTTTCATCTGCATAGATCAGAAAAGAAATGGTCAATCAAATTTCATTACCTTCTTCTTGGCTATTGTGGACATTCTCGGAGTCCGAGTATAGTGCTTCCTCTCCGGCTTCAGCCTAGAAAAGTAAAGATAGCTTATAAGTTGGCATGAATCCTGCCATTCCAAATCGCCAATCCGCCCACTGAGGGGATGGAAAACAGTGCCACACAAGGTCCCCGGCCAACCTCCGTGTCTTTCAGCGCACACCATAGTTGCGTTTTTGGGATCCCAAAACGTTAGTGACGGATACCTATGACATCGCAAAAGTTGTCCGTCTGTCCGTCTGTCTGTAAGCACGATAACTGTCGAAGGGATTGAGATATTTTGATGAAACTTGGTGGGAGGATTGGTTGGGTCAAAGTACAGGTCAAGTTCGAATATGGGCTCTGTAGCCCTATATTTGAGGGTGGGGGAGGGGTTTCAAATTAAGGGGCAAAAAAAACATTTTTTGAAAGCTTTTTAGATAGTTGATTTAGGGGTAAGGAGACACGCTGAATCCGAATATGAAAGTTATTTTCTCGCCGGACTAGTAGTTCGCCCGGAATCCGGCGAAAACCGGAAAATTTGTTAAAAAGAAAAATTTGTATTTGAAGTTGATTAGATGTTCGATTTAGGGGTAAGAAGACATGCTGAACACGATGGTGAAACCCATTTTCTCGCCGGACAAGTAGTTAGCACGGAATCCGGCCGAAATCGGAAAATTTGTTAAAAGCAAAAGTTTTACTTGAAGTTGATTAGATGTTCGATTTAGGGGTAAGAAGACATGCTGAACACGATGGTGAAAACCATTTTCTCGCCGGACAAGTAGTTTGCCCGGAATCCGGCCGAAACCGGAAAATTTGTTAAAAGTAAAATTTGTATTTGAAGTTGATTAGATGACAGATCTGAGGGTAAGAAGAGACGGAGAATCTGTATATGACAATCATTTTTTACCCGGACATATAGCTCGTCCGGAATCCGGTTGAAACCGGATTTTTTTTATAAGTTAAAGTTTTATTTGAAGTTGATTAGATGTTCCTTATAGGGATAAGGAGATGCGCTGAATTCGTTTCTGAACTATCTTTTCTTGGCTGGACAAGTAGTTCGCTTGATATTCGGCGGAAGTAAAGCAGGAAGTAAAGCGGAAGTAAAGCAGGAAGTTTCGATCGGTATCGTCAAAACAGATATGGCTTATAAAGGTATATCTGAACTTGATTTTCTCAGATGATTAGCCTGGCGAAGACTGGATCTGATTTTAAAAGCTAATGAGATAGTCGATTTAGGGGTAGGCAGACCTGCTGAGTCCGTATATGACAATCATTTTCTACCCGGACATATCCTTCGACCGGAATCCGGCTGAAACCAGAAATTTGACAGCAGTATAGCCTAAGGCAGGAAGTTTTCATCAATTTCGTCGACGCCATTGAGCTTAATCTGTTTCTAAGTTTTAATATTAAAAATTTTCATGTAGTCTGGCGAAGACTGGATATCTACAAGACCCAATTGTCTGGATCAAATATTAAGTTTTTGGGATCCCATCGAAATCTTTGATCTTGTTATAGATACCATGGTATCTGATATACGGTTGCTCTGCAAAGACAATTTCCAAAATTGCGCTTTTCAAAGTGATCCCAAAAGAAAAACTGATATCTAGTCACACCACTAAGTGCCAAACTTCCTTCCTCACCAATATGACAAAAACTGATGAAAGTGAGATGAGTTTTTCAGATACCACGATAACTGCAAAAACGCCTTTTGACGTGGTATCAAATACCACGATAACTGCAAAAACGACTTTAGACCGTGGTATCAGATACCATGGTATCTGCAAAAACGCAACTCATGCCGGCCAGTGTGCGTCCCCGCGCATACAACAATTCGACCAATCGAGTTGCACGGGCAGCTTACCGTCATAGTAAATGTTTCTTTGTATGTTACTGAACTTCCAACAGTGCCATTTTCACCTACTTACCCTAACAAAAGTCAACTAATCGTGAGTCAAAGTAGTTCACCAAGGTCTCCCAAATAGGTTTTTCTCGATTTTTGCCTGGATATGTCGAAAAAAAACTGTACCGTCCGAAGTTAAATAATTGCTCCAGATAACGTATCTCTACTGTACTAGCACACAGAGGCGTCACTACGGGGGGGGGGGGGGAGGGGGGACGCCCCCCCCCAATGTTGTCGGCCAGTCGGTGAATAACAGCCGAGTCGGCGCGAAGCGCCGCGATTTCTAGTAAAAACAGTCAATTTTTTTCTTAGAAATAGTCGTTTTTCTTAAAAAAAATTAAAAACAGTCGGTTTTTCGTAAAAATAGTCGTTTCTTCTTAAAATCAGCCGATTTTTGTCAACACAGTCGTTTTTTTCTCAATGATAGTCGTTTTTATCCGCAAAAATAGTCGGTAAAAATGACCAGCCAGTCGGTAAATTCCTTGTCCCCCCCCTAAACATTTTGGCTAGTAACGCCTCTGCTCGCACATCACGACTGATTTCCATTTCCAGAAGTGCCTAAGCTGCGCTGAGATGTTCTGCTCTTGCTTGCACCAAATCTTCTTCAGCTTATATTCCTTCCGCGTTTTATTTTACCCTTGCACAGAATACACTGCCGAATCTGCCTGGGGAAGGTTATCACAATTGAGATTTTCTGAGAAAAAACTGTAATAGACAACGACTACGATATAGATATTTGGCAGTTATAATTTTCCTTTCAGGCTTCAGGCATGGGCCTTGAGACTAGGAAAACGTTTACCTCCATTGTGGTGTAAATCTGACCCTCCTTTTCGTTTTCTGATCCGGCGTAGACATATATAGGCTCCTCACCCATTCCTGAAAAAGTTTATTCCTCAGTTGAATCGCGAATTGAGATTTAATGGCGTGTTGAAAAGGTCAATAAATAATTCAATTTTCGGTTGTACATAATAGGTGCACGCTCAGAGCGGCAGGAGAGGAGAACCGACTTGAGGACTGGCTCTGCAAACCGGACCCACACTTTCGGTTCTAAGAAAAGGGGCAGAAGGGAGCGAAAGGAAGGGTTCAGCAGTGAGTTTAGAACAAACTCTTTGCATAGCCTCTCTCGTCTACTGTGGATATCTCAAGCTTAAAATCGTGTTCAGGCTAGGCTGCTCAGCTGGTAACCAGCCTACCATTTTGACCGGCAGCTGGACGTTTTTATGGCACTTGCCTTCCGGCCAAGGAAAAGCTGGACGTTTTATGGCACTTGCCTTCCGGCCAAGTGCCATATACCGATCAGTTTTCCGTCGGTCTGTCTGTCGGTCGGTCGGTCCGCTGATCGCGAGTTAGGGTACTTGCAGAAGTGCTAGGACGATGAAACTTGGCAGGCGTACCAGGGACCCGACCACACTAACTTGGAAATAGTCACTTCCCCGACCCGACCTCCGTGGGGGGAGTGGAGGGAGGGGAAATTCGGAATATTGACGTATTTATAACTTTTGAACGGGGAATCGGATCTTAATGAAACTTGATATTTGGAAAGACCTCGTGTCTCAGATGTCACACTTCACGTCCGGAATAAATCCGGTGACTTTGGGGGGAGTTGGAGGGAGGGAACCGGAAATCGTGTGACATGTTCAGAGTGAACGGATCGGGATGAAACTTGGTGGGAAGAACAAGCACAAGTCCTAGATACATACTTGACAAGACCGAACCGTTCGAACACCGTGGGGGGAGTTGGTGGGAGGGTTCCGGAATTCCGGTGATCCGCACTTAAGATGTTTACACATGTGCTAGGACGATGAAACTTGGCAGGCATATTATGGACCCGACCGAACTAACTTGGAAATAGTCACTTGCCCGATCCGACCACCGTGGGGGGAGTGGAGGAAGGGGGAATCCGGAATATTGACATATTTATAAATTCTGAACCGGGAATCGGATCTTAATGAAACTTGATATTTGGAAAGACCTCGTGTCTCAGATGCCACATTTCAAGTCCGGAATGGATCCGGTGACTTTGGGGGGAGTTGGAGGGGGGGACCGGAAATTTTGTGACATACTCAGAGTGGACGGATCGGGATGAAACTTGGTGGGAAGAACAAGCACAAGCCCCAGAGAAATAGTTGACAAGACCGGACCGGAACCGAGTACTGTGTGGGGAGTTGGAGGGAGACTTCCGGAATTCCGGTGATCCCGACTTGTGATGCTTACACATGTGCTAGGACGATGAAACTTGGCAGGCATATCAGGGACTTTACAATTTTAACATAAGAACAGTCGTTTCTCCGATTTGACCATCGTGGGGGGACTGGAGGGAGGGGAATCCGGAATCTTGAGGTTGTCCAACTTTTGAACGGGTGATCGGATCTTACTGAAACTTGATATTCGGAGAGAACTCGTGTTTCAGATGCCCCATTTCAAGTGCGGACATGATCCGATCAATGTGGGGAGTCGCGGAGGGGGGGGGGGGTAAATTTAGTGACACGCTTAAATATAGCGATTGATATGACACTTGGTGGGAAGAACAAGCGTAAGCCCTAGATACATCAGTGACAGAACCGGACCGGATCCGGTCACTCTAGCGCCTTTAAAGTGCACATCATCACAGTCAGGTGAAAAAAAAACTGTTTTACCGAACGATATATTCTCGTGATTTCCAAGGTTCCGTCGTCATTCTTATCTCAAGGGTTTTGCTTACAAATGATCACAACAAACCCACGAATTGGCAATTTCCTACTTTCATACTTTCACCAAGCCTTGCAAGTGCCATATGAGCTTACAGCTCTTGTATTTTAAGTTTTAAAGGAACAGTAAACTTGACTAGGCAACTTTCGGCCATCACACCGGCCTGGGGGGCTTAGATAAATGTACAGGGACTTATTGTCGACAGGACCCCCCATCTTTGTTATCTCGAAACCCCTCCTTATTGTTCCCAGAGCTAGCTGGCAGGGCCTTGCCCCTTATGCACTGTAGTTACGCACTCATGCACTGTAAAAGTTCGCGATTGTCTGTGTTATCAACATACAGGGTTGCCACTTTACTAAAATAAATTCACTATGCAAAAGGAAAAAAGTAATACCAAACAAGAAAAGTACTCAGAACGTTTTGCTAGGTCATAGTCACCTTGGAAATAAACCTGACAACTACTTTTTTCTTAAAATCTGCTGCCAAAGTAAAAAGAAAGCTCTATTGTGAGCACAATTGTACTATCGGTGGCAACCCTGTTGACATACATTGTATTACTTTGTTTCGTGAGGCAAAGATCGTGGGTTCGAGTCCTACTCCCGCCACACAAACCTTTTGCTTTTTTTTTTTTCGTTCTACTAACTCAAAAGTCGAACTCTCGGAAACTGCGGAAACTGCAATGGTCGTAACAAGAATTTTTCTAACTCTCAGTATCGACTCAGGGTACATTCTTAATATGTCAGCTAGCTCCCTGAGCCAAGTTTGACTCAATTTTACTGTTCCTTTAAGTTCCTGCAGTATCTTTTGTCATGGACAATACAATATCTGTTCTCTCATGACCAGCATACCAAACAGGAGGGAGAGTTCAGCTCATGTGCAATAGATGGCGGCAGCTTCCCAAATCCCCGTAAATATAAAACCACTAGCCATTGTAGACGACCAACGAAAATGCGCCAAACAGGAGGGAGAGTTCAGCTCATGTAATACATGGCGGCAGCTTCCCAAATCCCCGTAAACATAAAACCACTAGCGATTGTAGACGACGAACGAAAATAAGAGCAAGACGAGACGATTTTATTTTCAAATATTACGCCGACCGATCGTTTTTCCATCTTTTAAATTCCTGTACCAAACTTTGTTGGTTTTTAGTCCATGAGGCCAAGAGTAGGCATACGCCATCTCGTGTGGGAACCTCAAGCTGAAAAGCTGTAAGGGGAAGAAGCAAAAAAAAAACATTTCCTGATTTCTGTTTGTCCCTAAAACAGTGTTTCGGACAGATCTACGAGACCAATGAAAGGACTAACCTTCTCCGCTGTATGAACTTGGCAACTGGACAACCACAGTATAGGGTTGCTGTTGGTTAGGGTCGACCGGCTCTCTTTTCTGGTAAGTCTCCCCTGAGTCGGCCATACGGCTGTGTGTGGAACTTCTCTTTTAATTCTGGAAGAGAAGGACTGTTACGCGTCTCGTTAATTTCTTCTCGGTTTACCGTCGGACTTGTACGTAAATTTCCGTATCCATAATCAGCCAATATCCAGCTTTTTTTTCATACAAACCGGCTCTCTGTTGTGGTCTACGACCAGGGTCAGACAAGACCCTGCTTCCAGTAAGTACTTGTGCAGTACTCTTAAAGCACAACTCTTACTTGAAATGATCTTTTCACGATAAAAATGGCTCAGAAATATCGTTTTCAAAATACACCATTACTTTCCACGAGAAAATAACGATTTTCTTTCCATGTTATTTTTTTTTAAGTCAGTGAAAATCCTCGTGAAAATCCGGGCATCCTAGCTCTCATCAAAACTATTCCGCGAGTTCTATATCCCATCAAGCGGCGTTACTAGCCAAAATGTTTGGGGGGGGGGGGACAAGGTATTTACCGACTGGCTGGTCATTTTTACCGACTGTTTTTGCGGATAAAAACGACTTTTATTAAGAAAAAAACGACTGTGTTGACGAAAAATCGGCTGATATTAAAGAAAAAACGACTATTTTTAAGAAAAAATCGACTATATTTAAGAAGAACCGACTGTTTTTAAGAAAAATCGACTATTTCCAAGAAAAAATCGGCCGTTTTTACTAAAAATTGCGGCGTTTCGCGCCGACTCGGCTATTCGCGCCGACTCGGCTATTCGCGCCGACTCGGCTATTTTTTACCGACTGGCAGACAACATTGGGGGGCGTCCCCCCTCCCCCCCAGTAGTGACGGCTCTGATCCCATGTAGGCACTATCGGAACACAAGCTCCAATACTCTATATGACTAAAACACGCCAGTGATCCTCAGGAAGAAGGAGTAAGCGCGTCCGTAACGACTCAAACTCAATGACTCACATCCTGTGTCAAGCAATCACGACGATCTTTGGAGCAGCTATGACACCACTTCTGCCTTTCTTCCGCTAGATACCCGGAGAGGCCGGAGATTTCGCAGCGGCAAGGAGACTAGGAGAGATAGTCATAAAGTGTATTATATCGTTTCGGGCCAGTTTCGGGAATCACTTACCGGCTCCGAGACCGGCTCCCTAGCTTCCGAGTAAGATAATTCCTGAAGGACGAGAAGCTTCCGGTACGACGAAGTTTCCGTGAGCTATTTTCATTACTAACGGAACGGGAGCCACATACAAGTTTCAGTTATAGTCCATGACGTCAGATCCCGGAATCGTAGCTAAACCAAACATAATACCAAAACTAATAGTTTGGTTTCCGTAAGAACTACCAATCTCTGTACGACATAAAGTACGGATCCCGGTTCCCTAGACAGACTCGCATCTTGTTTCGGGAAAAAACTGGATTTCTGCAAATCTTTTCACTAGACTGGACGGATCTGGTATTAAATATAGACCATGTCAAATTAATTCTCCCACTTCAATGTTACCGTCGGATCCCATCATCCGATTCCACCCACATCCGGTTGCGTGAAATAGCCCTTCTGGTCAGCATCCCTCCTGCAAAAATGACACTTGGACCTCTTCTGAAATAGTGACTTTTATGTCACCCATACCAATTACCAGGTACCCATAAATTTCCTGTGATGCCTCGCCATTCAGGGGGCTTGTCAATAAGAGATTTCTGATGCGCTCTTGACCGACCGTCCGGTAGTTCGAGAAATATCCACGGGGATAGAATACGCGACTATCCAGATAGACAAAATTTGGGATTGGCTGCTGGCGCCTTGAGGGAGGAGTCTCTATGGTGCTCACGTCCACAATGAGACAAACAAGAACGCCGATTCGACCCAAGCGTAATTTTTGGAAAGTAAGAGAGGGTCGGGCAACATAGCAACATAGAAGCATAGGAAATGACAAGCCCCCTGAATGGCGAGTCATTACAGAAAATGTATGCGTCCCTGCCCATACGTAAGACTCGAGTCAAGAGTGACAAAAACAAAATTGAGCGAAAATTCACACAATCGTGCGACATATGGCAACCCTGCATCCAATCCGAGAATGTAATGAATCAATTATTGAATTACAGTAAATTGACCGTTCAAACTATCTAACACTCACATTAATTTATGTATCAATATATCGATATAACGATACTCCAGATTCACCGTGCAACGATAGCGAGCGACTGCTTCGGAGTTCCAAGATGGCCGAAGACAATAATTAGTCACTGAATGATAATCGATGAAATATTGCCAGTTAACATACTGCTTGAAATATGGAATTGTTTCAGAGGGATAAAAAATCTATTAGACGAACGTCAAATTATTTTTTTTCTTTCAAAGTAAGTTCAAACAATCTTTAGCGAGTATTTTTACCTTTCTCATTGTCTGGAGAGGGTTAGCTACTTCACATCGATACAGTTGCAAGCGGTGTTTGTGTTCCTCTTCTCAGAGGATTCCTCTGAGAATTTTGACACGTCGGCTTCACTTTCATCAGTCGGTCACGATCTGTTGACATCTGTTGTAAAGGAAGCAACAGATTTTAAATATGATTAGGAAATTAGTGGGCGTTTTCTGTATTGCTGCAGTGTGTTTAGCAGATGAGCATGACGGAAAGGCATTGAAACTAAACCCTGAAACATTTAAGTCCAATGTTGCAGAGAAGGATATGTTTGTTATGTTCTTTGCACCATGGTAAGTCACCATCAGTCTAGTTAGGGTAGCCACAAAAACACCTAGTGGCAAAAATTGGCGATTTTGTTGTAATGAATGCATGAATTGCTGTGAATTTTCCTTATCAGTTTTACCTATCTAAAACATCTCCAAAAAATATTTAAAAAATACCATTGAATTCAGGACAAAATTGTCTATTTTATAAGGCTAACAGTAAGATGTCCTAGCTATTTAATATTATTTCTTAATATTCAATGTAAATTTAGATTTAAAAAAAAGTAGCTGAACTTGCCTACAAAAATTTTTTGATACTAAGGAGGAAAGTCAGCAGCCTATAGCAGCAATAGGTCTATTGGACTAAAACCTTGATGATCATATTCATATTTTCTCATCTAACTCACTTGCTGGGGCTCCCCATGCAGAGGCGCCATTTGGGCCAAATCTTGGGGTGGGCATGAACTCCATCTGCCCCCCCCCCCGATTCACTTCGTGTCGCGTAAGAAAAAATGCGGGTTTTGGCAGCACATCGATCGAATATTCTAAGTACGCATTTTCAGCACCCGTGTCTTGCTTGGAAATGTACTGTAACCGAATGTGGAACTCAGCCACACTGACCTCTAAGATTAATTATAACAACGAAGATTACAATCAACGAGGTTAAGTTATTAAACTGAAAGTGGAAAATTCAACCAGACTACAGGCTGGCCTTCCTCAGCGAGAAACTTTCTTATTAAAGTAAACAATACGTCGGTGAAAGTAATCTTCATTGTTATGCTGAGGGTTGTAACCAAAATCTCGGTTTTCCTTCAGCAGAAATCCTTCAGATCAAAATATATTTACAAAAAGGAAAAACATAACAAGAGAAAAAAATATTACGACACTCAAGGTAACAAGGGGAACCGCCGAGGTTTCATCTTTGCAAAATCGTCAACAAGCTGGTCGTAGTCCAAATTTTTCACTAAATCCTTCTCTGCAAATATCAAAAGGAGGTGACTGAGACAATCATCTCCTGTTGTAGACCGCAGGTAGTTTTTCACTATATCTAGGCTAGAAAACAAACGCTCATTGCTCGCTGTTGTCACAGGAAGTGTGGCAGGAATACGAAGTACTTTGATTACTTCTGAGTAAGCCACTGGTAATGCCTGAAGATGGTCTACAATGTCTAGGAAGTTTTCCGGCTTTTTCTCCTCATCGAGCAAGAAGCGCTTGGTAATACCAGCTTGAGATTCGAGAAGAATGTCGTCGATATCCAGCTCGCCGTAAACAGCAGAGAAACGCTTGAGCAACTCTTTGTCCATAAACTTGGTCGAGCTTGGATCCAAGGCTTCGAGTGTGCTCAGCACTGGCAAGTTATCTGTGAACCTTCTGTCAAATTCGGCTAGTAGACGGTCGAAAGTCTCGAAGTACTCTCGCTTCATTTCATCCGCCAAAGTTGTAGTCCGATTGCCAGATTCGATGAAGTTCTTTCCTAGCGTCGAAGTTGTCACAATAGTTGAAATTACTAGATTGATGAAATAAAGAGATCTTTAGACGAAAAACGGCTTCTCCGTAAGCATTGCAAAGAGCGCCATCTAGTGTCAAGTTTCAGAGGCAAAAAGTCATTTTTATCCATTCCGGCGATCGCTAGATCACTTATTGAAACGGGAAATGAGTCGAGTGAAGACTCTTCGTCAGGTAATTACGCTCTTTGGTTAATAGGTTAATGGTTAATAGGCGTGCAGTAATTTCAAATCAATTGGACAGAATGGATTATGTTGGACATAATGGATTATTATGGCCGGCAAAGGGCCCTTTGTGGTGGAAGCTTGGGCCCCCCTGGAAAATCTGGGGTGGGCATTTGCCCACCCCTGCCCCCCCCAAATGGCGCCTCTGTCCCCATGTACTCAAAACCAGCTCAAAATCACCCAGTTTCATAGAATTTCATTGAAGCACATAGTTCCAAGCTGGTCACTAGATGGACAAAACCCTAAAGTAAATGGATGCACATAGGCATTTCCTTATGTAAAATACAGTTTTCTAAATAAGATTTAAGATGCTTAGAGACAAGATAGAGAGGTGATTTTGGCCTCAAATCAAAGCTAAGAGATAGGAGAATCACATTCTGATCTTCAAAAGCTCAGGTTTGATTATTTTTTTTTTTAGTGGCTACCCTAGTCTAGTACTAGACCTAGTACACTAGTAGGGTAGCCAGTAAATTTTTTTTTAATCAAACCTGAGCTGTTGAAGATCAGAATGTGATTCTCCTATCTTTTAGCTTTGATTTGAGGCCAAAATCACCTCTCTATCTTGCCTCTAAGCATCCTAAATCTTCTTTAGAAAACAGTATTTTACATAAGAAAATGCCTATGTTCATCCATTGACTTTAGGGTTTTGTCCATCTGGTGACCAGCTTGGAACTATGTGCTTCAATGAAATTCTATAAAACTGGGTATTTTGAGCTGGTTTTGAGTGCATGGGGAGCCCCAGCAAGTGAGTTAGATGAGAAAATATGAATAAGATCATTAAGGTTATAGTCCAATAGACCTATTGCTGCTATAGGCTGCTGACTTTTCCTCCTTAGTATCAACAAATTTTTGTAGGCAAGTTCAGCTACTTTTTATTACATCTAAATTTACATTGAATATTAAGAAATAATATTAAATAGCTAGGACATCTGACTGATGGCCTTACAAAACAGACAATTTTTTCCTGAATGCAATGGTATTTTCAAAATATTTTTTGAAGATATTTTAGATAGGTAAAACTGATCAGGAAAATTCACAGCGATTCCTGCATTCATTACAAAAAAATCGCCAATTTTTGCCACTAGGTGTTTTTGTGGCCACCCTAACACTAGCCCCTTTTCAGGCATGGTGCTCAAACGTCTAGCACCATGCCTGGGTGCTAGACGTTCAAGCACTGTACCTTGGATTTCATGTATAGTGCATGGATTTCAGTATACAGTGCATGCATGAAAAACACAGTTTCTGTCATCACAACTGAGCACCAGCTCGGATAGGGCTGAAATTACTACCGTGAATTAGAGAAATCAAAGACAATCCTTATCATATTTTTCATAACAAAAACAAAAGGACGTGACTGATGAGGGAGATGAAAAACCTCATTTCCTTTTCTACATAGTCAAGGGTTTTGCATGCAAAATGTCCTGTGCCTCAGCTTTTTCTACCTAACAGTCAACCAGAATATTGGCTCCTAGGGCACTTTACATGGAAAATGGATAGGCTGCTGTCAGATTTTTCATCTCCATCATCAGTCGCGTCCTTTTGTTTTTGTTAGGAAAAATATGATAAGGATTGTCTTTGATTTCTCTAATTCTTGGTAGTAATTTCAGCCCTATCCGAGCCGTTGATAAGTTGTGGTGACAGAAACTGTGTTTTTCATGCATGCACTGTATACTGGAATCCATGCACCATGTTCATACATGAAATCCAAGGTACAGTGCTTGAACGTCCAGCACCCAGGCATGGTGCTAGACGTTTGAGCACCGTGCCTGAAAAGGGGCTAGTGTACTAGACTGGTCACCATTTCCTTGTCTTGTGTGTTCGCTTCAGTGATGTCGGCAAGACCAAGATTTCGCACCAGCCTTGAGACCAAGATTTTAGCCCTGGTATTGAGACCAAGACCAAGAATTCAGCTTTGGTCTTAAGACCAAGAAAGTCCATATATTAGTTTGAGTTAGGAATTCTGTTTCTAGCCTAACTGAGGGACATTATTGAAAAATGAGCTGACTATTTCTGTCAACAAATACGCTAAAACAATTTACATAATTACGTGCCAATATCCCTGTCGCAGACAAGAATTAAAAGACTGGTCAACCGATTTATTTTCACAATCGTCTTTCCGTTACGTATTGTTTTGGTACAAAGATATGTATTAGATACAAGTGTAAGGCTTGAATGTTCTTTTCTCTTTGGTTGCGTTTTCCAGTAGAATATCCTTCATTTCCACCAAATTAGAGACTAGCTCATCCCCGAACTGGATCATCCTCATTCAAATCACCAGTTCCAGCCGGGACTTGATATGGCTGTCGGATTATCTAGTGACACAGCTCGGAAGTTTAAGCACCTAAATAGACATCAAATATCAAACAAAAAGCTAAAGATTTGGCTGATGTTTGAATAGAAAGCGTAAGTTGGCGATTTATATAATTTGAAAATTTCATCCTCATTTCTGATAACATTCAGTTAGTGATCAAGATGAACTGGAATGATTTCCGACTTGCTAAATAAATCATGTGCGGGGGTAGTTGATGAGTATGGTTTGAAGGATAATAATTTCCTCTGTCTGTTTCGCATCATGTTGACTGGATCTTAGAAAACAGGTACATTTCTGTAACCACCAATCATCCCTTTCAATATTTTACAGAGCTAATAATAAAAACATTTTAACAATAACTGTACATACTGCATGATTACCTTACAAATTTAGAAGAAACCCCTTTACTGTCAGCACTCTTTTCATTGCAGAAAGAGTATTTTCACAAAGCTGAAAGTTGGTGAACGCATACTTCACTACAGATGGTTCCTTTATAGCCATTATTTTGTAACTGAAGTTACTGAATTAAAGCCTTTGCTTATATATCAATGATCGCGATGAATAGCCCCTACAAATAATAATTTTGATCCTCTAATCTCTTGACCTTCAAAATCTGTTCCTGATGATGCAATCCCTTATTAACCTTATCCTGGTTGCAACATTTTGAGAAGTTCTGAAATAAATCCGGCTGTAATTAGGGTCTTGAAGACCGAGAAGACCGGGTCTTGAAGACCGAGATCGGTTTTAACAACCAGAAGCGCAAGAACAACACCAAGACCAAGAATTCGCCACTGGTCTTAAGACCAAGACCAAGAATTCGCCACTGGTCTTAAGACCAAGACCAAGATTGTCGGCATCAGTCTTGAGACTGGTCTTAAGACCAAGACCAAGATTCAAGACTACATCTCTGGTTCGCTTGTACTGGAGTGTGTGCTATGCGAGTTGAATTATTTGATGCTTTCTTAGGCAGTTCATTGCACTCGTAGTAGTTTTTGTTTTGTAATCACCCTGTAACCACCAGCACAGTAGAGGTATGCTTATACAGTGCAGTTTTTGGCTAAATGGTATGAAATGGTAGAATGAAGATCCTAAATACCCATTCAGGTGTTTTCGAGGCCCTTAATTACCTGCAGTACTTTGGCTAACTGGTAGTTAACTATAGTCACAGCAAGTGTATACGTCACAAACGTTCAAATAAGCATACCTCTACTGTCTTTGGTGTTTCCTGTGTGTCTGTAAGCAGGTTTTTGGTCTAACTATCTCCTGTAAGCATTGTGCAGGGAGATGGTGGGATTTTTGGTTTTTAGTTGTTTTGTGCCCCATCTTATTCGAATTTATAGGCTAGGCATAGTTACTGGTTCGATACTTAAATACAGAATCCTGGGTAGGCTATCAGTCCAAAATATTCAGTATTATAACTGGGATTCAACAATTTATTCTTTACGATTGCCAGGATTCAGTATTACACTTACCGCCCCCAAATATTAGTCCATAGTAATTCGCCATATGCTTCTCCGGAATTCTGAACTCTTGTCCAGTATCGAAGTCAATCCTAAGACCCCACCACTTGCCACAGAGAATCGTACTCGCAGCTGTAGGTTTTGATCTTGTCAGAATATCAGTCAGCTTGCCAGAATTACGTGAATGTAGTTACCAAACTTTGAATTTCACAGTTGTTTAAAAAAATCATGCAGGACAAGGTTGGGACATAAATTGGATTTGTAAGCATTGAGAAGATGTAAAGTGAAGCACTGGCCACAGACGAAAGGACTAATCTATGATTTCATCCGTAGACCTTACTTTTATTTTGGATCCCAAAAAGATGCTCAAATCAAAAATGTTTCCACAAAATCTGCCTGCGGCAGTCAACCACAAATCCCTGATTTTTTGGATACCCTATGCCAAACGCTGGGTATACCTAGCGTTCGGCATAGCCTATGCTTAACCCTGGACACCCTATGCCAAATGCCAGATAGGTGTTGGCATCTTAATCCTGACCTACCTCAATACAGATGAATTCTGATTGGCTGATTTTTTAGCTTCACTCAAATCATCAATATTTTATTGAGTCCCTCTATCCAGCATTTGGCATAGTGTATCCAGCGTCAGGCATAGGGTATACCAAACGCTAGATATACCCAGCGTTTGGCATAGGCTTTCCCAAAATAAGGATTTGTGGTAGACTGGCCTGCAGTGCCCTTCATGCTATTCTTTATTTGTGGAAGGGAGCATCATTTAGCTTTGGTTTTAAACCATCTTTAGCTTGAGATGTGAGAGACATTAAAAGATAGAACCTGCAGGAAAATAGTTAAATTTGGCAGGAAAAAGCGAACCTAAAAGAACCTCGCCTACAGCGCTCATTTTATGGCCTACAGCGCTCATTTTATGAGGTCATGGGACTCATGGCTACTGCCGGGACGTCACTCCAACTGGTGTTGATGTTTCTAGAAATTCTTGGGATCTTGCATTGTTTAATCCACGGTAAAAAATAGAATTTGTAAGAGAATTGCTCAAACTTTACAGGAATTTTTTTTTAATGGCGCTCGATTTAATTTTGTATTAGGCGTAGTAAATAAAAGCTGCTACTGGAAATGTGCCCACCATTATACTGTAAAGTGGGCTTCGCAAAAAGGACGCCTAGTAGCTGTCCATCATCTTTCGTGCTGCCCTTTAGTGTTACTCTTTGTACCCAATCTTTTCTGTTTAATAGTTTGAAGCTCAAATTCTCAGTTTCTAGGGTTACGTAGGATTTCTTAAAGATTCAGTAAAATTATTGTCTCCCCCCCCCCAACAAAAATGCACTTGCGACGCCCCTGCCTATCGATGAATATAAATTTCTATCTGTACATATAGAGCTGAGCAGCCAGCGAGGCGCCGGTCGCCTTTACATTTATAAACTGTCCTAGGGACAATCAAATCCCATGATAGGTCCTCGATCACATGAACCTCACAATCTAATCACTACTGTATGGTATTCTGCATTTATTTGTCTGACACCACCATAATCATCCCACATGGTTTGTTGAGACAAATTTAACCCTAAAGCTATTATATTGTTACATGATAAGACCATGACACCAAGTTTTTGTTCAGGTGCGGCCATTGCAAAGTGCTTGCTCCCACATGGCAGGACTTAGCTGAGAAGTACAACGACAAGGGAAAAGTGACCATTGCCCAGGTAGACTGTACTGTTGAAACTGAGCTGTGCTCTGCAAATGATGTTACTGGATACCCAACGTAAGTAGAACTGTAAACAAAAAATGGCTTTTGTTTATATCACCAATAATCACCATACTCCAATTTAGGAAAGGTATTCATGTTGCATCCTGGCTCAGTGGTGGGGGGAGAGGACCGCATTTCAGATTGTAATATTTCCCAAGCTTCTGCCTTTGTGGAAACCCTGGTGTAGTCCACAACAATCATTTCTGACAGTTAACTTTACCTTTAGTAGCTAGCCAGTAGTGACAAGGCAGTGTGTGTGCTGAGATAGTATTGCACAAAATGGTGCGAGTAGAGACAGATGACTGACTCCATTTTGCATAAAGGATTATTTTCTTTTTCCTAAGATATATTATGATTGAATGAAGATAAGATACGAGAGGTACCCCCCCCCCCCCCTGTGGGTATAAATTGTAGTACATTGTATTATTTGCACTGCAGCCAGATTCTTGCGGACGATCACGGCGTTGATCTTCAGCTCAAATATTATCGCCGAATGGTCAAATTTCTTACTGGGGCTTTTATCTGTAGGTTTGACGCTGCATCAGAGTCATTAACTAACGACAGATCCAGATGAAGTAGTTATAGTTGAAGCGAGGACAATGGGTGCCCTTACATTTTTATTTGGCTAGCTTCCTTACGCAACAGACAAAATGCCTTATACTTAGTAATATGATGTGTCAAAATTTGTGAAGGTTTTACGTAGTACACCACAGGAGGGAACCAAATTAGGACAAAATTGTCGGGAAAGTGAAGTATTGTCTCCACTGGCAATCCTAAGCTGTTGGAAGCGATCGTAACGAAATCGTAGCCCCATTTTGGCCGATTTGCAGTTCTCGCACAAGTCCAACGAAATCGCAAGCGTAGAAACAGTTTCTACTTTCATCCAATCGAAAAGACCAATTCCAAATATTCTTTGATCATAAATACAAAAAGAAAAGATGAATAATAAAAAAAATTAGAATGTGCCAAAGCAAAATTTAATGGTCTTGTAGTCTTCGAACTGGAAAAAATGGTGTCAACTATAGTGCAGTGTTCTTGAGACTGGAAAAATTACAGAAATTATTCGGAAAAAAATCAGACATAAATACAAAATACACCATTGATGATATTCAAAGCTATTCTACTTTTTTCCAGAATTATTTATAGTAATCCTGGGAAGCTTGATGGCAAAAGCATACAAGTCACATTGGTCTGACAGATTTTAAACTTAATAACCTGAAAACTCATTAAGTTTACAGTCTGTTGATGCCCAGAGTCGTAGTTTTTGCTGCGGATACCCCGTGTGCTATCAAAATGAGAAGATACGATCGAGAACAAGTAGAGACGACGAAAGAATTGTAACGAGTCATAACTCGTAACTACTCAAGATCGCCGCTATGACAAGCTTACGATTGCCAGTGGAGTTAAATCCCTGGAAACCCGCTTAAATCCTTGGAAAATTTGTTCGAGAAGTTTATATAAAGGTAGATTGGATATATGAATAGGAAATACAAGCTCACTGTTTAATCGTCTTTTCATTTATTTAGGCTGAAATACTTCAAGCTGGGCGAAGCCGCACCAGAGAGGTACAGGGGAGCTCGTGACATGGCCGGGCTGGAACAGTTCATCATGATTATGCAAGCTTTGCCAAAGGTAGGCTACCTTGGTTTTTAATTTAGTCAAGTAGAGACAGTGAAGTTGTGCCGGCGCCGTAGCTAGCTTTCGACTCTCAGTGAGTATTATTGCAACCGTGAGAACAGGAGGGCAACTTACTTTTAGGGTGACGTAAAAGTTAAGGGTGACATATAAAGCTCCTAGAAGGAGCCACTAAGATAATAAAACAGACATGAAAGATAAATCCTATGAATAACGTCTGAAGGACCTGAAACTGACAACACTTGTTTTTTTGACGACGGCTCGCTGACATGCTTATGACATATAAGCTGACCTCTCAAGAACAACCCCCCATTTGTATGCCCATTGTCACTAAGGACACTAAGAAGCTGTTTAAGCCATTTGTCGGAACCCGACAACGACAACAGTTCTTCTCTTGTCGAGTTGTCAACACATGGATAAGTCTGACCAACGAAACTGTGTCAGCACCAACGAGGAAGCCTTCAAAAAGTCGTTAGAGGAAGAGTGGAATGGTGTGCCCTTGAAGTACTACTGGGATGCATCTGATGCCTAACAAATCATCACATCATTAATGACGGAGCGATTCAACAGTTCAAGACTGATCTTAATTCGCTCCTAAGTGCGAATTAAGGTAATTAAAAGCAACAGTTGCAAAGTGATTTCCTGTTCTTCCTACCAGATCGATGGCGATTTAAGCATTTATCCATAAAATAGTAATCATTTATCCCCCTCCCCCCAACTGTGATTCAGTTATAACTTAGGTACTTATAGCTTTCGGCAATCGTTTTCCCATTTGACAAACAAAAATATGTGACGTTAATTCATTTTCGGGGTGAATACAATTAATGCCCATGTTTCAGGCAACAGAGAAGAAAGAAGAAGCCCCTGCTGCTGAAGCTGAGGGTGCCCATAAGGAAGATGTCGCTGAAAAGAAAGCGGCAGTAACTGAACTTACCGCCGAAAATTTTGCCTCCAAGACAGAGCAAGGAATGTTCTTTATCAAGTTCTTCGCCCCGTGGTGTGGACACTGTCAGGTATGAGAAAGTCCGAACTGTTTTTTCCGTCTGCGTTGAAAGTTGGAGTAGAGGTAGTAGAAATCGGTTCAGTCACTGTGAAAAAACAGAAAAAAAAAAAAACATTAGTAATTAAAATGTTACTAATAAGTAAATATTCCTTGAGCCCAAGCTGACTTTGAAACATATATTCAAATAATGCATAAAACGGATACGTCAGCTACGACGCTTTGGCAGCGATATTTTGGCCGTTCTTGGCAAGGGTCCTCGTCAGGCTGTCAATCTTCTGGGTCAAGTTTGGGGAAGGAACAAACCTGCAATCAAACCTTGCATAATTAGCGCTTCCTAGCGGTTGGACTGTCTTTAAAACGTCTCTCTATTGACATTCCGACCGATCCCTTCTGCCAAATCATCATCAAACTTCATGTGTCATGTGTTGTTGTTTACAAATCCTCCTGGTTTGTATACTTTTTTTGTTTGTTCAGGTTCAGGCGACTTCTTATTAGTTAAGATCTTTACTATTCATGTTATTATTGCCGTTCCATAGACCGCCGTAATAAGTAAACAAGCTTCTCCCTCTGCTTATTTTCATTCCAAGACTGTTCCGATCGTTACAAGTTACATATGATGGCCCCGAGCATCAGAAGTGATATTGCTATCGGTTCTGCAGAGCTCCCGTAAGATTGATGACGTATGTCCGCGTTGTTATTATTTCCGTTCCAGAGAGCGTTTATGACTATCACAATACGGCGATCGCCCATCCTCTTGTCATCATAATTTTTAATAACTCACGGGAACGCTACCTGACTCTCACTTTCATCGCTTGGGTTTCTGAACGCTAGGTAGTGGGCAGCTCGATTTTCCACGACGTGATTTCAGCGGAGTTTCTTTCGTCTCGACTGTCGGCGACGGACCTGCTCCGGTCCTCACGTTCTCTGGAGGAACACAGGGTTGTTTAATAATCATTCTGATTAGAGGAGTAAAATATACAGTTAAAACATAAAATGACATAAATATTAACTGGATACGCGATAAAGTAGAATGAATAATTTCGTCCTAACATTCATTTGGTCGGATCATGGTTCCACACAGGGATGTAGGGGTTAAAGGAACAGTAAACTTGACTACGCAACTTTCGGCCATCGAATCGCCCGGGGGCTTAGATAAATATACAGGGTCTTATTGTCGACAGGCCCCCCCTTCTTGGTTATCTCGAACCCCCTCCTTAATGTTCCCAAAGCTAGCTGGCAGGCCCTTGCCCCTTATGCACTGTAATTATGCACTTATGTACTGTAAAAGTTCGCCTTTTTACATGTAGACTACAGACTAACTACCTCCCCGACAAGACGGCCGGGGTTCGATTCCTAGTCGCGGCACACAATCCTTTTGCTTTTGCAAACCTTCTGCTCAAAAGTCGAATTCTTGGAAACTGCCCGGAAACTGCAATGGTCGTAACGAGAATTTTTCTTACTCTCAATATCGACTCAGGGTACATTCTTGATATGTTAGCTAGCTCCCCGAGTCAAGTTTGAGTCAAGTTTTCTGTTCCTTTAATCAGTAATATAGGGACGACGACCTTAAAAGATTCTTGCTAATCTTCGGCCGGACATGAAGGTAATCCAGAAAGGGGTTCTGAAATATCGCAAATTTCCATCTGCTCGAAAAGACCATCTGAAGTGGAGCTTAAAATTCTGGCTCCTTCAAAGATCATCAAACTTCACCCAGCGACCGCAGACGTTTTTGGTCGAGTCCGGCGGTTTTTAATTTAGCAAAACCGCACAAACGGGTTCCGTCCAAATGCGAATTGGTAGAGCTTGTAAAGTACAGTTTTAAGATCCTCAAGTTTGTGCCAACTTTTTAAGCCAGTAGCAAGAGTGAGTTTTGCCAAAAGTTTTATGGTATGAACTATGAACCAACCGCACACACTTTTTGGTCACCAATTTTGGTTTAGTTACCACGAATGTCTGAATGAATAAAGTAGGCTGCCATTCTTTCTCTGATAGTTCCGCATTGTGGATGACAGACATATGGACGATTTACAATTACGATATCTTATGTATCACTCACTTTCGTTTTGGATCCAAAAATCTTTAGCAAACAGTAAGCTATCTTAGAAAAATATCTTTTCAACTACAAATTTGATTTTCAGTCGTCTTCCCGACTACTCCTGGTTACATGACAGCCATAGGGTAATTTTGGTTTTGAAAATACTGAATATACTTCTTTACTTTACTTGCTCGATAAGTCTTTTCCTGAAACTTTGGCAACCGCTTTGTGTACTCGATCCGTTCTGACGTGATTTGACTGATTTTGGCTTATACCGCGATCGAATCTTTTTGGGTCCTTTTGACTCCTGCCGCACGTGGGTAGTCTTGCCCCCCCCCCCAAAGTCCTCGGTGGGAAATCTTGTTTGTTCTGGTTTTGGCACTGAGGCCGAATTAATTTGAAAGTCGGAAATACTGTTAAAATTGCAGTGCCGTTTTCTTTAATTAGAGACCGATTATAAATGAGGTATAATATCATAATTGGAAAGAAACAGTATCTACACTGTCGGGGGTGTGACGTCACTCACAGATGCGCATCTTTGAGTTAAACGTTGGAGAACTTAACCGGAATATTCGTGCTGTGACCGTTTTAGTATTATTTTTTCACACACAGTTTGATTAGCATTTAACCGAGGGACGCGTAGGGCTAAATGAGTTTTGTGTGTTACTAGACTTGACGATGACATGGTGAAAACGAAAGACTGTGAAGAAAGAAAGCTAAGAAATAGAAGTTTCCTTAGTCAAACAACCACCACCACTAAAAGACGCAGAAAAGCATGCCATACTAGCAATCCATTCATTCCTGCGATGCATGGAACTCGACCACCTAGTATGACCAAAATTCAAACCCAATGAAGATTACTGCAGTTAGTCCAGCAATCTCCACAGCAGAAGAAGAAAACCATTGCAGTCCTGAGCAGTCATACTGCGAGGCCGCAAAAGGGAAGAGGCCTAAATGGAGCGTCACGCCGTCCAAAGAGGCCTAACATAAAGAAGAAGAAGAAGCTCTGATCGTTTCTAGGTTCGTGTGAGTGATAATTGAGAGTAATCGCTTCTTATTTTTCATTGTTTCTCTTTTAGAACATGGCACCTGCCTGGGAACAGCTTGGCGAGTCGTTGGAACATGATGAAACCGTCACCGTCGCCAAAGTTGACTGCACTCAGCATTCCAGTATCTGTCAAGATAACGGAGTTAGGGGATATCCAACCCTTCTGTGGTTCAAGGATGGAAAGATGGTAGGTTTCCATTTGACCCCTTGTAAACGTCTCGTTTTTCGTTGTATAAATTAGCTTGCAGCGGGGGTAGCTTGCACTTGGGATGTAATCTGTTGTGGTTTTGAAACATTGTGCATTAAATGTTATCCATCACCAGCATTTCCAGGAAGAGACGAAAAACGTAGAGATCTGTTGACTACTGCAGTGCAAACGCCAGTTTATGAATGCCTTTACGATCTGTTGCTGCTTGGCGAGCTTGCTTTGATTCCTCGGAGGCTTCTTCGTGTTCTTTGAAACAACATCGAGACTGCCGCGTTGCTGGTCATCTTTTTTTTTGCTGGACCGAAACCTGCACATTTTTTGCCGATTCCGCCGTTTCGTCGGGGAGATCGTTCCTCTGGTATCGGCGAAGATGGGTGGACTCTGGTATCGGCGAAGATGGGTGGAGCTGGAGGTTTCCTCTGGTATCGGTGAAGATGGGTGGAACTGGAGGTTTGGAGAAAATCGTGATAGGGAAGGACAAGAGGGGACGTGCCCTTGTGATCGTGAGTCAGAAAGTCATGAGCCTTGTTTTCAAGGTTGTTGGTTTACTCTTAGTCAGTAGGGTCTACTGCGTCAGTTCAGTTCAGCTTATTTTCAAAACGCCTCGCGGACGAAGCCGAACATTGAACCTTCCGTTGTGCATATAACCACATAATTGAATATTTAAAAGCAACAATATCTAGAAAACTACTTCGTCTTCAGACATGTTAACAACTGTCACATTAGACAAAATATGTACAATTAGTGATCATAATTTTTTGCAATGCACCGTTAATTCAGAAAACAAACAACACACATCATTATGGAGGTATCGTGGTGGAGGTAATGCGCACTAAAGAAGTCAGTAAATGATGCATCATATTTGATCATGCTCTTTTTGCAGGTTGAGAAATACCAGGGTGGAAGAAATTTGAACGCCTTCAAGGAATACATCACCAAGATGACCAGCACACCGACAGAGACCTCCGACGAAGGAAGAATCCCCGAACCCAGCGCTGATGTTGTGGTCGAGCTGGTTACCGGCAACTTTGAAAACGCAATCGCTTCTGGGGTCACGTTCGTCAAATTCTTTGCACCTTGGTGCGGACACTGCAAGAACTTGGCCCCAACCTGGGAAGAGCTTGCGAAGAAGTACGTCGGCAGTGCAAACGTTAAGATTGCCAAGGTCGATTGCACAAAGGAAGAGAGCCGTGGTGTCTGCTCGCAACAGGGGGTAAGTACTCGACGGATGATCGACATTATATATTGAAAACCGGTTACGAGTGAGCTTTCTAATAGTTTCTCCCGATCGGTCGGGTTTAACGGTCACGTTACAAACCCAGTAGCATATAACCCATACCGTTTCTGTGTGGGTGACAGCTAAGTCATTTCTGTAAAAATTTAGTTCTCCTGTTGTTTTCGAACCTTTAACCGTTTTCCGACGAAATTTCGACTGGAAAATAATGTACTTTCCTCGTTCACTCCTCGATCCCACAGTGATGGAAATCATAAATTGTTTTAAAATTAAAAGAACCTGAAGTTCCATCTTGTAAGAAAATAAAACTATGAATTCGGGGGGGGGGGGGGGGGCTCCTTAAACCTCTTTCCCTGGTAGACCACACTACAAGTTTGGAGGATTTGGAGTTACGGATGAATATCGTCTCAGTGCCACCATTAACTGTATGTTGAGCGCCTCTGAAATAATTTCGGGTGGGGGACCCCTCCCCCCCCCTCTTAACACACTTTACTGAACCGACCGCAGAATGAAAAAAATAGTGTCACCTCATCGTAACCGTTGGCTAGTGTCGGTGACACTTAATCAGAAAGGTCTTAGAGGTTTCTAGCTCTTCTTGGTGGGGCGACCGGTGGCTCATGACGCAGCTTTCCAGGGTCAGTGAAGCTCGCGACTCGCGAGTCTACTTCAAAATTAATTGAGTCCTTTCTTGCAGGTGAGCGGCTACCCGACCGTGAACATTTACCGCGATGGCAAGCTCATTTCGGAATATGAAGGCAGCAGAACCCTCGATGATCTCGTTAACTTCATCACAAAGAACTCCGGCAGCCGCGACGAGCTTTAAACAAAGCTTTGTCCTAGAAACTCTTTTTTACAATTTTGTAGGTAGACTACTCAAGTGTTGGAGGTTTGAGATTATTTATTTGTACGGTGCTGTTGTGCAAAGTCCCTTACACGAATGCCGAGAAC
This sequence comes from Branchinecta lindahli, assembly GCA_023053555.1. Taxonomy (NCBI): domain Eukaryota; kingdom Metazoa; phylum Arthropoda; class Branchiopoda; order Anostraca; family Branchinectidae; genus Branchinecta; species Branchinecta lindahli. The sequence continues at coordinate 5,533,685 of JAKZAO010000007.1, read as the reverse complement.
GCAAGAGCTACGACTCCCAAGTGCCTGTGATGCCAGTCAGTTATTATTTTTATGTTGATGGTGAAAAATTAATAAAAAACGATGTCCGTTTTCAAAAAGAATCTCAGGATTGCTGTTGGTAGACTGCAGATACTACAGCCGGTGGCAGTCTCGCCGGAATCCGGTTGGATTGCCGATCCTATGAGAAAACGATCGGACGGAATGTCTTCTCTACTCTACCTACATCGGCAAATCTAACAAACTTCTTGTTTACAACACAACCATTTCCGAAATTTGCATTCTGGAAACTATCACCCAATGGTAGGTAAGTCGACGTAGTGGCGGTACGAGTACGATGTAGAACATAGCTTAATTCATTTTGTTTTGCCACTGGAAGGAACTTTGGTTAAGCTTCGTTCGGTTCACAATTTTGGCTTCTGTACAAATGAAAGTAATTTAATCACTTCTCAGAAGCTTAACTCATTTGGCACAAAATTTGAAATATCAACACCAAAATAACATTCGCTTGACTAGAGATTTCCTGATTTTGGCACATAAGTAGCAGGAAGACGAAGAAAACAGCAAGGGAAGGATAACAGAACGTAATGATGAGTATTATTGCAGATTCTTCGGGCTAACCGATACGGATCCATCTGTCTATTGAGTATTCTAGTGCTGCCATCCATCTGTGAAAGAGAATAATGTAAATGAAGGATCACTTTACAATGTCCTGTGAACCATTGAGGTATCGGCTATAAAACAAGCAGAGGCGTTACTAGCCAAAATGTTTTGGGGGGGACAAGGTATTTACCGACTGGCTGGTCATTTTTACCGACTGTTTTTCAGAAAAAAACGACTATTTTTGAGAAAAAACTACTTTATTGGCGAAAAATCGGCTTATTTTTAATAGACAAGAGCTGGAAGCTCATATGGAACTTGCAAGGCCGGGTCATAGGATGAAAGTAGGAATTCGTCAATTCGTGGGTTTGTTGTGATCATTTGTAAGCAAAACCCTTGGGATAAGAATGACCATGGGTCCTTGGAAATCACGAGACTGTATCGTTTGGCAATGCATTTGGCTGTGCGCACTTTAAAGGCGCTAGAAAATCATCTGTAATCAAAACTCTTCAAGCAAAAAAGATGATAATCAGGAGCACGAAAATTTATATTTTATTCAAAAGTATTGTTTGTACTTTAAGGAATTCAGTTGTAAGCAGGGGGGCACAGGTATGAAATATATTGATATCTAGCCTAAAATCAGTCAATGTTCAAGAAAAGGACCCACCACCATAGGGTACAAATCTGGTTTTGCGTTTGGGACCCCCCACCCCCCCGGAAAATATCCCCAATTTTAGTTTCAAACCACCCACCGCACCACCCGTAACTAAAAAAAAAAAAAAAAAAAAAAAATTCAGATGGTCTGGATTGATGATTTGGTTCAGTTTGTGTACAGTATCATGCCGATATTTAGATACTTGCGACGTTCTGAGCAAAAATAGAAGTAAAACACTGCCTCATCTCCAGTATGGGAGTGCTACACCAAGAAACTGAATAACTAATCCAGCCCGTCGGGATGGAACTGGGTGTGAAGAAGTGCACTGGGGAGAGTTGAAGGGGGTCTCCCGGAATTCCAGTGATCACCAGTTAGGGTCACGAATCTTGTGTCATGTACAACTTTCAAACTGGTGATCGGATCCGAATAAAAAAAAAACTGAAAAAAATATGCCGATATTTAGATAATTGCGACGTTCTGAGCAAAAATAGAAGTAAAACACTGCCTTATCTCCAGAATGGAAGTGCCAAAGAAACCGAATCCAACACAGTAACTAAATCCAAACCGTCGGGATGGAACTTGGTGGGAAGAACAAGCATAACTCTTAAGACACATTATTGACAGAACATGACCGGCTCAGTGCACTGGGGAAAGTTCAAGGAGGTTTCCCGGAATTCCAGTGATAACGAGTTACGGTACTTCTAGATGTGCTAGGACGATGATACTTGGCGGGCGAATTAGGGACCCATTAACTTGGAAATAGTCACCCCTCCGATCCGACAATCTTGGGGTGGGAGGGGGGGGGGAGTGAAAGGAAATTCAGAATCTTGTGTCATGTACAATTTTCGAACTGGTGATCGGATCCGAATAAAATTTGATAATTGATTATAGAACGTGCGACATGTGTTCTATTTACAATCTTTGGGGGGGGGGGGGGTGAGGTGAAAAGAAATTTAGAATCTGGTCAGGATAACAGGCCTTTGCTGTACATACAGCCTTCACAAATTTGGACTAGATCCGGCCACTGTATGGGGAGTTAGAGGGTGGGTTCCGGATTTCGGGTGATCACGAGTTAAGGTACTTTCATATGTGCTACGACGATGAAACTTGACAGACACATTAGGAACCCCACAAGATTCACTGGAAACTGCCATTTCCCGGGTCCGACCATTTTTGAGGAATTTGAGGGAGGAAAAATCCGGAAACTTTCGACATGCATAACTTTCTAATAGGTTTCCATAACTGAATGAAACTTGACAATTAACAAGAGTACATTCCCCTCATATTCAGTTCAATTCCGGACGGGATTCGGCAACTATGTGGGTGCACCAGGAATCCCATGACAGGCTTAGCCTAAAATGGAGTGCTCGGGACTGGACTTGGTTGGAAGGAAAAACATAACCTCTAGACAATCACTTGTAGAAATTGATCCGAATCCGGTCATTATCGGATGAGTTGGGAGGGGATGTAGGGCCGTCAATTTTGTGGCATACATACACTGTAAAAGGTCTCTCCTATATCGGACATTTTTATTCCTAATTTGGAGAATTAAAATCCGAATTCGGAGAGTTATAATCCGATGCAGGAGTATACTGCAGTATCCTGCGGAATACTGCAAGATTTTTTTTACAGTGTAGGCTACACTGTAAAAAAAAAAGATCTTGCAGTATTTGCTACTGGGATTAATCTTGTCTTTATTGAGATAAGATTACCCCTAATTCGGATTAATGTTATCCCAGTAGAGATAAGATTAATCCCAGTAGCAAATACTGCATCCTTATTCGGAGAAACTTTTTACAGTGTAGCTCTGGTACGACTGACAGAGCTTGAAGACCCCTTAAAGTGGGCATGTTAACACCAATGTGCTGAAAATAATTTTGATCAAACGATACCTACACTTTCATGGTCCGCAAAAGCTCATGATCATTTTTACCTGAAGATCTTATATTAAAATTGAATCACAACCTTAAAGGGTCGATCTAACCGCACAGCCCTATTTTGCGCAAATACAGGAAAGGATGCATGGAATATTTGGGGGAAAACCTTACACTGTTCCCGAAGCTTACCAGTAAATCAGGGTCTCAAAGGCCTAAAAGAACTGACATCAGACAAAACTGAACCAACGGATTAGACAACAATTGACGAATTGGAAGGAGATCACTGGAAATGTCCTGGCACGCTTGGAGTTGAGGTATCGGGATGAGACTTAACAAGACGAACAAGCGTAATAGCAATACGAACAGTACATCATTTTTAGAACCGGACCGGATCCGGGCACTGTTTGGAGGGATAGAAGGGGATCCCGGAATTCTTGTGTCATGCTTAATTCTGGAATGAGCGGTCTGTTTCGGATGGAACTTGACAAATGTTCCGTTGGATATTTCGTTTAAGGTCTGTATTAGGGACTTGCCTAGACAGTATAACTTTCAAACGAGTTATCCAGTTTGAATGATACTTAACGAATCACGATGGTACCAATCTTCTATTTTGAAACAGTCCTTTCCAAATTCACTATGTCCGCCCGTCTTACGATGAAAGGAATCTCGGGGAAGAGCGCAAAACCTATCTAATGAGCATGCTAACCACCCTTACAAGTGCCACATGAATTTTCAGGTTGTTCATAGTTGTGTCTTTTGATGAATCGAACCATGTCTGGGGGGAGGGGTAGGGAGACGAGTCCCTATATGTATGTAAACAACACATCTACCAATAGGCTTACTACGTAGGGGAGGTTGAAGGATGGGGTCTATTTGATATTCTTGTCAACAAGACATCTGCTAGAAAAAGTTGTTGGACCTCAACTAAGCTCCGTTTCGAGGGTCCGAACCCGATACGGCCGCTGTGGGAGTCCTTTAATTTGTATTGCATCGCATCTAACGGAAGGAGTTGCCTGGTTATAACCAAACTTGTTGAGAAGATAAGATATAATTTTTAGACCCCGGAAAGAGTTGCGGGATCTGAACCAAACTTGTTCGTAATAGTGATTTTGAAGGACCGAACCACATCATCTTGATATTGTCTGAACACCACAACACCACCAATTGATTTGCTGCCAGAGCTCATGTATGGGTCGGATTGGGTGTGAACCATCAAAAGCCAGAACTACGTCCCTAGCTCTAACTCTCAAGTTTGGTGAGATCCGGCAACTCAATCTGGTACCCGGCTCTACCTGCTGTTCGCACAAGTATGGACCCCCTTCCCACAGTGTTTGGATCATCAAAAGACACAGCTAGGACTCGGAAATTATGGGTCTCCTGTCATGTCCGTATTATCGAGGTATGTCTATCGTCTTTAATGGGTCCTCTTTAGTTAGCCAGATCGGTCCTATTTTTTTTTCTTGGGTCTTATTTTTGTTTGTCAGAAGGGTCAGTCGGCACTTCGGAAACTTAGTCTGTGGTGGTTCTTCCAGAAAATGAAATTGTTCTTATACTGTACGCACAAAAAAGCTTCTAGTTTCAGTACTGGCTCAAAACCATCTCGACGACTGTTTTCTACATTACCTATTTAGTCATTATGTGGTAAGCTATCGAATGATATGTTACTCGTCCCAAAAATAAAATAAAATTGACAAACCACCCACCCTTTTTATCAAGGTATAAAATCCCGAATTTCGTAACTCTGAAGGGACCCACCTGGATTAAATCCGGATTTTTCGGACCAAACCACCCACCCCCACCCGGCTAGATGTCATAGATTTTAATACCTGTGCCCCCGTTGTAAGCAAAAGCCTTGAGGCAAAAATGATCATGGGCTCATAGGGATCTCGAAAATGTATAATTTGCTTAAAAGTATTTTTTGTACTTTGCGGTTAGCATTAGTACTTTAAGGGATGGTCGGATCTGGGAACTAACTATTTCTAAGCCAATCATGTCAAGTCTCTAATTTTCAAGCCAAGTTTCATCGTCCTAGCATGTCTGGAAGTACCATAACTTGCCATCACCGGAATTCCGCCCCCCCCTTTAACTCCCCCACAATGCCCGAATCCGGTACGGTTCTGTCACTGATCTACATAGGGCTTGTGCTTGTTCTTCCCACCAAGTTTCATTCCGATCGGTCCACTCCAAGCATGTCACAAGGTTTCCGACCCCCCCTCCGACCCCCCCCCCTCAGCTTCATCGGATCCGGTCCGGGCTGGAAATGGGACATCCGAGACATGTGGTCTTTCTACATATCAAGTTTCATTATGATCCGATCACCCGTTTGGAAGTTATACATACCTCAAGATTCCGGATTCCCCCACCCTCCACTCCCCCCACGATGGTCGGATCGAGAAGCTGACTATTTCCAGGTTAATCTGGTCGCGTCCCTGATTTGCCTGCCAAGTTTCATTGTCCTAGCCCACGTGGAAGTAACTTAACTCCGTATCACCGGAGTTCCGGACCCCCCCTCCAACTCCCCCCACACTGCACGAATCCGGTTCGGTTCTGTCAATGATGTACCTGGGGTTGTGCTTGTTCCTCCCACCAAGTTTCATCCCGATCGCTCCACTCTAAGCGTTTAACATGAATTCCGGTTCCCCCCTCCGACTCCCCCCCATTCACCGGACATGACGTCTTTCCAAATAATTTTCTTATTGATTTACAACAATTCGGGAACCTCAAAGAGGTCTCTACTTCGCATTACCTTGTTAGTCTTCTTGACACTATTCTGAAAAATCTTGAAAACCCTGACACTTGGTTGAATCTTTTATTAATAGATCTCCAGAAAGCTTTCGACCTAATTGACCATAATATCCTTGTAAATAAACTGTTAATTGAGTTCCAAGTGAGTCCTTTTTTAGTCAAAATTGTTGCTTCTTTTTTAACAAATCGATCTCAAGTGCTTAAATACAAAAACGTCTTTTCTGATTCCCTCCCTATTTTTTGTGGTGTCCCCCAAGGAACTCTAATGGGTCCAATTTTATTTTTAATAATGATTAATACCCTTTTGACTGACCACCCAGATCGTTGGAAGTACGTGGACGACCTGTCTGCACTGGAGGTATGTCGTCGAAATATAAAAAGTTCAATTACGGCTCTACTTGAGGATGCCACTCAGCAAGCGTCTTTGTCAAGGATGAAAGTTAACTCCCAAAAATCATCGATCATGACAATTAGTTTTTTAAAATCATTGCCCACTTTCACAGACCCAATCCCTCCCGAAATCTCCGTTAGACGTATTAAATTACTTGGAGTAACTATTACAGATGACATGAAGTGGGATGCCCATGTTCAAAACATCCTCAAACAAGCTTCCCCTTCGGTTTCCCTGTTAAAACTTATGAAAAAATTTTCTTGCCCCCCAAAGGATCTCCTCCAACTGTATTGTTCGTTTATCCGGCCAATACTGGAGTATGCTTGTCCAGTGTGGCATTTCGGGCTTACTTCTGAGCACGTATATAAGATTGAAAACATTCAAAAACGAGCGCTTAGGATCATTAATGGGGAAGGGAAGCTTCCGTACCATTATCTGCTTGGCAAGTTCAAGCTCACCACCTTGGACGCGAGAAGAAACCTTCTGTGCCTTAATTTCGGTACCAAGACCCTGTCTGTACCCAGATTACGTGCCATCCTCCCCGAACTCTACACACCCATCCGCAACAGACCACAACGCGACAAGGCTCAAAAAGTCCCCAAATTAAACCCAGTCCCCACAAAACATGAACGATACCGAAGGAGTTTTGTTCCAAGTTTTGTTGAGTTGTACAACAGCCAGTAAAAATAGTCACTTTTTTTGTTGAATTGTTAGTTTTAGCATTTGACCCTTTAATATGCTTTATTTTGTTTTATAGCGTATTTTAGTGACTTTATTTTTGACGTAACGGTTAAAGTTTGACTTTGATCGAAGTTGAAAAAAAAAAATTCTTAAATCATTTTATCGAAGTGATTTTTTTGTGTCAGAATTTTTTGGCAAAAAGTTTTGCAGAATGAGTCTATTTTATTAATTGTGGTAGACAATTTTTGTATCGACTGATGGCTTTTTTACGAATTGTGTTGCAATTATTATTGAATTGACAAATTGACTGAGTGTACATTTATGTTTGACGTAGAAGTCAAATTCGGCGTTTACGCTGTGAAAGCTACTTTTTAGAAATAAAACTCTACTCTACTCTACTCTACTCAAATATCAAGTTTCATTAAGATCTGATCACCCGTTCGAAAGTTATGCATGCCACTAAATTCCGGATTCCGGATCCCCTCCCTCCCCCCACGATGGTCGGATCGGGCAAGTGACTATTTCCAAGTTAGTTTGGTCGGGTCCCTAATATGCCTGCCAAGTTTCATCGTCCTAGCACATCTGGAAGTACCCTAACTCGCAAACACCGGACTGACCGACCGACCGACAGACCGACGGAAAAGTGATCGGTATATGGCACTTGGCCGGAAGGCAAGTGCCATAAAAACAACTGTTTTATCGACAAAATCGACTATTTTTACGAAAAGCCGACTGTTTTTGAGAAAAATCGACTGTTTTCAAGAAACAAGAGCTGGAAGCTCATATGGCACTTGCAAGGCTGGGTCAGAGGATGAAAGTAGGAATTCGTCAATTTGTGGGTTTGTTGTGATCATTTGTAATCAAAACTCTTGAAGTAAAAAACATGACGAACTCATCGGGAGCACGAAAATGTATATTTTGCTCAAAAGTATTGTTTGTACTTTAAGGTAATCACTTGTGAGGGATCATAGGGATCACGAAAATGTGTATTTTGCTAAAAAGTATTTTTCGTACGTTGTGGTTGCGATTAGTACTTTATAAGGAATTATTAAGGAATTCAGTTGTAAGCAAAACCCTTGAGGCAAAAATGATCATGGGCTCATAGGGATCACGAAAATGTATATTTTGCTTTAAAATATTTTTGTGTACTTTGCGGTTAGCATTAGTACTATAAGGGATGGTCGGATCAGGGAACTGACTACTTCTAAGCCAATCATGTCAAGTCTCTAATCTTCAAGCCAAGTTTTATCGTCATAGCACGTCTGGAAGTACCTTAACTTGCGATCATCGGAATTCCGGACCCCCTCCCTCTAACTCCCCCACAGTGCCCGAATCTTGTCCGGTTCTGTCACTTACGTACATAGGGCTTGTGCTTGTTCTTTCCACCAAGTTTCATTCCGATCGCTTCACTCCAAGCGTGTCACAAGTTTTCTGGTCCGGACTTGAAACTGGGCATCCGAGACATGTGATTTTTCTACGTATCAAGTTTCATTATGATCCGATCACCCGTTTGGAAGTTATACATACCTCAAGATTCCGGATTCCCCCTCCCGTCACTCCCCCCACGATGGTCGGATCGGGAAGTTGACTATTTCCAGGTTAATCTGGTCGAGTCCCTGATTTGCCTGCCAAATTTCATTGTCCTAGCACACCTGGAAGTAACTTAACTCCGTATCACCGGAATTCCGGAACCCCCCTCCAACTCCCCCCACAGTGCACGAATCCGGTCCGGGTCTGTCAATGACGTACCTAGGGTATGTGCTTGTTCCTCCCACCAAGTTTCATCCCGATCGCTCCAGTCTAAGCGTGTCACATGATTTCCGGTTCCCCCCTCCGACTCCCCCCCCCACATTAATCGGATTCGATCCGGACCTGAATTGGGACATCTGAGAAATGACGTCTTTCCAAATATCAACTTTCATTAAGATCCGATCACCCGTTTGAAAGTTATGCATGCCCCTAAATTCCGGATTCCGGCTCCCCTCCCTCCCCCCATGATGGTCGGATCGGGAAGTGACTATATCTAAATTAGTTTGGTCGGGTCCCTGATATGCCTGCCAAGTTTCATCGTCCTAGCACATCTGGAAGTACCCTAACTCGCGATCACCGGACTGACCGACCGACAGAAAAGTGATCGGTATATATGGCACTTGGCCGGAAGGCAAGTGCCATAAAAAATCGACTGTTTAAAATCGACAGTTTTTACGAAAAATCGCGTCGGCTATTTTTACCGACTGGCCGACAACATTGGGGGGGGGCCCCCCCCCAGTATAAGTGACGCCCCTGAAAACAAGGCTTCGACCATCGAAACTTTGAAAAGTCGCAGAAAAAGTTACTGTTTCTACACAGTAAGACGTTTCAGTACTTAGAAAACAGGTGCCCTATCCCCTCGTAGTACTCATGTTTTTCACTCTTAGCTTAAGATAAAGCCGCGTTCTATGCAAGTCACTTTTGTCTCTGTCTTGTCTGCTTGTAGCTTGTAACTGCCTTATTACGACTTAATCCTGTCGCGGATGGCTTGCCCGGCGAGAAAACAAATACCATATTCGCATTCAGCATGTTTCCTTACCCCTATATTGACTATCTCTAGCTTTCAAAAACTATGTGAACAAAATATTTCAACCCCTTCGGGAGTTATCGTGCTAAATAAATCTGACTGGAAACAACTTCGCTTACCTTTTTCGATCATGGTCAGTTTCCGCACTTAGGTGAAAGTGTCTAAATCTTGGTTCAGAGGGAAGGAGTTCGAATCCGACCCGTCTTCCACCACTTGAACTGCTTTGAACTCTATAGCCGTGCAGGAACACCACTCCTAGAAAGAAATTTGAATAAAAACAAGGAAATGAAACTCGAGAATCCGAAACGTCGGCCACGTCCCCTTCAGTGCACAAATCCTAGTAGATACAGTTTATGTTCCAATACTGGAACACACATGACTCCTTGAAAGAGCTGGATTTCCCAGAGATTACAAATCCGTCTCGGCTATTTTCGGCCTCGCGCTGCCCACCTTGAGGCGTTTTTTCGTAACACAACTGTGGGCCACACACTTCTGAGTGTTTTTCGCGGAAACACGATTGTGTGCCACACAGTCGAGCCACAAGTTGAAACTCGCGGAAACGCCGTTTTGTCTACTTTTTGGGCGGTAAATTCAAATGTCTGAATATATAAATAAAAATCACGTAAAAATCTCAATAAATAGAACTCCAGGCTTTCGTCCTTACCATTCAGTGCAAAAAGGATCTTTAGTTTTATTTCCACATACTTGAAAAAGTTTTTAATTTTATTGTTTAGACGTTATTTTGCTGCCAAATCTGAATTTCCCACCAAAATCGAGCCACAAAATCGACAATCACCTCGGCAGTTCTTTGTCGTTTTTGAGCCACAAAGCGAGCCACAAAAATCTTGTTGGTCGCGGAAACACACTTGTGGGCCGCACAAAAGGCCGCGGAAACACTCTTATCGAGCCACAATCGACCCACAAACTATTTGTGGGAGCACGGAAAAACGCCTTTGGTTTTGACGAGCTCATCAGAAGCGATATGCTTTCGATAGGATCCGCGTCGAAAAGCAGCAAACCAAGAAAAAACGTTACACAGGACGTTCGGAATCTCTGGCATTGGAACAGATGAAAGGAATGGGGTGAATCAGTAATATAAGTATGAAGGGTCCTTTAAAGATTGAATATTAAGATTTATATTTACTTATCTTTTTTCATCATATGGTTCAAAAGCTACGTACACAATTAAAAAGATTTTTTTATGCGTTTACGTCTGGTTTACGTCGTAGCGCTCAAAGAGAGAAACTTCTCGGTTCTTTACATAAGACTAGTTGTCAACGAAAAATACAGTTAGGATGACGAACATGAAAGGGACTAACAATCATAAGGGATAAGGTCCTGTCTCTTATTAATAATTACTAAAAGCTATCACTTTAAATATGTGTAAAGGAAAAAATACGAAAGATAAGATGGTAGCACTCAGGGGCGTCCCGAAGGGGGATGTGGGGGGGATGCTGCACCCCCCACAGAAGGCTTGTGAAAAAAAAATCCGGTAAATTTTGACTGGTGCGGCGAAGTCGGTTTAGCACCGGGTGGAAAAATACAAAACCCCTCAGATGTGTCAAAATATTTCATTGAATTCGAAAAAATAACCTGCCTTTTCAGTTTAACTTTAACGAGCCTATTTTTGTGTTGTGTGTAACACATAATCGAAGTCAGAACACGATAGTATTCTAGAGTTTCTGCAGAGATGGTTACTACGGAGAATTTCCGGTAAAACCTCGACAAACTGTGGTAAAACTTCAAAAATTCCGGTAAAATTCTGAAGCCGCACCCCCCCCCCCCTATCCAGAAGGTGTCGGGACGCCCCTGGTAGCCCTTAGCAATTATTGGTTTAGAACACCCCACAAACTTGGAAGGCAAGCTTACCTATTGCACTCGTTGGCTCTTTGTAGTTGTAGAAGTACAAACATGCATCTTTCAAAACGCAGTAGTACTTAGTCCACGAGCGGACCCTATGGCCAAGCTTGCATAGAACTCCGTGGCAATCTGGACTAGTGATCTGGTCCGGGAAAGACTGGAGGCATCCGCGGACTACCGACATCCAAACATCATGCTGAAACGAAATGACATAAGTGCAGGAAATGAACGTCCAGAATGGTTGTGGAAAACTGGTGATACCAGTGACGTTGTGTTTGTGTGCCTTTGCGGTTGCACACTTGGGAAAGTTTCCAAACAGTTGGGAGATTTTTGGCTTTTGTTATTTCCAGACACTATCAATGAACTTTGAAGTTTCGTATGATTTAAAAAGCACATATGCGATTTTTGCCCTTAAGATGCTCACCACCAACCACGACGAACAGCTTCTCGACCAAGGCACCTCCGGCACTACGCCTTGCCACTCCCAGAAGCGCTACAATAGTTGCGTTTTTTGCCTTCATCCAGTTAACCGACCTACAAGATTTCCCACTATAAGTCGTTTTCTTCCTTCGGTTAACCGACCTAAGTTCTTATAAGCCTTTTTTTGGCTCCGTTCGCCGGTCGGTTAACCGACCTGTGGACTGAGGCTGGAGGTCCATCCAACCGACCTACGCTCTTGGCACGGCGCGAAATTCAAAATTCTCATTGGAGAGATAGGCGCCGGCGACGGGAAGACGCCATTTTTTCTTATAAGCTGTTTTTTAGAGCCCTGTCGAACCGACCGGCGAGACGAAAAAACGGTCAATAGTGGCGGAGAAAAGGCAAAAAACGCAACTAATCTTTCAGCAAGAAACTCCCTTAGCGAGGAGGCGGTGATCGGAGAAATTGTAGCTTCGTTGTAGAGAGGTGTACCACGCATGACTGAAAGGACGTAACCTGGGAAACTAGCCACAAGGATCCCGTGTGAACTTCAAGACCGTAAGCACTGGCGACTTTAACTGACAACACAACATGTCGCTAGCAAGTGCGATTAAAGGTAGTTAATGCGCTGTGACGTGCATTGGCATCAAATGACGTCCCTGTATGGATCATTTCGCTAAAAACCAGGATTATGCCATATTTCTGCTCGTCTCTTTTACTTACCTGAGTAGCTGATGCAGCCGCTTGGAAGAGTAAGGCCGCCCACTGGTTAGCCGTCGGCTCGTCCTCCGCCGCTAAGATATGTCTGGGAACGCCGGCTTTTGAAAGAATTATTGCATAGGACTTCTCTGGCGTCGAGCTCCTTGACACGCGGTATCCCTCGAGCATTATGGCCCCGATCGGGTGCAAGGCCTATAAAACAAGACCAAAGGTTTCGATGGGATCCCAAAAATCTAACATTTGATTCAAACAATTGGGTCATGTCTTCGCCATTCAGTCTTCGTCAGATTCCTTGAAGATTTTTACTGTTAAAATAAAGTTAAAAAATGGATTCAGCATGTCTCCTTGCCCCGATACCGAATCTTTAAAGTTTAACTGAAAAGGGCTGAGATAGGACAATCTAGTTACCCATCAACTATTCACTTAAATAGGCTTGACGACCCGACAAAAATGCGCTACTTCGTTACTCTGCTATTCACGAATAATCGATTTTCAAATAGTGGAATTTCCAGGTCGGATTTGTGGTATCTCTATGCGCTCGTATCTGTGTTGTATGCTTGACGAAAAATTTGTGTCCAGGCACTAAGCAGTCTTCACAAAGATCACCACTGGCCACTGAAAGGCCACGTTTGTGTTGAGATTCAAATTTTCCGCGTCATAGTAGAATTTGCGTTGTGGTGACGGCTGTAGACATTACGAACGTCACTACTAGAGCAGATAGTGGAAAATAAAACATCCTTTAGCAGAGTCTAAATATTTCAGTGTGTTCGATTAAATGATACAAAAATAAGTTGGCTTTTCAGTTAAACTTTAATCGATTTCAGAAACAACTTTGAGCTTCAACCAAATTTCCAGTTTCGGCCAATTTGTGATGAACCATTTGTCCAGCAAAAAAGCCAAGTTCAGATAGGATTCAGCGGACCTCCTTACCGCCTCAATGAATATCTTATTAGCTTATAAAACATACATATTTTTACCGTAAATTCGAAACCCCACCTCTGCCTCTAAAGATAGTACTAAAGGACCCATCTACGAAGACCTGTACTTTACCAGGGAATCCTCATTGAACAACATCCTCGCTTGAACAACATATTTCCTCGTTTGAACATTATATATCAACCCCTTCGACCTTTGATTACACTACATCTCTCCCACGTCCATAGAATAAACAAATGAATGTCATCGTCCACGCTCAGAGCTATACTGGTTTGAGAATAAAGTAGTAGGGACTGCTACAGCAGACAATTAGTCGACAAATTTTGTGTCCAGTTTTCGCCGGATTCCAGGTGAACTACTTGGCCGGCGAGAAAATAACTGTCATATTCGGATTCAGCATGTCTCCTTACCCCTAAATCAACTATCTCAATGGCTTTTAAAAAATATTTTTTTTTGCGCCTTAATTTGAAACTCCTCCCCCATCCTTAAATATAGAGCTACAGAGCCCATCTACGAGCTCGACCTTTCCCTTCACCCAACGGATCCTCTATTTTTAGGATGCCAAAAACGAAACTATTCTTTGGATAGATCTGCAGACGGCTGCTACTGCAACTTGATACGCGCTCAAGCAGCTGTTTCTGCATTTACGGTTTTGTCGCAATTTGGTTCGTTACTACCAGCCAGGTGGTTATTTACTAGTTTGTCATGTCGTTTTTTTTTTCGTAATCGAGATAAAAGATGCGACTTTGCTCACAAAAACTTCAATAATTAACAATGACATTAACATTGATATTATCAATATTAATACCATGTTTCACACAAAGGAAGTCTGTCAAGTTGAAACGTATTGCATTGTCCAGAATTTACACTACCCATTGCAGGATTTGTTTCCCGACGTTCCGCGTGGTAGGATGAAACCGCCGTTAGCCTGCCATCTAGCAAGTAAACACACATTAGACCCTGGTAAATTTATTAATTTTTAGGATCGTCCTGTCACACCTATGCCTGAAATACCGATGCCTAACCTACGTCTGAAGATTATGACTAGTAACATTGCTTTGGGACTACTCTTTACAACATACTTCAATTTGTGAGACGCTTTGCTTGGGCCGTAGCACCTTCTTCCAGACAGGTTCTGATCACCATTTACTAAGTAGATAAAACGACAGCGAACAGCACTGCCGTGATTGTCCTTTGCAAACTAGCGATTCGCCTATTTTTTATGTTACAGATTTATTTGTTTCAAGATCGGGAGATGTCAGGATCTGAAATGTAAGTGCAGAACCTTTCATCCTTTTCCTTTATGTCTCGTCATTGTGGCGGAATAAAGCCTTTAGTATTACTGTTATTTCCGAAAGCTTTGCGTAGTTAGCAGTTCCAAGTAGGCTAGAATAAAGAGACTGGCATGTTATACAGAATACAGCATTACAGCAAAGGGAGGCCCGGTCCTTATTTTTGTCCTATTTGCGGTAGGGATGATGACAGTGTAGTTCATTTGGTATGTGAATGAATTGAGAAAGTATGATGAAGGATAAGTGATTTGGGGCAATTTGGGGCATTACTTCAGGCTTGCAATGAAGCATAGAGTGGGATTCTTAGATAAGGGTTTATTGCTAGGCTTACTGTTGGTGTTAAACTTGTTATTGTATATATATAACTTGTGTTGCCATGACCTTTTTCGGTAATATTTTCAGTCAGTCAGTCATTACGGTGGGGAAGACGATTTTTTAATTTCTCTAACCTTCTGTTTTTTGTTGCCGTGGCCTAAAGCTTTTCGGTAACATATCCATTAATTCATTTGTTACGGTAGGTTGTGGGGAAGACGAAAACTGACCAAAGCGCTGACAGAATTGGTCCTATTGCCTTAAACGGAGGAGACATAATCACACAGAAAATAATATGCGAAGTTAGGGCCACGAATGTGATTCGCCATATTCCAGTTCAGCGCTTCCAAACGGACTAGTTTCTGTCAATCCCCCCATGCCTCACCCTCACCACTTGTGACAGACATAAAATAGAGGGCGATTCTGGCGGTCTGAAAAGCTCCGCGAGCTTATGCACCGGCTGTTTTTGCGACTTCGGCTAAAACTCGCTTCGCTTTCCAGAGCTGTTCTCCAGAACTGTTCTCGCACTCCGCTAGTTTCCGCGAGCACTTGGAAAGCGAATCCACTCCGCGAGTGGAAAGTGATTTCGGCAAGTCAGCGACAAGTTGTAAAGGTGGACTGAGGCGCAACGCATTTCCGTTTGTTCTTGCGCTCGGCGGATTCTCGCTTTGCTTTTCGGAAAGCGAATCCAGGAAATCGCCAGAATCGCCCTTAGATCAAGAGGTTGACGAGAAGAAAATCTGTAATCTCCTTCCCAGGTAATGGAGGTTCTGCATTTGCCTCAGTAAGTAGAAACTAAGTTCCCCACTACCTTGCGGACCGGACTTTTTACTATTTCTACACAGGTGTTGATTATGAGCCACTGGGAACTAACAGAAACTAGTCCACTTGGAACGCTGAACTGGAATAAGGCAAATTCAACGGGTTTACGGTCCTGCAAAATCCGGCTGCCACACAAGAGTGCTGACGGATAGAGAGCCTTAGACCAACCGCGACACATCATGTACAGTCCGTTACTTACATCCTCTTTCCTGAAGAAATACACACAATTATCAGGTTTGAGCACTAGCCATCGGCGAAGCCACTGAGGTGTTGAGCTTGCATTCATCTGCGAACATTTCCACAAATATCCACTGCACACTGTTGGGCTACTGGATACGAAAGAGTCGGCCTTAGGGTAGTCAAGAACAGTACAAGTGCGCACGACATCCATTGTTAGCTCGTTTTCTCCTGAAACAGAAGACATATTCTGCAAATAAAATTGTGCATGCTTTTGTCGGGCGTCGGTCGACTTGTCGGCACATCGGGTTCTTTTCATACGCAAGACCGCCTACGGCTCCGATCTCATCTTTACCCGACGCGCTATAGGAAATATCCGGCTAATTCCTTATTCGAAATGTTTCCCCCCGGGACTGGAATTGCTGCCGCATATGTCCTTGCTAGCCTACCTGAATTTTCGTAGGCGTCATGCAGTATCATCCTGAGCGGAGCAATAGAAGACGCCCAAGAAGCAAATTGCCGCGGACCAACTTTCGTTTTTGGCCTACGTACAAACGCAGACTATACAAACAAAAAAAGCAAACTTTCGCATGCAAACCGGTTAAGGTTCCGCGTTGCGCAGGTGCCGATCTCCTGATAACTCCGCCCTCGGCCGGGAGTGCAATGCGTGGTTGGGGGCAAATCATCCGACGCTTCCCGTGCTTTTCCCTAGATTTCTCTAGGTACCCACTTTGAAGCTAAGTGGCTTTTTGGCTTGTCTTACGGGGAAACGCAACTAACCTCGCCCTGAACAAAACGGTCGGCACCACCGAGACTCGAACCAACGACTCTTCGCTCGTGAGTTCGGCGCGACAACCTATTCGGCCACGGAATAGGTTAACGCAGACTATAGGAGGGTTTTCGCGAAATCTCGGAATCACTTTCCGGCGAGCGAAGCGCATCGTGAAAACTGTGGGAAAGCGATTCCTGGAATCACTTTCCACTTTCCCGGTGGAATGATCGCGAAAACGCATGGAAAGCTGACGTCGCCGGTAAAATATTGAATTACAAGCTCTTTCGAATAAATATGGTTCACTTTAGTACTTCTTTGAATCTCATACAATTCACCGAAGTAATCCTAACAACGCTTGCAGTTTTTCTTTATTTATTAGTGATACTTCCACTGTTTTTTTTCCATACTTTTGAAATTCCCGCCGAAAAAATCAACTTTCCGCGGAGCTTTCCACTAACTTCGTGGAATCACTTTCCAGGAAAGCTGCTTCGGTTTCCAAAGCGCGAAAACCGGGTGGGAAAGCTCGGCAACTTTCCGACGTAGCGCGAATACCACTGGAAAGTGATTCCAACTTTGCTTTCCAACTCGCGAAAACCCTCCTTATGTTCCGAACAACTAGTTTTGTCGTATAGGCTCGTAGCAATTTGCATTTTAAAATTCTGCCGTAGTGTCCTTGTAGTAGATGTCGTCAAACGGTGTAGTATCTCTAGGGTCAGATTTATCATAAAGCCAACCCAGGCCATAGCCTATGGCGCAGCAGTCAGGGGGGCGTATATACAGAAGAAATAACAACCGAATATTCACACAATTTTCAGTCTCATTTTGAACAGGCCACAGAAAATGCTGTTTTCAAATTTGCATCCATAAACCTGAAGTAAATTAACCGGTACGTTTACGTTACCCGTCTTTACGGCTCCACAGGGCGAGGAGGCGCAGGATTATGTGCTTTAGCCTAGGACGTATAAATGTGTAAATCTGGCCCTGAGTCACCCTTGGTCTAGGAATTCGTCTAATTGGCTCTGACACCATCCTCTTTGCTGCTAAGTGCAAACGAGGAGGGTTAATGCTAAGCTTATGGCTAAGTTCTAGCTTGATACTTCTTCTGACGTGTTGTACGACAAACGCCCCCAGATTCTATTCTCGTACTGTCCACAACCACGATCATAAACCTCCTACACCAACTTACCAGCGTGAGCAAGACGTACAACGTCCGTATGCGAGGCATCTAGGATATTGTTTCCATTAAGGGCAATGATGACATCACCGACTTCAAGCCCGGAAGCTTCGGCAGGAGTACCAGGCTCGATGGCAGAAACCACGACAGGCCTGGAGCCGTGAATCCGGAAGCCAAACTCACCACCTTCTTCTCTCTTCACTACCACTCGCTTGTCGCACTCTACAAATTGAACAAACCATGTAACTCGCTTGTCGCACTCTACAAATTGAACAAACCATGTAACATGAACATACGACATTTCTCACGAAACTCACTGGGTCCACAATGTTTTGGAGCCCTGCCGCAAGCATCCTCTGTTACGTAAATGTTATACATAATTGTACGAGTTTGTAGGTGTTAGTGTAAATTATCCATCAATATAGTATCATAAACAATTATCATTTCCTTCAAGACAGAATAATCTTCTAACTGTCCATGATTACCGACTGCACATACCCTCGGCTGTCCGTGTGTTATGTTATATGTAGTGTTACATGGTGTTATGTAAATGTTATGCACAATTGTACGAGTTTGTAGGTGTTATTGTAAATTACCCATCAACAGTATCATGAACAATTATCATTTCCTTCAAGGGAGAAGATCTTCTAATTGTCCATGATTACCGACTGCACATACCCTCGGCTGTCCGTGTGTTATGTTATATGTAGTGTTATGTATATGTTATGCATAATTGTACGAGTTTGTAGGTGTTAGTGTAAATTACCCATCAATAGTATCATGAACAATTATCAGTTCCTTCAAGGGAGAATTATCTTCTAATTGTCCATGATTACCGACTGCACATACCCTCGGCTGTCCGTGTGTTATGTTATATGTAGTGTTATACACTGTTATATAGTGTTATATAAATGTTATGCATAATTGTACAAGTTTGTAGGTGTTAGTGTAAATTACCCATCAATAGTATCATGAACAATTATCATTTCCTTCAAGAGAGAATGATCTTCTAATTGTCCATGATTACCGACTGCACATACCCTCGGCTGTCCCCGAACGTTGGGTCTTCTTGTCTTTAACAGAGATAGTGACCGTTAAGCTGAGGCCATTTTGAAGAAAACCGATCGACTGTACGATGATTTGCCTTTGAGTTCGCGCCCTTCCGTCTAAATCTACTCAACCATAATTGCTCTTAGCTAACCAAACCGATAAAATGGGAGCTTCACCATTCCTCGGCAGGCAGTAACAAAATGTGCTGGGAAATGAAGAACCGTACCAATTAAACTGCCTGGTTTGACGTAATGTTTCCCAGAAACTAAGAAAGCATCAGCTATGTCTCAGCAGGAGGGAGAGAAAATAGATAAAGCATACCGGCTACTAGTCCCTTCTGGACAATCACTGAAACTGCAGCACAAAGCTATCAATCAAACAAATTTAAGCCTTTGATAAAGCCTTACAAGGAAGAAGTTTGAGGGGTTAGAAGCTCTACTACTTTGTTAGTGATCATGCTAGTGTATTCAAAAGAGGAGTTGTTTGTTACCCCTAGGCAGCGATGACCGTAATCTTATCGCATAATTTTCTTGACACCATATGACCAACATTTGGTGGTATATGTCCTGCAAACCTTGTTCCAGGCTTCCAGCATCTCCTGGGAGGATATAATATTTTACAAATCTCGTCATGCCCCAAAGGAAGGAACATACCGCGGTGGAATTGTCCAAACCTCGTAAATACAAAATAGCAAATTGTTCAGGAGACGAAAAAAACTGATTTGGGGCCGTCTGATAGACACGAAAAATCAATGACTCCCTACTCCTGCTGGAGGGCATTCGACATATCAAACCTCGTAAAAACAGTGTCCGAGTGACCGATAGAATTGCAAACCTCGTAACTACGCGTAGAATTGCAAACCTCGTAAATACGCGTAAGTATACACATATAATTTTACGTTGGTTAGTTTTTCAGAGATTTGACGACGAAGAAAATTAGGTAAATATACAAGGTTTGCACCATTCGATCCGCCATGTAAAAAAATCGTAAAAAAATGTATTTACGAGGTTTGGACAATTCCACCGCGATATCTTCTTAATTGCAGCGTGTAGGTAAGTCAGGGGTAAGGGCTGAAGCGGGGTAAGTCAGCTGAGAAATCAACCAAACCAACCTCATGCAGTCACACTTTGGACAAAGCCACAAACAAAACTCGCAAGGCACGACACCAACTGAACTTTTTTCGGATCCCTTCGGCGAGAACGGTGCATTTGCTCAGGTAACGGGGGAAATGGGCTAAGCACAGGTTTATGCCAGGATTGGGTTTCGATTTTTAGACAAAATTTCCTTCTCTAGTTGCCTCTGATCTCACTCAAACCATCTAGCCGACCGGAGCAATATTTGCCAGCTATCCTCCCACCCTTCGAATTGCCCATTTACTTGAAACATTCGCTATCAATCCCCTTCAGTTGTATTTCCCGCGAACGTCCTGGCATGAAACTTCTTTGTTTTGGTGAATCCAACTCACCGAAAGTTCCTTCACCTACGCGTCTAAACATTTCCATGGAAGCTTTCCGGTGGACGAGGCGATGAGTGACTGCTGTGTATTTTCGCTGGAAATCCTTCTCGGACGCAGTGGAGCCGTCGGAGGGGCATCTATCGGACTCAAAATCCTCCGATCCTAAAAGAATATGGACACTATGACCAAACATGAAGAAGAAACGTGGATCCGCAGGAGGTTTTCAATCACCCTGAGCGTGTTCCACCCTTCTTACCGTAGTTACTACGCATGCCGTCACGGATCCTGGCTTCTTGCCGTCGAGGCTGGGACGCATTTTTCTATTTACAGCAAAATATCGTGCCACGGGCTAATCGGACCAATCACGTCCTAGATATTCTTAGTTAACACGCATACTACGCCCCCAAGCGTGGTAAGCAAATAGTTACTATTTCGAGAAGGTTGGAACGGTTAGCGTAGTCAATTTTCAGGCTGGAACGAAAGTAACTAATAGTTACTACTGTTAGAAAGGTGGAACACGCTCTCTATTCGTTTAAGCTTATGTGCCTAAGAGCCCTCAGATCTCCCCAATTTTATTAGATTTTTTGTTTACCTGTGTATAATCTTTTTCTGTTTTCTTATACTATTTCGATTCCGTTTAAAACATTTAAACTTTCTTTTGCTTCCAATTAGCGATCCAAAATTTTCTTTAATTATTTTGACTAACAGCTCTTTCATGAGAGAATTTTCTTGAGATTCTCATGCATTTTCATGCATTTTTTGCCCTCTATCTAATCCACAAATCAACAACCACATATAAAAATTCCAATCTCAACCAAAGCTACAAATGATAAAAACAACTTCACCAAGGGATATGTTAACAAAAAGAAAGAATCACTACGAAAACTACAAATTCATTTCCAACCCCAAAATTTCAGTCTGCAGCATTTACTTTACAATCTTTACCTATACTATAATCTCTAATTTAGAAATTACAAAAAATATCTCCCTAAGCCCTTGGCGACAAAAATAGACTATTTCTCATAATCTGTTAGGCTTCAGCTATCTAGCATTCGCAAACAAAAGTGTTTTCTTCAGAATTTGCTTCTGAGCAATATTTACCCACGTATCGACCGGAACTCACTTCGGACTTAGTCAAGCCCAAATTTCCAGCAACCTGCCAGACCCCGAACGAGTTCACCGCTGAGCAGAGGCGTCCCGAGCCTTTCTTCATTGGGGGGGGGGGGGGGGAACCTGTTAAAAACTGACAGACCGAATTCGATACCTGATATATACCGAATTTCGACGAAAGTTTGACCGAATGCCTAAAACGTGGGGGGGGGGGGCTGCTCCCACTTCAGGACGCCCCTGCCGCTAAGAACCATAAGAAGGTATTGCGATTTCTCCAGTTCAGCGGGGGTTTTCAAGAAATATATATCAAAGAGAATAAGAATCACTGAAAAGGAAAATTTAATTTACGACAACTGATTTTGTAATTTGATATTTGTATTGGTGTTTTATAGTTTTAATAGAACTGCTGTCCGTCCCTGTATTTTAGATTAAATTCTTGCTACTTTCGATAGGTAGTAAATATTCCAACCAGAACAAATTTCCGATACTTCCGTTCAGATGTGTCCGATGTAAGCTGAGTGGCCGGAGCACAAGGGAAGAAAAGAAACACCATTTTATGGTACTGCTAATCCATGAAGTGTTGCAGAGTGGATAGTTAGGATACAACCATACCTCCGGAAATAGACTGGTCACTTTTCCCCCACACTAGGAGCTCTTCGTTCTCTCCTATGTACATCCAGGTTCCGCTTCGGTAGCTTGCGTCGTAGACACCTGCGAACATAATCGAGTGAGTATACGATACACTGACACATATATTTGTCCTCTTATTTTTGCTACATTACTAAAACCGACGGTTAAATAAAATAAAATAAAGGAGCCAGAAAAGAATGGGTTTAATTTGGGGGGGGGGGGGCTGCCAGCCTAATGAGTACCTTTCAAGTATTGGCGCTACAGCAAAGCTACAGGATATTGCACCTCGTCGATGATTGACCACTCGAACTGAACTGACCTTGTTCTTCAGAAAACGTAAAAGAATCAGCCGATGTAAACATTTTCGTTCCAACGACCCACCACTTATATCAAACAATAAATTTCCCGAAAGTTTACCTGAATCCTCGTCATCGCTCGGAGCTAACATCAAGGGCTGGCCGACTTGCTTCGTGTCATAATTCCAGAAGAGGATCTCTTTCTGCGACAAAATCCTCTCTTCTGAATGAGCCCTGTGGGGCGGAAGAACGTCCTCCGCTTTCTTCGTGTCCCTCCGGTCGAGGGACTTCGACGACCCTGCGTGGCAAAGGTCTTCCTTTGATGTGAGCTGTGTGCAGCTTCTTGCCCGCTTCTTTCGGCTCGAGTCTCGTCTGAGCTCGATTCCGCACGGGGAGTCGGTTGATCGATCGCATGAAACTAGAAAGAGGATTGTTTATTGCTCTTTCTGAGAAGAACCTAGGCAATTCAACGATTGGTGTAGAAGGCTACGCATGAGAATGTTCGTATTTACCGCACCGACAGAATCTACGAGACGACCAGGTAATTTGATCTTGCCTGCTTGTTGGTGTTCTCCCTGCCATTTAATGTATTGTTATATAATCTAGTATGGTTCAACTCATTGTCGTGGGGTTTCCCCTTAATAGAGGTGACAGCTTTAAGAGACGGCCAAGTTAAAAATTTTAATCTGTTTTTCATTGATAAAATTCTACACCTATTCAGGCAGTAGGCCAGGCACTAGAAGGTTCACCCATTTTTTTGGCACTTGCAGCCTTACTTTCGAACGCGTTGTCGGATTCCAATGAAATTTGACAATTGGCAAGATCACGTGTCTCAGATGTTCCATTTCAAGTCCGGACCGTATCCGAGATTTGTGGGAGAATTTGGAAGGGAGGGCGGAAATCTTAGAAATCGGGACGGGACTTAGTGGTAAGAACAAACATAAGCTCTAGACACATCATTTATAGAACTGGACAAGATCCTGGTACTGTGGGGGTTGTGGGGAGATCCCAGAAATCTTGTAATGAGCTTAACTCAAGAACGAGTAACCTGATTAGTTAAACTGGATGATCTTAATCTCAACGAGTTACACTTCAAACACTGATTTTTAGTCTGTTGACTGTCCCCAGAGCCATGAAAGGTAACATTCCAATGGATTTCATTGTTCCGATGGATGGTCGTGATAAAAACAGGCACGGATTTGGACGATAAGCGGCTGATTTTTGAATATAAGAGCCCAAACGGCCGATGACGGAAAATCAGCCATTGTTTCCGTCGCGTGTGAACAGGCCAGAATAGCCGTTCGACTGCGCAAATAAATCAAATGTGAAACGGCGGAGAATAAGAGTATCGTCAACTCGGATCCAACCAATGCTCCACCTCCGCTCAAAAGAAATATTTTCCGTCCCGTGTGAACAGGCCAAATCAGCCGTCCGGCTACGCTCTTTTCTTGGCAAATTAACAACGGAGAATGAGAGTTTAGTCAACTAGGAGCCCAACAAGGCTCTACATTGGCTCCCCCACTCAGTTCTGATGGAGTATTCATAGTCGGTACACGGACAACACGTGTTTTACTACGGGAATTTCGGTTCTTGGTAAAATGCTCTTCCTGGGTGATAGCTATTCGGTTGGAGATACTGTTTTAACCAAATCAGTGTGATTGCATATTTGCATATTTGCAGACCATATTTACTTTTCTCCTCATATGAGAGAAGAAAGCAATGATACTAAAATAAAAATCACAACAAATAACCTTAAACGGAGTTCTGGAGGAAATTTCAGTTACAAAAAAATAGTAGTATAGTGCTACTTATGAATCTTATGATCACATTAATCGTACCGCTGTCGGTAAGCTGCGGCAAAGAAAAGTTTACTTCTTTTTTCTTTTCTTTTTTAACAAAAGCGTTGCAGAGGAAGGTTAGAGACGATTAAACAAGGCTGGAGAGTTTGTCCAATCGGCAGTTAAATAAATAGATATGGTTACCTTTTACTTCTTCGGCACAGGGAGAATCCTCGAATCCAACTGGCGGTTCAAACATTGGCACTCCACTTTCCGGGGACTTCAACTCAACACTTCCGGGTGTCGGAATCGAGTCCACACATTCTGACAGAAAGACACTATCACTCCCCGGGCTCACTGAGCGAAGCGAGTCATAACTCACTGCTTGCCCACTATTGGTTTCTAGCGTCAGGAAGTTATGGTCGATTTCGACCTTAATGGGATCAGTGAGGTCGACCCTCTCTGAGCAACTCTCAGTTCTTAGCTCTATATTATTCGGTCGAGAGATTGTCACCTCCTCCGAGCTGTGACTTTCAGATTCTTCCGGAGTGAGGGCGTTCGGCAAGGACTTCGTGTCCGAGCGACGTGCTTTTTTCTTCTTCTTCGTCTCTCTTGCTGACGGTGGACTGACGGGGGTCTGAACGGGGGTGCGCTCGAGCGACCAATCCTCAAGACGAAAACCTTCGTGCATTGCGGGACTCCGGACCATGCCAGGCGTTTCTGGAGTGGGCGGCGTTGATTGATAGACTGACACTGGCGTTGCGACCCTGGTGGGGCTGGTGGAACATTCTTTAATCAGCGGCTGCTTATGCTCAACACTACGCGATTTAGAAGATCGTTCTAAGGATTTCGACTTGGATTTCGAGTCAGGGCTTCTACTCCGGGACTTCGATTTACGGCCCATGGAAATCTTGAGAATTTCTCTTTTGCTCTCACTGTCTGGGGTTCGCCGCTTCTCGTGTTTCCTTACAGGCGAATACGTTCCGCGGATATCATCGCTCGAGGAGTCCGAATCATTATAAATTTTCCTCTCTGGCCTCTTGAACGGCGATCCGCCATTCCGGTCGAGAGAACCTGTCGAAGACTTTGTTGCTCCATGAGGAAGCGGAAGGGAGAGCCCATCCTTAACTTTTCTCCGGTCGAATGAGTTTTCAAAGCCGTAGCTTGCGGCGTCGGAGTCCAGAGACTTGACCTTCAGTTGAGCTGCCGGGCTCCGTTCGTGAACCTCAATGACGCAGTCGGCTGCGGCATTTGCATTATCGAAATACCTCGTGTATCGTTTCTCACCATCCTGGTTTCTGCTATTCGTTCGTTTTGTCACAGGTGGTGCAAGCTGAGGGGAGGGAAGTGGCCCACCCTTTACTTCTCGACCCAAATTTGCGCCAAGACTGTAGCTCCCCGAGCTACTGCTTCGAACTTCGTCTTCTTCGGACGACACTTTTGCTTCTTGGACCCGGGGTAACGGGTCCGGACATGGACTAGCGACCACGTCGACTCTTGACATAGACGGGCTTGAGATGGTTTCGTTCGATGCTTGCGTCTTCAGCGTACTGTACTTCGACGAGCTGCTATCCTTTCCCGGCAATGCTGTGGCAAAAGAGTCACTCGACAAAGTCGGGCTGCAGGATGCAACGTTGCAAACAGCCGTCTTGAAAGACTCGGAGTTTTTCGCCTTTTCTTCGCTAGAAGACGGTGTGGGGGCTCGATCAGAATCCGTATCTTTTTCTGTTATCGGGCAGTACGAGCTTTCAGAGTCGACTGAGACGTTCCAGTGGTGCTTGGAAGTGACCGTAATCGTACGCTTCGAGCGGACAGTTTCAACCCGCGGGCCATCCGACGACGTAACGTATGCCATATCCCCCACTTGAAATGACCGGGAAGAGGTCGGGGTTGATAGTACGGTGAACGAGTCCGACTCGGCACTGGCCTAGAAAGAAATAATCATGTCAGAGTGAAATAAAATAATACGGCACCTCGCAGAGTATTGTTTTGTGGAATGCCCTCTTCAGTTTCTATTAGGAAGTTCGTGCAAAAAGCAGGTCAAACATAGGTCAGGTAGTCTCAGTAGGAAAGTGTGTAATAGTTATTGGAATAGCGGCGGATATAGGGTAACATTTTCTTCCTTAAAACGTGCATAATCCAGGTTTTTGACAATAGTATTTTTACTGGCCTCATTCCACTTCACAAAAATGTTGCTTTTTTTTTATTTTTTTTTTTTTTAGTGTCTTGTCGATTTTTATTATTTTTTTCTCAGTAGCCTACGCGAGTCCACACTTTTCTTTGTATCGTTTTTTGCCCAGTAATTGAGATTGTTTCTTCACTCGGGCATGTGGAGAAATCTGGTTTAAGCTGAATGTTCTACAACATTTTTTGAAAATAAACACCCGTTAAGTAACCATTAACTTTCTTCGGTGTGCAGGAAATACCAAAAACAGAATCTGATCCGGTTTCAAAAGTTCGAAATGTTTACGGTGGTAATGCAGTCTCTCGAGTTGCTAAGCTACAAAGACGTCCATCCATTAACTTCTGATCTCTCGATACAATCTCCAGTACGGATAGAAACTCCCAAAAGATTGCTAACGCGCGGAAATCCAATAATGAACCCTTTTTAGAGCCAAGGAATTAAAAAGCTCTCCGTTAGATATAGAAGAATAGAAACCTGATACGACCCCTGCGCTTCAGCTGCCCACAGAAGAAATTGGGAACAGTATGACGAAAGGAACGACAAAGCAGAAGCGGATGCGATAGGAATAAAATTGGTCCAAAGAATCTAACTAGTAGGAGGCTCCTCTAGATGAGATAAACCTATTGGAAAAGCTGTAGCCATTACTTTTCTTTTGCGTGGAGGAGGATACAAGAGTATGGATAACACCCACTCATCAGATCAATTCATTTACCACGTCGGCAACAGATAATGAAAACTGAGAACTTTACGCAGACGGCTTCGCACGTAAGCATCAAGTGTTTCACGGTCGTCGTTTAATTCAACTAGTTTTGATAGTTTTCACACAGCAAACTCGGAGAAATCAAACGAGCACGAACCAATAAAATAACCCAGGTTTCAAGTCCTCAAGTTCCTAGCCGAAGATTGACGTTAGGGTGGGGGTGAGGTGTGCGTACGATTTACAATAGCTCCATTGAAACACAGTTTAACGTTCAGACAAACCACAAGCCGTCCCAACGACTTGCCCTTTCGACCCCTTTCATCGCGCTCTAACTATGGTGGTTTCTTCCGAAATAGTTTACAAGAGAAAGGGAGGAACAAATTTATATGCAACTTCCATTCATGGGGCTCTGAGAACACTTCCCGACAGAACGTGCCCTGGAGACTATGTGAAGACAATGCTGTCACGAATCAGTACATGATGGTATTTAAATAATCTTTACTCTTCTCTGTAGAAAAAAAATCTATCTTGCAGTATTTGCTACTGGGATTGATTTTGTCTCTAATGAGATAAGACTATCTCTAATTCGGATTAATCTTATCCCAGTAGATATAAAATGAATCCCAGTAGCAAATACTGCAGCTAACTTTTAACCTTACTCGGAGAAACTTTTTACAGTCTATGCAAAGTTTGATCAGAAGCTGGTATCCAGGAAACAGCAGGACGGTGATAAGTCTTTTTTATTTCCTTGTTCCTGCCAGTTTGGAGTGTTGCAGCTGTACAATGTAGCATTTCATTACATGCGAGCAAATACAGTCCAGTTCTATCACGAAACTTGATCGTTCGTAATTTCCGGTTTTTTCCCGCACTTTCAGCGACCTATCCAGCCAGGGCTGTCACAGCAAACGTCTTACTCACGATTTGACTATTTTTCGTCCTTCCCCAATCCAATTTATCCCTAACTCAATTTCTTCTTTTGACCATTAATTCCATTTAATTCAGTCCAACTGTAAATTTATAGAGTTTCGAAATTTCCGGTTCTCCAGATTCTGGCCGAACTATCGACCCGAGCCAAAAAATAATAGCATATCCTTATTTAAAAAGTTCTCTTTCTTCGGGCATTTTAGTCTGTTTTCCAATTCCGTTTCTCAAGTAAAAGAACTGACGTTCTCAAACCAAAACACGGTTTCAGGTCCAGGACGTTGTTTTACCGTGACACAGAACCCTTAATCATAAGATAAGAAAAGATAACATTTATTTACACCAACAGCCAAACGCCATTTGCAAATACATGAAACAAAAATAAGTCCTCCTAAGAACCTACCCCTATGGGCTAGAGCTACGCTACGGGACCTCACCAACTGTTTAATATTAATAAAACAAATATTCCCAATAACCCATATTTATCGGGCATTAAGGCTCGATCGTACCGGATTCCACCCGACCTATGACTCGATTTTCATTCCTTACTTTATTTATACCCTCTAGCTATTGCACCATCCTATCAATCTAGTCAGACATTTTTTCCATCGCTATGTTACTAATTTTATAAAAAGCTATAATTTGTATGGAAGGAAGTCGAGGTTTGCGTGTGAACTAAAAAAAAATCGCCTCACTACTAGATTCATTCATTCATTCATTTATTTGATTCCTTCAAAACTGAAGAGTATATAAAAAAAAGAGAACTTCATGTCACAAACACATCAGAAATAGTACACAAACAATTAACTGGCCGTTAAAACAAGCTATCATACTAAATCTACAATAAAATACAAATGATAACACAAAATAAAATAAAAAATAAACTAATCAGGGCACTTTTTTAGTGAAGAAAGGAAAAAGGTTGTGATGGACAAGAATGTTTTCAGCCTTTTTATGAAAGTTCTGAATTTTTCTGTTTAGAGTTTCCAGAGGATTCTTCACTTTAAAATTGGAAGTTAGATGAGAATTACTCGCAGAGATAGGGAAACCAAGAAGGAATTTTGAAAATTTGTAATAAGTAACTTTTAACGCAGAAAGTTCAGAAGGACGGAAAGAAGAAAAGAAAGCAGACGGAAAAAGAATATGAGGAAGTGCAACAGCCGTATAAATCGAACCGAGAACATCTCTGCGATACATACCCCGTAAACGAATAACAGCACCAAATGCTCTTCTTATTTTGTCTTGCACATGTTGAATAAGGATAAGTTTCCAATCCCTGGTATTGGAAGAATAAGGGATTCCAAGATACGTAACTTTCTCAACAGGGCTGAAAACAATCCCCCCACCACAATCCAGAGGGGCATTCAGTGTCGGCAAACTACTAATCACAAAATAATTACATTTTTCAGAACTAATTATTAGACCCTTCTTCCCCAGTTTAGACACTAGAATGTTAAAATTTTCAATTAACTTTTCCTTTGACCGACTTAAAATAATAATATCATCTGCATAAGCTAAAAACGTTACATCACGCGCAAAATGAATCAAAGAAGTTTTAAGCGACCGAAGACAGTCTGCCAAACATGCATTAAAAATATATGGAGATAAAATTCCACCTTGTCTAACGCCTTTTCCCACTGAAATTAAATTGGACAGAATTTTTGGGGAACGAAGTGCCACTTGAACGTTAAGTCCATTGTACCACGACCTTAAAACACGCACAACAGAACGAGGAATACCATTGTACACAAGTGATAAAAGAGCAGCCGCATGAGAAACGTTGTCAAAAGCACCTTTTATGTCTATCAGAAGCGTATACAGCGGTTGTCCACACGCTCGTGCATCATTGATTAAAGTGGAAAAAGTAGCGTGCGCATGATCGCAACCCATACCCCTTTGAAATCCAACCTGGTTTAACCCAGCATCAAGGCCTTCAAACATATTTTTAAAACACATTTCAAAAAGTTTACTGATAATACAACCCTTGGTTATTGGCCGATAAGAACCACAGGATTTTAAATCCTTCTTTCCATTTTTTAAAATAGGGGAGATCAAACCAATTTTAAAAGATGAGGGAACACGACCCACCGATAAAATTAAATTAAAGAAAGCAAGAAGAGTTAAAAGGAATGTTGGGGATACAAACTTGAGATGGTTTGAAAAAAGCCCATCACGGTCAGGCGATGATTGGAACTTCAATTTTTTTTTGGCCAAAAGTAAATCTTGATGTACAAGTACGTGGTCAGACGGAAAATCACTTAATATAGAGTCTAGCTCAGCTACGTCAGAGGGCAAATCATTAGAAGAAGACAGGGCAGACTTGAAATGTGTCTCCCATTCAGCAACAGACGGGACAGAATCCGGTGCAGGTTCACTTAAATGCTTAGTCCTACGTAGCGCTTTCCAAATTTTAAGCTTATCAATATCAGCATCACGAGACGCTTCTTCCATGAGGCAATTATTGTGTCGGCGAAGTTCAGCCTGGAAAATAGCCTTCTTCTCTTTCATCCACCGGAAGGAAAGTCCATCACGGGGTTTACCAAGTGCCTTCCATCGGACGTAAGCTAACTTAGCCTCATTGTTACTGTCACACAACGAAGAATTAAGTGACCAAAAAGGTTTTTCAGTCCCAACAACAACGGTCTTAGATTGAAAAACCTTTTTCGCCGAAACCCTTAGACAATGAACTAGCTGAAAATAAATACAATTTAACTCTAGGTCTATATCATTAGACGTAGCAGGAAATTCTGAAGGGATTTGAATTTTTGCCGTCATAAGATCAACTTCTCTTTGATAATCAAGCTTCAACGACTCATCCCAAACAATTCGGGAAAACTTAGCTTTTGCTGCTCTACCATTCTTTGAAATTTTCGGCACTGGAATGCGTAATGAAACAGGAAATGAAATAGGCATATGGTCGCTTACAGGAAAATCATCTACTACGAGGACATTTAATGGAAAATGCAGAGCTAAAAGCGCATCTATGAACTTGACCTTTTGCGAGGTATTTTGAGGTAAGAGAAAGCCTATCCTCCCAACCCTAGATCCCGATTTAGCAGACGATTTATCTTTGCTGTATAAGAAATTTTAAGTGACGCAAAATGTAAGAAATTTTGTTTGTTTGTTTGTCATTTTTGTTTGTTTGAGTTTGTGTCCCATTTTGTGTCATGAATTTGTCTGTTGTTGGGTTTTGTATGTTTGTGACTGGCCCTAGTTGGTCCTTAGTTCAATGAATAAATAAAATTTGATTTTTTTTTCTGGCAAAGCCCAAAAAGTTTAAGCCCCCCAAGCCCCCAGCGGACGACACTCGGGCAAACATCGGGTTGATTTTTTTTTTTGCAGAGTCACCGCGTGTAGGACATACCTGGAAGGACAAGCAATGCGCATCCGTCTCTGAAGTCCAGTGTCGGGTTACTTCAATGTCAGTTGCGACGACAACCGGCTCTCCTTTTGTCGGACTCCCCGTTCTCACAACAGTCGACTGCGATCCGTAATCGTCACCGGACGTCGAATCAAACGACTTCTGTGGAGGGAGCTTTAGCAGTCCGTCCGCTTCACTGGCCAGAACAGATGGTTCGTTGAAGTCAATAGGCGGCGATATTTCTGATCCGACAAAAAATTCTGCTTCACTGAAATTATCGCCATGGTCCTCAGCCTCATCGTCCGTAAATGTGGATCTCTCCGGGGATTCACTTACTCCCTAGAAAGTGGATAAGCTTGAGAGTAAGTACGGAGAAGATTCGTCTCTCTTATCTTCTGGGGGTGGGGAGTAGGAAAGATAAAAAGGAAAAAAAGGGACCTTCATTAAGTAGTGGGGGCAAAGGCTACTGGCCTTTTTGTTGCAGGCAACGAACTAACACCGTTGGTCGGAACTACAACTTTCTGCTGCGTATCTTTCGGCCAGTCGATACTGGTGGAGTTTTCTAAGGTCGAAATGTCGAGTTTTGTACAACCTTACAAAAAGCCAGGCCGTGAATTTTCAGTCCACTTTTCTCTGGGAGTAATAGGCGTACAACACTGTAAGCGGAAGGGTTTGAAGACATCCTGTAAATCTGTTTGTGCACTAGAAATGTGGAAGTGTGCATTCTCAATCGGTGAAATATACGACACAAATGGGTGTAGCCTACTGTCTTGATAACGGCAAAGTGCTAATTAATTGGAAAAGGAATAAAGTTATTAGGTTGTGAACGCTACCCCAGCCTGCTGAACTGAACTATACGGTACGCCTTATCAGAAAGTTTGGATATATCCAGACACAGAAGTAGTCATAAACGACCAG
Source organism: Branchinecta lindahli (assembly GCA_023053555.1). Lineage (NCBI taxonomy): Eukaryota > Metazoa > Arthropoda > Branchiopoda > Anostraca > Branchinectidae > Branchinecta > Branchinecta lindahli. The sequence continues at coordinate 5,501,292 of JAKZAO010000007.1, read as the reverse complement.
AATACCTGGCTTGATTTTTTTTTTACTTTTACTTTACTGGAGGTGGAAAAAGCGACGGTGAAAAATCAGCTAAGATTCCAGGAAAACTTCCCGGCTCGCGTGTCCAGAGCTTAAAGGAACAGTAAACTTGACTACGCAACTTTCGGCCATCGAATCGCCCGGGGGGGGGGCTTAGATAAATATACAGGGTCTTATTGACGACAGGCCCCCCTTCTTTGTTATCTCGAACCGTCTCGAACCCCCTCCTTCGTGTTCCAAAAGCTAGCTGGCAGGCCCTTGCCCCTTATGCACTTATGTACTGTAAAAGTTCGCCTTTTTACATGTAGACCACAGAGAAACGACCTCCCCGACAAGACGCCCGGGGTTCGATTCCTAGTCGCGGCACACAAACCTTTTGCTTTTGCAAACCTTTTGCTCATAGTCGAATTCTCGGAAACTGCCCGGAAACTGCAATGGTCGTAACGAGAATTTTTCTTACTCTCAATATCGACTCAGGGTACATTCTTGATATGTTAGCTAGCTCCCCGAGTCAAGTTTGAATCAAGTTTTCTGTTCCTTTAAGATCCAAATGATTCTGTTGTAGCTCCAGAAACGCTGAAATCACCAAGCTTTATTCCTGGCACTCTTTCCTAACTAAAGGAAAACTGGATAAATTATACAATGTTTCTCCTGCCATTTTGACCACGTGACGCAAGAAGGGGTTGACAAGCAGCAACTGGGAAAGTTTTTTTTCCAGATGACACTGGCACCTCATACCTTTCCAATTCGTGCGATTGACCAATAAAGCTTTTTACTTAGACTACCAAGGCCCATTCTTAGGTTCAGCGACGGCAGAGAGTAACGCTTTACAAGCTTTACAAAGGGTTTACATTAAATTGTCCTTGTCTTGATACATTGAGTTGGAACATTTATTGGGTGATTGAGTCTCAATGAATTTTTAACAATTGCTAGTTAGTACACTAGAAAAAGTATTATTGGCAGAAAGAGCTGCCAATAAGAGGCAAGTGATAGTTCTATAATGTTGGCTTTTCAATCGATGAATGAATGGCTTCGATCAGCAATGAATCAGCAACGAAACCATAGTAGATTGCTTAACTGAATAAAAGGCGTTTTTCCGCAGCATATTTGTGTCCCACACATTTTGAATTTTTGATTCGAAAACAATAGTGTGTGTCGCACACTCGACCTACAAGTTAAAAATCGCGGAAATGTTGTTTTGACTTTGTTTTTAGCAGTCGTTTCAAATGCGAGAAAATAGAAATAAAATCTAGATAACATTACAACAAATAGCATTTTAGATTTGCGCCTCTGTCATTCTACACTAGAAGGATTGTCGTGTTATATCGATCTACATGGCGAAATTATTCATTTTATTATTTGAGCTTTAATTGTCGCTAAATTTGCAATTACCCCCAAATTCGAGCCACAAAATCCAGAACAACCCCGTGAGTTGTTTGTCAAATTTGAGCAACAGTATGAGCCCCAAAAACCTTTTTGGTCGCGTAAATAAACATGTGGGCCACACAAACCATCGAGGAAACTGTGTTTTTGAGCCACATCATCTTTGTCGGATCACGGAAAAACGCCTCTAAATCACTGTTTTGTCAATCTCTCTATTAACTTTACCATGTAAATTCTGTAAGCGGTATAACGTTGAATGTATTACATTTGACCCTCTTACAAAAAGTTACATGGTCTCCCTTTAAGCTAATTACAAACACAGTCCGATAAAACGAAAAAGTCAGGATCCCTGTTCTTTTGGTTTTCTTCTTCTTTTTCCTTAAGTCAGGATCCCTTTTTTTATTTCAGTAAAAAAAAACGGCTCCTACTCCAATGTTTAATTCACCGGGAAGATTTCACATGCGAAAATACAGATACGAACTTCGCGTCACTACGGGGAAAGCTGGAATGCGACGCGTCAAATTTTGAAGCAAAGGAGGAAATTCGTATCAGGCTGCGGAAATCGGACTGTGAGTCCGATCTCAGCACCTTGAAGGTCAGCTTAAAGGCTTAGAGAAAACAACCCCATTCCTTCACTTTTCTTTTGATATTTTGTTTTCCTTGGTGACACACTTGACTGTCTAAACGGGCCCGTGTCTGGAGAGTAGGGAACGGCTCTAGTGACTGGCTCAAGGCTCACTGGGTAGGAAATTCCTACAGACAACTCAGGGGATTGGCGGTGCAACAGGGGGAAATTAGGCTGGCTTGTGACGTCGCCGGTAACTCGAATACAAAAAAATGGTTTTAGACTCTGGTTTAAGTGATTCATCTTCGCCGGGCAATCTTTTCGGATCCGCGGCAACTCCCCTAAAATGTCTCCCATGCCTCCTACCTTTCTCACAAGAATGGCTCCCTCCGAATATGCTTTCGTCAACTTGTTCGGCCTTTTTTCCGTTTCCGGCGTCGAATCAAGCATATATTCCTCAGATCTCGTTCTCTCCCCGTTGAAGTCGAAATTGTAGACTTCCATGTAATAAACGTCATTCTGAGGAGGATCGGAATTGACGGCAGATAAAGACTTAATCAATTTACGGGGCTTCAAAAGCTCGAGTGTAGTTTGTGAGCCGCGACTTTCCATCCGGATCTGAAAGAGGAGTTCAGGAGATTAGTGGGGAAAAGATGAAGAATTCAGAGGGGTGAGGAAGAAATGAAACAGACGATAGTTGACTATCAAGCAGGTAGGCGATTAATTGGAATGTCACTATCTACTGATTTTCGGGCATCCGTTGACAGTTGTCGAAGAGGAAACCGTTGCAACTTTCTCGGAGAGGTTGCGAGGGGGATCGTGGAGTTCCGAGAGTTAAAAATTCTGGCAAATATGTAGTAAAACAAATTAAGACGCATAGCAGATTTGGATAAAAATTACTTGAGTAATCCAATTACAATTTTTATCGGTAGAATTTAGTAAAAACAACCGGTTAAGCATTTAAGCATAAACTATTTACTTCTAGTATTTACTCTTAAGTAACATAAAGTATCGCCTTAACCGAACATTTTGAAAACTCCGCCACAGAATAACCCCACAGTTTTCAAAGAGTGGTTAATTCAGACATGCGTTTTTAGTGGAGCGTTCATTTATGAACAATCCACTCTTGCGAGCGCTGTGGCAGCTTTCGGTTTTCGGTTTACAGTTTTCACCGTTCTTCGTGGAGCGTTCTTCGTTAACCAGTACATGTATCAAGTTCAAACTTGGAACACTAGTGGGTATTGGGGTCTAAATGCGCCTTCTGCCTCCCCCCCCCCGCACACCAACCCGGTTCAGGGGCAATTGGGCCCGGATTGCCCAGTGAACAATTTTCATAACTTGGCCAGAGCTGGACACAGGACGATGAAATTCCTTGTATTTGTGGATCCTAGGGCTCCCCATGTTCATGAACTGGACCCAGATTTCCCAAGAGTTAAGTTCGTGACAGGAATCTAAATGAGCCACGTTGAAACTTGGTAGGCTTGTGAGCATTGGAGTCTTTGTTTGGTTTTTGGGGGTCCCATATTCCAATCCCACTTGGTTCAGGGGCAATTGGGCCCAGATTGCCCATTTTTTTGTGTTTTTACCTTGACAATATCTGGAGATAGGACGATGAAATTCCTTGTGCTGTTAAATCTTAGGGTTGGGAATATATACGTGGAGTTGCACAACCCTCCCACCCTCCACGTTCATGGGCAAGTAGGCCCGAAATTGCCCACGAGTTAAGTTTTTGACCCGTGACTGGACTCAAAAGCGAAGTTTGTATACTTGAGGATATATAGGTCCAGATACGCATTTTGGTAGGTGCCGATTCCCCCCCAGCCTCCCGATCATGGGCAGGTGGGCCCAGATTTCCCATGAGTTAAATTTGTCTATGACAGGTCTCAAGTTCAGCTTTTGTATACTTGTGGAGTATAGATGTGGACTTTGGTGTAACAGCAACAGATATGACCACGCGACGTACTTCAGTCCTTGAAAAGTTGGAAACTGGACTGTTTTGTCATATGATTCTTAATGAAGTTGTGACGAATTAGGCTGCTACGATTTGGTTTATTGCACTTGTTATTACCCTGCTAACTGAAAAGAGGGTTAAAGGGTCGGACTGGCTGGCAAGACATTCAGAACTGAACTTGAAACCGTTCTTGTGAGATCTTCAAGATCTCTTTGGATTTCTACTTGCGATTTGTTTACATTAAAAGCTCTTGAATTGGAATGACTTCAAATTTCGTTATTTCACTACTTGTTTGGTTATTCGGGGTGTGAAATGTCTTGGTTCTAACGCCGTTTGCATATTAGATGTGATAAACATTTTACTTTCACACTCAACGTTTAAGCGCTTGTTCTGTTAACTATCTTCTTTCATGGGCCTAAAGGGCCTAAATAATTGTCTCAAGTACGAATCAGCTGAACGAAATTGATGTAACAGGTGATTTAATAACCATTCGTGACTAGTTACAACACATCAACTATTCCTCTTCACTTCAGTGATCTATTCTGTACTTTTTAACTCGGTTATTTTACAAAGCTAATAGGCATTTAGCATACTACCAAAAAGCAGCAGGAATTCCAGAATAAGAATGAATAAATGACAGAAATGAGTCCCAAAAGCAATTAACTTGATAACTAGAACAGACCAGAAAACGCATTCCTTTTGTCTAAGAAACTGACAATTTAAAAGAAAAGAGAATTTCATGGATCCGCGTCGGATGTTTCAAAGAGTAATTTCGTATGTCTGGTTCCACTCTGGGTCTTTGTCTGGACTGGAGTTTACTTTTCTAATAGAGTGGGCTCATTTCCAAGTAAAAGAAGTTAACAAACCGGCTCAATTCAGACACTTCAGCCAACTTAAAGCACAGATGACACAATAAATTCGTGTTTCTCTCAAGGCTTACATGCTTTTCGAAACTATCTTCCAATTTTAAAGCTAAATCATATCCTCTAGGATCAGGAGAAGAAACGCTTTTAACCCAGGTTCAACTGCTGGGTTGTGACGATGTGATTTTTTTGCTTGATTTTTCGAAAGACAGTATCGCATGAATGTTCATAACGCAATTCACACATAACACCCAACTGGGCCTTGGGGAGGAGACAACAAAACCCTGAGAAAAATGGCCTCGAACCAATATATGTCAACAACCAGTTTAAACGGGTTAGTTTACCCAGAATAAGTTTTGTATCTGTCTTCATCTATCCTAGGATTAAAACGATTTCTTTCAGAAAAAGGTAGAGTTTTTTTAGACTGAAAATAATAACTTATTTTATCCGTTTAAAAACATATGCGTTTTCTCTGGATAGTTGACATTTTTCAAAGCATCCGACACGGCAACAAAACGTTTTGCGTCGGTTTTTGCACGATTTGTGTCGTAGAAGAATTGTAACCAGGGGTTACAGTCGTGGAGCAGGTGTTGGCTATAACCCTGACAGATCATGAAGACAAATCCCCAATCGCAAGCGAAGGTACCGTTAGTTCGTTCCATTTCCCTCCCTCGTGCCCGCTTTCTTCTGAACTAGTACCCTTTTCAGGGCAAACTGAAAAAAAAGTCCAAAAAAGTCTGAGCCTTGTTCGTTGACAAAGCTGACAGTACGTAGCATGTCTAGTTAGTCGGAACCTTGTTCGTTAATGAGGTTGACTTTGTTGAAACAAGGCTCCGAACGTTGAAATGCATTCACCCCATGTTTCACTCAGTTCGAAAAAACGCGCCGCGTCTCCGGGAATAATTCGGTTAAACTCACTTTCGGAATGAAGGGGAAAAATTTGTCTGTAAACAAGAAAAATACACATCACTGTAGGAAAATAGAAATCTTGGGCAAATCCGTATTGTAACAGACAATCAAATACATAGAATCAAACAATCGAAATATCGAAGTTGTAGCTGGTTTTCTTCTTTAAAATGATATAAGTATTAGTCCGGGCGCCACCGAATCGTATCTCGCTTATTTCTGAGTTGAGGTGATCAGAGAGACACAGTCAGTTTGAGGATAGTTTCCGACTATATCGACCATGCTGAATCCGATTATGGGTGGTGGCAAAGCTGCAGATGACGGCTTGACCTTGTAAAAGCTAAAAAACACCGATTTTAGGCCTATAAAATGTGTCCTCACGGTTTATTTTTTTTCTAAGGTTGTACTAGTCCATTTTAGTTGTATTGCATCTCATTTTATTCCTAATAGTGCCGTCGATTAGAATATGTTTGGTTTTTTCCAATATCTCGTATAGCTCTTGAGTTATAGGCTAATACGCACGAATTTTCCCTGAAAATCTCAAAATTCGAAGATTTATTTCCAGGTTAAGCACGTATTTCGTAGCTCAATGTATTTTTAGGATTTTTCATACTTTACCAGAATTTGCCCTGGGTACTGAGCTTCAGTTTGCCGTACAGTTCGAAGCTCTAACTCGTATGGGAAGCCGCATAGAATTAAAAAAAAAAGTATAGGCCAAAATCGTATATGAAAATACGTTTTTTCAAGACTGTGATGTGGCACAGTTTTCCAGGTTAGAATTTAGCGTAGAATGTGAATATGAACTTTACTTTTCAATCCGAATTCAATTTCAGCTTTTTATAGGCCATTTGTTTTGCTTCTCCGACTTGTGACCAAATATCGCAGGTAAGTCATTCAGGAAGAAGGAGACGAAATGATAAAACAGCTTCGGAATTCTATAAAAACAAAACTTATCACTGCCTGTTTTGTGAGATATAGTAATGATTGATAATCTGATTGATTGTAACTCTGGTCCTGAGTAATCTTGAGGTTGGTAGCATTTTGGTTGTGTACTGGTTGTCTATAATTTAAATGACAGGCTGTACTATTTGAGCTGGTAACAAGAACTGAAATGTCATGTCCAAACAAGTTATAAGATGAGAAACTGTCATATTGCTGGAAATAGTTTAACATAAAGTTATTGTTAATAAAGCAGGTCAGAGTCAAGTGTCGGTTACTATGTTCAGACTATGTCAGTCTGTACAGTACAGTCTACTACAAATTCCTGAATTTTGTATACCCTAGGCTATGCCGGCACATGCCAAATGCTGGGTATATCTAGATTCTAGTGGCAATTCCTAGGCTATGCCTGATCCTGGTTACACCTTGCAAAATGCAGGATACTCTAAACTGATAAAGTATTTATGAACAACCAATAAAAATTCAGTTATAGTGTGGGGTACTACTGGGGTACTAACAGGTATCCAGCATTTGAAAAAGGGTATCCAGAGTTAGGCACAGGCTGTGCCAAACCCTAAATATACCCAGCATTTGGCAATAGTTCTAAAAAATCAGGGGTTTGCAGTTGAGCGGTTCAGTGAACATTTCTGACATATGTATATAGGCCAAAATTTGTCGACACAGCTGAATAGCATATTAGCCTTAAGTTTTTGCCGCCCGCTTAACATTGAAACTGTCCTGTGATGCGATGATAGGAATTGTAGCAGTTCATTAATATTATTAGTTTTGCTACTTTTTGTCGACAAGGATATTTTAAATTTATTCTAATCAAGTTTATTTTGTACTGTTGCAGTTAACAGAACTGTGCAGGCACTAGTTGTTTCTGACAAAGGCCTGGGGATTCAAAGCCAAGTTGGCAGGACTTGTAACTCCTAAGAGAAAATTAAAGAAACATGACAACATAACCATCTGCACCAAAAAAAGAGAGAATGGCTTGAAAGTGAACTGGGAACTAAACTAAGCCTCCTGTACTTAGTCAAACTGCAGCTACCATTCTGCTTAGTTTAATAAATAGGAAGACTAGCCTACTGGCAGAATCATTATAGTCAACATTAAAAATAAAGCAATGGGTAATGGCTTTTGTGTTAAAGTGGAAAATCAAACCATGTGCCGACAACAGTTTCTGAAATTTTTGTTTTTCTAGGTCAGCAATGGAAAAGCTGACGGAAAAACAGCTGCGCTTCATGCTTAGTCCACAAAAGACAAAGACTATTGATTTTTCCTTCTGCATTATTTGCAAAACCACAAAAAGAATGAGAAGTTGCACAAGGTTTCAGACATTAGTCGAATTACAAGTGTTCTTGAAGTCAGATGCAAATGCAACTTAGCGTACAGAGCGTTGAAAAGACAATGCAGAGAACCAGATTTTCACGAGAAAAAGCACAAGTGGCACAAAGTCTGTTGCAAAAAGTTTCTCCGCTGCAAGAACCAACATAAAATAGCTGATCACGCATCAGCTACTGAACAGACCATTCAGCTTCCACCAGCATTGCCAGGCAGGACTCGGTCAAAAGTTGGTGATGGTGAGTTTGACTACAAAACCTGCTGCTTATTCTGTAGTAAGACGGGAAGTACAAAGAATAAAAAACTGAAAGTGTATCAAATTCGCACACTTGATAGACAGAATAAAGTGCTTCAGCAAGAAAGAACTGTGGCAAACAAATCCTGCAGTTCTTGCCAGGTGTAAAGACAAAGACCTTATTGCTCTTGAAGCAAAATACCACCAACATTGTATTTTGAAGTTTCTGAGCAGTAGACCAGACAGTGACAATGCAGTCTGTATCAGAGCTGCCATTTGCAGTGATACGTTAGAAGACATTCATCCAAAGTTCTTAAGTGGAAGGATCTATACCACTAAGGACTTAACTGTGCTATTTGGTGATTATTTGAAAAAGTCTGGTTTAGAATGGAAGACAGTGATATGTTGCTCCTCAAGAGGAAACTCAAGAATAGACTTGGCAGGAATTTGCGGGTGGATCGCAGATCTGGGAAACACAACTTTTTTTACCTTAAAGACTCTGTAAATGCTGGAGATATGACTAGACAGATTGCAGGGTTAATAGAAAGTGTTAATGATTCTTCAGTGCTGATCGAATCTGACTCAAGTGAAAGTGAGAGCATTTCTGGGTCTAGTAGTGATGTCAGTGATATTGACAACAGTGACAATGACACAAATGGTCTGAGTATCAATTTAGATGAAAGAGTCGATGTCCCCATGGGAAGTTGTGCAGATGCATACAATGTAGATGCTGAACTGCTTACTAGGTTTACAAGGAGCCGACAGAGGTCAGGCTCAAGCAGAGCTTCTAGTGTCTATGACCACGACGATAAGAGGAGCTTTTACTATGTCATGAAGAGACTAAAAACTCAGATTTGTGAAAAGGTCAGTCAATTCAGGAAGCGAGAATCGGACATTGAGCTGTCAGTCGAATTTGAAAATTCGATGGTTCCTCCTATGTTATTTAATGCATTAGCATTCCTGTTTAGTGATATTGTTGAGCCACCAACTGACCTGAATACCAGGTATAGTGTACCTGCTGCTGTAGAAGAAAAAGTGGTGAATTTGGCTCAGGATATCTTGTTCCAGCTGGAACAAGAGACTTTAACAGTTTGCCCCCAACAGATGGTGCTTTCATGTACCACGTCAAAAGAGTAATACTTCAGTGGAGCGTTATTCTTCAGGCTGTGATCCCTAAGCCCTACGTTTTCAATCCACTGACTTCGGCTGGTCACACCACGACACTTTGGGAGTAGATCCAGTGACTTCAGCGATGACGCCCTGGCCTCCATCTGTCAGCAAGCCTCCAGCATTCTTCTGCTGTAAAACTGTATGCGGACGAAAGTGCCCTTGTTTGGGTTTAAAGCGGTGTGATATTCTTTGCTCGTGTGCTGGGCGATGTGGTGCCGACAGCGAAGACTCAGACGAGTGTTAGCCGGACTGAAGTATTGCTCTATTGACGTGGTACATGAAAGCACCATCTGTTGGTGGTCGTTTTACTTATATTTTTTAGCAGTTCATAGTCCATACATTTGTATTTGAACATAAATGTTTAGTACGTCATATACCACACTTTTATCATATAGCGGTTTCAACTACAGTTTCTCTCGAGCGTGGTGCTCCCGGGTGGGTATAATAACCTACAGAGCGCCTTGTGAGCTCGTTATAGTCTCGATTGTCATGAACAGTTGTAAACAAATTAGTTTTATTGCATTTCAAAGAGCCTGTAACAACTGACGTTCAGATACGGGGCCCAAACCAATACTTCCGTTAGATTCGTGGTCAAAAATTGGCCTAGAAACATGTCTGGCACTACCATTTCTAAGAAAAAATAATTGGCCTACAAATAAGTAATTAGCCTATAGCAGTCTAAGGTAATGTCTAATTGAAAAGTTACGTATATATTTGAATTCTACGCTAAATTCTAGCATAGAAAACAGTGTCACATTACTATTTTGCAAAAATGTATTTTTGCATACATTTTTGGCCTATACTTTTTCAAAAAATTTTGCGCGACTTCACATAAGAGCTAGAGCATGGAACTTTACGTCAATGTGAAGCTCAATACTCAATGCAAATTCTGGTAAAATATAAAAAATTCTAAAAATATTTTAGATTACGAAATACGCTTTTTACCTGGAAATAAATCTTTGAGTTTTCAGATTTTCAGGGAAAATTTATGAATATGAGCCTATAACTCTGGAACCACATAAGATTTTGGAAAAAACAAAACTTATTCTAAGAGGCAATACTATTAGAAATAAAATGAGATGCCATACAACTAAAATGAACTAGTACAACCTTAGAAAAAAAATTAACAGTGAGGACACATTTTATAGGCCTAAAATCGGTGTTTTTTTTATTTTACAAGGTCAAGCCGTCATCTGCAGCTTTGCCACCACCCATATTCGGATTCAGCATGGTCGATATAGTCGGAAACTATCGTCAAACTGACTGTGTCTCTCTGATCACCTACTTGTCACATTTTATGGGTCTGGCGCCCGGACTATATAAGATCATGAAGGATCTGATGGAAGGCGAATGGAAATATTTAGAGCTACGTTGTGGTACCGCTTGTTCAATACACCTATCCTAAAATTCACCGAAACAAAGTCAGTCAGATAGCCGGCTACCGCAATGTCAAGAATTTCACAATTGGCATGCAGGATTTCGGGTCATATTTGTATAAAAAAAATAAAACTAACCAAGAAGTCGCGTTGTAAGATCAAACCGCGATCTAGAAAGCGAAAAAGCAGGCTGTAGCCTACGTCATAACGAATTTTAGAACCGGAGTACGGTACCGCGGTCTCGCCTGCGGCAAGGCAAATTTTGGCAAAAACCAATTCGCTGGCTTTTAAGCACCTACCTTATTTCTTCTGGGTGCAGGAGATGGCGAAGTGGTTTTCCTTGAACTCGACGAGTCGGTCTGGGTAGCCTGAGTTTTCATGGACGCTCTCTTCAATTTTTCTGAAAGACACCATTTTCTTCAGTTTCTTAAAATGGCGCATCCACAAAACAAAGCAACTAGTAAATCAGTAAAGCCTATCCCCGGAGGAGCGTCTTCATATCGACAAGAGAACAACTGTGCCAAAATCCTTCCTGCCGAGCAAGTGTCAGTTTTTGTTTAGCCTCACGAATGAAGGAATTAATTTATTACGCACTGCCCTAGGGCATAAGTGCAGTAGGCCTATAACAGTAAAAAGAAAACGTAAGAAAACACTAAACAAAAATACACACAAAAATACACACAACATCAGCTGCGGCCGGTTTGTCCTAACGGCTAGGCTGGCTTTGAAAGTCCAGCCCCGTAACCGCTGTTTTAGTCCTTGACAAATTTCTGGGATTTCAAAACGTAGTGACGGACAAGTTGACCTATGTAAAGACTGCCCGTCCATCTCTCTGTCTGTTAGCACGGTAAACCTCTTGAGGTATTTTGTTCAGATTTGGTGTGAGGGACCTTTGGGTCAAAGTCGTTCGGAGATGGGCCCTGTAGCCCTATATTTAGGGTTGGGTGGATGGGTGTGATGTAAATTTAAGGCTTGCAAAACATATTTTTGCAAGATAAAGACTATTGATCTACGGGTTAGAAGACATACTGATTTTCAGAACTTCAAAACATGGACGATCGGAAATCCAGCGTCGTTTATAGTTTGGCGCTTTCCTAGAAACTGTCCCGGTCCTCTTTTCTCTCCCGCAGCGAAGCCAAAGTCGAAAAGTGAAGGCGAAATCGCTTTCAGTGGGAACTTAGCTTAACTATCAGAAGTTGCAGAGGCTTGGATTTGGAGCAAATGGAACATCTCGACAAGGAAAAGAAACTTTCTCGTATTGATTTCGTAGCGTCGGTGCCTCCAGCGAACGAATACTAGTTGGAAAAGCTTGTCAACATTAATGTTTCAGAAAGAGTAAGTGCTCTTGAAATAATAATAACTAAAGGAGGAAGGGACTTAAGATTGACTAGAAAAAAATGCTTGTATTATTGCTGTTGGGCTGAACTCCTTCAAAAGCAGCAGACAACTACAATCAAGCAGACGACACTTCCATTTCATACCATTCAGATTTAATCATAAAAACGTTCTGACAGTGCTATTAATGGCTCGCAACAAGTTTTTCAGGATTTGTTCTTTTTCGCAATAAGCTATACCATCTTCTTCTCCCTATTTCTAGCGAAACTTTTCCCTAATGCCTGGCATGACGTCGAAGAGCATACTCGAGCTGAAGAAAACGGTAACAATGGAGAACAGGGATATGGGGAAGAAAAGTTTTACTGACCTTTGTCGGCTCACGGAGGCTATGGAGCATCATGAGCGTTATTTGGGGTAAGGGTTTTCTTGCTCTTTATATTGAGTTTCGGAGTGATAATTTTTTTTTTCCGCCATGGCCTCAAGGATTTTCGGAACACATTTATTCATTCATCCATCCCTTGAATAACGAGCGACGATCCCAATTTTGGCCTGTAGCCCCATCAAATCATATACGCTGGGCTTACCTAGCAGTAAGGCCCTGGCGATGAGTGGCGAAAGTGCCGCCGACTCTGCCAGCTTGCGGAAGACTTCCTCAGGCGGTGATTTTCTGCCATCTAGCAGCCTTTCCCCCACTCCAGCAAGGCTGCTCTGGGACAGGTGATCCTGGAGCGACGCCACGGGGCTGTTGTGGACGGATGAGTAGGTTGCGTCAAAACTGACATGCTTGGCACGCCTCTCGTCTATACTGTCGGGGCTTTGGAGCTGGCGTCGCAGGGCCTTGAATAAATGATATCCTGTGATGAACGAAAAACAGTCTACAAAGGGAGCATATGTGACCCTATTTCCGTCTCAGGGCCAACAGATAAGAGAAAATTACTTGCGTACACACTGCCTTCGGTTGTTGAAGATAGCCTCGAGTGCACTGTCAGATGTTTCATAACAGATAACACAAGGATGCGCAGTTTCAACTGACAACATTTGGGATGTAATCTATTTTGATTTCGAAAATAATATTTATTAAATGTTATGCAAGACAAGCATTACCAGGAAGAGCCGAAAAAACGTCAAAAAGCATCTATTGACTTTTTTGTTTGTCGCCATGATATCGAAAACTTCTTATGTTTTCTGTTATGAAACTTCGGACAGTGTGATAATCTTCTATAATGATCGTGAGCTTGAGCATCTTATACGCTTCTTATGCATTTCGTCAGAGCGTTTAAATTATTACTGGGAGCAGTCCAGAAAAAAAAAATTACGTAGAAAATGATCCGTGTTGTCACCTCTGAGAAAAAAAAGTTCACAGAGAAAATACAAAACTTCTTTTCTAGCTACAAAGACAACTGAGTGATTTTTACAGTCATGGTTCGCATAGCAAGCTAACCGAGTTTTTATGGCACTTGCCTTCCGGCCAAGTGCCATATACCGATCACTTTTCCGTCGGTCGGTCGGTCGGTCGGTCGGTCGGTCGGTCGGTCGGTCGGTCGGTCGGTCGGTCGGTCAGTCCGGTGATCGCGAGTTAGGGTACTTCCAGATGTGCTAGGACGATGAAACTTGGCAGGCGTATTAGGGGCCCGACCAAACTAACTTGCAAATAGTCACTTCCCCGATCCGACCACCGTGGAGGGAGAAGAGGGCGGGGGAATCATGAAAATTTAGTAGTTTTTGTAAAAGCCCTACCCCTTTCTTCACACTAGTAGGTCTGCGCGCGGCGTGACGTCACTCTATGCATCGGATCACTCTGTTAACATTGGAAAGAGCTAGTGCATTCGAGGGTCAAAGGGGTTTGTATATGTGGTGCAGTGCGGGGGAATATGGAAAATTGAGTGTTGTGTAACTTTCGAACGGGTGATCGGATTGGGATGAAACTTAGTACCTGAATGAATGACATATCTCTGATGTTCCATTTGAAGTCCGAACCGGATTCGACAGCTATGGGAGAGTTGGGGTGGGGGAGATCGGAAATTTCGAGAAACGGTTAAAATGGAGGGATCGGAGTAAAACTTGCTGGGAAGAACAATAATCTGCTCCAGATAAATCGGTTACACGTTTGGACTGGACCCGGACACTTGGGGGGGGGGATGGAGGGGAGTTTCTCGGAATTCTGGTGATGACGGTTTTTGGGATTTTCACGACGAAACTTGGGAGGCGTATCAGGGACCCGATCAAACTGACTTGTAAATAAAAATTCACTCGATCCGATAGTCGTGGGGGGATCGGAGGGAGTGGGAATCCGGAATATTTAGCCATGCGTAACTTTGGAATGGGTGATCGGATTGGAGTGAAATTTAATAACTGAACAGAGGGCGTGCCTGCGGTGATCTTTTTCATGTCCGGACCGGATCCGACAACAATTGGGGGGGGGGAATACGTGACCGGATTGGACTGGAGAGATCGGGATGGAACTTTGTGGGAATAACAAACAAGTCCAAAACCGAACCGGATTGGCTCCGGCGACTGTGGGGGGAGTTTGAGGGGCGGGTCCGGAATTCCGGTGATCGCGAGTTAAGGTACTTCCAGATGTGCTAGGACGATGAAATTTGGCTGGAATATTAGAAATTGGACAAGGTTGGCTTAGAAATCGCCACTTTTCAAATCTGACCATTCCTTAAAGTACTAATCATGACCGCAAATTAATAAAAATACTTTTAAGCAAAATATGCATTTCCATGATCCCCATGAGCCCATTATCATTTTTGCTTCAAGGGTTTTGCTTTCAAATAAATTTCTAGCTCCCTTAAAGTGTCATCTTAACCGCAAGGTCGAAAAGTACTTTTTATCAAACGATACATCTCAACCCATGATCATTTGTGCCACAAGGGTTTTGCAAAAAAAAAAATTCTAGCACCCTTAAAGTGCGCATTTTACCGCATTAGTGAAAAAAAATACTTTTGATCATACGTATATATCAATGATCCCTAAGAGCCTGCTATCGTTTTTGCCTCAAGGATCTTGCTTACAGATGAATTTGTAGTGCCTTTTGCATCATCACAGCCAAGTTCAACGATAAAATACTTTTTCTCTAGCTCCCTTAAATTGCGCATCTGAACCGCACAGTCGAAAATTACTTTTGATCAAATAATACATCTCAACCCATGCAAGTGCCATATGAGCTTACAGCTCTTGTTTTTTCAGTCGCCTGCATCGCTCACCCAAAAGTCAACATTTTCCAAGGCAAACGCATGCTGAGAGACAGAAACGCAATCCCAGCGAACCAAGGGACACCCGTTGGATAGCTAACAAAAACTTGTTTCGCCTACAGAAACACCTGCTCCATTTGCTTAGAATGCCAACCTTCACAGACAACCAAAGGATTTTTAAAAATTCTACGGCAGGGGAAGGGGAGGACATTCCGGGGCACCCGAATGGTTCTCAGAAGAAATAGACTACTAGTGTCTAAACAATGGGGCGCTCGAACAATGACATTCTCTTATCCAAATAGCTTCTAGGAACCGGAAAAGCTTCAATGTAACGAGGAAGACAATTTTTGCCGGGCAGTGAACGCATTGAAGTTGGATTCTCAAAGGGTCCGTTGCCAAATTAGGATGCGATTATTCAACTAAATGCATTGAGCTAAGCTGTCAACGCTGTAGTGAACGTTCTAAAAGTTGGTTCTCACAGGGTAAACTGCGAAACTCGGATGAAATTCTTCACAAACAGTCGTTTAAGCTGAGTAGTCAAATCCAGTTTTCCGGATACACGTACTGGCTGCAGGCGTCTGGCCACCTTTCAGCTCTGATTGGAAAAGTTCGCTTCGCTGGAAGATCGACGAGTGAGAAAAATAAACACTGTTTTATACACCTTTGACACCCAATTCTGCTACTTATACTTCAATTCTGTCTTTTAACTCTCACCACAACGAAACAGCATTGTCGCGGAAGTCAACGTCTCGTCCATCGCTGCTAGGCTAAGACGCACGGTGAATTTCCCCAGGAGTGTGTGTTGCGCGCCTTGTCACAAAATAGATTTACACCAGGCAGGATATGGTTTATGTATATTCTCATAAACAGTACCCGCCAACAATAACGTCCAAATAAAGTCTAAGGGAACCCTCAGCACCCCTTCCTGGATTCCCGAAAAAAGTCGCAAGCTTCCAGTCCCTCTAACAAGATAACCCACTCAAGGAGAACCCCTCTTACCAGATTAGACAGATCCGGCGTGTTGGGATTTGTGTATGCTATTCGCCCGCCATAGCTGAATGGCGTTGTTGATGCACTAGCTGTCTTCGTAGATAAACAAGGAGACTGGAACCCATTCGAGCTGTTACTTCTGTAAACAAATAAATAATATCAGAACAAGCGAATTAGAAGGGTTATGGGACAAGAAAAATAAGAAGAATAGAAAGTAGTTTTCCACGGTTTGTTCTGCGCATCTCGATTGTTGTCCCACATTGTTGGTTACGCTTTCTATACCGTCCCTAACAACAAGCAGACGACTCGCCAGGATGGAAAATTGGCAGAGCATTCACTACAACTGGTCAATCATCAACCTTCATTAAAAAACACTGCAACTGGTCAAACTTCAACCTTCATTAAAAAACACTGCAACTGGTCAATCTTCAATATTCGTTAAAAAACACTTTAACGGTATATTAAATACTGCTTCAGTCCAAGCTGACTGCGAATCATATTAAAAAAAAAAATAATATACTGGTCAGCTAAGATTTGATCCAGCGACATTTCGGCCTTTCATAGCAGGGGTCCTCGTCAGACTGTAACTACATTAAATTAACCTGCAATAAAATAAGTAAAGTTTCTAGCAAATATAAGTATCTCTGACTGTTAGGTTGCTATACAAGGGTTTGGTTCTCCCGAAGGACGAATGTTCCAGCGCGTTCAGCAGGTTTGGGGGGTCGGCTGCGGACGAAGAAACATCCTTGCTTCCTGCATGGGCGTGGAGGTTTTAGCGGCACGCGGGAGAACGCATAGACAAGACAAATTCAGGGACTTCCTTCGTTACCGTGATCCAGAGTAGATCAAAAGATAAGTTGATATTTTATGTACAAGTCTTTAACCAGTACTGACGTTAAGCTAATATTCTCTTCAATATGGTTAGTTGTGTTCGCCTTACCCCGTCCTGTACCACACATTAGGGATGTAGTATATCCCGCATTCGAAGATCCGCTCATCCGTTCTAACCCACCATATAAGTTATCTGACCCCGGCGGACGTTTACGTTTACGAAGCTGGGAGCCGCTCCAGTTAACCCTGTACACCCCAGTTAAAAGGAGGGGGAGATTTCTTAAGAATCTCTGCAGGGGAAAACTAGTAGGCTACTGAGACTTCATTTTGTACACGGCTGCTATTTTTGCTGCTCGACTAGGTCGTTTGGTCCCCATCCCATGCCAACAATAAAATCGAGCAGCGAAATCGGCGCAGCTGTTTCCAAAATGGAATCTTAGCACTAGTCTTCCGCCAGAGCATGTCTCAAGAAGTAACTCTCCAAAATAGGACAGCCTACTTAATCGTGGCTTTAAAACTTCATTTATTTATTGCAGCTTCGTTTTCTCTAACTACATCATGTTTAGTTTAGAGTATCTAGCGTCCTAACGTTATTTTCTGCCGACTCAAACCCGCTGCTTGGTCCCGTGACAAAGAGTACCATGATGCCAAGAACAAATAATCGGAAGAACTACTGTGTTCAGTCACATGCAGCGACTATGAATACCCCGACAAAAATGAGCGGAGATAGAGGTACTCTAGCTGTGAGCTGATGCTGATACCCGTTTACTCCTCTTCGTCTTCGCCGTTGCATCTTGCAGAAAAAATAGTGAAAGATTGCTTGCATGAGGCGTACTCCTCACGCTGACCTACTCCGGAGCACTCCTTAGAGCCAATCAGGTTTGAATGCTACTTTTCCTCATCGGGCGGTTCACGGCGATTTGGCTATTTGTAGAGGTAACGAAACGTGATGTGGCGCGAAGCTAGTCAACTCCGCTCATTTGCGTCGGGAGTCGGCCGTATTTTACTCGACTCAGCATGTTTGTATGACCGATATAGGGAGACATCAGTTCTGACTCGTTATTTGTTCTTGATGATGCCTCTTGCCCCAGACTTGCAGTTCGTTCGCCGACAAGCTTCTGACAGCGAGGTGATCGTATCGGACAGGCCTGTGTGAGCTGTTCCAGCGTCACCAAATCAACATCATTCTAGTCGTAACTTAGATAACAAATCCCTGAGGAATTTTCTTGATCACGTATTAGGACTGGGCTACAGGTCAGTTCTTATAACATATTTTGGCCAATTTATCTTAATACACGTTCTGGGTTTCTCGTGTTTCCGTTTCCCCTATCTTCACTTTTCCATAATTGCCCCTCTATAGTGCAGGAACTTCTAAGCCACCAATGGAAAAATGGAGACAGACAATAGGGCATGATTTGTTGCTAACACTAAGGCCTTCCATTAGAATTATCTCCCGGTGATATCGTTTTCCCTTAGTTATTGTTCTTCGATTTCCACTCGGTCGCGCGCAACTACAACAAAAAGTAGATGAGGCTGCTTTGCACGCTTTGCTTTGGACAGATAGAAAATAGATTGGTCTTACTGATACAAAAAAAGGAATCCCATGAATAAATATTTTGTTTTTCTAAGAAAGTCCAGTCCATTATTTTCCTTCTCAGTAGCCAGCGCTTTCCCCAGCCCGCCTATGGCTTCGATATTCCTTTTCAGTTATTTTCGAGCTTTTGTTCTCAAGCCACATCAAATCTTCTCAGAAAGGGTTTTTTAAGCATCGCCCCTCTGGTTGTTTGTGACTGGTTCAATCCGACGTGCGAACCATACAAAGCAATAAAATACGATGTTTCTTGACGATGTTAGTCAATATTGCTGGTAATCTGTAGCATGCTCTCATAGGCAAATTTTTGTACCAGTTGGAAAACAGAACCGGTACATATAAGCTCTTTAGTAAAACTTTAAGGATAGGTAGTGGAAGGCGCTTGCGACTAACTACACAATGAACAACTTATAACACCAGGAACATCATTTTGCGTAAATCGGGGGTGGGGCGGGCGGCTCGGCATAAAAGGTCAAAGTTTTGTGAGAGACATACTTAAGATCCAAAGGAGGAAGCTGACCGCCCCAAATGACGCCTCTGTATTACATGCTCTTAGTTGTCTATCTTTTCCACACTGATTAACCAGCTCTGATTAACTGGGAAGTGAGCAGAATTGCCGCTGGACTACCGACTTGTTCACGGCCACGCCGTTACAATTTATGGCCACGCGGTTCCAGAACATCGTTTCCGATAATAACGATCAAGGAATTCGAGAGGTTTGCCTATAACCCGTTTATTTGACTTCTCTCAAGTTATTTGCCCGGGAAAAAGGTGCTGAGAAAGATGGCAAAAACTCAAAGCAGTGAACATACTCCGGAGCCAAAACGTCTGGCAGGAGACACTAATGAAATTATAGAATGTCCCGACATGCTGACGTTGTGCTTTTCCGAAGTAGTGTCACTAATTAGAGAGCAATCAGACAATTCCAATGACGCTACGCAGATAGTGCTGCTACAGTAGCTTTTCTCTCGTGTGTGCGGCGGGTCATCCTGATTTTTCGGAATCTTCGATCAAAGGCGTTTTTCCGTGACAATGCAGATTGA
The DNA here is from genome assembly GCA_023053555.1 of Branchinecta lindahli. Classification (NCBI taxonomy): domain Eukaryota; kingdom Metazoa; phylum Arthropoda; class Branchiopoda; order Anostraca; family Branchinectidae; genus Branchinecta; species Branchinecta lindahli. The sequence goes on along the minus strand of JAKZAO010000007.1, from coordinate 5,481,555 downwards.
CGATTCACACGAGGATTCACAATCCGGATTCTCCAAAATGCGTTTTCTCCGACAATCCAGATTATGCAACATCGTTTTCTCTGACAATCTGACAATATGGATTCGTTCTTAGATTGGAGCAAGATCCCCGGATTGTCGTTTTGTAATCTGAGATGGTCGATTCGCATATCTATCAGCTATGTAGGATTAAAATCCGGGATAGTCGCGGAAAAACGCCTCAAAGCCAGGCTTCTCCTTCCAGATTTTTCTTCCGGATTCCAGATGTCCGTTTCTGGTCGTGGTTGATCCAGAAGATGAAGCCAGGAAAAAATTTCTTGAAGTCAGGAGCGTAGGACACTCCAGACGGGTGTCGTAAGGGCAACAGATTTGGCAGACACAACAAATATTCAAATGGACGGGGTAGGAGAACAAGGGCGAGTGATTGACAGTTGTGACTAAAAGGCGAAAGATGCGCAGGGGAAATCTATGCAATTTTAGCAATATCATTATCACGAACATACGGAAGAGTCAGCCTAAAGGTCTAGGAGTCTGGAGGGTGAGTCCTGGCTTTCACTTCACCTAGAAGGTAAACCCCAGGCCATATTTATGCATCTGGATAACCATAGGTTTTCCCCCCCTTTCCAGTAAATAATTAAGGATGGCAAGTTTCTGTGTGGATCTTTCAAGTTTTTATCTTTCAAATTAAAAAGATGCTACGCGTACTAAAAAAAAAGTAAAGCTCCGGTATTACAAATGAATGGGACCAAGAATGCATGGGAGACGTGTTACCCGAGCTACCGCCCATGCTAAGGAAGTCAATCGCAACACATATTGGAACGAAATTTACTGATTCTTCCCAGTACTACCTGAAATCATTCGTCCCCTTCTTTGTCAAGAACTACGATGCAAGAGTTATGAATTTTAATTTGCTCTGCCAATTTTTGGGGTCTATGGTTCAGTGCTATTCTGACTTCACGAACGTTAAGCCTCAGAACTTCCAACCTGTGTCACAGCACAGGGGCGTAATAATCACCCACTGTGCGATCGGCATGATATAAAACACCACCCGGATTTTATGGTAAAGGAAAACGCGACTTCGCGATACGACGCGAGATTTGTACGGCTTTTACGGCCGATTTAGTTGATTTTGTTCCAAAAAAAAAAAACGCGGTCAATCTGAACTTGCGACAAACTCCCCGGCCTGCGCGCCCGTGTTACACTTTATGTTGTTCATTTACTGTAATGCAGCAAAGAAACATGGCACTTATAACAAGTAGGCATTTTCCAGGAGCATTCCCAATGAGAGGCGTTATTTTCCAGACCAGACAAGACCGGGTGCTAAGCATCAGGTACAAAAGGGACTTACGGTTGTTCGATACTGTCCGCCCGGGCATCCTGCTGGAGCCGGGCTTCCAACTCCTCAATGTTCTTCGCTTCCGGAACGCAGACTGAGCGAGGTCGCCGTCGAACCTCTTCGTAGTTGTTCTGGCTCAGGTGGTTCGGAAGAGTAAAGGACTTCTTCGTGGGGGATGCAGGTGGCTTCAGTGGTATGACGTAAGTCTGCTGAAGGCTTTCACTGCTGCTGCCTTTCACGCACGGCAGGAGGGAAGAGCGCTTACTCCGCTGAGGATCCTGGTTTAGAAATTCCAGATCAATAGGGTTCCTAAAGTTGCTTGGAAAACTTCTGTTTGTAGCTAAAGTTTCTTTTCCGCTTTCCAACCAATCAATAACACTACTAGTTCGTGGAATTCCTTCAAGCAACTCACAGCAAAATAACACTCGGGAGTACCGTCGAAATCCATGCTTGCCTTGCTTCGCAAATGGGGCATACTCATAGCGCCGCCCATTACGTTTGCGGCATTTAAAGCAAGACGAACTTGCAGATTTAGAAATTTCTAGTAAAGCAAAGATGCGGCCTGCACCCATCGAAAAACATGGGAGGTTCTATCTTTTTTTTTGCAGTCTTTAGAATATGAAGTTATTTGAGCCAGCGCTGGGGCACGACAGATTGAGTTTCGGTAGGGACGGTCACTATTGCTGGTGGTGCTATGCTGCTATTGTGATACTTTTTCCAAGTCTTGGCACTACTCTCTAGTGTTATTTTGCTCTTAAGCAACTGTACAAAATCACGTTTGACCGTTGGTCACAATCTGTGGACCATTACCCGTAGGGAAAAAAGGTGCCCGGAATCCGTGGAAAGCCCCGGATTCCGGGAAAAAACACGGAATTCCGGGGTTTATCTACGGAATTCCTTGAGTTTTCAAGGATTCCGGGACCGACGTTCCGGAATTCCGCGCCGAGCCAGGAATTCCTGGTCATCAGCTTGGGTGTCTTCACGGAATTCCGTTACTCCACGATCTTTCGCGGAATTCCCGATCTGGAAAGTTTTTCTGAAATTCCAGACCCGGAATCCGGCATTTTGTCGACCTCTGTACGGAATTCCAGAACTATCAAATTCCGTATTAAGGAATTCCAGAGCAACTGCAAATAAAAAACTTAATCGTGAAGATACTTTCAGTTCAAGTACAAAACATTCATGTCCTCAATAACGACCCATTTCGATCAAGACAGGAAACACAAATGAATGAAGACATCCAATATTTGTAGCAAACAGCGACTTAGCGAAAGTAAATAAGTAACTGCGATCGGAATTTTGTTGCCATTATTAATTTGGCGACAGTAAAAGTACCGTTGCAGCTGTCAGGAAATACAGATTCAATTTGGTTTTAAGAATTAAGACAAACATCAAATGTTGGGGAATTTGATATTGTTGAATGTCCTTTTATAGGCGCTGCATATTTCTGTTACCATGTTAACAAGAAATGTATTCCTCCCCAAGCCCAAGTCCGAAATATTTAACTCCCGTAGCATGTCAGGCTTATTACAATTTTATTATAGATACAATAAACCTATTGTTATGGTTCTCTGTTTCTGGAAACTTGACCCATTGACTCTCCTCAATATTCTTCTTGAAAGACGACATTAAGCTCAGTATTTCTCCTGAGTATGTGCTTACTGTATTTTTTTTTCTGTGACCGCAGTTCGGTTCTCTAAAATGCGATTCTTTAGTTCAAGTGACTTCCGGAATTCCGAGCATTTGGCAACGTCTCAGGAAAACTTTAGTGTTTGATTTGCTACCTTGAACTGAAGACGAAGATGAGGTTTTCAGAAAAGGTTCTTTACAAATCACCAATTGAGTCCGGGAGTTCCGAATCTTCCGTTCGACTTCTTTCGATCACCAAACAAAATACCATATATTTACACCGGGCTTCACTTCCCGGAATCTGGATTATCTTGAAATATCTTCTCCAAAACTTACGGAAATCTGGAAGTACATAAGCTTCTTCGCACCGGACTAATTTTGCTAGGATTTTACGTCCCATTTTGTCTTTGAAAAAGTGGTCAACCCATAGCCTACTTTGCAAGCCCAGATTAAGTCCGGTCTTTACCTCCCGGAACTTCCGGAATCTGGGCTTCCAGGTTATTCTTCGACGTCTTCTGTAAATTGCATCTGGAATGTGAACCGGTCCGAAAGTATATCAACATAATCCGGAAAAAGGAGCTTTTGAGCTGCCAGATTTCCGGAATTTTTAAGTATCGCAGAAGAAATTCAAAAAAAATCTCGGAAAATCTGGGAAACCAGATTCCGGAAGGTGAAGACTTAACTTTACGGACATTATAAGAGGTAAAGACCTCAACTGTTATTCGTGGCCTGCTCTTATTTTGTATGGTATTTTCTGTGTCCTGCTGTGTACTCGTAAAATTCTGTCCCACCACCAGTGTTAGAAAGTCAGCAAATAAAATTCAATGACACATCCGTTTAGTGCAGATAAATATGCGGGCTAAAATAATGTTTACATAAAACAATTTTGGATTTCTATTTAACTTTTCTTTGATAAAAAATGAAATGTTAAGGATTTTTAGATAACTAAACGGGATTTTCTTAAGACCACGTCGCGACTTGCTCCCGCGCAAATTGAACTTGAAACATCACATGGCAAACGCCAGACATTTGAAGGAAGGAAGGAGGACGTCTGATCTTTTCGGGAAATGGAACGTAGCACAGAGAGGGGAACGATCAAGCTCCTTCAAATGGATTCAACAGTTCTGTTCGTTGTCTACTACAGTTTTTCATGGACCATGTTGTGACAGAAGAAGCTGCGGCTGCCCGGATGGTTTATGGTCTAACAAAAAGGTATGTTTAAATCCACAGTTCAAGCCTGCTCTTTCTTACAGTATAGGTATGCTAATTTGACCACAAATCTAACTCCTTCTCTACTTGGGATGTATTTAACAGTCAGATTGAAATGAAAAAATAACAAACTAGGTTAGGTAGCCTATCGGTCAGCACTTTTATCAGCACACAGCTAACTTTTTTGGCACAAAAGTAAGTTGGAAAAGTGTGTTTACTGTGAAAACAGATGGTATTTAAGCATGCTGTTTGGTTTCATCTTTCTTTTTGCAAACCAATCGGGGTTAGCTGGGGTTAGCCTACCTCTTTCAGTAATTCAGTTCGACTATACTTTTGCTCTGTACAAGTTTTAACGCGGCCACCTGAAAACATTCTATAAAAGCTTGCAATAAGAATCTTGCGATTTCTTAATGTGAATTTTTATACTTACCGAGGATCGTGGCATAGGCTAATGTATGGAAAGTAAAATATTTGTACTGATTTTGGCAGATAAAAATTGTGAAAAACCTAAAATAGTTGTATGTGTCCTGTACAGGTGTTAACTACCAACGCCTGGTAAATGCCACACTATCAAGAAGAAGAAGTACTTATTTAAATTGCACATTTCTTGTTAGTGAATACAGTAGTGTATTTGGTATTTAGCGTTTTCGAACAGATCGGCCCTGTAAGAAAACTTCAAGTGGTGGTTTTGTTTCTCGCTTGTGAAACAGTCAGATAGAAGGAGAATAACTTGAAAACAACACATTAGTGACAGCTAACTGTTATGCAGTTTTTGTTTTTGGCAATAAAAGTAGGATCAACTGAAAAAGTAGTGAAGTAGAAAAAAGTAGTAAATTCTTCTTCTCCTAACCACTGGTTTGAACAATTTAGCAGTGTGGTAAAGAATATTGTAGACAGAAGTCTGCAAGTTTAACTATCTATCAGTGAAAGAAAAAAGTTTCTGTGTGGCTTGCATCACTTATTGATAACATTTCGAACTGTTAGGTTATATGATTGGCAAAAAATACTAGACATCAGTGGCTAATACTGAAAAATCGATTCAAATGGGAAAACTGGATATGCATTATTTGTTTTGGGCAAGTATTTATTGGAAGGGAGATAGAAATTATTAATAAAATGCTCCTATTTCTTTCAGAGAGATGAATATCTTATCGCATGCAGAGTTACTGATCGGGCATAGTTGGACACTTCCTGAATCCTGATTGCTGCAAAACTGTGGGTACGTAAGTAGAAACTTTGCTAAAAAGTGGAGGGATACCTGTGACATCGCAAAAGTTGTCAATCTGTCCGTCCGTCCGTCTGTCCGTCTGATATCACAATAACTCTAAAAGGGATTGAGATATTTTGATGAAACTTGGTGGAAGGATCCTTGGGCAACATATTTTTTTTAAATCTTTTGAGATAGTTGATTTAGGGGTAAGGAGACATGCTGAATCCGAATATGAAAGTTATTTTCTCACCGGACTAGTAGTTCACCCGGAATCCGGCAAAAACCAAACCCAAAGTTTGTCAACCAATTTTCGGCTACCCCTTTTCTTCATGTAGTGCAGAGCGCCTAATCAATTAGCGTAAGAGAGAGAGCTAGGGGGTAATCGAAGGTCGAAGGGGTTGGTATATGGGAAAAGAGTAGGTGGTTGCGGTCTATATAACAGTTGGAAAGTTTAGAGGGCTTGAAAACTTCAGTAGTAGGGTACACACTGAAACCAAAAATAGGCCAATCCCAATTGTGAGACAAGTAGGGGACTTCTAATGGTCTCAAATGCATGAACGAATGAATGAATTTTATTACCGTAAAGTGAATGACACAAAACCGGAGTATTATTATGGTCTGACAATAGGCTTTTAGACCATAATCATCTTCGGCAATGAGGGGTTAGCAGTTTTGTCTACTTGGTGTACCTACAATTTGTTTCATGTGCTTTATATAGTACGAACAATTTGGTACCACGTCTATCACGAAGACGTGGACTTGTACGTGAGAATCGGTTGCTAGAATCTTTGGTGATGAGGGGTTGCAGACTTTTGCTAGTTGGTATACCTTTTATTTTTTACCAGTGTATTTCATGGTAAGAACGATACGGTACCATGTCTATGACGGGGAGATGGACTCGTAAGTAAGAATCGGTTGCTAGAAGGGCTTCGCGAGGGGCTTGAAACTTTGAACTTTGATCTGTTTCTATAAGTAAAGAATATTGATCGGTCAACATCACATATTAAATTTTTGGGATCCCATCGACACCTTGGTCTTGTTACTTAAAAATCGCCAGGTGAATCTCTTGAAACTGCCGAGGGTACTATGTCAACAGCAGTATCTATTATTGCAGAATATAGTATTTTCAATATTGGAGCATAAAAAGTAAACATTACGAGTGCGAGGTACAATACACTAGTCTGATTGTCAACTAGTACATCTCTGAATTCAAAGCTGCCGTAAAATCGTATAGTATAGTTCAGATGGAAAATCATTTCTGGGTGAAATATAGTTTCCAGTAATTTTCAAAATCCGAAAGATTACATGGGTCATACTCTAGAAATTATTCCTTTTCAGGTTTTCTGAAGTAGCCTACAAGTTCGAGGGGAGAGGAGCCCGAGCACTCTTTTCTGTTTTAAAAGAGGCGTGTCGGCAAGCGACAAACTCCACCACGAAGAAATGATTTTTTTCCAAGTTTTTGTGGTAAGATAATAATAAATGCTTCCTCCAAGTTGAGACAAACTTCGGGTCGATTTTTGTTTCGTATTTTCTGGAAGGAAATACGAGGCGGAAATCTTGGCGTAACTGGTACTGATTTCCGGTTGAGCAGTGACCGTTCTTGTCTGAGTATCCGGAATCGGTTCTTCTGCCCGAATTCATGGAACGGAACAAGAAACGGGCCCCGGAAATACATGGATCTTATTGCTGGAATTCCGAGTCCGGAAACTTGCAACAAGATTCCAAGCACGGAAATCCCGCTTCAGTAATCCCTGTGTTCCGGAATTCCCGGGTAAGGAAATTTGGAACAGCATTCCGGGCACGAAAAACGTTACGGAAATCCGGCTTCAGGAATTCCTGTACGTACGCCGGAATTCCCGGGTCCGGAAATTTGGAACAACATTCCGGACACGAAAAACGTTACGGAAATCCGGCTTCAGGAATTCCTGTACGTACGCCGGAATTCCCGGGTCCGGAAATTTGGAACAACATTCCGGACACGAAAAACGTTACGGAAATCCGGCTTCAGGAATTCCTGTATGTACGCCGGAATTCCGGGTAAGGAAATTTGGAACAGCATTCCGGGCACGGAAACCGTCACGGAAATCCCGCTTCAGGAATATCTCCGGATTTCCGTAACGTTTTCCGTGTCCGGAATGTTGTTCCAAATTTCCGGACTCGGGAATCCGGGCACCTTTTTTCCCTACGGGTACTCACGTCACTGGCGAAAGGGAATGATCAAAGTAAGTGAAAAGAAATAAACTGGAAAACGGTCAAAATTATAACTTTTAATAAAAATGTAACTGCAAAAAGAAATTATTCTGTCACATTTATACTAAATACAAATACAAATCCATGCTGTCAATTTTAAAACTGTAGCATCGACTCTGAATGTCAGTGATTGGTCAGAAGACGATATCCAGTTTCGCAACTGGCCTGAGCAATTAGTTCAGTGCCTGATTATACCAGAGCAAAATAACGCTAGGGAGTAGCGCCAAGACTGGAAAAAGTGACACACGCTCGAATAGCAGCCCACCAGCACTACTAGCGAAGAACGTCCCTAGAGAAACTATATGAGTCGTGCACCTGTGCTGGCTCTGATAACTTCATATCCTGAACACAGCCAAAAAAGATAAAACCTCCACTGTGTCCTCGATGTGTGCAGACCGCATCTTAGAAGAAATTATTCTGTCACATTTATACTAAATACAAATACAAATCCATGCTGTCAATTTTAAAACTGTAGCATCGACTCTGAATGTCAGTGATTGGCCAGAAGACGATATCCAGTTTCGCAACTGGCCTGAGCAATTAGTTCAGTGCCTGATTATACCAGAGCAAAATAACGCTAGGGAGTAGCGCCAAGACTGGAAAAAGTGACACACACTCGAATAGCAGCCCACCAGCACTACTAGCGAAGAACGTCCCTAGAGAAACTATATCAGTCGTGCACCTGTGCTGGCTCTGATAACTTCATATCCTGAACACAGCCAAAAAAGATAAAACCTCCACTGTGTCCTCGATGTGTGCAGACCGCATCTTAGCTTTACTAGAAATCTCTAAACCCGCAAGTTCGTCTCGCTTTAAATGCAACAAGCGTAATGTGCGGCGCTACGAGTAAGGCCCGTTTGCAATGCATGGAAAGCATAGGTCTTGGCGCTAATCTCTAGTGCTATTTTGCTCTGGCCTGTGACAATATTTTCTCAGTTTTTAAAAAGTACCACTTTTGAACAAATTCCACTTTCTGGACGGACGACCAACCCAACCAGGAGCGATATAACGGAGTTCAAATAACCACCCCCTAGTTCAAATAAATAGCGACATGGTCCTGGCCCAAATCTCTTTTTCAACTGTCGGAAAATTAAATCTCTATGGCGCTGGGGTGATTTGGCTCTTAAAGTTCAATGGGCGGATCGAACAATCATGATGCCACATTACCACCCCCTAGAATACAATGTTACATCAGAAATCAGCAGCATACTCCGAAAAAACTTCGACAAATGTAAGCGGAGTTTCTTTTTTCTCATCCATTCGTTGTTATTATATACTCCGGATAATTTGTATTGTTGACAACTATTCATATTAACGGTGTTAACTAAGAATTCCTTGTAAGCTCTGGAATCAGCTGCAAGTAGGTCGGTTATATTTGTACGTTTTTGGCAGTTTTGTAACTTTACATCCAGAAAACAAAACTTTTCTTCGGTACTATAAACAACAGAAAGTTTCACCAGATAACACCAGAGCAATCAGCCAGCTACAGAGACGGTTTATTTTAGCCGTCATGGCACTCTCATCACACATCTCTACAAAATGATTGATTTTTGTACATGGTCGAGAGTTTTTGAATTTCCGCGCCTTGCAATACCATGCTCTGAAATCGTCTCCGCTGATACGCCGAAGAGCCAATGACAAGCGAAAACGGCAAAAACGGCTTATTTTTGAAGCGCTCTTTAGTGGAAGTCAGAAATGTGTATGTGTGAAGCGTTTTAGAAAAATTAAAGCACAGTTAGTGCCAATTTTGCTTTAACTACATAGGAACAGAACGCAGCAAGACACACGCACAAACTACTGGAATGGAATTGCCAAGCCGGTCACAACCTCACTCACAACAAAGACTCGAACGCTGATTCAATGGTACGTCAAAAGCCGGCTAGTCAGAGTGTTTATTTTCTGGTTCAAACTCAAAGCACTGCATGAAAGAGTTGGCAGTATCTCCTGTACCAGGATCTTTTTTTGTGCAAGCGAAGACTGGAAATCCAGCTGGGCGTGAGCTGGGAAGAAGTATCTTCTCGCTAAGCCCATCAGTTGCGCAAGGAAACCCCACTGCTTTCCGACAATAGCTATTAGCTTCTCGCGGGCTGATTGGCCTCGCGCCTGAGAAAAGACATCGACCCCCCCCCCCCAATTCTCGTTAGTGATTAAACTTTATATTATTTTATAAATTTTCAAATTATTTGAGTTTTACTGCACTTACAACTCTTTTTAACTTCTACCTCTATTAACCTCTTTTTCTATTAATAAATAAATAGTTCATTCATTGATTTTATTACTACGCTGTCAGAAGTTTGATCAAAAGATAACATGGGTAATCATTCCTTCAGCCCAAGCTGACTGCGAATCATGTTTGACAGTGTAATAAACGAACTTGTTTTTCCACAAGTTCGTTTTTTTCCCCAACTAGAGCGGCTTGTTATTAAGTAAGATGTGGAAAAGGTGTGGACCCTAGAATAGTTCTAACCCTTGCATGCTGGTTTCAAAACCAGAAATTCTGTGTCAGATGGGATGGGGTTTTCAGCCGCCCATTTCACGTTTTAAATGGTGTTAGACAAGGTGGAGTTTTGTCCCCTATTCTGTACAACCTGTATGTGGATGAACTTAACAGTGCCCTTGTTAATGCAGGTGTAGGTTGCTTCATCCAGGGTGTATGTTTTAACAATATTAGTTATGCTGACGACGTTGCGCTTCTGGCCCCTACGGTTCATGCACTGAACCAACTGTTGGCTATTTGCGATGATTTTGCTTTACAGCACGATATAATATTCAACACGAAGAAAACGCTATGCATGGCTTTTATCCCACGTGGCATTCGCCTGCATCACCTTCCCAAAGTTTTTCTTTCAGGGCAAACTCTTCAGTTTGTGGATGAATTTAAATACCTAAGGTTTACGTTCACCCCTACGCTGAGCGACGAGCTGCATGTAAAAGCCCTATCACGGGCACTATGCGCTCGAGCTAATCTGCTAATAAGGAAGTTTGGGGCTTGCGACTCGCACGTCAAAGACTTTTCTTTTCAGGATGTACTGCACTCAGCTTTACTGTGTGGCTCTTGTAACTAATATTAGGGTTAGGCGCGAAACCAGTTTTCGTGTCCTATACAATAACTCTTTTCGTTGGTTGCATGGGTTCAAGTGGAACTGTAGTGCGTCATCAATTTTTGTTGGTGAAGGCCTTCCCTCTTTCCCAGAAATTAGACGCTTTTCTGCCCTTTCCCTGCAGAAGCGTATTCTTGAGTCCCAGAATCCGTTGCTGGCTGTCCTGGCTGGGCCGCACATGAGGCTGACGCTGCCAATATGGTTGTCGTGGGGGAAGTTGCTCTTCTGCAATTTCTCTCCTTCAGTGAATTAGTGTTTTGTTCTTAATTTTGTTTTGTTTTGTTGGTGTTTGTAGATGTATATGGCCCTTGTTGGCCGTCCATTTAGTTAAATAAATAAATTTGAGCCTGAAGAGGACCCTTGCCAAGAAGGGCCGAAATATAGTTTTACTCAAATTTCAGCTGACGTATCCGTTTTGCACTGTCAGATAACATGGGGTTGCGCATCCCCGTGTTAAATGTTATGTTGGATGCCGAGTATATTTCTGGTACGACCCTCTTCGGTGTTATGTTTCGAGACAAATTTGTTTCGTGAAAAGATAACATCTGAAAGGGTTGAAATTATCATAACGTTTACCACAGGGATGCGCAAGCGTGTTTTAGCGGTTATCAAACTTATGACATTGTTAGACTATAATAACTTGTGGCCGTACAAGATGGAGTTAAAAAAAAAAGAAATTTGAACGAAACGTATTTTGGCCTGGCGATCAGCTGGATCCCTGGAAAACATAACAGCACAAACTATTCCAGTGAACATTATGGCAAAAGCCGGCTGGATGCTGCCGCTCCACAGTTAAACAAAGGTGTTCCAAGTAAATAATGACACTCACTCGATGCTTCGAAATGCACCCGAAAAAGCTCCGTCGCTTAGATTTATCCAGAACTTCCAGCTCCTTTTCGTTGATGCAATACTGCTCCCGAATATCCTCTTTTGAATATATTGGAGTTCCTTTCTTCGTGTATCTGTCTTCGCGTTTCCGCCGCATTTTCGAATTTTCCGCCTCAGGGACGTCGACCTAAATTACAGATAATTTCAAGATGGTTTCTTCTCTTAAGAACTAGATAGTGGAGAGCGGGGTAAAGCGGGAGTGATAATTGGCACTCAGTCCATTATCTCGAGAAATAATTAAGATACGCCTGTCTCCTCCAGTAATGCCTTCTTGAGACGTACCAGTTTCATGGAGCAGTAGTTACGTCTGTTTCGCCAAAACACAGGATCTACAATCCGTAAGAGGGATTCCAAAGAACGTACGGCCGTATCGCTTTATGTACTGAAATATGTACAGTAGGTTTAGCAAGTTTTCTCTCCCTTAGATTTTGAGATCGCGCCTTGAACTTTTAAAAGCTGGAGTATTTGGTTGCTTACGAAGGCCGTAAATCGATACTGCACAGAGTATTATGTAAATACAGTTTTGCAGATATTTTTACACAAATAATGAAAACAATATAGTCGAGCGGAGCGAGGCCCTGTCACGGTTCCTAACGCTTATTTAAATCGGAAGGTTACGCATTGACACAATCTTGACGTGATCTATGGCGCGTGTATACGCTCAATGCAGTCAGTGAGGCGTGAGGCTAATGCGGCCCAAATGCCGCAATAAAGTATATGCATTTTTTACTGAAGGTTTCGATTCTGGATCTGCCATCAGAATGAAATCATGGTCCACGTCAGGCTGTACAGAAAACTGCTTTAAAATGAGTCGTGTTTGGTACTGATTTCATGCGATGCTAGTTTGAGCAAGCTTGCACACCAAGGTATATGACCTTGGCTGAAGTAAATATTACTGTTACTGTAATACTGCACAGACAAGTACAGTAACAAATATTCCTGCCGGATTTCCGGTTCTGACCGGAAAACGAATCCTGACATATCTGAACCAACAATCTCGAAGGCCGTCCTAGTTCAAATTTTAATGCTCCAGCGCAACGAATCGGGTTTTTGGCGGGATCTCGGGTCGGATTTGCTTACAAATCTATCTTACTAACAATGTCACATGTATGAAAGGTTCGCCGAAATCCTTGTCTTCTCTTTCTAACTAAATTCTGTCGTGTCAGCAAACTAAGGGAGCGTTCCACCGAGTAATTATTAATTACGATCTTTACGATTATGTTATTATTTTCGTTCCACCGTGATAAAGAAAACTAGCTCTTCCCTCTTATAATTTTCGTTCCACAAGAATTACGATCGTTACGGTTACAATTTATTTATGATGGTCGGGAGCATCTTAAAGGCGTTTTGCCGTGACACAATGGTGGGCCACACACTTCTCAATATTTTTCGCAGAAACACGACTGTGTACCACACAGTCGAGCCACAAGTTGAAACTCGCGGAAACGCCGTTTTGTCTATTTTTGAGCGGTAATTTCAAATGTGTGAAAATAAAAATAAAATTCATATAAAATCTCAATAAATAGAACTCCAGGCCTCCGTCCTTACCATTACGTGCTAAAAGGATCCTTATCTTTATGTCTGCATGCTTGAGAAAGTTTTTAATTTTATTGCTTTGACATCATTTTGCTGCTAAATTTGAACTTCCCGCCAGAATCGAGCCACAAAATCAACAATCACCTCATGTCGAAATCGAGCCACAAAAATATTTTTGGGCGCGAAAACACTCGTGGGCCACACAAAAGGCCGCGGAAACACTCTTTTCGAGCCACAATCGACCCAAAAACTGTTTGTGGAGCACGGAAAAACGCCTTAAGTGATAATAACTATCTGTCCAGCAGGAGTTCCCGTCAGAATGGTGACGTCAGATAGGGTAGCAATTTTCACAATAAGTGCTTAACTTCTTTGGGATGCGACCAAAATCTATCCTCCGAATTTACAGTAAGATCAATTACCACTTTGTAAGAACGTAAGCTTGTGGAAAGAGCACCGACTGGCAGAAACCTGCAGAGCCACTGCATGAACTAGGTTTCCATCAATCAATTCTTTTTAACCTGATGAAAAATTCTTTGAATGTGTAGTTGTATGAAAAAGTTGCATGTATTGATGCTTAGTAGTATGGAATACTTTGATTTAACATGCCTCCGACTGGGTAAATCTTAAGTAGTAGTATCCGATAGCATCCAATCTTGCTGTAGTAGCATCCAGTTTGCTAGTAGTAGTATGCAGTGGCAACAGTTACAACTGCATGCTACTATTTCGTACAACTCCATACAACAAAATCTAAATAATTCTTCGTCGGGAATGCAGTCCAGAGCCCATACAAAAAAAGAGATGCCTGTCCCCTAGTTAGAACATTAGACGGTAGTTAACATCTCCAGGCTTTGCCGCAGGTGCTCTGATGTATATGGACTCTACAAATTTCCAGTAAATGAAACTTGTCGTTTTGCACAGGCGACACGAATGAACATCTTTGTGGCGAAATTTCGAACATAACTACGATCAATGTTGGGACAAGTAGGCTACTTCAAATTTGTACTTCAGTTTTAAGTATCAAGTACTTCTGAATTTTTTACTTAAGTATCAACTTGACAACAAATGTATTTAAGTAGGGTAATACTTGAGTTTCAAGTACATGACTAGTACTTAAAGTTTAACTGAAAAGCCAACTTATTTTTGTGTCATTTAACTGACTAAACTGCATTATTTTGATTGTGTTAAGGGATTTTGTTTTATTTCCACTATTTGCTCTAGTATGATGTTCAAAACATCTACGGCCGTCCTCACAACGCAAAATTCTACTATGTCGCAGAAAAACTGATTCTCAATACAAACGCGGCTTTTCAGTGGTCAGTGATCATCTCGAGGAAGGGGGCTCACTGCGTGAACACTTATTTTTCGTAAAACGTTTTTCGTCAAGCATACAACACAGACACAAGCAGACAGAGGTACTTCAAATCCCAAGGAAATTCCACTATTTGAAAATCGATTATTCGTGAACAGCTAAAGAACGAAGTAACGCATTTTCATCAGGTCTTCAAGCCTCTTTAAGTGAATAAGTCATGGGTACCTATATTGTGCTATTACATTCCTTTTCGGTTAAACTTTAAGTACTTCAATTACTGCGCGTAAGTACTGCTAGTTGAGAGATCATAGAATTTGCAGCTCTGAATAGAGCTCCCACCATCTAGTACTATTTTTACCAAGTGTGCGGTGTAGTTTACTGACTACCCGAGTTTCATCAGTTTGTCCTGAAGGCTTTTAACTGTTGCATAGATGCTGCCAAGCAGCATTTCAATGTACAAACCACTGTGATCTAAGCAGTATGTACTTGAGACAGTACTCGAAAATTTAATGGTATTTGTGGCTTCAAATAGGAGGAATAACTACCTAGTTATTTTTACTTAAGTAATAAGTTGTAATTGAGTAAAACCCAAGCACTCCGATTCTGTAATTAAGTAGTAATTAAGGAACAAGCACTTGATGTACTTCCACCACTGCCTACAATACAGTACACTATTGCCGTTAGGGTTCTCATACCTGGATAGAAACGTCTGTGTGGCTCTGCGAAATCCGTGAGATGATTGTATCCTTCGAAGGTTGTCTGTTGAGACTCCGCGTCTCATACGGCTTCAAAATCGGCACTAAGGAAAATAACCATCAGTTAGAACAAGGACTTTAAAACTATCACTCGAATACTTTTAAACTACACGCAATGATTGAAATGCGAACAAGGCACAAGGTTTCGGTGGGACCATAAACTGGGGTATGTTCTGATTTTCTTCATCGATTTTGCAGGGATACGGATAAAACTGACAGCATAAGCGCGCGCACGTGGTATTGTAACAGATCGTGTCAACAAATAGTGGCGAAAGCCTTTTTGGTGCAATTATATTATTATTATATTATTGTTTTTGTATATTACTATTATTATTATATTGTTGCTATGTCAATAATTCCAGATCATCAGCAAAATTGACTTTAAATATTCCTTCAGCCAAAGCTGACTGCGAATCATGTTTGACAGTGCAAAACGGATTCGTCAGCTAAATTTAGCTGACGTATCCATTTTGCACTGTCAAATAAAATTGACTTTCTACAACATTGGGAAAACAAGCAAGATGTGAGACGAGGATGCTAGAAGCTAGAACTCCCATGTCCTGTTTTATTACGATCTTCAATGTCCGGTTGGGAAATCGGAAATGTGGGTGTTTTGGAGGCAAAGGTTATGAGGCAAGTACCCGCGGTGAAGCGCAAAGCTTGGAGACAAGGGCAGACGAGATCCAGGACCGAACCAAGTTGTTTAGTGTATCGAAGTTTTATTACACATAAGGATTAAGATACATATGTGAAAAGGGTACGAATCTATCCAAACGAAAGATTAAGAGCCCCACACGTCTCCGAAGAATCGCGTATATTCCACACCGCTCGACAGCTACCATATAGCAGCTCGGGCTGCTGGCAGAGACAATCCCATAACAGTAAAGTGGACAACTAAATTTGCCATTACGGGCAGCGGTATCCTTGTCGGATTCATGTTGAATTATCAATCCGGCGAGAAAACGATTGGCTTTAGTAGCCTATGTGTCCCTACACCTGCAAATCCAGCACCTTAATCAAGGAATCTGAGCTATAGGCGTACCAACATTTCTAATTATTATTTTCGCCGGACTCTGGTCCAATTGTCGTTTCGAGGAAAATAATTAAGGAGCTCTAGACACAGTTTCAAGTTTTCTCTGGATTCCGGCTGAACTCCTCATTCGAGGCTAAGACTAAATGTTTTGTCCCTGAGTCAAACTTCTAGTCAGTCTCCTAGGTCACTGGAACTGTCCCATCCCCAGATTTCCGATTGTTACCAGTTTCCGACCGGAAAACCCAAACAGCCCAGGTAACAAACAGCAAGTTGATTTAGTATGTTCTTTCACATTTATTCGCCTCTAACAAGATTCACTGGTAGTAAGTTCAATTGCAAATCTCTGGTCTCGGCCGAACTCCAACAGAGCCATTAATTCACGGCAAGAACTAATGGTGAATTTCGAAGCCCCTCCCCTACTCTCAAATTTTGAGGTACAAAGCCAGTGCCGTCTTTACCCGCAGGCCGGCTCGGCCGCTGCTGGCCGTGCTGGGGGGCCAGGGGAAACGAGAGGCCAAGCGGCCGGTGTAAATTGCTGAGACATCAAGCTACCGGCTGCTAGCCGTATTGCCTTGTTCCTTACGATCCAGATGTGACCAACAACGTTGCACCCTCGTCGATACATTACCGAAATTTTGCTCAGATGTGGCTCCACCAAGAATCATGTATGCTAATGTGCTGGCGTTTTTACGTTTTAAAAGGGGCAAAAAATCTAATGATAGCCTACGGTCCACCGAAAGTTGTACAAACCCCATCTACGAACTTGACCGAACAGTCCGAGAGTTGTCCAGGTCCCAGACTCGGTCCCAGACAGACGGATTTCCGATGTCAAATGTTCACCTTTTGCGCGAAGGTTTCACAGTCTGGAACACACTCCAATATGTCAACAATTACGACCCAATCGGAAATGCTCAGAAATAATTGAATGTGTATCCAATCTGAGGATCACAGATCACAACCTGGAGAAGCGGAAGAATCAATACACCATCTAGCGATCGTGTGGAGCAGAAAGTATAACGCAAACAGGTTAGCGTATCTCAAGCGAGGTGACGAAGAGGAAGACAAAATGAGTGTCCATACGTCAAGATTTAATCGGGTTTTCCACTGGCAATCGCAAGCTGTCGGAGGCCGTCGTAATGTGTCGTAAGCGGCCATCTGTGCGTTATTCAGCCAATGAGAGCACGCCGGGTCTGAACAAGCACTATTACGACGGCCTTATGATTGCCAGTAGAGGACAAACTTTATGCCTGGCCAGCACAGCTTACGTATCTAGGCAGGGCCAGCACAGCTTACGTATCTTACGTAAGCTGTGCTGGCCAGTAAACTAAAAGATTCCTTTCGAAGACGGTTGCCATATTTCTGCAGTGGATTGTTGTTAGCCCGATCTCTTCTTCTCAGCACCCTGGAAACATACCTCCACTACACTGCTCATCGCCAGGTATTACAGGCTTTTTCTGGCTGTCCTCCCCATCAGAAGGCAGGGGCGGTTCGAGGGGGGGGCGTGGGGGGGTGACTCACCCCCCCATGCTTCAGAGAATCGTACTCTCAGTCGTATGTTTTGAGCTTGTCTGAATGACAGTCGTATGTTTTGAGCTTGCCAGAATCACATAAAGGCAGTTACAAAACGTGAATTTTGCCCGCACATGACATTTCTAGTCGGATGGCTACGAAGATCTTTCCTAGTCGTAATATTCTGAGTTTGTCACAATGATAGTCGTATATTCTAGCGTGCCAGAATAACACCAGATCGTGAATATCGCCAGACGCAAATGATCCAGGGGCGGTTCGAGGGGGGGGCGTGGGGGGGTGACTCACCCCCCCATGCTTCAGAGAATCGTACTCTCAGTCGTATGTTTTGAGCTTGTCTGAATGACAGTCGTATGTTTTGAGCTTGCCAGAATCACATAAAGGCAGTTACAAAACGTGAATTTTGCCCGCACATGACATTTCTAGTCGGATGGCTACGAAGATCTTTCCTAGTCGTAATATTCTGAGTTTGTCACAATGATAGTCGTATATTCTAGCGTGCCAGAATAACACCAGATCGTGAATATCGCCAGACGCAAATCACCTGTTCCTTGTCGCATTTACGAACAGATTTTCTAGTCGTATATTCGAGACAGTCGTAAGTTTTGAGCTTGCCAGATAAGGCACCTAATCCTGAATTTAGTCGCAGATGACATGGTTCTGGTCGTATGGTTACGTATAGATTTTCTATAACTCATATGTCACGGGTCAATCGTATGTTTTGACTGAGCTTAAGAATGACAGTCGTATGTTTCGAGCCAGTCAGAATGACATAAATACAGTTACCGAATCTGATTTTCACCCGGTGGTGCACAGTGTGAACACAACTGGTTTTGTACCAAAACCTTTGTATTTTAGCAGAAAACACGTAGCTGATTTTTAAAATTTCAACAGTAGCCTATCTGGTTTTGTGCAAAAGATCCTTATTCTAGAATAAAACAGGTTGATTTTTGGCTTGCGGAGTAAGGTTTGACCATAAACCGGAGATGTACGCATTGCAAGGACGGGCCTGATGATTGCACCATACTGTTAATGTGTACCAACTTCCGGCAAGATATCCTACTCCGTTCTAGAGTTAACGGGGTTACGGACAGATCTGTAGCACTTACTTTCGTTTGGGTTCCGAAAAAGACCCATAAATGTTTCCAAAACTTCGCCTGCGGCGCTTTTCACGGTAGTCTATTCTCTATCTAGTGCAGAGCCCGTCATTTAGGTGCCGTTTTAGGCAAAAGATTTGAACCATGTTAAAAGCTATAATTTGTGCTGGAAGTAGTTTAACTTTTCCCAGAAAAAAGGTGGATTTAAAAAGTTCCGCCTGCGGCGCCTTTCGTAGCAACCCTTTCACTATTTACTTGAGCGTGCGTCATTCAGGTGGGTTTTAAGCTTGAGATTTTGGGGTTTGAGCAACATTAAAAACTATAAACTGGATGGGAAGTAGTTGAATTTTGCAAGTAAAAAGTCAGATTTTAAAAATTTTGCCTGCGGCGCTCAGTTTTTCTTTAGTAGATACGTTAGAGGCTGCTTAATGGGATCGTAGCCACGTTACAAGCAGAATTTAAATGGGAAGTAGTTGAATTTTGCCAGAAAAAAAAGGCTGATTTCAAAAAATTTCGCCTGCGGCGCCTTTCGTAGTAGGCCTATCCTATTAGATTTTTTTTTTCAAGTCTGCATCAATTAGGTGGAGTTTTAACCTTGAGATTTTGGGATCTGAGATACATGAAAAGCTAGAATTTGTAGGGGAAACAGTTGAATTTTGCTCGGATTACAAAAAAATTCGCCTGCGGCGCTCAGTTTAAGTTGTCTTGAACACATCCGTCAGAAACTGGTACCGAAGAATGGCTGTTTCCTGCGAAAGTTCAAATGAACGTCATGCTGAAACTCATAACCTTTTAAAAATCTATGTTTATATTTCTTGAGCCTGTGGTACTGTGCTTTTCTATTTCATTTTTTTTTAATCGACATAATTGCCGATTACCTAGTCGTATGTTTTGAGGTCGTCACCCCCCCATGCCCAAGCACTTCGAACCGCCCCTGTCAGAAGGTATCTTTATATTGCTAACTTTCCTTGAAACGCTGGAAAAGTCGGTCAGGTGGAAGACTGGCAGGCAATGACAGCATTTCTACTCCAGCGGTCTTGTTATTTCCAGGGCTGTGGAATTCCGGTTTCTGTATCTAATTGGGAACCGAGGGAGCGTGCCGATAAACCAACAAGCGAGCAATACATTTAAATCCCCAAAAATGCAGAAAGTTTTATGGCGAGGCGTTGGCAGATGATACAACAATGTACTGCTGAGAGAAGCACGCGACTTCTGAGCCATCGCAACGGTCTGGACAGACTCCAAGAAATTCGGTCACGAGACGGATACCGGACGAAGAACAGTGTTGACATATACTTCCATATGACTGACCATTCGTATTCATGTCTTAAACATTCCTGGCAATGGGAGTCAAGACGAGTATAGAGTCGAAAAATAAAACCCTGAGAAATTATTTTGCAAACGATCTTTTACAAATATGACCGGAAGAAAAATAACGGATTTGGATCCCAGGGTGACACTACAAATATGACCGGAAGAAAAATAACGGATTTGGATCCCAGGTGACACTACAAATATGACCGGAAGAAAAATAACGGATTTGGATCCCAGGGTGACACTGGCAGTTTAGTTCGCTGCCAAGGGCCTCAGCGTCCACCATGATTTATAACTTTTGACATCTACAAATTTTAAGCTACAATTACTGTTGCTGACAGGATATTACCCCCAGAGTCATGTTTAGAATACACAGTCTGCCGCGTCTTCTGTTCGTTCTAATGGGCCATACCTTCAAAAAATATACTACCCACAACTCAATAACTGACAATTGTTCAGCCCATAAATTCCTTTCTGAGAACAACCTATCCCCTTATTTAGGAACAGGATAGGTCCGTCTGTTTCTCAAGAAACAAGACCAAAGGTTTAGGCTGGATCCCAAAAATTTCATATCTGATCCATAAAATTGGATCTTGTAGACATCCGTGCGAAAACCATGTTCAGACATGGATTCAACGTGTGCGTTCACCCCTACACGTCATCTATACTTTGACGAAATTGATCATAACTTCCAGCTGCCTTACTTCTGCTAGATTTCCGGTTTCTGACGGATTCTGGGCGAGCTATACTTGTCCATTAAGAAAAAGCTCAAAAACGAATTCAGCATATCTCCTTACACCAGCCTTACCCCTATATCGAACATCCAATCAACTTCAGATAAAACTTAACTTATTAACGAATTTCCAGGTTTTGGCCGGATTCCGGGCGAACTATTTATCCGGCAAGAACATAATCTACATATACAGATTCAGCATGCCTCCTAATCACTACATCGAACCTCTAATCAACTTCAGATAAAACTTTTACTTCTACACATTTTTCCGGTTTCAGCCGGATTCCGGGTGAACTGCTTGTCCGGCGAGAAAATTATTCTCATATTCGGATTCATCACGTTTCCTTACCCCTAAATCGACTATCTCATTGGCTTTTAAATTTTTTTTTCCAGCCCCTAAATATAGGGCTACAGAGCCCATCTTCGAATCTGACCTGTACTTTGACCTAAAGAGTCCTCGTGCCAAATCTGAACAGAATGTCAACCCCTTCGAGAGTTATCGTGCTAACAGACGGACAGACGGACGGACAACTTTTACGAAATAATTGGTATCGCTTCACTTACGTTTTGGGATCCCAAAAAACTAATTCAACTAATTTTCGGATCCAGGTTGGTTAAACTTAATGGTGGCTGGTCGACGAGTACTTTTTTTGCAGTAATTTTACCCATAAAACTGAGGAGTAAAAATGCGTACGTGACCCAATTACCCAATCAATTTTGCCAAGAACTCCATCGTGACCTTTCTATTCTTGATGTAACCTCCTCAAAGTACGAACTAATCTAGAGCGACTTTGGTTTCCCCTATCACTTCCGCGTCAAAATCTTAAACAGATTACAGGAAGCGGTAGATAACACGACCCGAGACCCTTCTGTAATCCAACCCTCGGGCTCTACATTTTCCAGACAACTCCGAAAACAGGGACCGGTCCTGCCTGAGTGATCCTCTGTTTATCTTTCCGTAATTTGGGTAACCCATCGTGAGGCCTAGGAAAACAATCAGGTATGTAAACACGACTAGATGAGGTAACTCGCGCTCGGGATAACAGGAGTTCCAGTGTGAAAGCGTTGGAAAGTCAATCCATCTTTCAAGTAAGAACTGAAGACCTGCACAACACAATTCTCAATCAGATGTGAACGAGGAGGGGCAATATTCCAAAAGGTGGAACTTTAATTAGAAGTTGATGCGGCAAGACTGCGAAGCTATCCGGTACCACCAGCTACTGGGTTCAGTGTTGGGAAGTACTTCAAGTGCCACTTCAGTACAAAATCGAAGAACTTGGGTTTTACTTGCGTATACACCTATTTGTTCACGAGTGATCTTCTTTTTCATCATTTAGATTGTTTGTACAAAATGATGGGATTTACAGAATATTTTAGATGTTCAGTTTTGTTCGTTTGTTAGTTGTGAAATGCCGTAAGGCTCATTTACGCAACAAATCCGTTCATTCAAATGTTGCACAATGTTACCGGCATCTACTGTGAGCTACCAACGACAGATCAAAGAGGTTTGTAAGTTCAATGAAAGAGTCAATGTAAATATTAATCAGTTTGGGAATTTGTTAAATATGTAAAATGTAAATACGTGTCCGTGCTTTAGTGTTACTTACAGGTGTCAGATTAGTTATAATCCAGACTTGTAGAGAATAGTGGAAATAAAGTAGTTTCGACTGTCAAAATTTACATGAAAATAATCAAATTAAAGTCACACGCTGTATTCTTCTGGCACTTGCTCTTCGGCCAAGTGCCACATACCGATTACAATTTCTATCCGTCCGTCGGTCTGTCGGTCCGGGTTTTGCTAGTTCGGTCACTTCCACATGAGCCTGGACGATGAAACTTGGCACACGCATTAGGGAACCTACCAAACGCTCTAGGAATATTTCCTTTCTCGGATCAACCATAGGTGGGGCCTGGGGGTGCGGAGGGATGGGGAATTTAAATTGATATGCTTTGTAATTATGTTCCTCATCGGATTGTATTTTAAAATTTGATTATTTATGATTATATTGACCATGTATGACGATCCAACACTATGTTCGTAAAAAGATAAGATGGATAAAAAGATAAGACATCTTCGGGGGGGGGGGGCAAAGGTCAATTTTGGACCCCATCCAAGGTATGTTGCTCGGACAAAAAAATTAGTTACTCCTGTAGTGGTTCAAGTACTTTTCGAATATACCTTGAAATAACGTCACTGATTTGCATTTTACTTTTTAAAATCTATGCTATATTACCCTCTTCTTACCTTCTACTTTCACCACCCGCCATTTCGGCGCTACTCCACCTAACACTACCACTCGGATACTACTCCAGTCTACTCCCGAGAACCGGCTAATCTTAAAACATTCCAAGATTCGCTTCGCGGCTGGGTAAAACGCCAGACCGGGACACTCCAAGCATTTCACCGGGAGTAGGAAAAGTGGTCCAGAAAAAGTAGTTTTATGCAAATCCCCCTTGGGAGAAATGACAGGCGGTTGACCGGAAAAAAACGAACAACAAGAACAAGATGTTCAGCCTTTTTCGAAACAAACTGAGTGGCTGACAGTTGGAAGGGGGTGTCGGTCACGATAGCCTGAACAAGGATTTTAGAGGGGCTAAAAATTCCGAAAATGTTTATATATATGAACATACTGTAATCGAGTTTCGTACCAAAATGTTTGTATTTTAGCGGGAAGCAGGCTGACTTTCAAATTTGTGTATTAACTATATTCTGGATGTACCAACATGTACCAATGTCTGTACCAACTTCGGGCACAGTATCTTGCTCCATCTGGGAGTTATCGTGGGTAGGCTACAGAGAAAAGCATTTGCTTTCATCTTGGGTTTCCACAAAGATCTGGTCATTAATGTTTGATAAAAATTTTGCCTGCGGCAACATTTCTTAGTATTCTTTATATGATCGAAGAGCACATCCTTTGGGTGTGGTTTAAGGCCCCACCCAAAAGTGTGGCCTATCTTTTGGCTACACTTTTGAGTGGCCAAATGTTACACTTAAAATTGGTTCATTGGCCTTAAAAGCAAGGCCAAAAGTGTATGGCTTAAGTCCGCTCTAAAAGCTGTCTTAAGAAGTTAACCCCATATCAGAAGCATGAATCCAGACCTACTTCTTGAGATCGCGACGCATTTCAATAAGGCTTCGAGCGAAAAGCCTCAGAGGGTTTAAAGGAGCTTATTTTGTCATAAAGGTAGGCCCCCTCCACTCCCGCTCACAACATGCTCCAATGAACGTTTTTTTTTATTAGTGAAGGATCTTCGAACAGCGCGTGAATTTCGCATTTACTCCTTATGGCATATTCAAAAACTGCTTTAAGTTTACCCTCAAAAGAGTAACTAAAAAAAAAAAAAAAAAACTGGGGTGGAGGCCCAAAACGGATCTTTGGCCGCCCCCGAGGTTTACTGAAATCACGCCCCTGGCTGGGAGTGGCGGCACTGAACCAGGGCGACGTACAAAATGTTAGTGAAAGTTCCAGAACATTTTTAGACAACTTTAAAGCCTTTCGACCGTAAGCTTTCAACCAGGCTATAAACGATTTGCACAAATAAAAATATAGAGACAAACGATAATGTGTCGTTTCAAGCGATTTTCTTGTTAGCGCTTTCGACTGTATCCAGCCTTCCAGACAACACTTTGAAGCTTCTCCTTATTTGTTGAAAGAGTTGTCGGCGGACCTTGAAGCTTTCCACAAAGTTTGCGTTGCGTGGCTGGCAAAACTCAGCTCGGCCGAGTTTTCCGCTATAGAGTGCTTAAAAGTCGTAGGTAAAAAATGACAATGGCGAAAGGCGAGGACAAATAAAATAAAAGGCAGAATAAGTAAGAAGGGCCCCTTAAGAATAGCATTGTCGTTGGATAATCGCACGGAGTCAAAAAAAGATCGAGTTGGACGATAATGTTCCTGTCTGTTTGCAAAAGCAGTCGGGGTTACGAAAATGACGAAAAAGAAAGTGAGGGTCTGAAGGGACAGTGACATGCCCCTGATATAGCGATACTGCTCTCAAATTTTAAACTCAACCTCCTCTCATACAAAATGTCTCCCTGAGGCTTGCTTGAACGACGATATTTTCCTGGCTCTTTGCAGAAACGGTCCGAGTTATCGACAATGAAGAAAATTAATACCGACGGACTAAAGCGATAACAACACGCCCCTCATACGAAGGACAATGCTCTAAATAATCCTTTTAGACACGATCTTCAAACAGGATAGGCTTCCCTGTAATCCCCTCCGCGGACAAAATTTCTAATGATAACCATAAAAAGTTTGCCTTTCTGTCTACTCTTCTCAGGCACTTTCAGAGAAGGAAACTTTAAGTAGCGCACTTCCTTCTCCAGAGGGAGACGAAAAACTGTGCTGTCTAACTCATCTCATACGGTAAATGGCATTCACTCGAAGTTTCCGGTAGCGGCGGCATGCTCTCCCCCTTTTTCTTTGCAGACGGTGACATCCCATTACGTGAAAATAAACTGAGGCCAATCCCGGAATTAGACATGTTCCCGGCACCTTACACGCGACACGGCCTATTGCAATGACTTGGCACGGGAGCCGAACCTCAGTGCCAAATAAACGCTATTTTCTCCAGCTTTGCAACAAAATTTACAACCATCAGACGGTAACTCAAGCTCGCAAGAATTAACCCATATAGGCGTGCGACTGACAGGCTGATAAACGTTATAACACAAAAAAGGGGGTAATTTTATCTGTCCACGCTCTCAAGGAGCCCCTCCCTTGGCGGAAGTAAATAAACTCCCCGATGTGTAAAGGAGGTCTAATGCCTGGTCTGAATTCCGCAACCGTTTACGACATTCGCAGCCACTGAGCTCACACAGACTAATTCGCGATTTTTCAACTGATCACCCTTAGATGACTGCCAAGCTAGGATTTCTGGTGTCACGATTAGTGTTACCTATTGTTCATTATTATTACTGGCTTCTCATAGTTTTCTTTTATTTAGCTTTTTTGGGATCCCAAACCGTTAGTGACGGATACCTATGACATCGCAAAAGTTGTCCGTCTGTCCGTCCGTCTGTCAGCACGATAACTCTCGAAGGGAATGAGATATTTTGATGAAACTTGGTGTGAGGATCTTTGGGTCAAGAGTAAGGTCGAGTTCGTAGATGGCTCTGTAGCCCTACGTTTAGGGGTGGGGGAGGGAGTTTAAATTAAGGGGCAAACAAAATATTTTTTAACAGCCAATGTGATAGTCGATTATGGGGTAAGAAGACATGCTGAACACGATGGTGAAAACCATTTTGTCGCCGGACAAGTAGTTCGCCCGGAATCCGACCAGAACCGGAAAGTTTTTCAAAGTAAAATTTTGATTTGAAGTTGAATAGATGTTCGATTCAGAGGTACGAAGACATGCTGACACTATGGTGAAAACCATTTTCTCGCCGGACAAGTAGTTAGCCCGGAATCCGGCCAAAACCGGAAAATTTATTAAAAGCAAAAGTTTAATTTGAAGTTTATTAGATATTCGGTTTAGGGGTAAGAAGACATGCTGAACACGATAGTGAAAACCATTTTCTCGCCGGACAAGTAGTTCGCCCTGAATCCGGCCGAAACCGGAAAATTTGTTAAAAGCAAAATTTTTATTCGAAGTTGATTAGATGGCAGATTTAACGGTAAGAAAAGACGCTGAATCTGTATATGACAATCATTGTTTTTCCGTACATATAGTTCGTCCGGAATCCGGTTGAAACCGGATTTTTTGTATAAGTTAAAGTTTTATTTGAAGCTGATTAGATGTTCTTTATAGGGATAAGGAGATACGCTGAAGTCGTTTCTGAACTATCTTTTTTTTGGCTGGACAAGTAGTTCGCTCGGATTTCGGCCGAAACCGGAAATTTGGCAGAAGTAAAGCAGGAAGTTTCGATCAGTATCGTCAAAATAGATATGGTTTATACAGGTATATCTGAACTTTATTTTCTCAGATGACTAGCCTGGCGAAGACTGGATCCTTCGAAGACAAGACCTAGTTGTCTGGGTCAGATATTAAATTTTTGGGATCCCATCGAAACCTTTGGTCTTGTTACCACTGATCTAGGGTGTCAACCACTCCTTGAGTTTTCAGTCGTGTATTGGTGATTAGTTTTACGCGTCAACTCTGAGTAGCGTTTTCAATCGTACGTCAACCGCTGAACTGGAAAAGGGCGAGCTACACCCCCTGCTTGCGAACAAACCCGGTATAGGCTTCAAAAAGCTGTCGCCGAAGCAACCTCCGTTATCGACCAAGTGTTATCTAAACTTACACGATCTAAAAAGTGACTGGTTATCAAACTATGTAATTCAAATGAGTGCCAATAGAAATACTACTGATTAGATGATAGAAATACTAACGATACTACTGACGATCACTTATTTTAGAACGTTATGGAAAGCTATTATTTATCAATATATTCTTATTTTTTATTCTACAAAAAAAAAACAATATCGGCTGTTTCGTCAATGGTCTTGAAGGATAGTCGTCCATCTTGGCTACTCTATCCGACCAAATTTCCAAAGGACTCTACACTGGAAAAACTTTCTCCGAGTAAGGATTAAAGTTAACTTTTTTTTGGTTTTTTTTTTTTTTTTGATCCCAAAATTGTAAGTGGAGGGATACCTATGACTTCGTCAAGTTGTCCGTCTGTCCATCCGTCTGTCCGTCCGTCTGTCCGTCTGTCAGCACGATAACTCTCGAAGGGGTTGAGATATTTTGATCAAACTTGGCAGGAGGACTCTTTATGTCAAAGTACAGGTCAAGCTCGAAGATGGGATTTGTAGCTCTATATTCAGTGGTGGGGGAGAGGTTTCAAATTAAGGGACGATTTTTTTTTTTTAAAGCTACTGAGATAGTCGATTCAGAGGTACGGAGACATGCTGAACCCGAATATGAAAATTATTTTTTCGCCGGACAAGTAGTTCAACCGGAATCCGGAAAAAAACGGATATTTTGGTAGAAGTAAAAGTTGTATCTGAAGTTGATTAGATGTTCGATTCAGGTGTAGGAACACATGCTGAATTCGAATATGAAAACTATTTTCACGCCGGATAAGTAGTTCGTGCTGAATCCCGAAGTTTAGCATGAAATTTTAAAACCCAATGACATAGTCGATATAGAGTGAGAGACATTCGTTTTATTTTCCGAATATACTAGTGATACACAAAAAGTGTATGCGATCAGTTTAGTTCTCGTGAGTCCCAACCGACATTTACTGTGTCGATAAGGCAGAATGCGTCCGACAACTGTCTGGTGAACAATTTAACAGAAATCGGTCGACCCCTTTTCGGAAAACAATCTCAACTATACTACCCCTTTATCCATTCAAGTGAAACAGCTCTGCGTAGTGCGTCATCTTACAGCCAGCGCTAGTTGCATCATCGCTTTCAATAATGGTGTAGGGGGGTTAAGACTTGAGATGTATTGCTCAAACTTCGTATGAGGATTAACTGGGAAAGTACAGACCAAGTTTGTAGATGGGTTCTTTAGCCCTATATTTAGAGGAAGAGGAGAGGGTTTCGAATTAAGGGTCCAAACATGTTTTACAAACTGATGAGAGAGTCGTTTAAGGGGTAAGGACTAAAGAGGCCCGACGAATCTATATCTGAACTTAGTTTTCTGGACGGGCAAATGATTCAACCCGAATTCGACCCAAACCGGAAATCTGGTTAAAGCTCAAAGTCGTTTCTGAAATCGAAAAGAGATTTGGGGTAAGGAGACATGCTGAATCGAATTTCGAACTTTTCTCCTTGACGGGTAAGATTGCAAAATTTGCCCAAACCCGGAAATTGGATCGAAAGGATTGTCTTATCGTCACTAGTATCTTGCTCTCGCCAGGAATGCTGCTAAAATACGAGGAATTCGGTGTGAAAAAAAACTTTTGAAAATACCTTTCTGAAGTCGATCAGAGATGAGATATTGGAGTAAACTTGCTTACTGAATCTAAATCTGAACTTGGTTTTCTCATTTGATTAGTTGTTTGGCCGTAGGTTGTCAAAAAACTTGAAAACGTTAACACTTTTTGTACATATTTAAGCGGTTGATTGTGGATGAATACAAAATGCGAAACGGGTCTGGCGAAGACTCGGAAATCTACAACATTGGATTGTCTGGATCAAGAAGTCCAAAAATATTAAAATTTTTGGGATCCCATCGAAAACTTTGGTCTTGTTTTACAGTGTAAGGGAGTACCGAAAAAAGCATGTTTCTGTTACCCTACAAGTTGAAAGCCTGAATCAAGAAATCATAATTAAGATACATTTTTACACTTTGCTCCGGTGTAATAGTTACGACTTTTCACTGCGTAGTCTCAGCGTTACATAGCGCGGCCGACTTTATTTGACAGAAATCACGCGGTGAAAGTAAAAACAGCGCTACTAACTTACCGCGCTGCCTCGAATTTCGCAGGTTCATGTGTGTCGAATGAAGCTTGGTAGGGCTTTCTGTGTACTACTACATCACGCGGAGTACGCAGTAAACTACCGAGATAATTTTTTAAAGATATTTCTTCGTTATGTTATTTTCGAGGTTATTTTAATTTCGAGATTCAATCAAATACATACATTTGTAACCTGTCAGGTGTGAGTAAATGCCAGCGTTATCAGCCTGAATAAATTCGGAGAGAATCGTGGTCTTCCTAGTACTCGCATTTACAGCAACCTCTATTCGCCTAGTCATGCGACGAAAGGAGTTACGTGATACTTCTTACCTTGTGACATTCTTGTTTTATTAGGAGATCCGAAGTTGTTCATCTTGTTGCCAAATGTTTAGAAATTTCCCAGAAATCGATATCTCCATTCATATCTCAGCTGTACGTGCGACGACAGGTTATCACTCCTTCCTGAGGATAATTAAAGTGTGATTTATTAGGTTACGGTACCGAGGGAACTGTGTTAATTCATTTTCGACTCTAATGGACTCCGCTGCTTCGTACTTTAGAAGTGCACTCTACGCAGCATGGTAGCGCAAAGACGCAGTGCCACGCTAATGCGTATTCGCCATATTCCCGGTCAGCGCTTCCAAGCGGACTGGTTTATGTTAATCTCCTCTGCCTCGTTATCAACACTTGAGACAGACATACTAAATAAATTCACATGCTGATGAGTAGAACATTTTACAATCTACTTTCCCGGGTAATGATATTTTGCATATGCCGCATCACCTTATGGATCCGACTTTTTACTATGTCTATATCAAGTGTTTGTAGGTTGACGTTTACAGAGCTTCAGCTCATGCACGCTCTATATCAAGTGATGATATAGAGACAATGAGAATTAACAGTAATTAGTTCACTTGGACCGCTGAACCGGAATAAGGTGAATTGCGAAGTTGGATTTGCATTGGACTTGGGCCGGGCTATCTTGCCATTGACAGTCACTCTTTACATCGGTCTGTCCGTCCAGCCAGATCCGAAACCCTTGCAAGGATCTATTGTTTGATACTACAATAAACTACTGGAGGACTCGAGAGATATTTCGAGAACGTTTTATCATTAATCGAGAAAGTTTTATCATTAGAGTGCATTCCTGTAAACCCCCTTCCCACTATCGGGATCTGCTCGCCAAGACCTGGCGACGTTTCTCAGAGTGGCTAGTCTACACAGGGAAAAGTGTTTGAGTGGGGTTTAGTGTAGGCTAATGTAGTAGTGTGTTCGTTTCTTTTTGTATTTACATTTATTTATTTTTGTTTGTTTGCTATGGTCCTTGGTCTTTTAAATGTCAATTCTTCTGTCGTGTTTGACGCCGATAAAGTTGTGACAAGTGACTTTTGTTAAGGGATGAAATTCGTCTTAATTAGAGGTATTAATTATTTTGAGTTCCTGAACTGGCCGCTTAGAGCCTTTGGCATGTTGGCAGTTCCGGAATTCATCTGTTGATTTTTTTTCTTTTTTTACAAATAAAGCAATCTCAATCTCAAAATTTCAATCTCTTTTTTTAGCTCTTAATACCACCTGGTGGCTTCACTGTGAGGAACGCACTAAGCTATGCGTGTTTTCTTCGTATCTAGCTGTTTTGTTTTTTTGGCTTTTTGTCATATACTCCGCTTTCTCTTTTTTTGTTAGAAGTGGGCAATAATAAATTATTATTATTATTACAAACGAGCGCAACGATGATTTTGCGAATTAACGTAGGATGGTCGTCAAACCAAAGCGAAAGAGGAAGATGACGAAACATGGACAATCTATCATAACGTTTATTCCTTGAGTGTCAACGTCTAGGACGTCAATGTACGACGAGTACACGACGAGAGAAAACTAGACAAGATGTATTTCAATCAACACTCACCATTCCAACCCTCATCGCAGTCACTCCATGAAGGTATCCAGCATTCACAGGACTGGGATGCTGAGGATCCCGCAGCTCTCTCATCTTCAAGGCGCCGCCGTTGAGATCCCCCTCGATCGATGCGCAAGGTCGATTTCCAAGGATGGCCTTAGTGTTATCCCCCATAGATTCGTTGGGCGCTGCAAACGCCCTCGCTAGGAACAACTCAATACGAAATCTTTCATGAGGCGGATAAATTCCGGAAATCACTTTTTCCCAGAACGAACTGCTAAGTAACCAAATCAGGAAAAAGATAAAGCGTAGGCAGGTTCCGCTTCCGGGAAAATGAAAGATGAGAAACATCACAAGATTTCAACAGAAGACACCAAAGGGAGCCTACTTTTCACATTTTTACCTGTGGTTTCCGCATTTCTTGCTAACAAATCGGAATACCCCAAGGTTTCCAGTAGAGGGAAAATTTGGTTTAACCCGATGAAATTCCCTTCGCTTAGCTATAAATGCATGAGAAAGTTCCATTTTTCGCTTTCGGTGAAGAGAAATTGACCGAACCACGAGCTTCCACTGGGGACTACCCTAGCTACTGTTCTTACAGAATAGCCTACAGATACCATACTAAAAAACTCGCTTTGCTGTTCAGGCTTGTAGATTGGCTAGCCGCCGATTTGGTCACTTTTTATGGTGCAGAAAGGTTTAATAAGCATGAATTCATAACAGCCATGGCCTAATGACAGTTATTCGAAGGACAGTCCGGGACATTCTTGCGGCCGTCTTCAGTTTACGAATCTCAACCGCCAAATCTCATAATTTAGGTTATTTATGAGGTTTTCCTAAAATCTACTATTCATTCTTATTTTTTTATTTCTTTGTTCACACAGTAGACAGATTAACCCATTGGGGGGCTATCACACTAAGGACTGCT
Source organism: Branchinecta lindahli (assembly GCA_023053555.1). Lineage (NCBI taxonomy): Eukaryota > Metazoa > Arthropoda > Branchiopoda > Anostraca > Branchinectidae > Branchinecta > Branchinecta lindahli. The sequence goes on along the minus strand of JAKZAO010000007.1, from coordinate 5,449,453 downwards.
AGGATTCTTACCCTATTCTTCGATTCTACTGCATTAGGAAGCTAAAGCCTTGTGGGCGTGGCCCAGATTCCAATCACACATGACTGGCTAGATTTCAGGATATGTCAAATTTTCCAGACTTTTCCTTACGGAAAATTAGGAAAGTGCGAATACCAGCAAAGATTTCGAGACAACTTCCCGGTCGGTGTGTTAAAGCCTTAAGATGAACTGCAATAAAAAGGTACCATGACCGGAATGCCTGAATGATTTCGGGAAAAGTTGTAACTTTTTTAAGATTTCCTCATTAAAATCAATAGTAAGAAAACCAGCCAGATTCTGAGACCCGGTCCAAGGCAGAAGTCTAAACTGTTTAGGGACGGGCTGACGAAACGGATACAAATGTCACCGGAGGCAAGAGTGAATGAATTATTTGGTAAGTTTGTACGCACCCGCACTGTAGGCGAGCACTCCACTTTTCACCTGACTCTCAAGAAACGTAATCACATCTTCGACGGTGAACTCGCTACCATTTGGCACTGCGAACATAGAAAGCATGTGAAAAATCCTTTCCGCCGATAAACTCTCCAAGTTAGTAAGCATTCCATTTATATAATTCCAGTAACTTTCCATGCAGCTCTCCTTTTTATTGGCATCTGTCATGGCTTCATCTTCATCATTTGTGAGATCGTGAATTTTCTCGACAGCGCGGACAGAGCTATCAAGGCGTTCGGCGAGGTGTACGTAATTCTGATCTTCTTTCAGTAAGCCTTGCTTAGCCCAGAAGGCAACTTTTTGCCGGAGACTAGAAACCGTCATGTCGAGAGCTTTGGCGAGATCTTCGAATTTCCACGACTCAGACTCCTGAAATTTCCACAGGACTGCTACGTTAACGGCCGACGTTGTCACTTCGATTTTCTTATTGTCAAGTTCGAGCTCAATCGTGATGAACCCAAGCTGAGGACGCCAGTAGAGGGTCCTGTTCACTTTCAGCTTTTCGTAAGCTGCTTTAAATAAGTTCAAGTAATGCTGCATCTCAGCTGGAATGTTCACTTTCATTTCTTCCTTCGCCTGCGGCCAGTACTGAGCAGATATGACAGTACCATCTATCTGAATAGGCGATCGGTCAGATCCAAATAAATCAGCTAAGAGCGGATTCATTCTCTTCGAATTCAAGACGTCATGAAGCATCACTTCACAAGAATGCAACTGCGGCTCTCCAAAACGTAGTTTGAGCAGCTCCAAATACTTGATTTCCCGATCAAGATTCGGGTCAGCCTGTGCAAGGAGACGCAGACTCAGCAAATTCTGATATTCCTTGACGAAAAGCTCTTGCCCACCGTAAATTGAGACAAGAGTAGTAATTATATCACCCTTTCGTCCACTTCGAATATCCACTTCCGGAGGTGCATGGATCGGCTCAGGTTCCCATTGGTCATAGTCTGCTTCAGCGCCCTCTTCCTGATACGCATGAAAAGAAGGAGCAGAGCGCGTCAATTCCTCCGCCAGGTCACCAGCACTATCGTCCGTCAAACTCGTCACGATACAGCGCACAGTGTCATCGCGTTTTTTCAGATAATTTCGAACTGGGATACAAATAGCTTCAAGCATGGCTCCAGATGGATCAAGAATATTTAAAGACTTCATAGTGGAAACGTAGGCAGTTAGAATATCCGTCGTATTCACGCCTGGATGGAGTAAACGGGTCTGTAGGCTTTCTGTTAGAGACTGCATAACTTCAGAATATCTTTTTGTTTTCTCTAGGCAGAACCGAAGATCTTCTAAAGCAGGCTGGCTCTCTGGATAGTCAATGATAATGTTGAAGAGCTGCTGTTTCCGAGCGTCAATCAAGACGTGATATACCTTGTGGTTTAGCTTTTCAAGGGCTTTCTCGAAATCGTCGGCTTGCCTCACAGTGTCAGGAAGGACACATTCCAGCCACTTCGCTACATTGCTGCGGAGCCATCGATCAAAGTGTGCGAGGTTTGAGACCTCAAAGGTGCCTTGACATAGTTCTTTGACATGAACCTCGATGTTTGTCTCTACTGAATTATCAATTGCAATTCCGCACAGTTCGGTATGCAGCCCAAGCTTTTTAAGAGACTGGCAGTTATTAACAAAGAGTCTGAAGATAGTCGGGCATGCACACTGTTCTATGTCTTCTTTACAAAGAGAGCATTCCGGAACCAGATCGTCTCCAGAATCGTTCACATCAAAACGTCCATCTTTCTGAACATTTTCATGAACTTTAAACATGTATAGAAAATACTCCTCCAAGCCCTTTAGCAATCCCGGAGTCAACAACTGCAAAACAGATGATCTGACAGTCCTGCCCAAAGATTCAATGGTATAGTTCAACCCGACTTCACTGCTGAAAGTCAAGATTTCATCAACATAGTTCATAAGCTTTGACATCTGGTTGCAGAAATTTCGATGATAAAGATGTAGATTCTCCCTACTAGTCTGTGTGGTGCGACAGAAGTCTTGCAACAATTCTTTTCTGAGTTTTTCCAGCATTAGCTCGAGCTTGAGCTGCTTTACTATTTGTTCAGCCTTGCCATCACCAGACAAAGCTAGAATTTTGAAAACATCCTCATATTTATGTTGCATGGCAGTCTACAAAAGAAAAAAGTGTAAAACTGGGGCCACAGTAAAGTGCTGTCAACAGTGTCAAGCAGAAGGTTGAATTTCGTTGTATGGAAAATGATACTCATAGATATAGGACTATTCACAAATGGCTGTTTTTTTCTCGATGGCTAATAAAGAGGGCCAGGAAATAAGCTGTTTCTCTTTAAACCAACAACTCTCTCTATACTGTGAAACAGCATCTTTTTCTTTCTGTAAATGTCCAGCAAAAACTGAAATATCCGCACATACATTCAGTTGTTCTAGGTTGCTACTTTGAAGTGGCTAAACCCGTTGCTCATCACCTGGAAACCAACTGGCAATGCTGGGATTCTTGTTTTCTTTACGTGGGCATAAGGATTATGTAGACATACGTCATTAGTTAATCACTGTGAATACTTTCCATTTTACTTTTCGTTTTTATTCTAGCTTACAACTGGTGGCTAAGCGGGGCAAGTGTCATGCCTCAAATACTGGCTGGTAATGATGGTAAACCGAGGTTCGTGTCAAGCAGACACTGGAGACTGGATTATAACTAGGTAAAGGCAGGTATTTTTTTTACAGACTTAACATTTTAAACAAACGAACAGATATCATCAACAGCATCGACGCTAACATAAACTAACCCCTTATCTTGCTTATGATGTGAACATGTTGTGTGGTTTGATCAATGAACTCACTCATCTGATCATTGATTCTTGTCATGAAAACGGTGAGCAAGGACCAATTCAGCTTTTACAGATGAAAGGAATCAAATCTTTTGCTTGCTACATTCGGATTTTGTCATATTCTTTGACACCATCCAAAGTTAGGCAGCATTCAAAGTAATGAAACTTCATCTACTGTATTCCCACTGCTTCAGTCATGATTTGAGGCATTTTTCCATGGTATGTTAAAGTTCAAGTTTTTTTATTGTTTGAAAATACATATTATAAAATCAGTAGCGTATATTAGGGGGGGGCGACAGGGGCGATCGCCCCCCCCCGAAATTCTTGAAAAAGGGATTTTTAGTCGGAAAAACGTGTGCGAAACTCGGGCGACAGGGGCGATCCTCACCCGAAATTCTCGGAAAAGGAGTTTTTTACGGTAAAAACGTACGCTAAAATACAAACTGAGAAGATCAATCGAAATTATTTACAGCACGGTTCAGTAATAGATCTCAGAAACTGGTTTAGAGTCGTAATGTGAGTGATTACAAGATTAAAAGATGTTGTTTGCACCTCATTTTTAACAAAATCGTCATATGGAGTCGAATTTTAGTCTGGCTAGAGGTGTTTTTATGGCACTTGCAGCCTCTGGCTCAAGTGCCATATACCGATCGCAATTCCGTCCGTCGGTCGGTCTGTCGGTCGGTCGGTCGGTCTGTCCGAATTTTTTTGTCCCACATGTTCGAGTTAGGGTACTTCCAGATGTGTTAGGACGATGAAACTTGGCAGAAAAATCAGGGACCCGACCAAACTAACCTGGAAATAATCAGTTTCCCGATTCGACCATCTGGGGGGGAGTGGTGGACCGGGGAATTCTGAGAATTAAGTAGTTTTTGTCACACTTTTTCGAGTTGGGGTACTTCCAGATGTGCTAGGACGATGAAACTTGGCAGGAGCATCAGGGACCCGACCGGACTAACCTGGAAATAATCAGTTTCCCAATCCGACCACCTGGGGGGGAGTGGAGGGCTGGGGAATCCAGAAAACTGGAGTAGTGTGTAACTTTCGAACGGATGATCGGATTGGAATGAAACTTAATAACTGAATAAATGGCATACCTCTGATGTCCCATCTGAAGTCCGGACCGGATTCGACAGCTATGGGGGAGTTGGGGGGGGGAGACCGGAAATCTCGAGAAACGGTTAGAATGGAGGGATCGGAGTGAAACTTGCTGGGAAGAACAAGCATCTGCTCCAGATAAATCGTTTATACATTTGGACTGGATCCGGACACTAGGGGGGGGGGGGCTGGAGGGGAGTTTCCCGGAATTCCGGTAATGGCGGTTTTGGGGATTTTCGAAACTTGGGAGGCGAATCAGGGACCCGATCAAACTGACTTATAAATACAAATTTACGTGATCCAATAGTCGTGGGGGGAGTAGCGGGAGGGGGAATCCGGAATACTGAGTCATGCGTAACTTTGGAACGGTTGATCGGATTTGAGTGAAATTTGATAATTGATCAGAGGACATGTCTCTGGTGACCTTTGTCATTTCCGGACCGGATTCGACAACAATGGGGGGGGAATACGTGACCGGCTCAGACTGGGGAGATCGGGATCGAACTTTGTGGGAATAATAAAGATATGCTCTGGATAAATCACTTACAGAACCGGATTGGCTCCGACGACTGTGGGGGAGTTTGAGGGGGGGGCGGAATTCCGGTGATCGCGATTTAAGGTACTTCCAGATGTGCTAGGACGATCGAACTGGGCTGGAATATTAGAGATTCGACAAGATTGGCTCAGAAATCGCCACTTTCCAAATCCGACATTCCTTAAAGTACCAATCTTGACCACAAATTTAGAAAAATACTTTTAAGCAAAGTATACATTTTCATTATCCCCATGAGCCCATTATCATTTTTGCCTCAAGGGTTTTGCTTACAAATGAAGTTCTAGCTCCCTGAAAGTGCGCATTTGAACCGCAAGGTCGAAAACTACTTTTTTTCAACAAACGATACATATCAACCCATGATCATTTGTGCCACAAGGGTTTTGCTTAAAAATTTATTTTGTCACCCTTAAAGTGCACATTTTAACCGAAAAGTGAAAAAAGTACTTTTTACCAAACGGTATATATCAATGTTCCCTAAGGGCCTGTGATCGTTTTGTCTCAATAGTTTTTCTTACAGATGAATTTCTAGCGCCTATAAAGTGTGTATCATTACAGCCAAGTTCTAAAACAAAATACTTTTTCTCTAGCTCCCTTAAAGTGCGCATCTGAACCGCAAAGGTAACCTTAGAAGTACGTTTGATCAAACACTACATCTCAACCCATGCAAGTGCCATATGAGCTTACAGCTCTTGTTAGTGTTGAAAACGGTCAAAAAATGAAAAAAAAGGGACGGCATTTGGACGCATATTTTCACTGAGCTGTCTCCCCTCCCGAAACAAATCGGAATATACGCTACTGTATAAAATACCTACATAACGTCCCCAGCAGGGAGACTGGCTCGAAATTTGTGTGCCCCACTTTCCGAGTCCTTGTCACTGAAACAGAAGGGTCAAGACTAAATCTCAGCCATCCAATACTCGAGCAGCCAGCAAGCCGCCATATGCATTTACAAGACAACATCAACAGAAGTGTGTGCTGTTTTATTATTGAATTTAATTTTCAGCCAAATTTGATTTTTCCGCCAAATCTTGAAAGCTGTTTGTCAAATTCGAGCCTCAGAAACTCACTTGTGGGCAGCTTGTGGGCCACACAAATGACTGTGGAGACACTCTTTTCACGTGCTCCTTGAGCCCAAGCTAGGGTAGCCACTAAAAAAAAAATCCAGACCTGAGCTGTTGAATATCAAAATGTGATTCTCCTATCTTTTAGCTTTGATTTGAGGTCAAAATCACCTCTCTATCTTGCCTCTGAGCATCTTAAATCTTCTTTATAAAATAGTAATTTACATTAAGAAATGCCTATGGGCAGTCATTGTTTTGATGGTGGTGGCCATCTAGGGGCTATGTGCTTCAGTGAAATTCTATGAAACTGGTTTGGTTTTGAGCTGGTTTTGAATGCATGGGGCACCCCAGCAAGTAAGTTAGATGAGAAAATATGAATATGATCATGAAGTTAATAGTCCAATAGACATATTGCTGCCATTGGCTGCTGATTTTTCCTCCTTCCCGATGAAAAATATCCGAGAATTAGTGGTATGGGGTAGTATGAAAAAGTAGCATGCAGTAGTAACTGTTGCTACTACATGCTACTACTAGGAAACTGGATGCTATCGGATACTACTACATAAGATTAACCCAGTCGGAGGCATGTTTATCAAAGTGTTCCATACTACTACATATCAATATCAATATCAATATCATTTATTCCCAAAATTCTGATCGAACAAAATGCACGGGATTTGTCAAACATGGTTAAAATTCTCTTAAGTCACATTAAAACTACGGATAAAATAAGGCACGAATGAATTTAAATAACGTTCACTGCTATGCGCAGGTGGATTCACTAGCTGAGGTTTCTTGGCTGTCCGAGAGACACTTCTTGTCGGACGAGTGTCCATCTTTTTTTCTTCTTCGGGTGGCAGGATGTTACGATGCAATTCAGAGGCCAGGCATTTCAGTCCAAATTTCATAGTGAGGTCGTGTCGACGTGCCGCAAGAGTTGTGATTCCCAATTCGTCCAGTGCTTTTTGGTACGATTTATATTTGTCAGCCAGAATGATTTTGAGCGCCCTTTTTTGGATGGTTTCCAGTCTTTCAGTTTGCTCCTGGTTAAGGCCTGGATGCCATACGGGGCTGCAGTATTCAAGCAGCGGCCGTATATACATCATAAAGCACTGACTCATAACCTTCGCGCTCAGTCCGAACCTCTTAAGGTTTGCAAAGCTTTTAAGGGCAGCCGTTGCCTTATTGATCATTGTGGACACATGGGTGTTCCACTTTAAATCTGAATCAATAGTAACCCCCAGGATTTTGACTTTCGTTGCAGATTGTACATCCGGACAGTCGATTGGTGGTACATCACGACGGAGAAAGTTGACTCGAAAAACTGCACACTTTTTCAGGTTTAGTTCAAGTTTTAGGCTGGTCGTCTCACTAACAAGGTCCTGCAAGACCGAGGAGACTGTTGAAGCTGGGTCATGGACATGCAATCGGCGAAAAATGGACAATGACATGTCATCGGCGAATTTCTTCCGGTATCGCCATTTTTGCATGAGTTGATTGCAAACAATCAGGAAGCAAAGAGGCCCAAGACGGGTCCCTTGGGGTGCACCAGAAGTAATTTGTACAGGGTCCGATACCCCAGAGCCGGGTGACAGTTGCACCGATTGCGTTCGCTCTGAGAGGAAGCTAGCGAGAATTCTTAAAAGAAATTCTCTAGCTCCCATAGATCGGCCGTGTTCGATGACCTCAGTGTGGTCCAGGGAGTCGAATGCTTTTACAAAGTCACTTATGATGCAGTCTATAAAAGCTTCCGGTACTTCAAGGTGTCTAAAAATTTCATCCAGGAATTTGACAAGGTAGTGAGTTGTGCTGAAACCTGGGCGAAATCCATACTGTTCAGGGTCAAGATTTTTTTCGATGTCTCCGAAGAGCCACCGAAAAATGAAACCCTCAAAGATCTTCGAAAAAATTGAGGTTTTGGAGATAGGGCGTAAATCCTCTATGGATTTGGGGTTCGCACTTTTCGGGATGGGTGTAATTACCGCCCTCTTGAACCGTTTGGGATAAGTACCGGAGATGAGGGATTCGTTGAATAGAGCTGCCAGTGGCTCTGCAAGCACAGCAGCACATCGCTTGATCAAGCTGATTGGCGGTTCACCAGGGAAAGTGGCCTTGTTGTCATCCAACTTCTCAAATACTTCAAAAACTTCGTAGGGTTGAATAACGGGGATTTCGCTTAGGGCTTCAACCTTTGGAAAATCCTGTAGTCCTGGGTGCTTACTGCAAATTTTAGCGAAGTGTATGTTTACGCTTTTAGCGTCAATGGGTACTCCCTCCTCGTCAAGGAGTTCCGTAGTTTTATTAGATCTACCCATCAACTTGTTTACCTGGGCGAAGAATTTTCGTGGGTTACTGCAGAGTAGTTTTTCTACTGAATTTCTCCCGAACACTTTCCTGGAACGCTTGATTTCCCGGTTTATCTTTTTCCGGAGCTTTTTAACGTTCTCGGTGTCCCGTAATCTATGTAACTTATCCCTCTGCTTAATCATCTGTTTAACTGCATTTGAGACCCATGGCTTCGAGTCGCTCTTGGCTACAATCTCCTTGACGGGGAAATTCTTGTCATATAGCTTATTGATAGTCGAACATAGAAATTCAGCCATTTCGTCAGAGTCCGTCATGTTGTAGTAATTTCTCCAGTTGACCAGTCCAAGGTCGTTCTTAAAAACAAGGATAGATTCCTCCTTGTGTGGTCTGATCGTTATAGTTCTTTGCTGGATCTGCAGGGGCATGCTAAGGGGTTCCCATATCACCGTCAAATGGTCGCTTAGTCCCACTGCTGAGATTGTTTGGGGGTCTTTATACTCGTTCTTCAAAGACGTGAAGATCAGATCAAGTGTCTTTTTTTCACGAGTTGGTACTTGAACAACTTGAGATAATGACAAGGATTTTTCAATCCAATCGGGCTTAATGTCGTTGAAGTCCCCAGCAATGATAAGACCAGCAGTGGGATATTTAGACCGAAAGAAGTCCAGACAATTCTCAAGATAACTGACAAGAGCCTTCCGGTAGTGGGCTCGTGGAGGAAAATAAACAGCTCCTATGATGAGGGAACCATTCCGTTTAGGCAGATCCCTGTTTCTGGTCCAGAGCCACAGTACCTCCAAAGAAGGGTCCTTAGTAATAGGAGGGCTAAGTATTCGTTTTGGAAATGTTTTATTGCAGATTATAGCAACACCCCCACCGTGCGCTACGGGTTTCCCTTCGGCGTCTATTCGGGGTTGTAGGAAGAAATCGTGGTTATCTAGAGATATTATAGAAGGATCTGCCAGCCACGTTTCTGAAATGCATGCAATATCCACTCTATGGTTTATGAGCATTTCATTTAGTTCCTCTTGTTTATTTGACAGAGATCTGACATTCGACAGCAGAAACTTCGGGTAAGAACCATTTCTTGTTGCATGTCTTGTTGTAGTTGACTTGTATTGATTTTCTTCGCTGTAAGAGTACAACCCCGGCTCAAGGTATAAGATGTCCTTTGAGGGAAGTAAAAGTTCTAATCAAACTACTCCATACTACTACATACCATTACATGCAAATTTTTCGTACAACTACCATACTACTACACAGTCAAAGAATTTTTCATCGGGTTAGTATCAATAAATTTTTCTAGGCAAGTTCAGTTGCTTTTTTATACAGGATCACCCACTATTTGCGTCTGTTTTTGATTGCGTACATGTCCGTACGTAATTTGAAAACACATGGTAACTGATGATGATGCAGAAAATGTTGATGGTGAGGTATAAAAAACGGCTGACCCCAGATGAAAACCAGCCAATCAGGTTCAAGACTTTGAAGTAGCCAATGGGATGCGCGAGAGTGTTTTGAACAAGAAATCAGAATTTTCAGTAAGAAGATCTGCCATGACGGAAATGAATCTCAGCTGAAGTATTGGAGTTAGTATTGTAGTTTTACTAATCTGGGAATACTATTAAGATAGATCAGAAGGAAAAATACGCTCTTCACAAAATCCAATACCGAATTATCGCCAGATGTGCTAGAGGAACAATAACAATCACACGTGAGAACGGGGGACAAGTTATCGGAATGGAAAATGAGTGATTAGGCTTTCGGCTCACACCGACCCGCTAATTAGCCCCGTCGGAAAGTGGTTCAGCAGTCAGCAATGATGTCGGAAGCCAAAATTGACAAACTTGATGTAGACTGATAAAACAGAGTTGGATTGAGAACAAACAGAGGTAGAGGCATTTTATGAAGTTTCAAGTATGGCTAGGCCTAAGGCAATTTGGAAATGGCCAAACAAATCCGGATACACGAAGTAACATGTCATTGTTTACTTTATGCCAGCGCATCTAGCGGCCAATAAAGAACTAATCTGGATGTAATTTTATGAAGAGCGTATATTGGGATGAAAGAAGAAAAGTAGATCTTTCTTTCAAGATATTTCTATCATTTTTTGGACAACTATGAAGTAGCACAGGAACATTCGAAGTTTGACAATGTTATTACTAGAATCTAGTAATAACAGATCTAGTCTAGATTGAAAACATGATGGAAATACCAAGTGATCCTGTACATCTAAATTTACATTGAATATTAAGAAATAATATAAAATAGCTAGGACATCTTAGTGATGGCCTTACAAAATAGACAATTTTGTCCTCAATGCAATGGTATTTTTAAATATTTTTGAAGATAGTTAAAACTGAAAAAATTCACAGCAATTCATGCTTTCATTACAGAAAATCGGCAAATTCACGGCACTGCCGATGGCATTTTTGTGGCTACCCCAGGGCTACCCTACCCAAGCTGACTTCTCTACAATAATTGCAGGTTTGTTTCTTCCCCAATGTTATCCCTGATGTTCAACCGCCTGACAGTCTGGGCTCAAGCCTCATGTCATTATTTGTCTACCAGCCCAATAGACTAGACGTCCACGCTGGTGGCCATGAGCTATATTGGTCACGATGCGTCTACAGTCCACGACACCTCCGGCCGCCATGAGCTTCGGCGGTACCGTGCGCCTGGTGTACACGTCACAACATTCGATACTGGCGACGAGCTGGTACAGATTGTATGCAGAGAGAGTAACCTCAGCTGTTGAAACTTTCATGTGATTTCAGAGTTACTTCACTTATTGATGATTTTGTGAATGTTTGCCGTTTGCAATGTTTCTTTATCACTCTACAAATAAGTTTTTAAGCTGTTTTTCAGTGTTTGTTTTTTTCACTCCGCCGGACAGTTTCTGACGCCCGTCTATGTGATCGCTACAACTATATAACTGGAAAGAAGTGGAGAGATAGTTTCGGAAAACGTGCGCATAGATGGCTCTTTTAGCGTAGTACGGGGATGGCTTATAGGTGACTCTGGCATGAGAGGATCTTAGCACGAGAACCACAAAGCGAATGTAAAACTTAATTGCAAGACATGCTTTGCTTATAAACAATCAACAATTTCTATCAATGGACTGGACGATAAAGGTACTCCCGAATGAACAGACATGGAACTGAAAATCAAGAGCGTGTCCGAATTCAACTTTAGACCAGAAAATACTGCATTAAAGGAACAGAAAACTTGACTCAAACTTGACTCGGGGAGCTAGCTGACATATCAAGAATGTACCCTGAGTCGATATTGAGAGAAAGAAAAATGGTCGTTACGACCACTGCAGTTTCCGGGCAGTTTCCGAGAATTCGACTTTTGAGCAAACGAGAATTCGACTTTTGAGTAACGACAATGGTCGTTACAACCATTGCAGTTTCCGGGGAGTTTCCGAGAATTCGACTTTTGAGTTAGTAGAAAAAAAGCAAAAGGTTTGTGTGCCGCGACTAGGAATCGAACGCACGCCGTCTTGCCCGTGTGTCGTACTCGTTTGTCTTTAGTCTACACGTAAAAAGGCGAACTTTTACAGTAGTTTTCAGTCCATAATTACAGTACATAAAGGGCAAGGGCCTGCCAGCTAGCTTCGGGAACACTAAGGAGGGGGTTCGAGATAACAAAGAAGGGGGGGGGGGGCCTGTCGACAATAAGTCCCTGTTTATTTATCTAAGCCCCCCAGGCCGGTTTGATGGCCGAAAGTTGCGTAGTCAAGTTTTCGAATCCTCAGCATGAAATGGTGGATTCGGATTCGTACCTAGCCCTTGATTCGGAATCGAATCCTTTCATGGTCTCACGTATGACGTACTATCATAATTAAAAACACACGGATGGAATCCATAGTAGCAAATTATCCCCATCTCCTTTTTTCCAACGAACAGCGAAATTAAACAATTTATTGTGGCAGCGCTCGGCTACGCTCCATAGTACTCCAACAGCACAGCTTATGTATCTAGATACATAAGCTGTGTCCAACAGGCTGACTGAAGCCCGGTGGGAGAAAGGGTGTGACGTGGGAGTGAAATTCGCGCTGGGAGGCCTTGCAAGCAGGATGACTAATGATGACTAATCTTGCCTGGCGCTCTGGGGAACAATGTTTTGGAGTAATTATTTGTCGTGAAAACGTCACTGCTCTAATGTTACGTCCATTTTGAAAGTAGAGAAAAGGTGACTGGCGATAAAGAAACTATGGGAGGAAGGGGTGGGAGGCAAGCAAAACTATTCAGCCGACTCTAATCGAGATTATTTGACTTGCAATTTACTTGTTCTAGTTCGGGCACTTCCACATAAGCTAGGACGATGAAACTTGGCACGCATATCAGGGACCCCAAATAATTAAGTTGGAAATTACAGGTGAAATAGTCACCTCCCCGATATAAGCATCGTGGAGGGAGGGGGAATCCGGAATCTTGAGGTATTTATAACTTTTGAACGGATAACCGGATCTTAATGAAACTTGATATTTGGAAAGACCTCGTGCCTCAGGCGACCTACCTAAAATCCGGACCGGATCCGGTGACTTTGGGGGGAGCTGGAGGGAGGAACCGGAAATCTTGGGAAACGCTATGAGTGGAGGGATCGGGATGAAACTTGGTGGGAAAAACAAGCACAAGTCCTAGGTTCATCATTGACATAACCGAACCGGATTCGGGCACTGTGGGGGGAGTTGGAGGGGGATCCGGAATGCTGATGATCCCGCGAGTGCGGTACTTCCTGATGTATTAGGACGATGAAATTGGGCTGGCATATCAAGTAGGCTACTCGAAGAAAACGACTTGAGAATAGTCGCTTACATAAGTTTACCAACGTGGGGGGAGCGGAGGGAGGGGGAATCCGGAATCTTGAGGTATTCGTAACTTTTGAATGGGTGATCGGATCTTCATGAAACTTGATATGTGGAAAGACCTCATGTCCCGGATGACCCAGTTAAAATCCGGACCGGATCCGGTGACTGACAAAATAGACTTAAGGACCTGACACTATGCCCTAGGAAAACCTGGATCCGATCAATCTTGGGGGAGTTAAGGGAAGGGGAATCAGGTAATTACTGACTTCCGTAGGTTGCGAAGGGGTGGTCCGATTCGAGTGAAACTGTATGAATGTTAAAAATTAATGACCTTGATATCCACAATATGTCTCCGAACCGCAGACGGCAATCATGATAGGGGGAAAAGGAGGGGGGGGCGTCCGGAAACTTTGTGACATGCATACAAACCAAACGGATCTCGAAACGGATGGGCCGGATGGGATGAGAGCTGGACAGTAACAAGCTTATGCTGCCTAGTTTGTTATTTGGCGTCCGGATCGGATCCGGTCACGGCAGGAGGAAGAAGCGGAAACCGGAAATTTGCAGATATGGTCCGATTCGACTCAAACTTGAAGGACTAGAGGGAGATGTTAGAGATGTGACTTGTCCGTGTCCTAGTCATTTTAGGCCACAGTTGCAGGAAGTTGGAGGGGGAGTCCGGAATTTGTGTGGCTCGCATAGGGGTCAAACGCGTGGATTGAAACTCGGAAACTAGAGTAACAAATGTTAGGGTGCGGACCGGATCTGAGCGCGGTGGGGAGGGGACAGGAGTTTGCCGAAAAATCCTCAGACTTGATTGAAGCTTGATAGCCGGTAAGAGAACATGCTTTGGATGATCTGTTTATGTGTCTGAACCAGGTTCGGCCGCTGTAGGGGGAGTTTGAGGGGGGGGGGGGGGGTACCGGGAATAGTGTAGCACTCGTAGAGCACTCGAGTAGCACTCGTAGAGCACTCGAGTAGCACTCGTAGAGATCAAACTAGTGGGATGAAATATTTTCCCTAGATGATCCAAGGCGATGCCGGAGACTCTCAGACTCGAGTGAAACTAGATCTCCTACTTCTAGGTCCGATCCTAGGGTGGTTGATGGGGGTATTTTGTGACAATCACTCATCTACTCTCTTACACCACCTACTCGTACAAGTGCCATATGACCTCGTAGCTCTTGTTTTCACTCCCATATGCCGGAAGTTGTTGCTATTTTGCTGCCCAAACGCAAGATCTCCACTTTTCACAGAAGAAATGAAACGCGCATCCAGCTGTATTTTATTTATCATTTTGTCCAGCTATAAATCTGTTGTTTTTTTTTCACGAAAGGAAATTCAGGTGCTCCTTCATACCGCTTCATACTTTCTGACTGATTATTGGAGGAATTTCGTTCCCACTTCATTGTGTCCGATAATTTGTCCTATCTCATCCCTTTTCAGTTAAACTTTAAAGTCTTACTCCGTTGCAACTAATTTGCTAATGTGGACATGTATTTAAAGTTTAACTGAAGAGCCACGAGGAAATCAGTTCACTTTCAACCTCGTGGACTACCTCCGATACTTAACCCTTTGGTTGGGTTGACCGCGAGTCGGAATAATATACAATTGGATACAGTGAATTATTTGGATTCTGCAAAGGGATTTTTTGATTTTCCACTATCTGCTCTAGTTATGAGGCTCAGAGTATCTCCAGCCGTCCCCACAGCGTAAATTCTACTATGAGGCGGGAAATTTTAATCTCAACACAAATGCGGCTTTTCAGTGGGCAGTGGTGAGACTGGTGAAGATTGCTTAGTGCCTGAACAAAAAAAAAATGATAAATCTTTCTCGTAAGGTATACAGCAAAAATACAAGCGCATAGAGGCACCACAAATCACACGAAAATTCCACTATTTAAAAATCGATTATTCGTGAATAGCGGAACAACGAAGTAACTCATTTTCAGCGGGTTTTCAAGCCAAATTAAGTGAATAAGTGATGGGTAACTAGATTGTCCTATCCTAGCCCTTTTCGGTTAAACTTTAAGCGCGGGCCGGTTAGTGCCTTCCAAACCTAGAATTCTGGATCAGTGTCATTGGAGAATAGCCGGCCGAGTCCCATCCCTTCTGAGACAAGTGAAGAGAAAAGCTAAACAAGTCCTAGTTTGCTTACCTTCATGAAACAAATTTATAGGTGGATTCGGATCATTGGGCTTTGCTTTTTCAGTTGGCCTGTAGCTCATTTTGTAGCAGTCGCCCAGTGATTAATAAACCCTCATTGCTCGGGATAACATTTATATACCTAGGCGATTTTAATCACTTATTCCAAGCTTATTCCCATGCCTTGGTCTTAAATTATTCCGCTTTGAGAGAATGCCGGTCTGATGTAAGTGTGTAGCCGGCGACGTTTCTCCATGGGGACGTTTCGTCAGGGGACGTTTTGAGTGGGGACGTTTTGTCGTGGAGACGTTTTGTCGTGGGGACGTTTTGTCATGGGGCGTATCGACGGGGACGCTTCGAATGGGGACGTTATGTCGACAACCCGCTCACTCACCCCTAATTCAAGTTTACTACGGACTGAACACCTCAAATAATCCAGTCGTGGGCATTTTGAGTTGTTGACATTTTTAGTGGGCATTTTGAGTCGTGGGCATTGTGGCGAAAAAAGACGCGATTCGTGTCTAACATGCTTATTTTAATGTTCTGTCACGGAGCAACAGGTGGCGGCTGGTGAAACAAAGCTGGCTACTAGTAATCGAGGGCCTGCCCACTCCTCGGCACCTGCTGTGCACCCCGACTCGGCACCGGCCGGCACCAGTCGGCACTGGCTTTTTGGGATCCCAAAACGTAAGTGGAGGGATACCTATAACATCGCAAAAGTTGTCCGTCCGTCCGTCTGTCTGTGAGCACGATAACTCTCGAAGGCAATGAGATATTTTGATGAAACTTGGTGTGAGGATTCTTTGGGTCAAGAGTAAGGTCGAGTTCGTAGACGGGCCCTGTAGCCCTACATTTAGGGGTGGGGGAGGGGGTTCAAATTAAGGGCCAAGTCCAATATTTTGAAACAGCTAATATTATGGTCGATTATGGGGTAAGAAGACATTCTGAACACGATGGTGTAATTCATTTTCTCGCCGGACGAGTAGTTCGACCGGAATCCGGCATAAACCGGAAAATTTATTCAAATTGAAAGTTTTATTTGAAGTTGATTAGATGTTCGATTTAGGGGTAAGAAGACATGCTGAATAGTTATATGAAAAGCATTTTTTAGTTGTACAAGTGTTTAGGTCGGAATCCAACTGAAACTGGAATTTTTTTTTTAAACAAAAGTTGTATCATAATTTTTTAGCCGGTAAATATTTTTCGTTTGGAATCCGGCTGAAACTGTGATGATAATGATACAGTCAAGAGTGAAAGACATAATCGAACGCAAGTGCTAAATCCATACTTGAACTTGGTTTTCTTAATGATTAGTTGTTTGACTTAATCTTTTTCCAAAGTTTAACAATAAAAATCTTCAAGGAGTGTGGCGAAGACTGGATCTGGCGAAGACAAAACCTATTTGGCTGGATCAAATATTCAATTTTTGGGATCCCATCGGAACCTTTGGTCTTGTTTACTTTGGACTTCCCCATATTCAGGCACTTGCTGTCAGCTTGCTGTGACTAAAGATAACTACTTATTAGCCAAATTAGATAAAACTAAAGGCCAATTAAAACACCATAATATATATTTTTGACCTTCACTCTACCATCAAGCCCAAAACTGCACTGTTTATATTTAAGGAGCTGTTCTCATAAACATAGTTCTTATGTAGTTGATGCTTAACTCTAGCGTAACTTAGGCTAATCACCTGTTAAAAAGAAGGTTTCTATATACCTATGATGCTACAGTAATATCCATCTACTATAACCGATAGTAGGTGGGATGTTACTATCAGCCACTAGTATAATCTCATAAGCTGTTGTCGTTGATAAATTTCTGTACCCTGGCGTTGTTTTGGTAATGAACAGTCGAATAGAAATGAAAGATAACAAAAAAATTGGTACCGAGAACAGCTACCTTTTCAGTAATATTTCTGTCATTAAATTAAATACACTTGATTTTTTTTGCAATTAGTTAAAGAAAATTTGATAAAGTCGTCGACCAGTTTGAATGCTACCTGTTGGTGAAAGATAAAATTCCAACAAAGCTTTTTTCCAACAAGATACAATTCCAACAAAGTTCTTACTCTTCCCATTATTACCGTTGCACTGTTCAAATGCCTAAAGCTGAAGTCTTACGATTCTGTTATTCTGTTGACTATATTTCGAAGATGTCAAATTGTGTTTGTAAAGTCCGGTCTTCACCTCCCGGAACTTCCGGAATCCGGGCTTCCAGATTATTCTTTGACGTCTTCTGTAAATTACACCTGGAATATGAACCGGTCCGAAAGTATATCAAAATAATCCGGAAAAAGGGGCTTTTGAACTTCCGGATTTCCGGAATTTTTAAGTATCGCAGAAGAAATTAAAAAAAATCTCGGAAAATCTGGGAACCCAGATTCCGGAAGGTCAAGACTCAGCTTAAGTAAATGCTATCTTATGCTACGTAAGTAGTTCGCTTGGAATCCTCTAAGAAAGGAAAGTTGTTAAAGTTTAACTGAAAAGCCAACTTTTTTGTGGGTCATTTAACTGGATACGCTGAATTATTAGGATTCTGCAAAGGGATTTTTTGATTTCCCACTATCTGCTCTAGTTATGAGGCTCATCTTTCGAATATCCCCGGTCGTCCCCACAGCGTAAATTCTACTATGACGCGGGAAATTTTAATCTCGATACAAATGCGGCTTTTCAGTGGGCAGTGGTGAGATTAGTGACGATTGCTTAGTGCCTGAACCAAAAAAAATCATAAATCTTTCTCGTAAGGCATACAACAAAAATACAAGCGCATAGAGGCATCACAAATCACACGGAAATTCCACTATTATTTGAAAATCGATTATTCGTGAATAGCGGAACAACGAAGTAACTCATTTTCAGCGGGTCTTCAAGCCAATTTAAGTAAATAGGTGATAGGTAACTAGATTGTCATATCCTAGCCTTTTTCGGTTAAACTTTAAAGTTTAACGGAAAAGGCTAGGGAATAGGCAGCTTATATTTTTACATCTGAAATTTCAATGCACTGAACAGAGGCTCTAGTAATACGATTTAGAATGTGCTTATGTTTACAGTTCAGTCAGTACATCCATGCTGACCAGCGCACCGGATAGCTGGCGTGCTAGCTTCCGAAATCAAAATTATTTTTGGGATCTGAAAGTCAGTTTTTTTTTCTCGTTTCCAAAAGCCGCTCCTCTTTTCGAATTAATAAGTTCACTATAAGAGTCCAGTGCCGGTCGGCACCAGCCGGCACCGGGCACCTGCTGTGCACCCAAAAACTGAGTGGGCAACCCCTCGCTAGTAATTTTGTAGGCTACTCCTAAAGATGTAAAAAAGGAAAGTCAGCTACGACGTCAGGTAGCGGCATCGGCCGGGCACCCTGGACCTTGGTGTACAGTTAAATCGAGGATGGGCAACCCCTTTGTTCAAAGTGTGTAGCTGAACTCTTTACTGTTTCCGCAGTAGTTTTGCTTGCCTCCCACCACCCCTTCTTCCCATAGTTTCTTTATCACCAGTCACCTTTTCTCTACTTTCAAAATGGACGTAACATTAGCAGTGACGTTTTCACGACAAATAATTACTCCAAAACATTGTTCCCCAGAGGCCCCAGAGCGCCAGGCAAGATTAGTCATCATTAGTCATCCTGTATGCTCCCAGCGCGAATTTCACTCCCACGTCACACCCTTTCTCCCACCGGGCTTCTGTCAGCCTGTTGGAGTACTATGTAGTGTAGCCGAGCGCTGCCACAATAAATTGTTTAATTTCGCTGTTCGTTGGAAAAAAGGAGATGGGGATAATTTGCTACTATGGATTCCATCCGTGTGTTCTTAATTATGATAGTACGTCATACCTGAGACAATGAAAGGATTCGATTCCGAATCAAGGGCTAGGTAGGAATCCGGGGTTGTCGACATAACGTCCCCATTCGAAACGTCCCCACTCAAAACGTCCCCATTCTCTCAAAGCGGAATAATTTAAGACCACGTCATGGGAATAAAATAAGGGATTAACATCGCCTGGGTATATAAATGTTATCCCGAGCAATTCAGGGTTTATTAATCACTTGGTGACTGCTACAAAATGAGCTACACGCTGTTACCAAATCAAAACAAGACCAAAGGTTCCGATGGGATCCCAAAAATCCAATAGATCCAGACAGTAAGGTTTTATCTTCGCCAGGCCAAACAGCTAATCATTAAGAAAACCAAGTTCAGATATGGATTCAGCATGTATGTTTACCCCTATAAGCCGATCGAAACGATCCTACCCTACTTCTGTGAATTTTGCGGTTTTGGCGAAATTAAAGAACTACTTGTCCGGCGAAAAACTAAAGCTCAAAAACGAATTCAGCGTATCTCCTTACCCCTACATCCAACATCCCAATATCAAAGAAAAATTTGACTTCTAACAAATTTTCCGGTTTCAGCCGGATTCCTGAAGAACTACGTGTCCGGCTAAAAATGATTGTCATACGGATTCAGCATCTTTTCTCACCCCTATAGATCTATCATCTAATCAACTTCAAATAAAACTTTTACTCTTAACAAATTTTCCGGTTTTGGCCGGATTCCGGGCTAACTAATTGCATGGCGAGAAAACAGTTTTCGTATTACTGTTCAGCATATCTTCTTACCCCTACATCGAACATCTAATCAACTTCAGACAAAAATTTTACTTTTAACAAACTTTCCGGTTTTGGCCGGATTCCGGGCGAACTACTTGTCCGGCGAGAAAATGGTTTTTATATTCGTGTTCAGCATGCCTTCTTACCCCTAGATCCAACATCTAATCGACTTCAAATAAAACTTTTACTTTTAACAAGCTTTCCGGTTTTGGCCGGATTCCGGGTGAACTACTTGTCCGGCGAGAAAATGGTTTTCATATTCGTGTTCAGCATGCCTTCTTACCCCATAATTGACTATCACATTAGCTGTTTAAAAATATTTTGCTTGTCCCTTAATTTGAACCCCCTCCCCCACCCCTAAATGTAGGGCTACAGGGCCCATCTACAAACTCGACCTTACTCTTGACCCAAAGAATGCTCACACCAAGTTTCATCAAAATATCTCATTCCCTTCGAGAGTTATCGTGCTTACAGACGGACGGACGGACAACTTTTGCGACGTCATAGGTATCCCTCCACTTACGTTTTGGGATCCCAAAAATCAGCTCGTGATGTGCTCCACTCTAGTAGAATAGCCTACCTTTGAATACCCTTGAAAATTGAATACCTTATCCTCAAGTCACCGTAATTGGAATTGTTGAGCAAAAACATTCTTACAATAGTTGCAATTAAGTTTTACATTCGCTTTGTGGTTTTCGTGCTAAGATCCTCTCATGTCAGAGTCACCTATAAGCCTTCCCCGTACTACGCTAAAAGAGCCATCTATGCGCACGTTTTCCGAAACTATCTCTCCACTTCTTTCCAGTCATATAGTTGTAGCGATCACATAGACGGGCGTCAGAAACTGTCCGGCGGAGTGAAAAAAACAAACACTGAAAAACAGCTCAAAAACTTATTTGTAGAGTGATAAAGAAACATTACACAACGGCAAACATTCACAAAATCATCAATAAGTGAAGTAACTCTGAAATCACATGAAAGTTTCAACAGCTGAGGTTACTCTCTCTGCATACAATCTGTACCAGCTCGTCGCCAGTATCGAATGTTGTGACGTTTACACCAGGCGCACGGTACCGCCGAAGCTCATGGCGGCCGGAGGTGTCGTGGACTGTAGACGCATCGTGACCAATATAGCTCATGGCCACCAGCGTGGACGTCTAGTCTATTGGGCTGGTAGACAAATAATGACATGAGGCTTGAGCCCAGACTGCCGCCTGATGAGGACCCTTGCCAAGAAGGGCTGAAGTATTGCTGCTAATGCATCATAGCTGAAATATCTATTTTATCCATTGACTGAATACACTCTTTTCAAGTCACAAACCCTTCAGCTTCTTGCCAATCTTGCAGAAAAATGCCTGTTAGTCTATTTAGTATTGAACACATAAAAGGCTGCTATAATGTATTAAACAAGCATCACCTACATTAATAGCCCTGACGAGTAGTGAAATTAACAAAATGAATAAAGAATCCTTTTCACCAAAGTTAACTCTTGGGATTGGGGTAGAGAAAGTAGAGAAACAAACAGTGTGCCTTTTCGCTATTTAAACTTTCGCGCATGGAAGGATTTTGAGCTTCTAAAATTGGTCGGAATTGCTCCTTCCAAACATGTATAAAAAGTACTGACATCTGTCTGCAATTATAAAAAAAATATACACAAAGACCAAATGATATAAAAAATGCGTTGATTGGAAAAGTGAAGATTATGATGTATCAGTTTTATATTTTGAGTGTTCAGCACTGGTTCAATAAAATCATTTTTTTTAATCGTGATTTCCTGATTCGTGATTTTTTCGTCATAATTTCGCAGACGCCCCACTTTCAAAGTGTATAGAACGTGATATCGTTCCGGCAGCTCCTCTGCTCCTGGTTACTGCCTGGATACAAGGGTTTCAGGAAGTTCTCTGGCCATCATCTAATGCAGTACTGTCTTCTAATCAGAGCAGAATACCAAGATGTCAATGCATATAACAAACAAAGCTGCCCAGAATTTCAGATTTAACTCTTGCTGTATTATTATTAGCAATCGGTGGCTGAGTTCATCTAGAAAGCAGCCTGTTGACCCTGATCATGCCAAAGACATGCCAGGTTAGTAATGGACAGGCTAACTGGTTAGAGCTCCTGTAGTGCAGCTTTAGTGGGCACCCCCCTAGCAGGAGCAGAGCAGGAGAAGTATACAATCCCAGTAGAACCCCAATGGCCAAACAAATTTTTTCAGTGTCTAGAAAGTCTTCCTTTCAGAGAGATCTGCCTGGTTAAAAAAGAAACTAAAAAAAGCTCATAGAAATTATAGTTTGCTAAAACAATAGTTTACATGTTGGATGATTAAATTCTTCTTCTGTATTTCTAATTAAAAAATTTTTGAATTCTATACAGAATCAACTCATTAGCTGCTTTTTTCGCCTTTTCTCCACAGGTCGGTTAACCTACCTGTTTGCCACTATCAACTGTTTTTTCATCGCGCCGATCGGTTCGACTGAGCTCTAAAAAACGGCTTATAAGGAAAAATGGGATCTTCCCGTCGCCTATCTCTTCAATGAGAATTTTGAATTTCGCTCCATGCCAAGAGCTTAGATCGGTTGGACGGAGCTCCCACCTCAGTCCACGGGTCGGTTAACCAACCTGCAAACAGAGACAAAAAAAATAGCTTATAAAAATTTAGGTCGGTTAACCGAAGGAAGAAAACGACATATAGTGGGAAATCTTGTAGGTCGGTTAACTGGATGACGGCAAAAAACGCAGCTACTCTCACCTCAAGTTCTGCACCATGATATGTGAATAAGAAATGATGAAAAGATTGAGTTCAAAAAGTTAACAACCAGATAGGAGCATTTTTTTCGTACCAACGGTCATCTTTTTTTTAAAAAACGTCGTTTTTTTTAAAATCAGGTGGTTTTTAGTCAAAGCAGTCGGAGGCAGTAGGAGCATTGCATCTAGATTCAGATCTTAGATTCCCTCGAAGTGCAATTTAAGGTAATTTAAGACCCTCTCTGAACCAGGTTAAAACAAATAAAGGCAAATAATTGGAATGCACTTTGTAGCGTTTTACGAATGATATGATTTATTAAACCCAGTCATCTAGAACAAAAGGCATAATATAGCAACAGCAAGCGGTTATATCAAACAGAAGCACAAGCACAGCAAGCAGGCATATCATCACTCGGCAAGCATGATATTACATCCTCCTTCTTCCCTAGAAGAAGGTTATCACTTATTGACAGAGGAGATATAAGTGTTAGTACTGTTACTTACTAACATCTCCAAGAGAAGGCGCTAGGCTCGCTTCTCCTCACTATGCGGTAAACATATATTAACACTAAGAACTTCTCATACGCACTGATTCAACACAGACCCGAGAGAAGGCGCTTGGCTCACTCCTCGCCGGGCATTATATACACTATATACATACTTTCACTTCTCTTCTTTATTATTTTTTTTTTTTTTTAGATTTTGTTCACAAGTTCAGTCTGATTGGTGGCTTAATTGGCCTTCCGTATCTAGATTTGGCTACTGGTGCATCCACTGGTACTCTGTCCTTGGGTGGGCTTGGGCAGTTGGTCGGGGCTGTTTCATCAACTGATGGGATGTCTGACGATGTGGCATGCGGTATTCCGTCTGTATGAGGTAAGTCAGACGCTGGGGGGATCACAGGAGCAGTAACTGTATCGCTTTCACTGTACTGTCTGCTCTGTGTTGGTGTCGATGGCAGTGCGTTTGATAAGTGTTTCCGATTCCTCTGTAGAACGGTTCCAGCTTCGGTTTCGATATGGAACGATCTGGGGCGTGCTGCTGGTGCTACAATGTTAGCAGTGTTCCACTGGCCATCTGTTTGATTCTGGTAAACCACTGTGTCGCCCGAGTTGAGAGTAGGTCTAGTTTTGGCATGTTTGTCGAAGTACCATTTCTGCCTTGACTGGGCCTCTTCCCGCTTCTGCAGGTACTTTTTGGTCGGGACCACCTGTTTCCGCAAGTGTTTTTCTGTACATGGTAGGGTGGAGCGTAGTTGGCGGCTCATTAGCAGCTGTGCGGGAGCGGCGTAGTTGTCGACGGGTGTATTCCTATATTCCAGCAGACCCAGATACGGGTCATCTCCGCCTTCGCTTGCCTTGGTGAAGATGCTCTTGCACGTCTGGACAGCTTTTTCTACCAGTCCGTTGGACTGCGGGTACATAGGGCTGGACGTCTTGTGCCGAATGCCCCACTCTTCTACGAATCGTCCAAACTCTGAGGATGAGTACTGAGTTCCGTTGTCCGACATAATGGTATGGGGGATTCCGTGTCGAGCAAAATGCGCTTTTAGTTTGCTGATGACTTCCTTTGATGTTAAGTTTTTCAACAGGTCGACTTCGAAGAAGCGGCTGTGGTAATCGACAGTTATAAGGTATTTCGCTTCGTTCCAGTCAAAAATGTCCGAGGCAACTTGCTGCCATGGCACTAGTGGAATCTGGGAGTTGATGAGAGGCTCTTTCTGGTTGTTGCGGCTATGTTTCTGGCAAGTGCGGCAGTTTGTGATTAGTGTTTCAATGTCACTATTCATTTTCGGCCAGTAGACAAGCATCCTAGCGCGTTGTTTTGTCTTTTCCATACCAAGGTGGGAGACATGAAGCTGGTTGAGGATTCTGGTTCGCATCTTCGAGGGGATAACGATCCTTTCACCCTTGAAAATGATGCCATTCATGTATGATAGCTCGTGTTGAAGGTTCCAGTATGTCAGGAGGTCT
Source organism: Branchinecta lindahli (assembly GCA_023053555.1). Classification (NCBI taxonomy): domain Eukaryota; kingdom Metazoa; phylum Arthropoda; class Branchiopoda; order Anostraca; family Branchinectidae; genus Branchinecta; species Branchinecta lindahli. The sequence continues at coordinate 5,424,882 of JAKZAO010000007.1, read as the reverse complement.
GTAGGACAAAGCTTTCTGGTGCTGGGCCATCCGCCTTGTATGGCTTCTCTGAGACGAATCAGGTGCTCGTCTTCCTTGGTAATAAGTCGTATTTCCTCGAGCCTTGCATCGCTAACGGGAAGTATGCGTTCGATCTGGTGGACAAACACCTCGATTTCTCTATGGAGCTTCTCGTCGACGTCAGGTAGGTGTAGATAGAGTGTCTGCGACTGCGATTTCTGTCCCCGGTCTGTAAATGAACTCTAGGTCGTAGGGTTGAATCTGAAGCATCATTCGCTGAGCTCTGGCAGGTGCTTTTTGAAGTGGATTCCGTAGGATGGTTTCAAGTGGGCGGTGGTCTGTGGTTACTTTTACATGCCTGCCATATATGAAATGATGGAAGTACTTGCAGCAGAAGACTATTGCGTATAACTCCTTCTCCAGCTGTGAATATTTCTGTTCAGCTTTGCTGAGAGAGCGTGATGCATATGCGATAACGTTGCCGTTTGACGAGATGTATGCTCCTAGACCGTGTGATGATGCATCCACGGTGAGGTCGATGGACTTGCATGAGTGGTCGAAGTATGCTAAGTTTGAGACTGTTGAGTGTTTTATGCTCTGGAGGGCTTCGTCATGCTCCTTGGCCCACTTGAACTCAGTGGCTTTACTGAGGTCACGCAGGATTTTATTCTGCGTTGACAAGTTTGGGATGTATTTTGCAAGATAGTTCAACATACCCAACAGAGTTGCAAGTTCTTCTGAGTTTGATGGTGTAGGCATGTTGTTGATGGCTTAGAGTTTGTCAGGATCTGGCTGCATTCCTTGTTCACTAATAACATGTCCAAAATATGTCACACTTGTCACACAGAAGCTGCATTTCGCTTTGTTGAACTTGATGCCCTTTTCTCTGGCTCTCTCGAGTACGGCTTCCAATCGCTTATTGTGTTCCTCGAGGTTTGATCCGAAAACTAGGAGGTCATCAATGATGATAGCAAACCCATCTAATCCCTCGAGAGCCTCTTCCATTCTTCTTTGAAATTCATCTTGGGCAGAAATGATGCCAAAGGGCATCCGTTTAAAACGGTATCTGCCGAAGATGGTATTGAATGTCGTCAAGTCAGCAGATTCATCATCTAAGGCTAGTGACCAATACCCGGATCTTGCATCCAGTTTGCTCAAGTATTTTACACCATGGAGTTTGGATGTTACGTCTTCCAGGGAGGGGATAGGGTAGAATGGTCTTCTGATTGACTTGTTCAAATCTACAGGGTCAATGCAAACTCTTAGACTGCCGTCCCTTTTTTCTACGGCGACCATCGAATTAACCCAGTCAGTTGGTTTGGATACTTTTTCGATTATTCCCTCTTCTTCCATGCGTTTGAGTTCTGCTTCTAACTTCTCTCGAAGTGATGACGGAATTCTTCTGGCTGGGTATGCTGTAGGGACTGCGTCGTCCTTCAGGAACAAATGGCACTCTCCATCTAATTTTCCTATTCCTTTGAAGACATCATTTTAGCTACTGATTATTTCATCCGTTTTCGTCCTGTCGATCGCGTGCATTTCCTTGCTTGTGTCTTTCTCGACTTTGTTGACATTCAGTACGAGTTTGACAATGTTCAGATCAATGCTTGACCGGAATCCGAGAATTGGCACTGAATCCGTTTCGACGATAAAGAACGGTAGGGTTTCAGCCTTGCTTGATTTGTGCTTGCAACTCAGCTCGCACACGCCTCTAACAGGAATTTTTGATCCACAGTAGCTTGTGAGTTTCTGAGTAGCGTACTTTGTTTCAACGGTGGCGGATGTGGTAAGGCGTCAAAATACTTGGCAGGTAGAATGTTAGCTTGTGCTCCTGTATCGACCTTGAATTTGACAGGTAAGGAGCGGTTCACCTCCAGTGTAATAAGCGCTTCATCTTTACTCTTATTGGTTTTGTTCTCTATAGCATATAAGAAGACATTGTCGTCTTCGTCACTATTGTCGGTTGGACTCTCCTTGTATTCCATCACCGCATTCACTGATTTGTTGCTTTTGCACACACGTGCAAAGTGATTTGGCTTTTTGCACTTTGCGCAGGTTTTTCCTTTCGCAGGACAAATGTGGCTAGGCGAGTATACTCCTCCACAGAAATAACACTCCTTTGTTTTTCTGGATGACGCAGATGCATCTTCGTATTTTCTGACTGGATGTTTGTACTTCTGGACAGCATCAATTTCTTTCTTGATTTGATGTGGTTCTTGTACTTCAAACGTTCTCAGCTGTGCCTGGGTTGTTTGGTAAGAACGGCATTTGTCAACAGCTAGAGCCAAAGTTAGGGTATCACCTTCCAGGAGAAGTCTTTCTCTCATCTTCGGGTCCCTGATGCCACTTACTATTTTGTCCCGTACCATTTCATCAGCACTAGTATAGTTACATGCCTTCACCAGGATTTTCAGTTCTGTGATGTATTTCTCTATACTTTCTCCTTCACATTGGTCACGTTTTTGGAATATGTATCGGGCAAATACACTGTTGGTGACTGGTGCAGCATATTCACGGAATTTCAGCAGGTAAGTTTCTACATTGTTTGTTTCAGCAGCAGTGAGTGTAAATGTGTTGAATATCTGGCGCCCTTTTTCTCCTGCCCAGATGAGAAGGTAAGCACATTTGCTTTCTGCTGATTTTCCAGACAGGGGTCCCAGAAACATCAGTTTGGCATGTTCTTCAAAGCGTTTCCATTCAGCTCCGAGGGAAGCTGAATCCCAATCGATACTTGGTGGCTTCGCTTCCATCTTCTGACACCATGTAGCGTTTTACGAATGATATGATTTATTAAACCCAGGCATCTAGAACAAAAGGCATAATATAGCAACAGCAAGCGGTTATATCAAACAAAAGCACAAGCACAGCAAGCAGGCATATCATCACTCGGCAAGCATGATATTACACACTTGATTTAAATGAGGGACTTGAATTTGCAGAAAAAATGTGCTATTGCGGCTTAGGGCACACATTCCCTGCCAAAACAGAATAGAAACCAGTGTAATAATAAATTATAATGCATCAGTGGTGATTATTTCTTTGATTAAAATTTAAATATTCAAATTCACACCTTCAGCGTTTGCTAGAGAGTGAAGCTTCTAAGAACCATACCAAGGACAAATTAAACTAAGTGCTGCAGGTGAAACTTTTTGAATATGCTTTTTTTCTGGCAAACTATTTAACTACTTACCATACAAATTCTGAATGCACTGTGTGTGATGGGAGTCATACGCAATGCACTTCGAAAAAGCCCAAATTCTTGTTATGTACACCGGACCTAGCCAAACCATAAGAGAAGCCATTGAAATTAAGAAAAAAATTTCAAGTTCAAATGGAGACACAGTCGAGTATTCACTACAAGAAACATGGAATGGCATCATCAGTTAAAAGAAATTCAGACCCCAAGCTCTCCTCCACAGCAAAACCAAAGTCAACCAAAATGCGGAAAAATCTCTACCATATCCACGACCAAATCAAGCAGCAGCTTTATCCAAATCAAATCACAACGCCAACTTTTACTCCAAGCAATTCTTATGAAAAATATACCAAAGTCAGAAAATTAAGCTAGAATCTTTATTTTTTTTTTCACAAGTTCTCTTCTCAGCTTGAGCCTGAAGATGGCCCTTGCCAAGAAGGGACGAAATATTGCTCTAATAAGGTTCAGTTAAATAGTATAATATTGCTTTATGTAATCTCATGTTATCAAAATTTGCAGACGAGACTTAAGCTAGTTTTGCTGACGAGACTTAAAAAGAATTTGATTTTGTTTATAAGTAGTGAACTGAAAGAAAAATGCTCCTCAGTCAGGATTTGAACCCAGGGCCCTTTGCTCTCTAGGCAAGTGCTCCACCACTGAGCTACCAAGGGGCTTGTGAACATAGTTCGCCAACCACTACAGTAGTCGGATAGGAGCCAGCCATAGGAATAGTGATCCCGCCTGAAGGCAAATTCCTCTAAGCAGTTCAAATCCCTGTGTCATGGGATTAAAGAGCTATTACGTAGATTGAACGTTATATAAGGGACTTGTAACAAACTTCCGCATGCAAACCGCATTCGCGTGGCGCAGGTGCCGATCTCCTGATACTCCGCCCTCGGCCGGGAGCTGGGTGGGTGGACTTCGGCAAATATAACAGAAGTAAATTTTTAAGTGATTTCAGAAGTCTAAGACTCACATGGAGTGGGAGTCCTGGTTTATTTGTCACAGTACAAGTCCCTTGTATAACCTTCTATCTATGTACTAATATCAGTTTGATTCCTTATGTGTAATAAAATCCCAATTTGCCAGCAACACTTAAACTTTGGGCTTCGACCGACAAAAATTTTCGGATTTTGATTTCTTTTGTGTTTGCTTCACCCCAAAGAAGTACTTTCTCAGGACCTTTAAGGGGGTTGGGAGTCCCACTACCCCCCCCCCCCCTTAGTGATAGTGACAAATGGAATGCAAAGCTTGAACAGGTTTACGAAGAAGCATCAGTGGAAGATGATATTTCACTTGTAATGTATGGATTTTCAAGTCAATGCTTGCAGTTTTGTCTAGTTACAAGCAACTCAAATGCTTAGTTGTGATCTCTCCATTTCAGTTTATCAGTATGCATCCGACAAGCCTAAAACCCATACTCGGGTATACACATGGGGAGTAGCTGCACATGGGGCACAGGGCGAAAAGGATTTTGTGAGGCCGGATAAGAAATGGATCCAGTCAAAACTTGTTGTGAAGCGGCCACATCGATTGGAGTTTGGAGAAAATCATAAGGTGAATAGAAATTTATCTTTGCTTTCAGAAAATGAACATGCAAGGAAAAGCCTTGCTGGAATATTAATTATTTCACAGGACATTCATAGCTTATTGGGAAAATTGTAAATTGATCTTGGTGTTATTTGCCAGAATGAACTAGTCAATGGGCCAGTTAAGTGGAGTGTGGTTGGCAGTGAGAAAATAAAAACGAGACATGCAGTGGATGAGGATAAAAATAAATGAAATTGCTGAGGTTGAAAAAGACAACTGTATCCGTAAAAGCCAAAACTTTAAAATTTGTTCAGTTGATTCCCAAGATGGATTTGTTATTTTCCACCCAAGGACTGGCCATGCAAAGTTTTAGTTCGTTCTTTTCAATTGGGGTGATGTTGGACTCCCCAAACTGTGATGTTAGCAGTTCTGTTTTGTTCTGCTTTGTTAGTAGGGAGACACAAAGACGTTCCTTGATAGATACTTGCCAGAAGTATTTTCATGCATTTACTTTCAGAAGCGTTTTGGGTTCGACCGGAGCCAGTGTGATGGTGACGAACAACTCAGTTGCATCAAGAACAAATAATCAGATAGAACCTCCTTCTCCTATCTCTGTAATATGACCATGCGGAGTCGAATATTTCCCCGTACCCTGCCCGATACAAACGAGCGGAGGTTAGGAGCTACGTGGCACATCATGTTTCGTTACCTCTACAAATAGCTGTATCGCTATGAAGCCGCGTAGAAGAAACTTTCAAAGTCGATTGGTTCCTGGACGCGCTCCAGAGCGGGTCAGCGTACCTCCTGCAGTTTTTGCTCTGCGATGAGCAACGGCGAAAGACGGAAGTAGACGGGTATCAACTCAAAGCTAGTACAATTCCCTATAGCTCCGCTCTGTTTTGTCGGGGTATCCATAGTCGCTGCATGGGACCAAAGACGGAGGTTCTATCTGATTATTTGTTTTTGGTTGCATTGAGCGGAAAGTTCGTTGACAGAATTCGATTTATAAAGTTGGTAGTAGGGCATGGGATCCTTTGTTTGAGGTATTGACGAAATTTGAAAAATAAGAGGAGTAAAAAAGTGGTGTTTGAAAACCAGGAGTCTGTATTGAAATGTCTAGTGAGAATAGCCATAAATTGGTGGCTTCTGGGAGGAGACCTGACGATTTTTACCAAATGTAGGCCTAATAAATATCCGATGAATAACGAGAGGGCACGTGCGTATGTGGGCGGAACTCGCGAAAACGCTACCCCTCAAAAGCAACAACACATGTCTTGGTAATCAGAACCGCTTTGGTTTTTAAAGTAATATGTATTTTTTTTTAATTACAGGTAACACATGTTGCCTGTGGCTACGGCTTTTCTCTATTTGCTGTCAAGAGTAAAACAAGTAACAAAGTGTTTGGCTGCGGACTGAATGCTGATTCTCAATTAGGCAAGTACTTACTGTAAGCATGTCTACCATAAATCCCTGTTTCTGGGAAAGCCTCTGCTTTGCCTAGTGCTTGTTACCCTATGCCAAATTCCGAGTACCCTAATCCAGTCGAATATTAAATGGTTTGGGTGAAGTTTAGAAATCAATCAGAATTCATTTGTAGTGGACCAGGTTGGGGTTAGGATACCACAGACACCCAACGTTTGGCATAGGGTAATCAACGTTAGGCACAGGCTATCCCAAATTCAGGGATTTGTTGCAGACCACACATAGCACTAAATCCCTTTCGTTTTAGAAAAACCGGTCTCTTGAAGCGATCTTTTGTTTTTATTTTGGACGTATGGAGGAGTACAAGGCATCGGAGAGACTGGAAAAAATAGCCGAATAACTTGTGAATAGTGTTTTCTGACGTGCCCATTTCTGGTAAATGCCTAGACTTTCAGAACCTAAGAGTTTAGGACCAGACGCAGTGGTAAAAAAAAAAAGGCGCCCACCGGTGGTGCCTCTCATACAGTCTTAATCACCTTAGTTCAGACAGCTACAAGGTGGCAATGACGGTTGAATCTGGCACATCCTGTTCAAATCGTCAGGACTTGGCCGACTAGTCCTCAACGTTTTTTAAAGGATTATGTGGTTGCTGATGCAACAGCACTCTGCTTTAGAAAAAAAGTTATTTCGTCCCGTTGTTGCTGCATGACTTCGGAAAAGTTTCGTGAAATTACACACAAACGCCTGATTTTCCGTTCCGTGTACCCGTAGCTTGGGATAGCCAACGCCAAACTCCGGTTACCTTATACCTGATTCTGGGTACCATAACCCAATAAAACTTTGCAAAAACAACAATCAGAATTCAAGGCTAGGGTAAACGGCGTTTGGCAAATGCTGTTCCAAAATTTGAGTGTGCCCAATGTCTGGTACAGGCGGTTCAGCCTATTCAAAAATCAGGTAACTGTAGTAGACTGCTTGAAAATTTGTAGTCGTGTATCAAATCACAGACTGGGTTTAAAAAAAAATTGGCAATGAGAAACCCCGATGCAAGAAGTCTTTCTTCGAACCATAAGACCATAAGTACAGTCCTGAACCTGAAGAGCTTACTTGACTGCCCATTTAAAGGACATATGCTGGCTTGATCCAGATGTTCAGGACACATACGGACTGCGAAAGTAAAGCCCATCGATCCTTTTGGCTTTAACACTCCGGTAATATTTGCATGCGAAAATACGCATGGAAAATTCCCGTCACAATGCGGGAAAATTTCGGAGCGAATGGGGAAATTCGCATACGACTGCGAAAATTTTGAGATTTATGCAAGAGTTTTGCGGCCAATTTAATGCATTGTATTGTATTGTTATTATTACAGTGCGAGCACTTGTCGTTGCTGTTTTTTTACGTGTGGCTTATTATCCGATTCCTTTAATTGATTTTTAAATCTTCAGGTTACCAAGCAGCAAGGAAGGATGGTGCCCTGAAAATGTTACTCAAGCCAGTGCCCATTGCCGTACCGTTTGTGACCCCTGGGTCTTCTAAAGTCCGGAGTATAGACTGTGGCAGAGCTCACAGCGTAATAGCAACAGATGAAGGAGTATTCACTTTAGGCCACAATGGGTATGGCCAGTGCGGTAGGCCCATCATTCCAGATGAGTCCTACAGTGGCAGCAAGGTTATACACAAGATTCCTGAGCTGGATGGGCTGAAAATCGAGCAGGTTGTTTGTGGACAAGATCATAGGTATTATTTTATCCTTCTTGATATCCTCCCGCCCTGGCGTCTTTTAGGAATTCAAAGTGGTGTTCCAACCTACTTACCATAGCTACTACGCATGACGTCACTGCTCCTGGCTTCTTGGCGTCAAGGCTGGAACGCATTTTTCTGATTTCGTCAAATTGTCGTGCCACGGGCTAATCGGGTCAATCACGTCAGAGAGATCGTAGGTACCACGCTTACTACGCTCCGTAAGCAAATAGTTACTATTAATTACTATTTCAAGAAGGTTGGAACGATCAGCGTAGTAACTTTTCACGAGGTTGGAATGAAAAAAGCAAGTAATAGTTACTGTTGTTAGAAGGGTAGAACGCGCTGCAACTAAATACTTGGGCTAGGCTATTTGTGCCGTTTAAAGCAAATTGATAGACTAAACTGACCATGGGGTTGAGAGATTATTTTAATTAAGGTATGCTGTTATTAACGCTGATTTTAGAGCTTTGCTTCCACCGGATACACAGTTTAAACCGTGATGGACGAAAACAGGAAAGTTGGTAGAGCGAAGGATTTTTTGGCAGACTAGCGGATATAGGATTTCAGTCTTAGTACATTAGCGAGTCGTCGTAAAAAATTATCGGTAAATTTTGGTCCAAAAACTCTTAAACATTTAATTTTCCGAAAAATCCTTCCCCCTGATTTTGAAACCGAACGGCCAAGACCTCCAAGACTAGTTGCGAACCCAGTTCCAAAACTGCAACCTGTCCGATGCACCCACGTAAGATATAGCAATAGTTTTGTTCCGGCATTTGTTAAAGTGTTTAACGCTTCATCCGCCATTCAAGAGCCCACATGATTTTATGTTGGCTTTTAAGCGCATATGTTTGACCGTTTAGTATGGTGTGTATTTATATGTTGACGTGGGAATCAGTTATTCGGCACACGCCGTGAGTAAGATTTCTTAAAGAATAAACAATTTATTTATTTATTTATATAGAATGAGGAAATCATCCTTTCTGTCGTTTTCTCACTGGATCGGAGGTCCGGTCAAGGGAAAGACATCCGAACATACAGTCAGTTTCCTTCCTTTTTCTTGGCTAAACCAACATTGAAATTCGCAGTATACAACATTTTGGGCTCCCGGCGATACCTGACGCCTTGTAATGATACGCCCAAGAGTCGTATTTCTTCAGTTGCTTTTAACTTTAGATAAGATAGATAAGATAAGATTTATTCCACTAAAAGCACAGAGGCCATGGGAAAAAAATGACACACAAAAAAATACAAAACAAAAATAAAGAACAAAAACCAAATAAGTGGTAACTATTTTACATATTCCTTTACAGGAACCTTTATCCGAAAGGAATCTAACCTTTAACCGAAAGGAATCTTCCCAACTTTTCAATATCACCAAATAATTTACTTCCCATTACTTTTACCAACCAATCCTCCCCCCAATAACTAACACCAAAAATTTCCCCACGAAGATCTGAAAGCTCAGGGCATACGCACATTAAGTGAAAAATATTTTCATCCAATTGCCCGCACATTGGGCAAAAATAAGGACCAGACAACACTCTTACCTTACCCAAATATCTTCTACGCATTCCTAATGGTAGACAATCACCCCGTAAACTCATTAACAACCTCAAATGATCTGCTGGAATCCCCACCTTAAAATAAATTTCCTCTCCCCATGTCTCTTTGGCCCTCGCGTACAACCACAATGAACCAGAATCAGCCACCGCACACTGCCACAATTGTATTTCCTGGTCGTGTAACCTAACCTCCACCTCCTTAGCAATACTCACACCATTTCCTGCTCTAGGTCCTTTTCCTTCACACCAAAAATGAGACAAACCGCTACTATCCAAAATATGTTTTACCTGTTTTGACCACGGTTCCTTTGCACCATCCTGAAGGGATTCCAAATATGCAGCCTTTAGCGGTCTTACTCTCGGCAACGCTATTATTTTTTCCCAAAACCGTATCATACTAACAAGACGCCTACTCCTTAATGAAAATAAACCTAAATCTCCTCTTATCACTAATGTGTTGATCTTACTACTAAGGCCTAGAACTCTTTTGAAATAGCCTAATTGCACTTGTTCTAGCTTAATACCCGGACTATACCCCCAAATTTCCGCGGTGTAATGCATTACTGGAACTAACTTAGACGAAAACAGCGTTGACTTGACTCTACATGTTAAAGCTGTTAGCTGATATAGCAGTCAGGCCGAATATTGATGTAGTAGACAGGACATATGATTCAGCAAAAGAATATAAAATCAGGATTCAGACCGTAAAGCGTTCTCTGATCACGCTGTAGGCTATTTAGCGCTAAGGGCTCTTAAATACAATGTTTGAAATGACCAGCTCTGCCACTATATGAGATTGGGAGATGAGATAACTTCCCAGCCAGTCTTCTTGAGTTACTTCCCAGACATGGAACCCGAAAGTTTTGCTGTCAGTAATATTTTCCTCTAGCATGTTTCTTTCCGAGGAAGGCCAAGTCATGGCGTGCGGCTGGAGCGCTGACGGCCAAACAGGCGTTGGACACTATGATAACCAGGCTCAGGTGGTTCCAGTAGTCGGAGACATCCAGCGAGAGTCAATAAAGAAAGTGGCTTCAACAGGAGATTGCGTCTTAGCTTTAAATGGTGAGTGGTAGAAATTACCTTCTCTTTCGCTACAGAAAATAATTTTCCCGTGACCCAGCCTGTGCTGGTTCGGGCACCTCATTGCTTCATTTCATCTGAAATAAATTATTGCGGCGGCGGTGTCTGCGTCATCTTGAATAGATGATCTGCGGGCAACAAAAGGTGTTCGAATGGAAGTGGAGGATAGAGCAGGAGATCTGTAGTCTACTTTCGGAGATCTCTATCTTGGTTCTTTCTGTTCGGTTTAGTTGGGGAGTTTTTTTGTGGGTTCGATTAGACTAATGTTATTTTACCATTCTCTTATGTCGCAAATGTACGTTTTATTTGAATGGCCAAATCAATTGGTCTAATGTAAACGGTTAAAGTAAATAATTGAATGGCCGTTCGGTGAATCAGATTAGTTGAGTTACAGATAATTGTCACGGAGGTAAAGAATGGAGTGTCTGCTGCTAGCCAACGTACAGTAGAGGTATGCTTATTTGAACATCTCTCTCAAGTGTCCCAGACCTGGGTTTGCTTCTGCTTATAAAAGAGCCAAATGGAAAGGACATTTTTTTTTTATCAGTGAACAGCTAACTGTTTCAACAGTCTTTCTATCAAAAAAATAAACTGAAAAATCTGTGTTTAGCTAAATTCTTGATTTCTAAAACTTCTGCATCTTCCATTTGATGGTTTGAATGATCTGGCGGCGAGGTAAAGAAATTCAGAAAGAGCCATCTGCCGGATTGAACGCGCTATCTATCAGTGAAATAAAAATTCCGTAAATATATCGATCCGCGCTTTACCTGTTGGCAAAAAACGTGCTTAATTTCGGACCGCTAAGTGCCGATTTATGAATGCTTGGAGTCTTGAAAGAAGAAACATAAGCAAACAGAGCCCAAAACATTCAGATGTTTTATGAAACCTGAGTATTTTGGATGCGAATTAAGCGTTTTGGCAAGTATTTTGAAGTAAAAGTTCCCGGTTATGGTTTTAAGTGTTTTCTTCGGCGACGGTTCGCTTTTGGCGACGGTTCGCTATTAGCAAACGTTCAGCATGCCGCTACTCTTGCCTCTACTGTACAGTTGGGGAAGTTGACATCCACTGATGCCTTCTTATTGGATGGGCACGATGCGTTTTCTTCAGTTACGCCAGAATTCTGGTACCCAGTCCTCGCCAGCTACCGAACTAAGGCGTTGAATCTGTAGGATGCCGTTAGTGTCCGTTCTATTAAATGTGGCGCGTTTTTAATATTCTATTCTCCTGCCAAAACGGAGAATCGAACCCTCTTCCACCCCTTTTCTTCCCCAGAGGCTTTGCAGAAGGGTAGTGAAAACTCTTTTTGTTTCAGACAAGGGCGATCTTTTTGGTTGGGGAAACAATGAGTATGGTCAATTGACGTTTGCAACCGACGATATGCAGCTACATACTTCCAGATACATGAAACTACCGTCGTACGTTGGAAAAATTAAAGATATAGCAGTCGGCGGGACTGCGTGTTTAGTACTAAACGGTAAGTTTCTCGCCCGCAATTCACGACTTGACTTTCTCTCGACTGCGCCGAAAAGCAGCCCTTTGTGATTCATCCGTTCCAAATATTGGACTGTTGAGAACGACACTATCGACACGAACTTCATGCTGCTTGTGTAATGAAGAAGCGGAATCCAGTGAAAACACGGCCAGTGTTAGATCAGTCACAAATAATAATAATATTTGACAGTGCAAAACGGATACGTCAGCTGAAATTTATTAGAGCTATATTTCGGCCCTTCTTGGCAAGGGTCCTCTTCAGGCTCAAAGCCGCTCAAGATGGAACAACGAAACTTGTGAAAGTATAGCTCTAATAAATTTGAGCTGACGTATCCGTTTTGCACTGTCAAACATGATTCGCAGTCAGCTTGGGCTGAAGGAATATTTAATAATAATAATATATATTGCCTATTTTAGTGCGTTAAATGGATACGTAATCTGACTTTATTCTAGCTTGACAAGGGTCCTCTTCAGGCTCAAGCTGGAAAATTAAACCTGTGATAAAACAAAACAAAAAATTTTAACAAATTTAAATATCTGATTTTCGTGAGTTTTTTCGTAGGAATTGCTTCAATCAATCAATCGTTATAATTTGCCATAATATTTAACAAAATAGCAGTGGCATTGTCAAGACATAGTAAAAGAAAAACAGTTAAAATGAGCACACACACAAAAACAAGACACACATATTATCTGGCATTGTAGTGCTGAACAAAGTAGGGGACAAAAGATAAGTTGTATCGCTCGCTGGAGTTTGCAGGTGGTTGCTTTAGGAGAGCTAAGGTTGTTTCATTTTGGAATTTATTCACTACCACAAACATGGAATGGCGTTATTATATTCCAACCCCAAGCCCTTCTCCACAGCAAAACCAAGGTCAGTCAGAATGCGGAAAAATCAGTCAATCCATCCCAAGAGAACATAACCTCTGAATTCTGATGATGACGATTTTATGAAAATCCAGTACAATAACTGTTGCTGTGTCTGTTGGACTTGTGTATATTCCTCGATTTAGTTTGGAGCCTACCAGGATTGCTCTAATTATTTCAGATAAGGTAAAAGCTTGCAGTTGTCAAAACACAGTTAGTAGTACAGTTTAGTATGATTGACTTTCATTCAAAGAGCTCATTCAGACTGCACTCAGTTACTTTTATCTAAAAAATTCTCTCCTTGAACGTTTCTCTCTTTCTTCTTCAGCTTCAGTAGTCACGTGATGGAAACGCATTGCTGTGATTGGTCACGTATAACTTTTAACACACAAAATAGAACCCGTTCCTATTAATTTTTACCACAGCTAGCCTCAGCGGGATGAAAGTTTACCACACATACCCGCGGATAGCACGTATTATTCAGAAATTCTGCGCCTTAAACATAAGCTTGAACGGTCCTAAGAAACTCATCAAAATCAGACACTTATAGTTGATAGAGCTTTTTTCTTTCTCAGGTTCAGTTTTCCAGCTAGAGCCTGAAGAAAACCCTTGCCAAGGGCCGAAATATCGCTAGAATAAAATCAGCTGATGTATCCGTTTAAAGCAGTCAACTATGATTCGCAGTGAGCATGGCCTGAAGTAATATTGACAAATTGACCACAAATATTCATAATAATTGCCTCGTTTTTTGGAACATTCTAGCTCGTCGCAGAAGAAAGTAATGTGTCTCTGATACTTTTTGACTGTATTTATGCGTCGAATGGATGGATTCGTTCCAAAGGTTATTTACACTAGTAGAGGAGGTTATTCAAGTTTAACTGAAAAGTTAGCTTATTTTTACATCCGATATTTCAATACATTGAATTAGTTTGACTCATCTAGGGGATTTTGTATTATTTTGTATTTTTTCACTGGGAGCTCTAGTAATAACGTTCAGAATGTGCGCTGCTTGCACGACAATCCGAATTCACCCAGACGCGGAGAATTTGAATTTCAGCAAAAGCCTGCATTTCTTGTGAAATGGACGCTTAAGTTCCGAAAAGTCACGGCTCAAGAAAGTAGGAAAGTGACGATACGATCTGTCTTTTTGTTACATGTGTTTATTTTTCGGTAATGGCTTACCTTTGTCGTTGCTAAATATTTCAAGCATAGAGGGACAAGCACATAGAGGTGCCACAAATCCGAAAGAATTAGTTCATTCGATGAAATCAATTAACGCATTTTTACCGGGTTTTCGGACCTATTTAAGTAAAGAAGTGAAGTGTAACTAGCTTGTCGGATCTCAGCCCTGTTCGGTTAAACTTTAATTAAGGAAAATAGTCTGGGAGCAGTTTTGTCTTTGTTTGAATGCTGCTCCGCTATACCATTCTTTTTTTTTTGTATTCAAATAAGCTACTCCGACGTGTGCAGAAGAGATGTGCAGGATATGGCAAAAACCGATCATCAGGATATAATTCAACATTGTTACACATTATACTGCTAAAAAGTTTCAAGGCGTAGATGAGTGAACGGGAAAAAACATTAAAAAAATGCCAGCCCTCTTCACGATCAGTATCATTGTTAAAGGAGCAGGTTGTCAAGATTGTGATAGGAAAGGCAAGGAAAAGAAGGAAATCCTCGAGTCATGTGTTTTTCTTTCCAGATAAAGGCAGTGTCTTCAGCTGGGGCTTCGGTATCCTCGGAAAAGGACCTAAACTTGAACAGTCTTCTGTACCTGAAGAAATCCCTCCCATACTTTTCGGGAGAAATGATCTGAACCAGGACTGCCGAGTGGTGAAGATATTCGGTGGGATCAACAGCTTTTACGCAGTTAATGATAATGGTGACTGTTATGCCTGGGGGAAGAATAAGGACTGCAGTTTAGGAGTGAATCATTCGAAAAATCAGTTTTTCCCTCTGAAAGTGTCACTGCCGTGCCGCTTGGAAACGCTAAGCGTGGGGGTTGATCACGTCGTAGCACTTTGTCGGTCGTTTGTTTAATATATTTCTAGTCGCTGGTGGAGTCGTGTATTGCTAATCAGTTTTAGTGAGTGACACGAACGGGAATGCTACGTCCTTGTTACCGCGGTATCAAAGTTTAGAAAAAAGGTCTTAGCACGCCCATTCTCAGTGTTTGGTAAGTCATAGCCTTATCTGATGTAAAACTCGTCCGCATAAGAACTCCAGTTCTTCTCTTTTTCCGCTATGATCAGAGACGTGTTTGTCTGTGCAGGCGCTCTGAATCAGGAGCGTACGGGTAACGGGTCTTTGATTGGATAACGTGTGACTGATTGAAGGATATCCTACAAACACCTTTAAGGATTGACAGTACTATGGCGTGGAAACCACTGGATAGAAAGATCGATACTAGGCGGGATGGCTCTGGCACTGGTTACTGAGAATAAAGATGGTGGAACACTTTAGGTTTCAAGCTTAAAGGAACAGAAAACTTGACTCAAACTTGACTCGGGGAGCTAGCTAACATATCAAGAATGTACCCTGAGTCGATATTGAGAGTAAGAAAAATTCTCGTTACGACCATTGCAGTTTCCGGGCAGTTCTTTCCGAGAATTCGACTTTTGAGCAAAAGGTTTGAAAAAGCAAAAGGTTTGTGTGCCGCGACTAGGAATCGAACCCCGGCCGCCTTGTCGGGGAGGTTGTTAGTCTGTGGTTTACATGTAATAAGGCGAACTTTTGCAGTACATAAGTGCATAAGGGGCAAGGGCCTGCCAGCTAGCTTCGGGAACGGTAAGGAGGGGGTTCGAGACGATTCGAGATAACAAAGAAGGGGGGGCCTGTCGACAATAAGACCCTGTATATTTATCTAAGCCCCCCGGGGCGATTCGATGGCCGAAAGTTACGTAGTCAAGTTTACTGTTCCTTTAAGGCTAGTCTAGCGCAGAAGCGAGGTGCCTTATGCTGACATCACTTACTGACAAGTCAAGAACCGGGTGCTGCATCACCCCGTTGCAACGCGACGGATTTCTGTGGGTCTACGCGATTTCTTGCGAATAGGCGTTCAACTGTCTCAACAAATGCTAGTTGCGGCCACGGCAAATTCTACTCTTTAGTATTTGGGGAATTCCATTTGTTCACAACATCACAGCGATACAGAGTTATGTCTACGATAACATAAATTTTCTTTTTGTACAAGTGCCATGCCAACAAATTACAATAGCGATTGGGTTTACTATTTGGGGAATTCAATTTATTCACAACATCACAGCGATACAGAGTTATGTCTACGATAACATAAATTTTCTTTTTGCACAAGTGCCATGCCAACAAATTACAATAGCGACTGGGTTCGAATGTGTGACAGAGATCAACATAAAAACACAGAAAATCGAAACAACTAGATGGAAAGTACTGTCTATTCCGCGGCGTCTTGAACCTCCATCATTTTTTCGAACGAGAAAGGAGTGAATGAATAACCAGCACCCTCGTAGAATTTGCTCTGGAACTCGACCCTAAAAAAAAAATTGTTACAGAACAAATGGAAATGATGGCTTATAGCCTACCTACGAAAAATCCGGACAGGAGAAAGTTATAAGTATATTCAATAGAAAAAAAATCAGTAATTTTCCAGCCGACAATAGCAGTTAGCTAGGCCAGATTGTATAAACATTAAAGCAAGGGCCCATAAATTAGTTGTCACAGTTATTAAAAACGCCTTTCACCACCATGATCCAGAGAGGTATGTTTCTTTGAACGTTAATTAACGTAGAACGAAGACATTTTCATCCATTTTCTCTGACGAAGTCAATAGAAGTCAGCCACAGTACTTAATTAAGGGCTCCTAAGAACATATGAATGGTTGTTGTGAGGCTTCATTTACTAATAAGCTCAAAACTGCATTGTCTAACGTTCAAAGAATTTTATTGTATTTCAGTGATCAGCTTCCCCCTTGGAAAGAGATAAACTCGATTCAGTCCTACTAAGAACAAATGGATCTTCATAGGTGAACCCTCAAGTACTGTTTCTACCTGACCAAAAAAAGATCTTTTCATGGCGACGCAAAATAACAATAATGCACTACATCACAAACGGCTTTCGCTGTTACCTAAGAAAAGCCAACCCGAGTAAGGCGGGACAGATACCTTGATAATGACTATCATAGTACATATCAAGGGACAGGTAATGTGATCAACTCGCGAGTTGTTTACAAACTAAACTAGTGACAAGGCAGCAAAACTACGAGGATCTGACCAATTCCCGTTTAGCATACGCCTCCACTAAACGCAATTTAAATTTCCACCTTCGCGCCGCACTAAATTATATGAGTGTAGAGCAAAACCGTGAGAATTAGGTTTTGAATTGGGTTCTGGGGCAATATGGGGATGGAAATAGGTGCTGAAAACTTGGACGAGAACGCGGAGAACGGCAAAATTAGCGTAACGATTTCTTTTTGCTTTTACCAATAAGCTTGCCAAAAAGTATCATCGAAATCTGATACGTCACGAAAAATGACAAACAAACCAACGGTGTATATCTGCAAAACACGGTGGCCAATCAGGATGTTTTGCGCTTGAAGATTTCTCAGGATTCTACACCCCTCCTTGCCAAAGAAACCATTAACTTACCAGTGAAGTCGCAGAGTGTGCAAGAACGCAGAGAGCCCTTCCATAAGAACCAGAATGCTGACGGTAAGAACAGCCCAGGCGCCGAAGATAGCCCACAGCAAAATGCCACCAGTCCAGTCCTTGGAGCTCAAGCCGATGCGCATAACCATAGACCACAGCACTTCGGACAGCTCTACAAACGACAAGAAGTATTTGATTTAGTCTGACTTTTATTCCTAACCTTCCTATAGGGACGCAGAATGAGAAGCGCTCAGTCAGAGGAACTGATATCTAAGCCTTGATTAATGCTAAGCATGGCAAAAAAGAAAACTGTTCGAAATGCGTAACAATAAGTTTCCACTCCTGGTTGTTCCGCCCTGTGGCCGAAACCAGTGTTTAGGAAACAGATGCCACGACTCGAAGCCAGGGGCGTAATTTGCTATAGGGCAGGGGGGGCAACTGCCCCCCCCCCAGACCCCAGTTTGCCCCCCCCCCCAGTTTGATGTTTGCCCGTTCGGTCCTTGAGGCGTTTGACCTAATTTTATCGCTTCCTGTGTCGTTTTCGCCTTGGTCGATTAGTAAAATATCTCTTTGTTTCTTTGTTTTTATTACGTTTTTCTTCTTGAACTAAAACTGCTCATTTTCACTTGATTTGCATGGGAAAATCGCCCCCCCCCCCCCAGGATTTTGATGAAATTACGCCCCTGCTCGAAGCTCGCTGAAAATGAGTGAAAAGTAGGCGTAATGCGTCTCAAATCACTCGAATTTCCTGGAAGCTTTTATTGCGTCGTCTCACATTCGGTAAAGGAAGATTGCAACCGACAGTAGTTTGCCATTATCTGTTTTGTTCAATAACGGCAAATCAATCTACACAAATCAAAGCATAAACTGAAACCCGCCCCGAGTTGCCTTGTTGTGTCGGCAGGTGCAACGCAGCGACATTTTTCTCTAAATATATGACGTAGCCGCTCTTACCAGCTAACGCACTTAGCCGTTTCTTCAGCACACGACACCGAAGTTGTACTACCCCTTAGCAGGTACCCTCCCCCACCCCTCAAAAAATGAGATATGCCTTGAAAACGGGAAATTTAAAAGAACATCAATACTTACGAGCATGTGCCAAGCTAAGAGCCCAGAGACGCAGATACGAAGCCGTGTGGGAGACAGAGCCAAGGACATATTCAATAGTGTGAATACCCTGATGAATCATGATCTCACTAAACTCGAACTCTTCGCCATGACCGTGGCCACCACCTCCGGAGACATCGTGCTCCTCGTGGTCGATGCCGTTATGGTCAGAATTCACCTGGAAGTAAGGTTATGTACAGTTCTACCTGACACATGTCCGTGCTTACAAGTGTTGATATCGTGTAGTTTTGCTCTCCTACCAGAGTTACGTAAACCATTATGAGGCTGCAAGGCTTGCTAACTCCCTTTATAATCTGTGTGTGGTTAAATAAACCGATCCGATAACCGATTTTCCAGTTTCAACATTTCGGAACCGACAAGTAGGCTAGTGTGTTGATAATTTTCGTAGAATTTTGTAGAGGCTTGCGCCTTGTTTTGCTATTAATAATAGTAATAAGATCCAGAATCTAAGAAGAATACCTCTAAACCAACTGTACGCACCGTAAGCCCATGAGTGGACCATACTTGATGAACTCAGACAGATGCAGACAAATAATACAGGACAAATAAACGAGATCGCGCTAACACCTAAAGTAGCCCCACACGCGGAATCCTTCCAGCGTGAGGATAAATGGTTTTGCTTAGAGTAGGTAACTTACCAGAAGCATCTGTTTCTTCTTATTCTGAGACCTGAGGATCAAGGGCTTAGCCAGAAGCATCCATGGTACGCACAAAAGTGCCGCAACTACAAGGAATTTCTGAAGTTCTGCCTGGAAAGAAAAGCAAAACAGTTAAGTGTTAGAACGAAGGCTCCCGTTACGAATGACCCAAATGTCTAGCATATCAAATTTAATTTAATCCACCGATTTGGCAATGAAGTAGGCTAACATATTTATATTATGTTATGCCTTCTTTCCATTGTTTTTGGACCTTTCAGGAGACAAGATAAAAATCAGAGCCCTTACTTATGGGTGGGGGTTCAGGAGGCGCCCCCCTCCATTCCCCCTAGGTTTCAGAATCCTTAAACTGTGGGTTTAAGCTATACAAAAAAAAAAAAAACAGAGGATGTCTACGGGAAGCAATTTAGCAGACATTCTTTTTGTAGGTTTGATTGATTTTGATTTATTGTATAATTCAGGTACAAAATTTCGTGGTTACCCAACCAAATTGTTTGACCTTTGTCAAGTAATATATACAACAATTGTTAACATCGAATTCGTACTCATAATAAAAACAAACCATTGAAGTCAACACCAAAAAAAAAAAATCTAACAAAATAACTAAGAAAAAACATTATTGTAAAAATCCACAAATTTCGGAATGAAGCTATTACAATATCTTTCCCGGTTACATGCGATCGGCATGAGCTTCGGGACTTTGGTGGAAACTTGCCTTGGTGGCCTTGGGCGTTCAACCTCAAAATCGGGGGGTAAAAGGGATCGGAGAGTTGCGTGTTCGAGGAGTTTTAGTCCAAAATTTTGACACAACTTCTGCCTCCTATTAGACAACGCATCCAGTCCAAATAAAGAAAGGAGGCCAGAGTACGGGATTTTAGGGCCTCTGTGCACAATTCTTAGGGCACGTTTCTGAATATTCTCTATACGATCAGATTCATCCTTCGTAATACCATAATGCCAAACTGGACAAGCATACTCCACCAGAGGACGAACAAACGTACAATACAGACGCAACATCTTTTTTTCAGGGACCTTAAATTTAGTGAGTGTTTTCAACATAACAATAGACGCATTAGCTTTTCTAATCATGCTATCAGTGTTTTTCTTCCACGAAAGATCAGAAGAAACAACCACTCCAAGGAGATTAATTTCCTCCGAGAGGAGGCCATCATCCAACTCAGGGTGAAAACTTGGCTCATCCGATAAAAAAGAAAAAGTCAAAACCGTTGTTTTTTCCGTATTTACAACCATATCTGAATTTTTTGCTTCCGTTGCTATATCCTTGACTATTGTCATTGCTTGGCTTTTAAAAGATCGATGCAGTACTTCCACAAGCGACAAGTCGTCCACGTACTTCCATCTATCATCAGCATCAATAGCAACATCATTTATCATAACCAAAAAACAAAGGTTTGAACTTCAGAGCACGGTGCTGACACTATACTGGCATTTAGATTTTCTTTCCTTGGACACCGCGATAACAAGTTGCCGCCGGTGCTTCGCCTCAATTCAGCAGGGATCTAGTCAATCGCATTATTAACTGGCTACACCCGGATCAAATTCGCTCCCTATACGGTCTTAAGCCGAACTAGCTCGATATCTCAGAAAAGCTGGTCAGATTTTTTTTTGGCTGGCCAAGAACTCTCGAAGGATTGTCTTAGTTAGCATAACTTTTACGGACCCGTCGTGTCTATATAATACCAACTCACGATTTTCCATGCGCATTATGCTCCCGGCGAGTGTTCGCGTATCATGTAACTAATGCGTAAAACCGGTTATCTGAACTTTGCCGAGTTTTTGCAAGAAGTCAATGGACCTCGGAAAAGACTTAAAACAGCCAAAGCTGTGGATAATGAGTTAGAAGCAAAGCCTAGTTTTATAGTATTCAAATAGTTTTGAATACTGGAACTTAAACAGTAAACAGTGCGAGGTATGCTTTAAAAATCCTGTGCAGTGGAAACCAGGGTAAACACTATTTCTTTTTTAAGAAGCTGGAAGCAAATAACGTCGAAATGCCCACGGTATTTTTTATTTACGACAATACTAGAGCGGCCAATACTAGTAGTAGCTAGTCGTCCAGTAACGGCTGTGCTTTGGTTAGCTGTTTATCGGGCAACCAAGCAGTGCCAGGAATATGTGCGCGGGGTGGCGTGTTCTGAAAAATACGCTACCGTAGGTCGAGGTAAACCACAGTATGGTTTCCTGTGCGTTATGGTGTTATCTCCGGTTTTTAGAATCCCAAAACATAAGTGGAGGGATACCTATGACATCGCAAAAGTTTTCTGTCTGTCCGTCCGTCCGTCTGTACGCTCAATAACTCTCGAAAGGAATGAGATATTTTGATGAAACTTGGTGTGAGGATTCTTTGGGTCAAGAGTAAGGTAAAGTTCGTAGATGGGCTCTGTAGCCCTATATTTAGGGGTGGGGGTGGTTTAAATTAAGGGGCAAACAAAACATTGTTAAACAGCTAATGTGAAAGTCGATTACGGGGTAAGAAGACATGCTGAACACGATGGTGAAAACCATTTTCTCACCGGACGAGTTTGTTAAAAGTTAAAGTTTTATTTGAAGTTTATTAGATGTTCGATCTAGGGGTAAGATGACATGCTGAACACGATGGTGAAAACCATTTTATCGCCGGACAAGTAGTTCGTCCGGAATTCGGTCCAAACCGGAAAGTTTGGTAAAAGTAACAGTTTTATTTTATGTTGATTAGAGGTTCGATTTAGGGATAAGAAGAACACATTTTCTACCCCGACAACTTCTTCGCCCGGAATCCGGCCGAAACCTGAAATTCGGCAGAAGTAAAGCAGAAAGTTTCGACCAGTTTCGTCAAAAGAGATATGGCTTACAGAGGTATACCTGAACTTGGTTTTCTCAGATGATTAGCCTGGCGAAGACTGGATCTGGCGAAGACAAAACCCGGTTGTCTGAATCAAATATTAAATTTTTGGGATCCCATCGAAACCTTTGGTCTTGTCTTCTGAGAAACAAGAATGTTTCTGCAGTATTGCTTGCCTAAGTACTTAGCGTGCCGCATTGCTTATGTAACCCCGGCTTATTGTTGCTATTTTTATAGGTGCTTGGGATTTGAATAAATAGACTTCACACCACACCGATGCAAACGCTACATGGTGTCAGAAGTGGAATGGATAGCTTCTTCTTCTTCTTCTTTAAAGTTTGGCGTTTTTAGGCGATGGGGCATGCAATTATACTGTTGTTTTCACATTTCCTTTGTTGCTACAACTATCTGTGCAGTCTGTCGGAGCAGCAACAACGCAAGCCCTCCCCCTCCACGAAAAAAAAAAGCTTGGGTATACGAACAAACGCCCAGAGCAATTAAGAGATCACTCAACTTACCTGGCCTGAAAACATCATGGGATTGCACCCGTCATCTTTATATTCGGGCGATTTAAATAATACCATATTGATAAAGGTAATAAGAATCGAAGGTGCGCAGGCTTCGCTGTACCGCCCTGGAAGAGAGGTACTGTTAATACATTCCTGCATTCCGCATGGTTAGAGGTGTAATCACAGGAGTTCTTAGCGCACCTAAAAGATCCATGACAGTATTTGGGATTTTCAGCAGTTCTATTCTATAGAAGCTTCGTGAAAGAACCTTCGCATAGATATAGTTTTACCTAGAGGTATAGCGTATTCCACCTACACATCTTAAACAAGCAAGCAAACCCGATGAAAATTGTCGAAATAGTTGTATGTCGCTGTACGCTTTAGTAGCATCAGTGTTGGGAAGTACTAATTAAGTACAAAATCGAAGTACTTGACTATTACTTAGCACAACTTTCCATACTTAAAGTTTAACCGAGAAGGACTGGGATAGGACAATCTAGTTACCCATCACTTATTCACTTAAATTGGCTTGAAGACCCGCTGAAATTACGTTACTTGGTTGTTCCGCTATTCAGGAATAATCGATTTTCAAATAGCGGAATTTCCGTGTGATTTGTAGTACCTCTAATTTGTTGTATGCCTTACAAGAAAGATTTATGACTTTTTTTTTGTTCAGGCACTAAGCAATCTTCCCCAATATCGTCACTGCCCACTGAAAAGCCTTGTTTGTGTTTACATAAAAATTTCCCGCGTCATAGTAGAATTTTCGCTGTGGGGACAGCCGCAGATATTCTGAACGTCATAACTAGAGCAGATAGTGGAAAACAAAAAAATCCCTTTGCAGAATCCAAATAATTCAGTGTATTCAACTAAATGACACAAAAATAAGTTGGCTTTTCAGTTAAACTTTAAGTAAAAAATTCGAAGTACTTGACTTTCACTTAGCACAGCTTTCCTGGAGTACTTAATACTTAAGTAAAATAACTACGTACTTGAAAGCTTCAAGTACCAATAAATTTTCAAGTACTGCCTCAAGTACATTCTGCTTAGATCACATCGATTTTGCACACTGAAATGCTTCTCTGGCAGCATTTATCAAACAATCAAAAGCCTAATCTGTGACACTGCACCTTGGTAAGCATTATACTACTAGATGGCAACTTACTCTGCTTCCTTAGTCGGTACATCCACCCGTATTCCCAAGATTTCGAATCTGTTCGAATTCGGTTTATTTTAGGCTCCCAAAGGGAACTACACTGATATTTACTCACGATTTGTAATATGTAGTAGAGGTTTAACTCACCTACATACTGTGCACTATACGACACCCATTTGTGGAACACCATGATGCACAAATAGGCGAAAAGGAAAATTAAGAATATGACTTGAGGGATGAACTCGCAATAAATGTTGATCGGTCTCCTGAAGTAGGTATGATTCCAAATGCCAAGCATCACACCGAACAACATATGAATGACACCAATGATAATGGAGATTTTCATCTTATATGCGTTGAAGAATGTGATTTTGTTGTCGGCAATCTGAAAGAAAGAGGCCGATCACAGTAGGAACAATCACAAATCTCAATTTGGTATAGCTCGCTGGTCACGCAACATGTGTTCAGTATTCTCTAGAAAGCTAAACGCAAGGCTCAGCACGCGTGTTCTCAGTTTTTGGTAGCATGATAGCCCCATCCAACTTCTAAAACTCCTGCCCAAAACGAGAGTGCATTTTTTAACCTCGAAATATCTGTTCTTTGCACTTCGCGAATTCGGAGAACGCAGATACGCGATATTTTAATTCGTTCCATGTCAATTGTTAAGATTCCTTCTTACTAGTTGACCGGACCGACAGTACTTAGGCGCGGGAAGGACTGGTTAAAAAGATTGACATTATAGGCGATGGTCGAACGACGACGATGGTACCAAGGAAATAAAATGGTGAAACATGAAGGTTTTCAGCTGTGATTTAAAGCCCGCGACCTTGGTAGTATTTTCCTGCTAGTTTGGTAGAAACTTCAGTACCCGAGCTCTCATGACAGCCTGGAGTCCTCCACTAGCAACATTTTGCTCAGAATTTTACGAACGTAGAGACTTCGGTGATTTAAAATTAGAACCATATCTCTGTGTCCTTTGGTCTTCAAGCTCCATTCAGCGTAAAATACACGACAGTTTCAAGAGGAAAGATCAACAGATGAACTGGTTACTTAGTTCCAAGACTCAAGCGTGTGTACTACTTGGAAGTAAACTAACAAGCAAGGGCATGCCATACGGAACTCGTTGACATACTTCAAAAGCTCCGTCACAAGTGCCTTCACGCAGATATGCTATCATAATTACGCAAACGAGATACTAAACGCAAGCAAAGTAGAGGCATGCTTCTTTTTTATCGTTAGTGAAACCTGGACAGTGCAGGTTTGGGCTAAATATCAAAATGATATACCCTAAACACCCATTCAGGTGTTCTTAGGAGCCTTTGCTTAGCTACTTTGCCTGGGAGGTAGTTGACTTTAGTCGCAGCAAGTGGATGAAAACGGCACAGTTCAAGGAACTCCCGCTAAAAGAAGCATACTTCTACTGTATATGTTCCTAATAGCTGTTCCGTCCATAGGGTTATTTTCCCTAGAGGAGAATGACCTCCCCTAGGGAGGATGCAGATCGAATAAACATCACTCACCATCCATACCGGATCCAACCCAAAGGGATACGGGGTCCCAGTGTAGGAGTTCTTCGGATCCAGCATGTGCTCCTTCTCCGACATGATCTCGTGCTGGGTGAGGTTGACGCTGAAGGAAGAGCCAAAGATATTCAGCGCCTTGGAAAAGGTGTCATTGTAGATGAGACCAGTGTAGATGGAGAAGAGACCCATAAGCAGCATAATGTAACGACCACCGAAGAAAATGTTCCAGATCTGAAACGGAATCAAATTACCAAACCTGCGTATGTTCGATTGTTTTCCTTACAGCGATTCCTAAAAGGTAGCAGCCCAAAAAACGGTACTTAAAGTTGTAGAAGCTTCATTTCTTTATTGCAGGTTCGTTTCTCCAGTCCAGCAATAGCCTGACGAAGACAAAGATAGACCGAAATATCGGTACCAAAGCATTACCCATTTTTAGACATTGTTTGAATATATGTTTCCCAGTCGGCTTGGGCTCAAGGAGTATTTAGAGCGTGTTCCACCCTACTTACCGTAGTTACTACGCTAGTTACCGTAGTTACTACGCTAGGCTGGAACGCTTTTTGAATTTTTTCGGTCAAATATCAGGCCGCGGGCTGATCGACCAATCACGTTGCAGAGATGCGTAGTTACTACGCTTACTACGCTCCCGAGCGTGGTAAGCAAATAGTTACTATTAGTTACTATTTGAGAAGGTCGGAACGGTCAGCGTAGTAACTTTTCGTGAGGCTGGAACGGAAATAGTAACTAATAGTTACTATTGGTAGAGGGGTGGAACACGCTCTTAGTCACCCATCACTTAAACAGGTATGCAGACCCGATGAAAATGCGTCAAGTCGTTGCTCCGCTATTCATAAAACCGACTTCAATCGAATGAACTTTTCTTTGAATTTGTGGTACCTCTATGTGCTTGTACCTCGACGCTTGAAACTTTTAGCAACTACAATGGTAAACAATTTGCCGAAAAATAAATCTTTTTGGGGTCACACACAAATAGTGGGCTTTCTTCAGAAGTGACCGCAGAATCT
This sequence comes from Branchinecta lindahli, assembly GCA_023053555.1. Lineage (NCBI taxonomy): Eukaryota > Metazoa > Arthropoda > Branchiopoda > Anostraca > Branchinectidae > Branchinecta > Branchinecta lindahli. The sequence continues at coordinate 5,398,527 of JAKZAO010000007.1, read as the reverse complement.
GGAACTGAACATTTCCTAAGCTTCGTTTCATTATAAGTCCTTGAGCTGGCTTTTACATTTAAGTGCTCTACATTTAATTTCCGACGAGCCTCCGGCCACTTACCCGCGGTCAAATAAATCTGGCGCCACCAGAATTTTAGACATGTCGACAGTTTCAAACCAGTTAAAATTCTTTAATTTACGAAAACAGCTCAAAAGCGGCAGTACGTTGAAATTTTGGTTCCTCGTCGGTTTAACGTTGCAATAAAGTTTTAAACCTCCCCTTTTTATAACTAGTATAGAAGAACGGGGCCAGGCATATCAGACTAGATACCAACTATTCGCTCATCAGGAATACATCGTAATATTCGATCACACCTTAACTCACTAACCTCACTCTCAATTTTCTTGGCCGCCAGAGATCTCTCCCGAAGAACCATCCAGAGCGCGAAGATGGTCATCAGTGCACCGTGACCCACATCTCCAAACATGACGGCGAACAGGAAGGGGAAAGTAATGATTGTAAAGGGAGCTGGGTTGACCTCGCGGTAGGTGGCGACACCATATGCATCCACCAGATTCTGGAACCCGCTGGTGAACTTGTTGGTCCTGTTGTAGGTGGGTGAAGTCTTCTTAGTGTCCATGCGGTTCAAGATAGGAGGAATGGAGCTGCCACTTCTTTCCTACAAAAAGAGTTTTAACTATAATCACTAAAGTTTACGCTTTCTAAAATTTCAGAAGTTAACGCTGGCTGATCATTAAATTCCGCGTGTCTCGGCACTAGGGGTCGGCACCGTTTCTGTTTTTGGCTAAAACAGAAACGGTAAAAAACGGCAAACAAAAAACGGAACAGAAACAGAAACGGCGAGAAAAAAACGGAAAACCGTTTCTGTTTTTCCGTTTTTTTCGGGAAAAACAGAAACGGCCTGTTTTTGCAAAAAAAAACGGCCGTTTTAACAGGTATTTCCGTTTTTTCACTTCATTCGTGCGTAAAGTACCCAGCAATACTCGGAAGACGTACGTGTCCGGCTAAAAAATTATTGTCATATACGGATTCAGCATCTGGTCTTACCCCTAAATCGGACATCTAATTACTACTAATACATTTTTTGGTTTTAACAGTATTTCTGGTTTGGGCCAGATTCCGGTCAAAGTAATCGTCCGGGTAGAAAATGATTGTCACATCAGTTCTTGAGCTTGCCTTCTTAGATTCCGGTCAAAGTAATTGTCCGGGTAGAAAATGATTGTCACATCAGTTCTTGAGCATGTCTTCTTACCCTAAATCGAACATCTAATCAAGTAGATTAAATAAGATAAATAGGTAGATAAGTAGATAAATACAACTTGTACTTTTACAAATTTTCCGTTTTTTGCCGGATTCCGGGCGAGGTACTAGTCCGCCGAGAAAATGGTTTTCATATTCGTGGGTAGTATGTCTTACTATCTCATTAGCTGTTTAAAAATATGTTGTCTGTCCCTTAATTTGAACCCTCTCTTCCACCCCTAAATGTAGGCTACAGTGCCCATCTACGAACTCGACCTTTCCCTTGACCCAAAGATGATCCCACCAAGTTTCATAAAAATAACTTATTCTCTTCGAGAGTTATCGTGCTTTCAGGCTGAAGGACAGACAGACGACAACTTTAGCGATGTCATAGGTATCCCTCCACTTACGTTTTGGGATCCCGAAAAGCGGCAATTTCGCGGCATCCTTGAACAAAATTAGGTAAAATTCGCGGCATTCAGTTTAGGGGAGAGAAAGGGTGAAAAATCTCGTTTTAACATGATGTTGATTCAGCGGAGTGTGGTGTCATAAATGCGAGAAAATAATATATTAGAGAAAAATAATATTTTGCGTTCAGCCAGTTGCGTCGGAGAGCAGAACTGCTAGATGGAGTCGTCAAGTGCCAACAAGAAAATTGCTAATTTCGAAAAATTATCCTTCTTAGCTATTTCGTCATGGTGATTTCGATGAGCTGTTCTAGTTAGAGTCGGGCTTTCAAAAGTGTCAGCAAAAAAATACGGCTGATGAGTAAATATCAGTGGTTGAATAGTAACATGAACAGTATTTTGAAATGATGAAGTGACGAACTGGTAACTAGTTCAAACATGCTGTTTTGGAAAAAGCAGCCTACCACTGGCATAGGCCAGTACTTTTTGGGTCAATAAACTCTCTCTGACCTGATGACATCTACATATGGTTACGACTTACCATCAAACATCCTGTGACGTAAGACAAGTATAGTCCTTATTACTAACTTCAAAACACTAAGCAGAAATGCACTGTTTGGATGGGCTGACAAAGGTCACGAGATGAACTGAGAATTTCAAACGTCAGTAACGCAAAATCAACTCAACCCACTGGCGGTCACAAAGGTCTCCCAAGGGACCATCTACCGGCCGACAAGATCATTAATTAAGGTCCGAGGTTGCCTTCCAGGAAACGAATCGGACGCAGCTTTCAAATTCCCTTTTTCTACAACAAAGACATAACCAGAAAACGGAATTCGGGAAAAAACAGGTAAAATAAAAACAGAAACGGCTAAAAACGGTCATATAAAAAACGGAACAGAAACAGAAACGGCACTTAAAAAACGGCTACCTGTTTTCTGTTATTCTGTTTTTTTGGAAAAAACAGAACAGAAAACGGTGGTAAAAAAACAGAACAGAAAACAGAAACAGAAACGGTGCCGACCCCTACTCGGCACTCGATTCTTTTCAGACTGAACACGGCATCGAACAGCTAGGATGGGAGATCGACACTCCCAAAATATCTAGGAAAAGGCTTTTCAGCATATTCCAGCTCAGCGCTTTCAAACGGATTAGTTTCTGCGAATCCCACCGTGTTTTATTATCAACACTTCTCCATAGACAATAATAGACATAGTAAAGCACACCACAAGTTGATGAGTAGAAAATCTGCAATCTTCTTCCCAATAAAACGAAGTTTCGCACCATTTGGAATAGCAGGTGAAGCGTATTATTTTCTGGTCATTAGTTCATGGGTCCGTATTTTACTAGCTCTTTGACACAAGTGTTGATAATGAGAAAATGAGGGACTTTCAGAAACAAGTCCGCTTAGAGCGCTGAACTGAAACAAGGCAAATTGACCATTTGAATCGTGACTGAACTGAACTGAAACAAGGCAAATCGACCCTTTGAATCGTGACTGAATTGAAACAAGGCAAAATTGACCCTTTGAATCGTGACTGAACTGAGTTGGGGTTACCTTAGCTACACTTTCAGCACTGAACGCAGCAAGAGTTCACAGAGGAATTTTTCAAAACCCCGAATTTGTGAAAAAATACATTCCCTCGAAAGACCAAATTTACTTGCTGCTCTAGATTAAAGCCAGCCCCCCCCCCCCCCCTCACTAAGAGAGAGTCACCTACAGTTCCGCGACGGAGAGCAAGGTGGATAGTTTCCAAATCAGCAACAGGAATCCAACATTCGGATATGAGACACTTCTGAGTCAAATCCAGGTTGAACATATTCAGCGTGTGATAAATGGCCTTGATCTTCCGGACTTTGATGAACCAAGATTTGACGTTCTTGGCGGCTGCCACTAGAACGCGATGGCGGTGGTCTTGCGTTTGGCTCAGGACCTATGAATGATAAAAGCAGTAAATAAAAGTGATAGGCACATATTGTCGCCCATCAACACTGGTGTCGTCTTCTCTAAAGGTCCCAACAGAGTCCATACAGATAAAATTATTATTATTATTATTTATTTGAATCAACGGCCGACAAGGGCCATATAAATCTACAAACTACAACACATAACAAATTAACAACAAAAGACTTAAACTTCACGCACGATCCGGGGAAAAGTTGCAAAACAGCAACTTCCCCCACAACAACCAAATTGGGAGCGTCAGCCTCATATGTGGCCCAGCCAGGACGGCTAGCAACGGGTTCTGAGACTCGAGAATACGCTTCTGCAAAGAAAGGGCAGAAAAGCGCCTAATTTCTGGAAAAGAGGGAAGGCCTTCACCAACAAACATTGACGATGCACTGCAGTTCCACTTGAACCCATGCAACCAACGAAAAGAGTTATTGTATAAGACACGAAAGCTACTTTCGCGCCTAACCCTAATGTTAGTAACAAGAGCCACACAATAGAGCTGAGTGCAATACATCCTGAAAAGGAAAGTTTTAACTTGCGACTCGCAAGCCCCAAATTTTCTAATCAGCAGATTAGCTCGAGCACATAGTGACCTTGATAGGGCAGCTACATGCAGCTCGTCACTCATCGAAGGGGTAAACGTGAACCCTAGGTATTTAAACTCATCCACAAACTGAAGAGTTTGCCCTGAAAGAAAAACCTTTGGAAGGTGATGAAGGCGGATACCCCGAGGGATAAATGCCATGCACAGTGTTTTCTTCGTGTTGAAAATAATGTCGTGCTGTAAAGCAAAATCATCACAGATAGCTAGGAGTCGGTTTAGCGCATGGACTGTCGGGGCCAGAAGCGCAACGTCATCAGCATAGCTAATATTGTTAAAGCAAACACCCTGGATGAAGCAACCTACACCTGCATTAGCAAGAGCACTGTTAAGTTCATCAACATACAGGTTATACAGGATAGGGGACAAAACTCCACCTTGTCTAACACCGTTGATAACATGAAATGGGCGGCTGAAAACACCATCCCATTTAACACAGAATTTTTGGTTTTTAAACCAGCATGCAAGGGTTACGACTATTCTAGGGTCCACACCTTTTGCTAACATCTTTCTTAGTAACTTAGCCTGGTTAACTCGATCGAACGCAGCTTTAGCGTCGATAAAGCACACAAACACAGGGGACGCGAAAAGCCAAAAATACTCAATCACCGCTTTTAGAATAAAAACACAAAAATCCGTAGAAGATTTTGGCTTAAACCCAAACTGGTATGGCGACGAACGTATCTTAGGTTCGACAATCTCATAAAGACACTTTTCGAAAACCTTAGAGATAACCGCTGCCATAGCAATAGGCCTATAGTTAGTCAGACTACTTAGATCACCCGTCACCGACTTGGGGATAGGGATAAGACAAACTTCAGTTAGAGAATCAGGTACATATGCATGCGACAGAAAACCATTAAACAGAACAGTTAAAAAGCATGTGAGTGACGGGCCAGCATGCTTTAAGTGGTTCGCAGTTAAACCATCAACACCCCCACTCCTGCTACCTGAAAGACCCGCTACCACCTTAGAAACCGCCTCATGTGATATCAGCTGTTCCAAAACAGTAGGAGCGATAGCACTAATCGCCTCACGAACAACGCAATCAAGGTCCGATGGGACTGAAGAAAAAGTAGAAGCGAAGTGGCGACCCCATAGCTCAGCTATGGCTGCTGGACCAGATACACCTTCCACATGCTCAGCCGCCTTTGGGGCCATGGACTTGCTACTCCTGGCAACCCTCTTCCAGAACTCCTTGAACTTAGAGTTCTTGAGCGAAGCCGCAAGCGCTGAGGCCTTAAGCCGGTCCATATTTTCCGGCACCAGCGAAGAGCACCCCGAAATCTCTGGTTCAGGCTTCTTCTCAGCAGGTCATATTCATCACCAGGACATCTGCCGTTAGCCAGCCATTTCGTAAAGGCTTCCTTAGCAGCCTTACCTTTATAAAAGCTTACGTAGTTCTCCGTAAACACAGATTTTGAGTAGATCCGGAGCTATAATTCGTCGAACTCGAGAAATGCAAAGCAAGAACTGGGAAGTAATTAAATACAACGGATCTGCTCGACGAGAAGATCTGACAGTTTATCCAGTAGATAGCTCGGATTTGTGAGACAAAACACAGCAAGTTGCCGCCGACAAAAGCGACCAAAAATTTGAGGAATTCTAAATTTTACGCTTACGCCAATCTGAAAAGGTCCACACAAATTTAAGGTAAAAAGAAATTCCAAATTCGCTTACGCCGATCTGAAAGGGTCTGCTGCAAGTGTGATAGAGCCGGTGTAGCATTAATTATCCGATTGCGGATACGTAACGTAAGTTTTTACGTGTACGACCTGAATACGGTGAAAACCTCAGATTTCGAACAGCGTCCGAATGAATTCCACAACTTCTCGTTCCTATCGGTGGAAAATTCCAACGTGCCAAAAACAGGCGTTTCCTGATGTGAGTATTAATTCACAGTACCTACTGGTGACAACAATTTCCATTATTTCGTAGCTAGTTTTTGGGATCCAAAAACGTAAGTGAGGGATACCTATGACATCGCAAAAGTTGTCCGTCTGTCCGTCTATCTGTCCGTCTGTGAGCACGGTAACTCTCGAAGGAAATGAGATATTTTGATGAAACTTGGTGGGAAGATCCTTTGGGTCAAGGGAAAGGTCGAGTTCGTAGATGGGCTCTGTCGGCCTAGATTTAGGGGTGGGGGAGGGGGTTCAATTTAAGGGACAAACAAACTATTTATAAACAGCTAATGTGATAGTCGAATATGGGGTAAGAAGACATGCTGAACACGACGGTGAAAACCATTTTCTCGCCGGACAAGTAGTTCGTCCGGAATCCGGTGAAAACCGGAAAGTTTGTTAAAAGTAAAAGTTTTATTTGAAGTTGATAAGGTTTTCGATTTAGGGATAAGAAGACAAGCTGAACACGATGATGAAAACCATTTTCTCGCCGGACAAGTAGTTCGTCCGGAATCTGGTGAAAACCGGAAAGTTTGTTAAAAGTATAAGTTTTATTTGGAGTTGATTAGATGTTCGATTTCGGGATAAGAAGACATGCTGAACACTTAGGCGGAAATCATTTTCTGTCCGGACAACTAGTTCGCCCAGAATCCGGACAAAACCGGAAAATTTGCTAAAAGTAAAAGTTTTAATTGCAGTTGATTAGGGGGGTAAAATTCAGGGGTAAGAAGAGACGCTGAATCCGTATATGACAATCACTGTTTAACCGGACATGTTGTTCATCCGGAATCCGGTTGAAACCGGATTTTTTTTTTTATAAGTTTTAGTTTTATTTCAAGTTGAAATAGCAGACGTATAAAAGCAGGAAGTTTCGGTCAGTATCGTCAAAATAGATATGGTTTATTATCTGAACCTGGTTTTCTCAGATGCTTAGTCTGGCGAAGACTATAGCTGGCGAAGACAAGACCCAACTTTCTGGATTAAATATTAAATTTTGGGATCCCATCGAAACCTTTGGTCTTGTTTATAAGCATTATAGACATGAAAAGAACGATTTCCTATTTTCCCTTAAGCCTGATATATGGCTCATATCTAGTCGTTCTACAACGCAAGTTTCAAAGGACAAGTCAGAGCGTCGGGAAATACGAAACTTCTTTGTTTAGGTGGCGCTGTCCTTAGCCTTTACAATGTGTATACTGTCTCTAGCTAAAAGACAAGCAAGTCTAGCGGACAGAGCCGGGATTACTTGATCATATACTTTTATTCCAAATTTATCCTCCAAACAACTGGCATTTGCCGAAGCAGAACAGAGATTAGGCTCTTGATTTTCTCCCTACTACTCAGGCGCTGTATTAGTATCTACGAAGCTACTTGGAAAGGGCAGTGAGGGGTCTTCGCAACCATAAACCAACCAGAAGATCAGATTCCTCTCAAGAGATAAAGATATAAATCCCAACGCTGCAAAACATAAAAATAATTGCGATCGCACGTTCGTGTTTCTAGTTAAAACCTGAAGGTGACCCTTGCCGAATAAATCCCAGCTCACTTATTCGTTTGGCACCATTAAATACGAATGGTGAGGATTTACGAATAATACAGCACTGTGGTTCGTAAAATGGATAAATAAGGTCCAACACGGATTCAAACCATGATTGTCATCACACCTCTAAAATTTCGAAACTGAGGACTGTAACGGTTTCAATGAAGATGGTTCGCGAAGTCATTTTGCGCCCAAACTTCACGGGTTGCATCAGCCGTGCTCTCACATTCTATATGCATGTCACACACGTGCAAAAATGCCAACAATGGCATTTGGCACAAAATCCTCTCCACCTGTAACCAATCTCTCAGGTTGCCCCCGAATTCCAGAAAACCAAAAAATGGTAACCATACCGTATTCAAGTCTTCGATTCTTGTCATTACACCAATCGCCATCTCTCGTCTATCGGCAGGAGTCTCAGGGCAGGGATACAGGCTTGCACGGAAGCCCTCGCAGATTTTCTTAACTCGGGACTTCAACTGGTCGCCCTGGTAGAAGATGATGAAAACGGTCTTGTACACATAGTCCGCCTAAATAGGATTGAAGGATCATTAGGTTTTCCCGCCAGAAAATCTGAAAATGATAGGTTGCTCAACAATTGCCTCCCTAACTAAGACAAAGGCTGGGTAAACACTGCTCTACACACAGAACAGTAGTCACGACAGATCTGCAATATTTCCGAGCAGAACTGAGCGAAAGCGCGGATTACGAAATTAACGCGAATTCCAGAAGTTCGTCTACGTTACTCGCCACTTTCTTTGACTCTGTATCACAATTTTCTTCTTCGTTTGATCATATACTACTCATCTGTGGCACTGACAGCGGACCCTTACTCTTACTTTATCGGACTCTCAGTGTCTACTGAGACTGGGATAACGAACCTACTATGGAATCACTGCAGGGATCTGCCCTCAAAGTTTAGACCAATGACAAAAATAATTGCTGACCCCTTGTCGTTTGTTACACCTGATAAAGAGAGAACGAAATCTGCGAAATATGACACAGCAAATGTAGCAAAAAACTCACAGAGACGGGATCTTCAAGAGGCGTTTCAATTTCAGCTTGGCGAAGAAACACGTTACCACGACAGGCTCTCCAGAGCATCCTCTCGAAGGCAGGCATTCTCTCACGCAAGATGACACCGGCGACGAAGCTAAGAAAAAAACTGACACTGAAAAAAGGGCTTCGAAATGAGCAATACAGTTTTCTATCAGCTTCTTTGACAAGGAGCTTCCTACATAGACTGTCCGCTCTTTCGACAAATGACTGATCGACTAACGAAAAGGATCAGTAGGGTCGACAACTGCCTTCACGATTGATATTCTCTGGTTCGTTCAATCATCCTGATCTGCAGAAAGAAGTGTCAACTGCGAATATCATGCCACTAGTCTGACGACGACTAGTCAACGCTGTCTGTTCAGCATCCGAGCTTGCTGACAGCTGCGAACTTAGGATTTAGGCGCGAACTTCTGATAGTGTGTGGACCGGGCCTAGGAAATTCATGCAGTAGCCAGTGCAGTGGGGGGTCGTTCTTCAAAGTGCATTCTCTTGCACTTAAGTGGGAGAGGGACAATGTGCTATTTAACAGAGAATCCACATATAACCAAGAACCGATAATTTAAACGGCAACAATTACAATGTACCCACGATCATGTTCCGTATATACTAACGAGTGACGTCACGACAGCTCGTCTTTACACCGCATAGCGAGCTGCACGGCAGCATAGGGCTACTAAAACAAAACTGCGCGGCTGCACGGCAGCATAGGGCTACTAAAACAAAACTGCGCGGACGTAAGAGTGTGGGAAATACAGTTTAGCAGTCACTCCGCTCGCATACTGCAATGTCAGAGGAAGACTGCATTTCCCAGACGTTCTACTGCACGGTAGTATTATCAGTTCTTGGTAACACAGAAAGACTAAAGAAAAACATGCACCGACGACAATAAACCACAAAAAAAATAAAGGTAAGACTAGAAAGACATGAAAGCGAATAGCTTTAGAAAAGCGTGTTACAGATGTTAGTTCACCCGGAATGACAAAGACACCGCAACCTCCCCTTTCGTTAATACCTACCCCAGCTGGGCCGTTCCACCGCGTCCAGCAAGCTGGTCGTCCATGATGAGGGCTCGGGTCATACTCTCCGTTTCAAGAATCGCATCACGCTTCGAAATAAAAATTAAAGAATTCAAAACAAAAGTAAAAGATGCAGGAAGGCGAAACTCTGTCTACAAGTCAAGTCAGGCGGTATCTCAGAAGAAATAAACATCATCCTCATTTCTTACGATTCTCAGCAAGGGCCCATGGTTTTCGATGGTGCTGGGCGACTGCGAGGGTATTGTCACAACACAATGAATGGAGAAAAAAGGTATTTGGAGAGAGTGAACATAATGAAGAATGGATGGTAAGGACCACGAAGATGAGTTTCTTTAGCGTAAAAAATTGAGTCATTACCCGAGGCTTCAACCCCCTAAGACAGTTTTTGCTTCTTCGGAAATACATTCATTCATTTCATCCATGTACTCATGTATTGCTATCCTAGCCTATAGCGCGCAACTCGCGCATACTGGAAATGCTGTTGGCTATACTATCCTCAAAGATGACAACTTTAGTGACTGAAAGAAACCTACAGTAGAACACCCTTATGAATGTTGGGCAAACTTGAGCCAAGTGCCCCATATTTTAAAATGACTAAAAAACGAAAAAGTCAGCTTGCTTGTATTTGTCAAGTGCTCCAGCTTCTTTTTGCCATGAAGAATGAAATTAAGTTCTGCTACTGTAGTTTCTTGTCTATCTTCGATTTTGTTTCCCTCTGTGGGGATACTTTGGACAGTCATGAGAGTACAATGTACACCTTAACACATTCGTTTAACACTTTAAGCTAGGGTTTCATTACCTTTTGTTACAAATCAATCAGAATTAACGAAGCGTCATTTTCTTATGCCACTGGCATGTCTATCGCTTTTACAAAACTTGAGTTTCTTGTCACAGTTGTGAATACATTGTACCTTACTGCAAAACTGTTGCAATTTTTCGGACGCCGTAACTTGGCCGGAACAGGGTGCAGAAGAAAGTGATCCAAAGAGGAACTGATTAAAAATAATCCAATTTCCTTTTTCCTTTTTTTTTTCCTTTTTTTACCGGTAAAGTAAAATTCGGCGTTTTCGCTATGAAAGTGCTTTTGGAGTAAAACTCAACTCTACTCGACTCGAAGTTCTTTTACGTAAATTACACATATTCTTCGATGCCGTTAAAGGTTAGGCGTCGTTGAAAGTAACATACCTCTACAGTTTTCCGGCAGGTCTAGAAACAAATTGCGGGGAGCCAAACATGCGTTCGGAAGGGCAAGAGGTGCTAGAAAAATCATGGGCCGCTGATGGATGTACCATAGACATTCGAGAGAACGAGGAACGTATCGTGGTAGAAACAAGATACCGTATTTCAATGACCGGGACCGGGATTCCTTATGAGATACCGTCGGACCTTGCCTCTAACAGACAAAAAATAATTCACTACCGCCATCTAGTATTTACCCCAGTTTAAGGGCTTGTCCTCCAGCTCTTAGCCCCTCCTCGCCAAGTAGGGTCACGTGCTCCTCCTCTCGTCCTGTTTCTGCCATCTGAGGAGATCCGAAATGAACGGCGTCAATCTACATCGACGTCCAGAAGGAACCAAGGGCAAAGCAACAAAACAAAACCAGAAACAGAAATCCACAATTAGGGCTACCACTACAAAATGAGAACTAGCTCTAACATAACATGCTCAACTGTAACCGGTACATATGATGGCACACGGGTATTGAACCCTTCCAAATAAAAGCTCAGTACAAGGACCTAGTCTAAACGTGAAAGAAAGAACAAAAACAATAACGTATCTATTTCAGCATACGTAGGCTAAGCGAAATGCCCGTTAGACTGACACTGGCGCTCGCTCAAAAGTGATGCGAATCCTAAAAGCAACACGACATGATTTTAAACTAACACTACTGACATAAGATCAAAAGAAAGCAAAAGCAGTTCTCTAACTACAAAACTGACACATAGCCCACGAAGGACAAAAACAACAAGTAATCATACGAAGCCTGCCGAGAGCGATCGGCTGTAGCCATATCATAGGCTACTGATTATACCAAACAAATTTGGCGTAAGCCACGAAAGATTTTTGGTCAATAAAAAGATTTATCTATCTATCTATCTATATCGACAAAAGGCTTGTCGTTTGGCCGACTTTCAACAATCGCGGCGGGTGTCGCGTTTTCGCAACTACCAACTTTAAACACTTATTCTGACACGAGGAGGTCTAGAGCTACCTGAAAGGCTCGCTGTTCCTAGACCACTAGATCTCACCAAGATCAAATAATCTGATAGAACCTCTGTCTTTGGTCCCATGCAGCGACTATGGATATTGGATACCCAACAAAACTGAGCTGAGCTAGAAGTAATTGTTCTAGCTTTACCCATCTACTTCCGTCTTCGCCGTTCCTCATAGCGGAGCAATACGAGCAGGAGGCACGCTGATCCGCCCTGGAGCGCGTCCAGAGAACCAATCGGCTTTTGCTTTGAAAGTTTCTTCGACGCGGCTTCAAGCCGATATAGCTATTTGTAGAGGTAACGAAACACGATGTGCCGGTTAGCTCCTAACCTCCGATCGTTTGAATTAGGCAGGGTATGGGGAATGTCCAACTCCTCATGGACGTATTACAGAGATAGGGAGACGGAGGTTCTATCAGATTATTTGTTCTTGACCTCACCTATAGAGATGGTTTTCCTATAGGCTAGCTAGCTCAAATGCTTAGTCACTGCAATCCTAAGGTCTTATCGGGGAGCAGAACAACATCCCTTACAAAATACTTTAGGCGATTGCTAGGTGCCGCGTTTTCACGAAATCCCGAGTTCCGATTTCAAATATTTAGTGTTGTATGAAGACGCCTCTAGCTGCCTAAAGGCCAAAGGTGCCTAGGTAACTAGACCCCACCCGACGAATTGCTTGGCTATAGGGCTGTTTTCAACACTAGGTCCTACCATGACTAATGTCCTATCCCAGAGTAACAATCACTTTGACGGGACCGAATTTGTGAGCAATAAAACTCTTAAAAGGAGGATGACTAAAACCTAACTGGAAAGTAAATCGCTATTACCTCATCGAAGAAAGTTTGGGTCTTCCTTAGGATGTGCTTAAGCTCAGTTAACTCAAGGAAATTTTTCTTCAGTGTTTCAGCATTGTTGTTAACTTCCCGCAGTTCATTCTCCAGTTTCTCAAATGACGCCTGAATGGAAAGATAAGTTTAACTATCGGTATACTAACATCAAATATCTTTGCGACGGTAGGGCGTTAGCAGAACTTATCCTATCCTACAAACACTGAATTAGCTTTTCTGAATTAAAGTCCAAGCCCATAAGGCCTAGTCAATTACCTAGATAAATAAAAATAAAACTTTTTCTGAAGAGCTTTCCAACGTTCATTCTTGGAAGACTTGGTTGGTTCGTTGGTTGGTTATCATACATGGCGCTTTCGATCAACACGGCTGACCATATGCGCTTGGAAGACTTCTTCTTCAACACCAAACCATTTCCTACAGCACATCAATTATTTTTGACAATGTAGTTGTCAAAGTCTACTAAATTATCCATACATTTAAAAATAACAAGAACTCACCAAAACCTTACCTCTAAGTCAATCATTTCTCTTGGTTGGGGGGCTTCTGGGTTTTCTCCAGTATCCAGCATCGGGATCTCAGCTTTCTTGATTTCCTTCTCCAGGAATCTCAGCTTCCTTTCCATTTCGTCACAACGCCTAACTTCATTGACAAATTTACGTTGGAAGGCATTCACGTTCGGATTCAGCTAATAAAAAGATTGCAATCAAGAGACTAGCCTTCTCCACATTTTTTAATTAATACCCAAAGGTATTTCATTCCATAACATTACTCCTGCACGTCTAATTGATAATGCCCCTACTGATGTAGCCTATGTCTTATTTGATGGGATAGTAAACTATTGGATGATGATAAGGTTGGAAAATCATGGCATGATGACAATCCCTTAAAGAAACCAGCTGTAGACTTCCAGGCGGCGCAAGTGAACTGGAATATTTGTACAACGAATATTACTATATTCATATAAACTGAATACTCCTATCTGTGTTTTCTGTACCTAAATAATATTAAAGAACACCTGAACAATGAAACCATACTTGAACATACCATGGAGAATACATTTACAGACATGGCCACGGAGAGTGTTCTTCTCCTGAGCGTGACGTTTTCAAAATAGGGATGTTCGTTTCCGGGGGTTTGCACATGCAGACTCCAAGAAAAAAAGCGCAATTCATTCAAATCTTGTACAGCACTGGCCGGATCGTATTGGAATTTTTTCTAGATATGCGTTTGGGCTTAACTGGTTAAAAAATATTCCAGAAGAATGGTTGATTGGAGACATTTGTTCATTTCTAAAACTGTTCGGTAATGAAATAAGGACAGATGCAAAACGGAGCAAAAATCATAGCTTGGAAACACTATTTCGTATTTGGATTGGGTTTTCTGCAGGCAAAGTTAACGGAAGTCATACAGATAGGGATGATGCTTGGTACTCTTCATTCAGGTGTCCTTTAAAGAGGTTAGATTTCACAGATCACACATGGCTGTATATTTTCCATAAACAGTGTCCCAACTGCTCGGTTTTGAATCATTTGTAAACAAACTTTCTATTAGTATACTGAAATCAGCTACCCCAAATATAAATCTTAGAGATTTTTGTGGAATAAACTTCTCTACTATGTCATCTGGATACTGATGATTTCAGTGAAGTTCAGGAAACAACAAATCAGTACTCCTTTATAGCAGATTAGGTCAGGGTCTGGGTGCCCAGCATTTGGCATGGGCTATGCAAAATTCAGGCATTTGTAGTAGACTGAAACAAAATACCTCAATCACCTTCAACAGTTATTGTGCCAACATACGGGTGGACTGACTCAGTCAAACACAAACCCTGAATTTTAGGGCACAGTGTTCCATTGCTCGGTCAATGTTGCATTTGGGCAACATTTTCTGAGTCTGTTCGAAAAACAAATTTTCATATCAGGTTCTTAATTAAGCAGATTTTTATATGGGTACTGTGCCCTTGCTCCAGAGCAAGGTTCCTCAATGCATGAGCACTGGTGCTTATAGGTTTGGGTATACCATAACAGTAGAGCACTGTGGACTGAAATTTAGAATCTGTGCAGACAGGACCAGTCTACCACAAACCCCTGATTTGAGTATGCTGGTAATGTTTGGCATACCTAATGCCTAATGCTAGATCCATTACACCACTACTGGATACTCTCATCCAATAAAATATTGATGATTTGAGTGAAGCTGATAAATCAACCAATCAGAACAGTAGATTGGTCCTTAAAAACACTTTATTTTCAGAAAAACAGTTAATTTTCCGTAAAAACAGTTGATTTTGGCAAAAGTTGATCTTAAGACGGACTCTCACTAAACTGTGAACTTCTTAGACTGAGCTAATGATCCAGTATGGCGCTGCTGCCACCTAGTTTTTCTTGAAATAAGGCCTCTGGTTTCTAGCCAAAACACAAGTCTGGTGATGGGGTATCCAAAATTCAGGGGTTTGTGGCAGATTGGACTTGACAGACTTGGTCTATTCATTGACCTTCTTGGATCCAAGAAATAGAGGATTAAGCTATGTAGCCTATATCAGTCAAATTTAAAGTCTTTGATTCATGTGAGTCGAGAAGGTGGGAGATACCATCATTTTTTGACGGGTTGGATTTTCACGAACACACTGTAACCTTTGTTTTCTTCAAAATTCTCTGTTTTCCACAAAATAACTGAACATAATTCACTCTTGAAAGCAAGGTCCCCACTGCTGATTAACTATTCACTGATCTCCCACCAGAGCTCAAAAGAGTTACTAACCTTCGAGAAGATTGAGAGGCTTGTAAGAGGATTAAAACAACTACTGGTAATTATATCACCATGTGAAAGTTTATCTCACCATGTGAAAGTTTAGATATGTCAAAAGTGGAAATCATCGGCAAGTGACATTTTTTGGTCTCGGAAGCTGAATATTATTTAGCTCAATTTCAGAATCTTCAAGAAATCACTGTAATGAATTAAGTAAAATTTACGGCATTTGTTTATTGTGATCTAGTTTACATCCTTTCTTCTTCAGACTTACGGGAATCATCTACGTGAAAGTTTAGATATGTCAAAAGAGGAAATCATCGGCCAGTGACATTTTTGGTCTCGGAAGCTGAATGTTATTTAGCTCAATTTCAGTCTTCAAGAAATCACTGTAATGAATTAAGTAAAATTTACGGTATTTGTTTATGGTGATCTAGTTTACATCCTTTCTTCTTCGGAAAAATCAACAAGAAAAAGCAGAAAACAAAATACTAAAACTTTTAGTATTTTAGTAAGAGAAATCGATACAGCTAATTATTAATTTCATCTTTCTACATATTTTCAATACACCTGCTAAAATAAAAACCTTATGTCAGATCCTTAGTCAAACTATGATCCCAGCCTCCCCATGTCTGGAGTTCCCAACCCCCAGCAGCCCGATCAAGTTGTGGCTTCATCTTGGGTCTTGAGTGGGGGGGTTCTAGACATTGCAAGTGCTAAAATGCTTACGATGCAACTCCTTTAACGTTAAGGACTCCTATCCTAAACAGATCCTAAGCTAAGGCTAAATTCAAAACCCCATCAAAACAATGAAATGGCACATCCACAGTAAAACTTTCAACGCACTATGCTAAACCACTACAGTAACCTGCTACTTACATCTTCAAACTGGACCAAGCCGAGTTCCCCAAGCTCAGAAACAGATGCATATGCTGCTTCACTTTGAAGGAAGAGCTGATACAGGGCCATTTCTTCACTCCTAAATAGGGAGCCCATTTTGAAGATCCCCTTTTCTTCTCCCAATACAGACGAAAACTTTCTATCACAGGAGTAGATTTAGGCTAGACTTTTAATATAAATAAAATTATAAACTTGTCTTTTCTTGAGTCATATGACACTTAAGCCTCCTTCGCATCTGCGGAGACTGTGTAAATACTTTTGTCACATAAATCCTTAAAAACATAAATAGACTCGGATAAAAGCCTACACACTAGTGTAATAACGTTAAAGCCCAATGTCGAACCTCATTTTTAATTTAACTTAATTTAAACAGTATTGGAATGGTTGGCTCCTTTCTGGGCTTTCAATTACAAATTTCAGTTTGAATATTGAGGGATTTCAAAATCTTGGAGCTGCACAAATGTGACCAACGAATATCTACTGGCCGGGAAGTTTGAATTCGAGAAGGAATGCGGAAATTTCATTGAGATTGTAAAAAGTGTTGAAAACCTATTTTGTTAGTAAAATATGGAAAACCCTGAACTCAGTGAACAACTTAACAAAGCACAGATGCACATATCTTTCTTGAGATTTATTAACACATTATTAGGTGAGGCAATCATAGCCTGGCTTTTTGATTTAGAATTAGAGGCTAGAATTTAGGTTAAGTTTAAGTCAAGATGCTAAGTAATTAAGTTGCAGTTGAGACATTTGGCTTAGGCATTTCTTCTGTGGCATATTATGTGCCACACGTTTCTGAGAAAATGTCCCAACTTTGTCCCGGAACAGAATTATTTGTCACAGAATTCTACCAACAGTTTTGAACTTACAGAAAAACAGTTTTTTTTTATTTTGGCAATAATAATATAGGCTTATGTCTGAAATAAAATTATGTCTATACTAAACCTCAGCTTATTATCGGAGGCATGTGATGCAGTCTAGTACACTAGCCCCTTTTCAGGCACGGTGCTCGAACGTCTAGCACCATGCCTGGGTGCTAGACGTTCAAGCACCGTACCTTGAATTTCATGTATGGTGCATGGATTTCAGTATACAGTGCATACATGAAAAACAAAGTCTCTGTCATCGCAACTTAGCACCAGCTCGGACAGGGCTGAAATTACTACCATGAATTAGAGAAATCAAATACAATCCTTTGTATATTTTCACAACAAAAAAAAGGGCTCGACTGATGATGGAGATGAAAAACCTAACAGAACCCTATCTATTTTCCATGTAGAGTTCCCCAAGAGCCAATATTCTGGTTGGCTGCTAGGTAGAAAAAGCTGAGGCACAGGACACTTTGCATGCAAAACCTTTGACTATATAGAAAAGGAAATGAGATTTTTCACATCTGTCATCAGCCGAGCCCTTTTGTTTTTGTTGTAGAAAATATATAAAGGATTGTCGTTTGAGCACCATGCCTGAAAAGGGGCTAGTGTACTAGACTGATGTGATGTTGTTTCATGAAGAAATAGGGAAATTCGAGTAAATGAATGTTGTAGAATATATACTATATCCTCTTTAATCATTGTAATTTTTAATATATCTTCCTCATTCATAACTTTAAGTTAATCCAGAAATTCGGCGTGCAAGGTATCATTTGGTCACTGGAGAGGATGTCAGTGTTTTTGTTAAAAACATCTACTCCTGTGCCTAGGTTAATTGGCTGAGGTTGAATTGACACCTACAATTAAATCCAGCTAAGATCTTAATAACTAAATCTGCCAGATTACGTCCTTATCGTTCCGTATTAGAAGGATCCTCAGTTTTGTGTCTGTCTGCTTGATAAAGTGGCTAATTTTATTATTTGAGTTTTAATTTGCCACTAATTTTGACTTTGCTGCCAGACCCGAGCCACAAAAACTAAGGTCACTCTGATAAGTGTATGTCAAATTCAAGCCACTAAAACCTTGTAGGTCAAGGAAACACACTTGTTGGCCAGGCAAAGCAAAAGGACCATAGAAACACTCTTTTCAATTCAAGCCACAACCTGTTTGTGTGATGGTGAAAAAATGCCTCTGGTAGAGCCTATCCTAGACTATAGTCCTTGCTGTGATTGAGTGTGCAGTTGGGTACCAGAACTTCTGGAGAATTCTCCTGAGTAAGGGAATCTGCTAGTCAGGTAGAAAATAATCCCTTGATCCGGGCCTTGTGTAGGAAATTGTGGGTTGAAAGAGATGACAACAGATACAAAGATATATATTATGTAGGCTATATCAGATCCAAAAGTCCTAGACACTAGCTGATTGCTCCACCATCTCCCTACCATCTTAGAGAAAAGCACCACGAGATCGTTAAGAGCATGCATAAAATAATTGTTGTCAGGCCAAATTAAAATTGAAGAGAGCTTTGAGATCTCTCCTTCCTAGGAGAAACCACTTTTCAAAGTGAAGTGTCTATGAGGTGAGAAGAAAGAAAGGAAGCAAACAAAATGTGGTATGTTATTCAGGAAGTTTGGTAGGTGCTGAAGCTGTGCTTGCTTGCCGCCAAAGCTCCCATGGACTTGAGCAGGCTGGCAAAAGAATTGTTTGTCTGGTGATTCTGGGAATTTCCTCCAAGAAGGGTGAGGGAGAGGACTTTAGAAAGGGATGTGTGCAAACAACGTATTCACAACGTTTTCTTCTCTGACAGCCCCAATTCTCCTACACTGATGGTTACTGTTCACTTGATTAGGAGATTCTCCTTCAAATTAGACTTCTAAAACAATATGGTAACATACCCTGCTAGTGCAGTTTTCAAGCAAAATCTGCAGTAGCCTATAACCAGAGCAGACCTCTGTTAGAACTATTTCTGATTGGAAAGAAGAAAACGGAAGTGATGTCTAGATTGTTCTAAACCAGTTGTGATGTTTTTTTTTATGAGCTAGTTTGGGATTCCTCTATTAAATATAAACTGTAAATTTGTGACAAGAAAGTGAAGGGAAGGAGAATAAAGCCAGATGTCAGACTGGATTCACATTGCTTTCTGAACGGTGTTGGATGTGTTTAGCTAATTTATCTTGATTATCAGGGTTGATTGGGATAGATGGTAGGTTGAGGGTTCAGCATTGGGTTTAATTTTGTATTTTTTTCCGAGGAATTGCATGTCAAAAAAATATCCATGTTCATTAAGAAAGTATCCACAACTCAAGTACTATTACTCTGCTAATCATGAATCCTTTCGACGCTTAACCTGATGTCCGTCCGTGGCCGAATGGTTAGCGCGTCGAACTCACAAGGGAAGGGTCCCTTGTTAGTCTCGGTCGTGCCTACTGTTTGGTTTCGAGCGGGGGTTAGTGGCGTAACTCTGTAAGACAAGCCAAAGTTCACCCAGCTTCAGATGGGTACCTGGAGAAATCCGGGGAAGGTGACAGGAAGGGTGTACGAAAGCACAGGATGGCTGGCCCCCAACCCCCCATTGCACTTCCTGGCTGAGGGCCGAGAATCGGAGATCAGCACCGCCGGCTTGGCCTGTAAAGGCTGATAGCTGACACCTTTACCTTTTTCTTCTTTTTTTTTAACCTGATGGGGCCGAGCTAACGAGCTCGTATCCCTGCCGGCCCCCATTGGTCGATATTTAATGTTAAAGTTTAACTGAAAAGCCAACTTATTTTTGTGTCATTTAGTTGAATACACTGAATTATTTGGATTCTGCAAAGGGATTTTTCTGTTTTCCACTCTCTGCTCTAGTTATGACGTTCAGGATATCTACGGCCGTCCCCACAGCGAAAATTCTACTATGACGCGGGAAATTTTTATGTAAACACAAACAAGGCTTTTCAGTGGGCAATGGCGATACTGGTGAAGATTGCTTAGTGCCTGAACAAAAAAAAAGTCATAAATCTGTCTTGTAAGGCATACAACAAATTAGAGGTAATACAAATCACACGGAAATTCCACTATTTGAAAATCGATTATTCCTGAATAGCGGAACAACCAAGTAACGCATTTTCAGCGGGTCTTCAAGCCAATTTAAGTGAATAAGTGATGGGTAACTAGACTGTCCTATCCGAGTCCTTTTCGGTTAAACTTCAAGAAATATTGGTTCAAATTAAAGGACCTGAACCTGACCGGAGTCATCTGAGTGAACACTTATGCAGTATGAACACACTTTTCTCTGGCTAGAGGAAAAGGAGCTGGTTGGGAGCTAAGATGATATTTTTTCTGCGAGTTCTATTGTTGAAGGATGGTTTTGAACATTTTGCAATCCATTCGAATTGAGATAAATTTGGTTTGTTGTGTTGTTGCTGGTTTAAGGTACCAACAAACCAAAAACTTCATGCTCTCAAGTCAAATAACACCCAAGTTAACATGCGTCTACTGTGTGTTTGATTACAACAAATAACTATGACATAGGCCCACCCACTATATCCTCTTGTATTTTTTCCCCTTTTCTCCCATACGCTATATGTCTCCCATTCCTTCTTTCTTGCCTCTGTAAGGAATGTAAAATTTGTACTGAGTGCGAATTAAAGTAATTAAGGTGTCTTCTAGGATCTTCGGGAAAGTTCTACATGCATGGTGATGTGGAAGTCGAAGCTACTTTTACAAGCATTGATAAGGATCTAAAACACATTTATGTTACTAACTTGGTAACCCCGACGGGGAAGTATTCCAGTGCTTTACTTAGGATCAGTGATATTGTGTACGTAAGTCTGATTTGTGAAGAGTCTCCTTTGGAGACTGAATAAGGATATACGAAATAGGCTTGGCCTCGTTCATTCCGTTGTCTGTGGCCGTCCAAGTATACTAGCGAAAGGAATATTGAACAGTTGAAGGAGCAGCCTATTTTCTGGACCATCTTTATGGGTAAGCAGCTATTTTGTTTTGAAAGAAAGTTCAGAATTTCTACAATAAGGCGGAGAATATTCTCCCAACCCACAACCTTTTCCCTTTCTTTACCGATAAGGCTCATTTATAGTTGTTCGTTATGACGATTGATTTATAGTGTCTTAAAGTTTCCAGTATTCTTATTTATCGTCGTGTTCTATTTAGATGCATATATTGACTGTAGTTGTATATTATGGTTTTATTTTAATTTTGTACTCTTCAACTTTTGAGGGCAATAAAAGAATAATAATAATAAACAGTGACAGGGGAAGCCAAGCTGAGAGGCCACTGTTTAGGTAGCATTTTTTTTTTTTTAGACAACAATAATAATGTGTATTGCCGTATAATATCCTTATAAATAAATGCACAGCCTTTACAGACCTTTAGCCTACCGAAAAATACACATTCAAATTAAATGGCAATTACTCTGCGATTTGCCACTCACTACTACCTTATAGGTTCGTGTTGTGCATACGCTATTGCCTACACGAGCGTTGGGTCTAAGCTAGGACTAGACACAGGACTCAGGCAACGAATGCTAAAAACCAGGAGATTATCGGTAGACACGAAGAAAAAATCAGTAGTAAACAGACCCAAGGTTTCGATGGGATCCCAAAAATCTAATATTTGATTCAAACAATTGGGTCATGTCTTCGCCATTCAGTCTTCGTCATATTCCTTGAAGATTTTTACTGTTAAAATGAAGCTCAAAAATGGATTCAGCATGTCTCCTTGTCCCGATACCGAATCTCTATCGATTTCAGAAACAACTTTGAGCTTCAACCAAATTTCCAGTTTCGACCGAATTCGTGATGAACCGTTTGTCCAGCAAGAAAACTAAGTTCAGATATGGATTCAGCGGACCTCCTTACCCCCTCAGTGAATATCTTATTAGCTTATAAACCATACATGTTTTTACCGTAAATTCGTAACCCCTCCTCTGCCTCTAAAGATAGGACTAAAGGACCCATCTACGAACTTGACCTGTACTTTACCAGTGGATCCTCATGAACAACATCCTCGCTTGAACAGCATATTTCCTCGTTTGAACATTTATGTCAACCCCCCTTCGACCTTCGATTACACTAGATCTCTCCGACGTCCATAGAATAAACAAAGCATTACGTCATCCACGCGCAGAGCTATACTAGTTTGAGAGTAAAGGGGTAGGGACTGCTATAGCCAAAAATTGGTCGACAAATTTTGTGTCCGGTTTTCGCCGTATTCCAGGTGAACTACTTGTAAGGCGAGAAAATAACTTTCATATTCGGATTCAGCATGTCTCCTTATCCATAAATCAACTATCTCAGTAGCTTTTAAAAAAATATTTTCTTTGCCCCTTAGTTTGAAACCCCTCCCCCATCCCTAAATGTAGGGCTACAAAGCCCGTCTAAGAACTCGACCTTTCCCTTGACCCAAACCAAGTTTCATCAAAATCTATCATTCCCTTCGAGAGTTATCGTGAGTACAGACGGACGGACAGACAGACAACTTTTGCGATGTCATAGGTATCCCTCCACTTACGTTTTCGGATCCCAAAAATCGGTGAAAATTTAGCTCAAACATTCTATACGTGTGTTTCTGAAAACAAGTCTCTCAGTTGTAGGGATGGTTAGGAGGGCTTGACATGTGGCTTGGGGCTGGGAGATTGGCGACCTTGTACAAATAGGAACATCAACACCGATTTTTCGTAATAGCAGGAATTCAACCAGAACCGTCATTTCAGATTTTGCCGGAGGCGCATCCCTGCAACAGCCACTAACGACTGTACAACATGACAAAATAAAATTTGGCACCGTACGTGAAGTTTTTGAAATCTGCATTTTTTGCTGGCAAAAACTCACTGCAGTCCCCGAATTTCCAAAGTTAATATCACAACTAAACGACTAATTTTCCAGTAAATAGAGATTACTGCAAAAGGCGCCATAGGCGAAATCTCTGATTTTTCAGTGAAGTATTCGGTTAAATATGATGAAAGTATATCAGGTTGCTGAATTTAAATTATAATGTCGATCTTAATGGTAGAAAATCGGGCTATTTTGTTTATCGATAGATTGTAGCCTAATGAAATCGTGAGATTTTATTTCCTATCGGGAGATTTGAAGAAAAATAGCGAGAACTCGCGGTAAATCCGTAGGAGTGAAAGCACTGCTAGGACTAGCAAGTCATAGTTATATACTTTCTAAACCGTAAATCTTCATCATATTCCTTGTTGTGCGACTTTTGAAGTTGGTCCTTTGGCAGCAAATCGCCAGTCGGCAGCATAAGTGTGCAGGGCCGTCACTACTAGGGGGGAGGGGGGGGACGCCCCCCCCAATGTTGTCGGCCAGTCGGTAAAAAATAGCCGAGTCGGCGCGAAGCGCCGCTATTTTTCTTAAAAACAGTCGATTTTTTTCTCAGAAACAGTCGATTTTTCTTAAAAACAGTCGGTTTTTCGTAAAAATTTTCGATTTTTCTTAAAACTAGCTGATTTTTATGGCACTTGCAGCCTCTGGCTCAAGTGCCATATACCGATCGCAATTCCGTCTGTCGGTCGGTCGGTCGGTCGGTCGGTCGGTCCGAATTTTTTTGTCCCACATGTTCGAGTTAGGGTACTTCCAGATGTGTTAGGACGATGAAACTTGGCAGGAAAATCAGGGACCCGACCAAACTAACCTGGAAATAATCAGTTTCCCGATCCGACCATCTGGGGGGGAGTGGTGGGCCGGGGAATTCTGAGAATTAAGTAGTTTTTGTCACACTTTTTCGAGTTGGGGTACTTCCAGATGTGCTAGGACGATGAAACTTGGCAGGAACATTAGGGGCCCGACCGGACTAACCTGGAAATAATCAGTTTCCCAATCCGACCAACTGGGGGGGAGTGGAGGGCTGGGGAATCCGGAAAACTGGAGTAGTGTGTAACTTTCGAACGGATGATCGGATTGGAATGAAACTTAATAACTGAATAAATGGCATACCTCTGATGTCCCATTTGAAGTCCGGACCGGATTCGACAGCTATGGGGGAGATGGGGGGGGGAGACCGGAAATCTCGAGAAACGGTTAGAATGGAGGGATCGGAGTGAAACTTGCTGGGAAGAACAAGCATCTGCTCCAGATAAATCCTTTATACATTTGGACTGGATCTGGACACTAGGGGGGGGGGGGGTGGAGGGGAGTTTCCCGGAATTCCGGTAATGACGGTTTTGGGGAATTTCACGACGAAACTTCGGAGGCGAATCAGGGACCCGATCAAACTGACTTATAAATAAAAATTTACATGATCCGATAGTGTGGGGAGATTAGTGGGAGGGGGAATCCGGAATACTGAGTCATGCGTAACTTTTGAACGGTTGATCGGATTTGAGTGAAATTTGATAACTGATCAGAGGACATGTCTCTGGTGACCTTTGTCATGTCCGGACCGGATTCGACAACAATGGGGGGGGGAAATACGTGACCGGCTCAGACTGGGGAGATCGGGATCGAACTTTGTGGGAATAATAAAGAGATGCTCTGGATAAATCACTTACAGAACCGGATTGGCTCCGGCGACTGTGGGGGAGTTTGAGGGGGGGTCCGGAATTCCGGTGATCGCGATTTAAGGTACTTCCAGATGTGCTAGGACGATCGAACTGGGCTGGAATATTAGTGATTCGACAAGATTGGCTCAGAAATCGCCACTTTCCAAATCCGACTTTCCTTAAAGTACCAATCTTGACCGCAAATTTAGAAAAATACTTTTAACCAAATTATACATTTTCATGATCCCCATGAGCACATTATCATTTTTGCCTCAAGGGTTTTGCTTACAAATGAAGTTTTAGCTCCCTGAAAGTGCGCATCTGAACCGCAAGGTCGAAAATTACTTTTTTTCATCAAACGATACATCTCAACCCATGATCATTTGTGCCGCAAGGGTTTTGCTTAAAAATTTATTTTATCACCCTTAAAGTGCACATTTTAACCGAAAAGTGACAAAAATACTTTTTACCAAACGGTACATACCAATGATCCCTAAGGGCCTGTGATCGTTTTGTCTCAATAGATTTTCTTACAGATGAATTTCTAGCGCCTATAAAGTGCGTATCATTACAGCCAAGTTCTAAAACAAAATACTTTTTCTGTAGCTCCCTTAAAGTGCGCATCTGAACCGCAAAGGTAACCTTAAAAGTACGTTTGATCAAACACTACATCTCAACCCATGCAAGTGCCATATGAGCTTACAGCTCTTGTTTGTCAATACAGTCGTTTTTATCTGCAAAACCAATCGGTAAAAATGACCAGCCAGTCGGTAAATACCTCGTCCCCCCCCCCAAACATTTTGGCTAGTAACGCCTCTGTAAGTGTGTATTGCTTACAGTGGGCTGTCCATCGGTTATACATTTAAATGGTAGAAAATTCAAAATGGTGTGATTTTTTTTTAGTTTTATCGTGGATTATGTCGGTATAATATCGTTTCATCTTCTCTGTAGAACATCTAATTTTCCAGCTTTTTGTGGCACTCCACCCGTCGGCTCAGTGTTTAGAAATGTTGGCTGTTAAATTGTAGACACCAGGCCCGTATCCAGGAATTTATTTCGTGGGGGGGTTGCCAGCGGGTCGGACCAAAAAGTACAAAAATACATAGATCAGATTTTAAAGCCTACAAAAAACGATTAATTTTGTGGGTTTCGGGGGGGGGGTTCGAACCCCCTACCCCCCCCCCCCCCCCCCCCCTGGATACGGCCTTGGTAGACACATTATATTAACGTTTCAACAACAACATATTTTTTTATTGACGACTAAACGAATATTCGGCTGGTTCGCTTTCAGTTTTGGAATGGCTATAGCCTATACCGTTCACTTTTCCGTTGGTCGGTCGGTCGGTGCGGTGATCGCGGGCTAGGGTACTTCCAGATGAGCTAGAACGATGAAACTTGTAAGGCGCATTAGGGACCTGACGAGATTGACGTGTACATTTTCAATTTCACGGTTTCGGCCATCCAGAGGGAGTTAGGAAGGGGGAATCCGGAATATTGTGGCAAGTATAACTTTTGAACGAGTTATCCGATCTGGATGAAATTTGACAGTTGACAAGAACACATATTTCAGATGATCCGTTCAACGTCCAGACTGGATCCTGAAACTTAGTGGGGGGGGGTTGATAGGGTACCGGAAATCGTGTGGCATGCTTATAATGCAGGGATCGCGGCAGGAGATTTCAAGAAGAACAAACGTCAGCCCTAGGTGTACCACTTATAGACGTGTGACCGGATATGGACGAAACTTGGGAGTTAGCCAGAGCCGAGGCCAGAGCACGCGTCCGAGACCTTCAAATCCGTACTGACTCAGCCACTACTGGGAGGGAACATGCATTACTCTCGAACGAGGGATTCGCATGGGTCTTGATAGCTGGCAAGGTCGTATGTCCTAAATTTTCAGTTACATATCCGGACCGGTCTCATGTACATGCCAACTAGCCTATCCTTGCAAGTGCCAAATGAGCTTTCGCAGTTTGTCAGTGCAGCTTTATTGTGTTGGCCGGATCAAATCAGATTAGAAGGCGAAGCACGCTTACACTCAGCATAAGATTGCTTTTGACAGTAGTTAAACACTCTCCGGAGGATTATCACAATTCTTCCTACCATCAGCAGCATATTAGTTGTTCCATACTACTTCAAAAGTGAGACTGCTGTGCATTCAGTTAGCTCACCTATATGTGGCAGACCGGGGTATTGCCGTATTGCTGCGCATTCGTTTCTAAATAACATTTATCCCGTGGGCCGAACCCCCAACTAAGATTATTCTGGCGCCTGATTCAATCCAGCAATCGCGCCCGTGTTTTCGACTCCTAGATTGACACTGATAGATGCCCTCGGCATGGAAGAAATACCAGTTCAGATAGCGTTTAAGCTCGTCAAACGGGCATCTGCTCTCCGTGTTTTTCCACCCAGTGCCCGACCGAGGCCATCACGTCTCCCGCGGATCACAAAGGAGGGAAAACTTGGGTGATTAACGTCTCGGTTTCGGATTCAGGTGGCACCAAGCCGGGATTATGGGCGTTCCGAGCCTGTTTTTTGTCCGTTGCTCCACGGTCTGCGTTAAG
This sequence comes from Branchinecta lindahli, assembly GCA_023053555.1. Classification (NCBI taxonomy): domain Eukaryota; kingdom Metazoa; phylum Arthropoda; class Branchiopoda; order Anostraca; family Branchinectidae; genus Branchinecta; species Branchinecta lindahli. Next base: position 5,371,160 of record JAKZAO010000007.1, on the reverse strand, counting down.
AGACTTTATGCCACTCTGAAGATCTCCCAGTCTCTCGTTTGCTCCTATTCTTTTCTCAAGTGGTGCTGGAAAGAATTGTCCGCGGAGACGGATTGTTAACCTGTTTAGAAGGTTTGCAATGGTAGGGTGCATTTTTTTTTTATTCCGGAATGGAACATAGCCTAAAGAAAGTCTTGCATTCTTGTTGTGACTTGGAATAATTACAGTTAGTTCTGGTGTAGGGAAAGTGTTTGGGAAAGTTAGCTAGGTTGACTGCCCTATGCATCATGAAAGATATCATGGTTTACGTCACACTTGTCTGTATGACTGCATCGTTGGAAAATATTCAAGCTGTAGACCTAGATCAGTATCTTCTGTCATTTAGTTAGGCGTACAAACTGCGTGTAACGCCCTGCAGTAACGTTATGGTCGTCTTGTCGTCTTTAGAATGATTGTAATCTGTTTCCAGCTCCTGTCAAAGCAAAAAGTAAAATCTATGAGGTCCTTGCACCATAAAACGTACCTCTACTTTGCTATAGTAGCCTACTCCACAGTTTATACACTACATGCTATATGGTACTTTAGCCAATGCTTCTGTTATAGTATTGTAGCCGCACAGGAGACTGCATATGTCAAATATGTTAGCTGACACTTTCCATATATAAGCGTCTAATGTCGCTTTTTACATCACTTTCGTAGTGGTTGCCAATTTCAGCAGCTCATTACGATGTTTTGCTAAGTACAGCAGCTAGCGTTTCTACCTGTCATTATCATTGCCAAAAATGTTTTCCTGTTTCAGATATCCATTTCTGGGTTTTGATATGAGTTTGAAGAGGACGCTTGATCCAGTGGAGTCGCTTGTTCAACCCCCCGTGAAGCTGATACGGGTTGAGGACCAGCCCATACTTATCAGACAGTCCACCATCCTTAAGGTAAAGCTGCTTTGCTGTCTACACGCGGGTTGGCAGTTGAAAATGTCATTACATTTAATTTTTGGGAGGGATTTGGAGGATTGAATTGTGAGATTAAGTTGTTTTCTGGTCTGTTTTGAAGGTGTTATGTGACAAACGTTCTGGTTTGTTATAGTAAAACACATTCGAACGCTATTTTCCGAGTTTTTGTTTTGGGAGTTTTTTTCGTTATATTTTTTTAAATGTAAAGTAGGTGTTATTTTTTTTAATTGTATTGGGGGTTCTTTCTTATTTGGTTTTAAATGTTTTCCACCACAGTGAGGATATCGCATGACGGAAGGATCAGGTAAAGTACCGAAAAAAGGGAAATCTGTTGGATAGGCTGTCCGTCAGCTGCAGGACAAGCGAATTCAGGCATAGAGACGCTCAACTTTCGAACAGACGAATTTTTGGAAGCTGTGTAAGTAGCTTTAGGGGCTTCCAGCTTGTCGCCCTCTGCAGAAAGCCCGAGTTCCTGCGTAGGCCAACAGTATTAATGGTAGCCTATATTGCGAAAAATGCTTTAGGCTTAAATCTGAGGACCGATTACAGCGCCCGCAAACCACTGTTCAGGCTGTGAAGCCTAGTACGATCGGAACCAAAAATGTGGCTGGTAAAATTAAGAATATTCCCATCGTCCTGAGCCATCTCTGAGATTTCGGATTTCACTGGACCTGAAGTCCAACTAGAAATTAGTGTCGACTGTACCTGTCTTGCGCACCTGCACCTGATTCACCCCAATCATCAACATGGCTCTAACATGACTTTCTTTATTTGCAGCTGTAGGTAGGTTTGATCACTCTCAGGGGGTATTCTGAGCTCCAGTAAAAGCAGCTGTGAGCAATATGTTTATACGACATTGCCATTGGTGACCTTTGGGGCAGAGATAGAAGGGAAGGGATGTATTTCATCGTGAAGATATTGTGAAGCCCACGGAATGTTTGTTTTGACCCGAGTCTTCGCAGAGGGGACCTTGCTTGTCTTCTAGGCTCTCAGGATCAGAGCGGTTGGAAATGCGGTTTATGGTTTTGATTCACACTCTTTTTTGTACATTTTTGCCAATCTATATAATTATTGCATATCAGTTATTACGGTCGGTCAAATGATACCGTCATCAGAGTGAAAATCGTCCAACACAAGCGGTGAAAATCGTATCCTACGAAAATCATATAGGCCTATACAGGAACTAAAATAATAAAAAAAAATTACTAAGGTCGTGAACAGACCCTACAGATTCTGAATTCTTAATGTTTTGCTTGTTTTTACTTTGGATCGTCTATGTTCCAACCTCCTTCTGATACTTACCAAAATCTAAGACCGTCGTTAAAATATGCAAATCCCGTAATATAGGTTAGAACGACAATGGTAGGTTTTAACAATTGTCGGAGGTTGGAACACATCCTTTCTGTACATCCATTTCTTCTGCTCCGATATCATTGCGTGTATTTAGCTGTTAATAAACATTTGAGTTTTCCATTTACGGCTTAACAGAAGCGAAAGTGCCTTACCTGCACTTAGGCTACCAGGTTCGCTTTCGGAACTAAGTCTAATTTGCGGTTTTGATAGGCACCGTAGTAGTTCCTTAGGATGTTCTAGTATTCCCAGTACTTTGTAGCTGTCAGGCTCAGCCTCAAGGCCGTATCCAGGGGGGGGGGTTAGGGGGTTCAAACCCCCCCGAAACCCACAAAAGTAATAGTTTTTTGTAGGTTTTAACCTCTGATCTATGTATTTTTTGTACTTTTTGGTCCGATCCGTGGACAAAACCCCCCCCGAAATAAATTCCGTGAGCAAACCCCCCCCCCCCCCCCCGAAATAAATTCCTGGATACGGCTCTGCTCAGACTACTCTCGTTTTTCACCACACCACCCCCTTACCCCCCTGCTTATGTGCTAGTGTTTTTTGTATGTATAGTTATTTTAGTATTTTCTTCCTTTCTTTTTCTTTATTGTACTCCACTTGTCTTTCCTCTGGAATTTGTGGGTAATAAATAAATTATTATTATTATTATTTCTGTCGTCCGTTTTCCGCGGCGGACGGGTCACTGTCATAGTTTACTTGCGGTTTGATAATGAATGAATGGATGGATGAATCTAAAAAAAAGACGTGGGGCCATGGTAGGAAAACAAAGTAAGCAGGAAAACAACACTCCTGAACTCAAATAAACACACACACACAAAACCTTACCTGAAAAACCCTGTCGATGCTCCATATCCTGCTTGAGAAACCTCTCGAGCCGACGATCATGATCAACATATTTTTTTCTTCCCATATTTTTAACCAAATCCTCATCATCAACGAAAAATTTCCTTTTAATTGGAGTTTCGAGTTATTTATTGAGATCCAAAAACATTAGTGGCGGTATACCTATGACTTCGTAAAATTTACCCGCAATCCGTCTGTCTGTGTGTTAGCACGATAACTCTCGAAAGTGTTGATTATTGATATTTCTTTTCAAAATTGGTGTGAGGATCCTTTGGGTCAAGGCTCAGATTCGTAGATTGGCCCCGTAGCCCTATCTGTAGTTTAAGGGTGGTATAGGTGCCGTGGAAAAGAACTATTTTTTTTAAGCTGATATGACAGTCGGTTTAGAGGTAGACTAAGGAGAAATTTTTAATCCGTATTTGAAACTAATATTCTCGCCAGACACGTTGCTCGTCAGAAACCGGCCAAAACCGGAAATTCGGTGGAGTTCGGTTCGATGGTGAATTCGATTAGAGCTTCAACATAGGGGTAACAATACACGCTGAGTCCACATCTGTCGGCCACAGTCTTTTCTGGCCAGACAGTTGTTTTGCCGGAACCTAGGCAAAACCGGAAATTTGGTAGAAGTAAATACTTATTGTGAATATAGCTATAGCTGAATATAGCCAAAACTGGAGATTCGTCAGAAGTTAAAGTTTTGTCTGCAGTCGATTATAGGCTAGTCAGGTTAGAATATCGGAACATGGAAAGGAAAATACGCTGATTCGGTATCTTCACTTTGTTTTGTTTTGCTGCCGGACCGATAGCCTATACGGCCGGGATCCGGCATAAAAGTGAATTTTGCTAGTAATGTGTGGAATCCCAAAACGTAAGTGGAGGGATAGGCTACCTGTGACTGTGACTTCGTAAAAGTTGTCCGTCTGTCCGCCCGTCTGTCAGCACGATAACTGTCGAGGGCAATGAGATATTTTGATGAAACTGGGTGCGAGGATTCTTTGGGTCAAGGGACAGGTCGAGCAAGTGCCATATAGATGGGCTCTTTAGCCCTACATTTAGGGGTATGGGTTCAAATCAAGGGGCGAACAAAGTATTTTCAAACAGCTAATGAGATAGTCGATTTAGGGGTAACAAGACATGCTGAACACGTATATGAAAATCCCTTTCTCGTAGGATAAGGAATTCGTTCACAATCCGGCCGAAACCGGAAAATTTGTTAAAAGTAAAAAGTTAAAAGTTTGATTTGATGTTGTTTAGATGTTCGATTTAGGGGTAAGAAGACATGCTGAACACGTATGTGAAAATCGTTTTCTCGACGGTCAAAGTTCGCCCGGAATCCGGCCAAAATCGTAAAATTTGTTAAAAGTAAAAGTTTTATCTGGGGTTGATCAGATGTTCAGTTTTGGGGTAAGAAGACGTGCTGAGTCCGTATATGATAATCACTTTCTACCTGCACTTACAGTTCGCCCGGAATCCGTGTGAAACCGGAAATTTGCAGGAAATTATATTTCGTCAAAGTAGACATGACGTATAAGGGTAAACACATGTGCTGAATCCATATCTGGGCTTGGTTTTCTCAGATGATTAGCCATTGGCCTTCATATGTTTCTAAATTGCAATAGTAAAAAAGTCTGGCTTTGAAAGTGGCTGGTGCTGAAAGCTGACATGCTGAATCGATCTATCTGGTTTATTTTCCTGCTTGGTCGATATTACTGACGGAATCCTATAGAAAACCGGAAATTATAGAGGTAGGCCTCGTGTTATGTCTTTATCGGATTTTGTGAATTTCCGATCTTGGGATGAGATGACATAGGAAATCAATCTTCCGGATTCTCGGCAGTAGTTCGGCCGGACTGATTTTTGTCCTTGTTTTGTTCCTTTTTGGGATCCCAAAACGTAAGTGGAGGGATACCTGACTTCGCAAAAGTGGCCCGTCTGTGCGTCGGTCCGTAAGCATGATAACTCTCGAAGGGAACGAAATATTTTGGTGAAACTTGGTGTGAGGATTCTTTGAGTCAAGAAACGGTCGATTTCATAGACGGGCACTGTATAGCCCTACGTAGGGGTTCAAATTAAGGGGCGAACAATTTTTTTTTCGGAATTTCAGTTTTAGAAAGAACAACCTGCTCTGATAGAAATTTTCGAAATGAAACGCATGTTGAAAAAGAATTTTCGATGTGTCTTCAAATCACAATGATATTTCGGATTTCGGTCGTAACCTGGGCTGGACAGGAGACGAAACAAAGAACCAACGGAATTAGAGATATTTAAAATGTTTACGCTATCGGGTGAAGACAGAAACTTCACGAATCACATGATGAGGAACAAGATGTTAATAGCACAATCTTCGTTGAAGAAACACACTTTGTTGTTGTTGTGCCACCATAAATAAGTAATGGGCCAGCATTTGTATGGTCGTAAAATTGCAAGTTTGTCGGGATATCCTAATAGGTGTAGCTTATGGCTGGGTCTATATATTTTCATATTTCTTTAGTCCAGCCATGTCTGTGGGAGAAGAGTCAGGGGCAGTCCAAAGTGTTGTTGCAGATTTTCTTTTTTGGTGCCCGCATCGATTTTAGCAGGCATTTCCTGATTCGCCTATGCAGGATTTTTCCTTTCGGCTTTCTGTGAACGCCACGTACGAGCCTTCCATTTTCGATTCGTGTCCAACTAGAATAGTCTAGTGCACCAACTTCTGCTATAATAAATAAATCCCATTAGCAATGCTTTGTCCCCGAAATCCAGACCTGCGCCATGTCCCCTAGGAAGCCCCGCCCCCAGCGGTTCTCTCCTCGGCGTAATCCGTTCTCATCTTTCTGACTCGAGTGACTCGACTCGTCAAGCACGAGCTCTGTTCTGTTGTGTATTCGTGTGGAAGTGGAAGAAGACTCGTTCCTTTGTGATAACTCGAGTGTTGTTGGACCTTTTGTTTTTGTTGAAGTCGTCTGTGATATTTCTAGCCTACAATGTTGATGCCAGGAGCACCTCTTCAGTCCCTTACCCCCGTGTCGAATCCAGGCTCACCTTCAGACCTTACCGGACTTTCGCAAAAGGAGACGACCTTTACGAAGATCTTCGTCGGTGGATTGCCTTACCATACAACTGACCAGAGTCTGAGGTCGCACTTCGAAGTCTATGGTGAAATTGAAGAGGCAGTTGTCATTACAGATAGGCAAACAGGAAAATCGAGGGGATATGGCTTCGTAAGTACTTACCCGTATTTCACGCAGGCCTTGTTGGCTTCGAATTCTGGAAATCCAAAACTGTTAGGATATTGTAAAGTCTTGGTGATAGGGTTTGGGTTTTATTTATAGAAACACGTTTGGCACTGACCAGCAGTTTACTGTTTTTCTGGCGAACTCCAGTGATGTATTACCTGCATCTTGCAAACCTGAATCGTTTGCGCCTTAGTTTTTTATTCAACTTATTCTGCAATATGAATCACTTAGGCTTATTATGTATGCCAGCCAGAAAATGGTAAAACTTGTCAGTATTATTTAAACTTTATGTGTATAGCCTGCATGCAAAGGAATGAATGATCAAGTAAAATGGAACAAGCTGTCTGAGATTAATGAATGGATGACAAAGAAATGTGGGACAAATAATCGGACAAATTGAAGTTGTAGACATCTGATTTTGCAACTGGTCCCGGCTAGTTCGGTCGGGAGATAAGCTTTGTCAACTGATTTGTCTGATTTTGATATGCCCTTCGATTCCGAAGAGGGTTAGAATCTAGTACTCGCTATTTTGCACTTTCACTTTAATAGAAGACTAAACAGTAACTCGACTCTTCTTGTAGCATTGGTTGGTAGAAGCTGATTTGAGCTGATTGTTTTTTTTTTGCCTCACTGCACTTATATTACACACAAAAAGACTGTTCTTCTTTCTGTAGCCTATCTCTGTTTTTTTACTTTTGTGTTTTGTTTTTTTTGTCACTGTTAGGATTAGTATTCTTCTGTAAAATTGCCAAGTAATCGAGCTTGTTGTCTGAGCAAGGTTTGCCATTATTTTCTGAAAATAAAACTCAAACTGAAACTAACTTAATTGCCTCCTCTTGAAAGTCGGCGTGATGTTTTTCCTGAAAGTCCAGTTTGGATACGAGTTTGTGTCGGATCAGGAGCCAAACGTGATGTTCTTTAATTGGGCAGGCATAACATGCTCGTTTGGCTTGTATCCCCGTGCAGTAGTTATCAGTATAATTGATAACTACCTGTACGCACACATGCTCTTGGTGTTTTGTTAATTTTCATTTCTTTTCGACACTCACAGGTAACAACGTCTGACTTTATGAAATGAAGTACGCATGCTTCCATTCCGTACCGTTTCAGGAAGGGTTATTTCTAGGAAATTTCCTGCCATAGGCCAAACCATTAGGCTACCGAAAAACTGATGCCGACGAAACTTTCGTTGAATAATTGTTTATTGGGAGCTCCTCTTTTTTGCGTCTCGTTTGTGCGGTCTGTCATTTCTTCAGCCAGAGCGGCTAAAACGAGCACAAATTTTGTAGCATTTTGTTATGGAACTGGGTATATTACAGACCAGTTTATGGACCATATCAGGGTCGTACAGATGATAGGTGGTGCTTCCTCTTTCTGGGAAAAGTTCGCTAGATTCACCGCGCAAATCCTGAACTGGTCCAGAATTGGACTTATAGTTCAGTGCTCCAAGCGGATTAGTCTATTTTTGTCTCCTCGTTGCCTCATTATCAGCATCCATCACATAAAGATAGTACAATAGATCCATATGTTAATGAGCAGAATAGAGAAGCTTTCCATCTTTAAAATGAAGGGTAGTGCAGGGACATTTTTTCTGCTGAAGAATAACCATTCAACGCATATCCTAGCAGAGTTGCTGTTAAACCTTGATGATAGTGATGCTAATAGGAGCTAATGGGCCAAGATGGGGGGGGGGGGCTTTAAGTTGCAACATAGAGAATTGGCAAAAACACGGTATATTGTATCCAGCTGTGGGATCCAAAGCGTGTCACTACTTTATTTACACGCGTAACAAATTTCGCCGTTCAGAGTACCTGTTTCTCTAAGGCTAATTGTGACCATTGCTTGTTGCAACATGAAAGCCTGTAGGCATTAACTAACTATTTTTACCATGTTTGTTCGGCATGTTAAGTAGGACGTATTTTCGTACCCTTGACAGGCCTGCATGCCTGCCCGGTGGTTTCGGCCACTGTGCCGATCCATTGTGCATATATTGATTGTTTGAATATCTTTGTTTAGAAATCATCATTTTTTTTATCTGACACATTTCTCCGTATATATAATATCATTTCATCCAACACTAATATCGATATAGGGATCAGTTATACCGACTGTAATTTCTTAAGCATCGATACTTCGAACAAGTCGGTTGAAAAGATTGATTGATCTGATTTTAGTGGTTGCTCCTGGTCTTCTGGTGAAATGAAAAAAAAAACTACTAGTTTTCATCATTTGACTACTCGTTGTAGAGGGATTGCACAGCATACTACAGCTACAGCATTTGAGGCAAATAACCTTATACGTTTGTAGCGTTGGGCCATGCCAACACACTACTATGGTTTTTTCAGTTATTCACCTCATTTTGTGATGATTGTGGACTCGGAAAGTGGCCATACATTTCTCCTTTACCGGGTCGTAGGGAAATATTGTTTTTGTGATGATTGTGGACTCGGAAAGTGGCCATACATTTCTCCTTTACCGGGTCGTAGGGAAATATTGTGGTATTGTCGTCTGAATACGAGCTGCAATTATAGGGTCTGTCTGGTTACGTGTCTGAACAGACCGTCTGACCACCTACCCACAGGATGTTTTGGAAAGACCCCTCGAGCGCTGTGCATAAATAATGATCAGGCATTTTCCAGTTTACCCCCTAGCCTCTTGTCTACTGTCGCTGCGATAAGAAACGAAATTATCCTGTTGGTTAAGCCTATTGGCAATGCTCCACAAGGGGTGGATGGAGTCAAGTTTCTTGGAAAATGATAGCATTCAAGAGGGCTTTTTGTTGCAGACTTGCTTCAGCATAAGTATAAGAATAAACATGTTTGGAATTTCTGATAAGGTTTGCAGGCGCCATTGAATAGAAGGCATTATAAATTTTTGTCCTAATTAGAATCAGTTACTGTTGCTTCCAATCAGTTACTGTTGCTTCCTTGAACCAAGTGGCCTATCGGGGTGAAGTTTTTGCTCGATTAGTTAAAGCGGGCCTGGAAATATGCTGTTTCTGCTTAACACCAACGCCTCTCTTTATATCAGAAGATCAGTAATATTTTCGTTCCCTGAAAGTGCCATGAACACTAGTAAAACTGCATTTACAGTCACGTCCTTCAAGCACATCTCTCACTACTTACTGTTTATGTTCAAGTATTCGAAACTAACAGAATATTGTAAAACTAGGCCCTGCTTTTAACAAATTATCCACGGCTTTGGCTGTTGTAAGCCTTTTCCCAGGACCATTGACATTTAGCAAAAACTAGACAAAATTCAGATAACCGGTTTTACGCATCGAGAGTATGATACGCGAGCTCTCGTCGGGAGCATAATGCACGTGAAATATAGTGAAAGTGCAAAGATTAATGAGGTGTCTTTAGCGGGTTTAGAAAAGACTTTTTTCAAAGTCGGGATCCTTAATTTCCTTAAATGAGCGTAGTAAATTGAATATTTAGCATGTACTATCTGTAATTTTTAAAACCAACATGTGTAAGTACATAACCAGACAAATATTCTCACGAGTGTCTCCTTTCATTCATATCTCTGTTCTTACTCAAAAATGGTTGCCACGTGGGACAAGAATTTCATACCTAAAATCTTGGCTGGTTTACAGTGAACTACAAGATATGATAGGTTTTCGTCAGCCAAGAAGCAGAAGATTTGTTTTGGTATGGACTGTAAAAGTAATCCCCGAAATTTTCTTTTGTGGAGTATAGATAGCCTAGGTTTAGTTAGGAAGACGACTTTTCGGGCCTGATTAGGTTTTTTTATTTTTTGTTTTGTTGGTCGTGTGCATTTGACATGTCGTCAAAAGCTTAGTCATATTTTTATTTGTATTCGTTACTGGACTATTCTATTGTTAAGCATGGGGTAAAATTCATTCATTCATTCATAATCTTAGGTTTTGCCGAGTAAGAGGCGCATTGAAGCTGGCACAACAGTGTTCGTTGATAGAGGAAGCTAAAATAAAAGTTTAGAAACTTGAATGTGACGCGGACAACTAGTCTCTTATCGCATGCACCAAGGTTGACAATTTAGTATGATTTGAAGGAACTTGGCCCGTAACTGATTGGAAACTGGCAAAGACACGAAAATTGACACCGGGTACGGAAGTCTGGGGCTTATGGGCATACGGGACCATCAGTAGTAGGCCGTATTGCATCATATCTTTTCAGAGCCTTAGTTCTTAGGGCTTCAGTAGGTGCAGTGACCGCTCCACCTTTGCTTTCCTAGTTGTTTTGTAAGGCTTCAGGGTTGGCTTTACGCCAACTTGCGTATAAATGATATGTCATATTTCCACAATCAAGTGTTAAGTCTCCTACTTCCTGTTTTTCGACCCTTGTATTTCCGGCTTCCTAGTGCATCTTCCTCCGCCGGCAAGGTCCCTGCTTGTGTCATCAATACCTTCCATCCTAGGGCTTCAGCGACAGATATGACGTGAATTGGGATCGCACTACTGGCTTTGGATGGTTTCCGGATTCTAGGGCGAGTCGTTGACGTCAGATAGGGTTTATTCATGCACAAGTAGCAGCAAGTTTCTTTTAAACAGATGTACGGTAGTTTATATTCCAGTATTCTAACGACCCTTTGAAACTCGCTGGATAAAGGTAACAAACCAAATAAAGACTGTTTTCAGCCTACCGCCGTCCCTTGGCCTTTTGCTGGCAGCCATAATTGCATTTAAGTTGCGCCGAACGGGCTGAAATACAAAAATCTAGTTGAAAAAGCTTAAAACCCAATTAAAATGTGTTAATCCATTGCTCCGCTATTCCTGAATAACGAGTTTGTAATTGTTTAAAAGACCTTTTAAACTTTTATGGTAGCTCCATGTTATTTCATATACTCAGGATCAAAAACAGCACCAAAGTGCCTGCTGTCAATAAACAAAGTTGCTAGGCTGAGAAAATACTCTATATGACTAAGTCCAAAACACGCCTGTGATCCTCAATAAGAACGAGAAAACGTCTCACTAGCGAGGGGTACCAACTGTCGGCACACTCTGTACCGGGAGTCGGGCACACCTGTACCCCAGTTTTGGGAGTTGGTACCCCCTAGCTCACTGGCGACTCAAACTCAGCAGCTCAAATCCTGTGTCAACCAATCGCGGCGATCGTTAGGCACAGCTGTGGTGCCGCTTCCGGCTTTTCCGCTAGGTACCCGGCGATTTGCATCGGCAAGTAGAGTTAGTCATCAAGAATATTCGCATTCGACTGCAAAATCGGACTGACTGCTTAAGCAATGTAAGGGAATGAGCTTCTATCCGGCTTTATCAGCTGAAGACTGATAACACTGATATCCAGATTTGATTGACTCATTCCGTGATTTTAACCGCCATTAGAATAATCGAAAAATGTGCGGCCATGAAATCTTACTTATCTGTTCACTTAGAAACATAGCCTAATAATGACACAGATGTTTTTCTCCGGAGTTGCCTTTCCGCAAAATTATTCGGTAGCCTATAAGAAAAAAATCACCGACTGAACTCAGTGTAAGTCAACCGCGGCAGTCCATGGACAAGTTAGGGTAAGGTAAGGTAGTCATTTAATAGGCAAATTCGTTGCGCTCCTAGTAGTTCCTGGTTTGGCTGATTAATGTCTTGTGTTTCCTCCGCAAGGAGCCTGCCTTCTGACCAGCTTCTGGTGAGGTGAAACTAAGACACTGGTGAGTACGCAAACGGTTTATAACAGCAGAGTGAAGTCATCGGTGAGTTCAAAACGGCTCATAGGACAAAACAGATACGGTACCGCTATTTATCTTACCTTAGACCTTAGATCCTCCTGTGCCGCCAGAGGCACCCAGGGCATCCACGAAGAGCCGCCAGTCATCCCGCATGTGTGCCGCTGCCCAAACATCTTCCCACTGGGGCTGGATCATCGTGTGGATGTTCGACAAATCCCGTTGGTAGGTGCGACGCAGCGTGTTCTTGGGTCGACCTCTCCTGCGAGTTCCCTGGGGTTGCCACTCTAGGATCTGCCTAGGGATCCTGTCTTCCTTCATACGGATCACGTGCCCAAGGTATCGCCATCTACGTTGCCGGATGACGTCTGTGACCCTGGGCTGGCCTGAGATAGAGCGGACTATCTGGTTTGTGACGTGATCCCTCCAGTCGATGTTCAGGATCCTCCGAAGGCAGTTGTTTTCGAAGGCTAGGATCCGTCTTTCTTGTTGCTGATTCAACTTCCAGCACTCGCTGCTGTAGAGAAGTGCAGAAAGGACGTTGCTATTAAATAGCCTCAATTTCAGCTTCAGGGAATACTTTTTCGATCGCCATACTGGCTTAAGACGGTTAAAAGCTCCACTGGCTTGCCCAATCCTCTGCTGCACTTCTCGCTCACTTGATCCTGAATTCTCCACAGTATTGCCGAGGTACCTGAACTCCACGACCTGCTCGATGGTTGAATCTCCGCATTTCATGTCCAGAGGGGAATCGGTTGTTGCCATACTCTTTGTCTTCTCCGTGTTGATCTTGAGTCCAAGTCGGCTAGCATTTTCACGGATAGTGTTAAGAAGATCCTGGAGTTTGGCCTTGTTCCTCTCCATCAAGGCAATATCGTCAGCAAAATCCAGGTCGGCTAGCTTTTTGGCTTTTCCAATTTGGATGCCAAATCCTGTACAATCACGAAGTACGTAGTCAATAACGAGGACAAAGAGTAACGGAGAAAGGACACAACCCTGTTTTACGCCGGACATGATACGGAAATATCTGGTGTTCCCATCTTGGGTCCGAACACAGCATTCTGTGTTTTCGTACAATGCAACAATTAGGGACACTATTTTTTCGGGGATTCCATAGTATCGCAGGATTTTCCAAAGCGAGTCTCGGTCGATGGAGTCGAATGCTTTTTCGAAGTCCACGAAAATCAGGTACATTTTTTGTCTCCATTCATTGGACTCCTCGATCATCATTCGTAGCACATAGATGAGGTCAGTGCAAGAACGGGACGGCCGGAAGCCATGCTGTTCGTCACGCAAGTGTCTATCGAGGGCTGTCTGAATGCGCCGGAGAATAATCTGAGAGAAGAGTTTACCCGGAATCGAAATGAGACTAATGCCCCTCCAGTTGTCACATTTTGTCGCGTCACCTTTCTTAAAAAGTTTGATCAGTGTACTTTTTGTCCAATCATCAGGTACTTTCTCAGACTTCCAAATGCTAGCAAAGAGTGTCAGCCACACAGTCATACAGACGCTGAGTGATGCTTTTATCATCTCAGCTGATATCCTGTCTGTACCTGCAGCTCTCCCATTTTTCAGCTTGCAGGCTGCTTGTCTGACTTCTACTTCAGATGGTTCTTCGGTGCTGATTTGGAGGTTCAAAAAGGGGGTTTCGGGGATGTCAGGCGGATCCAGAGGGCGGGGTCTGTTCAGAACCTTTTCGAAATGCAAGGCCCATACTTCGGAGATTTCCGATGGGTCTGTGACAGTTTTGCCACTCGCATCCTTGACTGGTCCGTTTGCGTTTCGGCTTTTCCCCACGATTTCGTTAGTAATCTTGTACACGGCTCTGGAGTCACCTCGTTTTGCCGCTTCCTCCGCCATGGCAGCTTTTTCCTCCAGAAGGTTGCGCTTGTCCCCCCTTGCACTTCTTTTGACTAGTTTGTCCAGATCTCTGTACAGTTGATTCTTTAGGATTGTGTCGTTGTGTTCACCACCATTAAGAAGCTGCTGTTTTAGGCTGCGTCGGTCACCAATCAGGTTCCATGTCCTCTCTGATAGCCATTGGTCTTTGGGCCTCTTGGCATACCCAACCGTGGCAGCAGCCGTTTGGTTGTAAACCTCCTTGATGGTGATCCAGGTCGACTCCAGACTGGCGTCAGTGTCATCATCTAGGGCGAGGGCTTCGAACTTGTTAGAGAGTGTAAGGGCAAACACATTTCGTATTGCCGGAGTGGAAAGCTTTGCTATTTAAGCTATTTATCACTCCAGTGGTAATAAATGCAGCTAATAAAATAAAATAAAAAATACTCAAAATAGGCACCATTTATACCTTGGTGGTAGACATAATGTGGATGGTTGGTTTACTACCGAGTTAAACACATGAATCATTTCTTTAGATGTTGATTTTCGGTTTGGTTTTGCTTTTTCTTTGTTTGAGTGCTTTTTTTCCACCATGCCCCATCTGCTGAATTGGGAGGAAATTTATTTATTTGTTCATTCATGGGAAATATTAAAGACAGTATACACATAAAATATAACTAGAAAATTTTGGACAGAACCTTAAAGTATAAAAAAGGTGTTAAAGGACCCCTCTTGCTTATTCTGCTTTTTATAACATATCCAGCTCCCATACAGAATTATAAGATTCTAAAATCCCCACCTTTCTCCGTTGTTTCATTTTGTTCCTACGAAACTTTAGCGCTTTTTTGGCCTTGCCGAGTTTTGACCGTCACACAACGAAACGTTTGCCGGGATCTTAAACGTCTGCTGACAACTCTTTCACACATAAGGATCTGAGAAGCTTTTGTTTATTACTTATTTTATTTGCTTAGTTTTCACACTTTTGAACCACGGCGCGATCAGTTTTCAAATGTTTTGCGCCCAGCCGCCGCGTCGGAGAGCAGGAAGGCTGGACATAGTCGACAGGCGCTAACAAGAAAATCGCTAATTTCAGATGGAAAGTAATGGTATTTTCGAAAATGTATTTTTCTGATCCATTTCATAGGGAAAATATTACTTCTAGTAAGAGCTGTGCTTTAAGAGGAAAAAGCCGAATACAAATTGTTTGTTCGGTGTCAAGATTTTCGTGCCCGGATAGTCGCTTTCGAGCGTTCGTGTTCTGTGGGTCACTTATTATTACCAATTCATTATCGTCCCATTCACTCCTGATTGGTTCCGTGGCCGCTTCTCAGTTTATCTATTAAATTTGCAGTTGAATCATATTGATCCGCCCATTTGAAAGTTGAGTCATATTGGTCCTTCTGGGTCTTCGTGTAACAGCGATATAAGAAACGACCCGAAAGGATTCACCTGGGACTAACAATCCTTTGTTTTGTTACGCTTACATATCTTGGGTATAAAGACTGGTGTTGACAGACTCCTAATTTCTTTGACAGTTCCGGAGTAGATCTCATAGTTTCCTGTAATTAAAACGCTGACAAGATGTGGAGATTTTTTCTTTTCTGTTTTAGCTGGAGAACTAGTATTTTTCTTCATCACAGTTAAACAAGGATCAGAAAGCTTTTGCTCCAGACCTGGCCACTAATCGTCGTGATATTTCTCTTCGTTATAACAATAATGACAAATTTTGCTTTTTACCTTGCAAACTTTGATTGAAAATCGATTTGTTATGTAATATATTTTTGAATTACGGTATTCTTAAAACCATGAACTCGGACGCTGGATAAAATGCATTTCTGTCTTCCGGACTGGTAGTTCCCTTGCGGAAGTACCAAATGGCATGTGTACTTCCGTTTTTTTAGTCATCGTAGTCTCTTTGTTTTGACTAATCGCTTCCTTTTTCATTAAAAGAGTGCTGTAGTATCATGTATCCCGAGCCATAGCCAATAATAAGAATGGTTTGTTTGGTGAAAAAGTAAAAAGCTTTATATAGAGGTATTTTCAGTATAAAACCTTGTTTAATTGTTGATACTGCTCCACAAACATCATAATGAATAAGAATAATTCTTTGAACATGATCAGTGTTGCCAGAAGAATAGGACTCTGCAGGCGTAGTTGGATTACCCCATTAAAGCACATATTTTTGTATGTATTAATATGATAAGTGTACAAGCTAGCGGTCTACCCTGACGGATCATATCTGTACTCACATCTATTTGGAAAATGTATTGAAAATTGAGAATTTCGCCCTAATTATAATAATATTTGAAACCCGTCAAAAAGTCCGAAACGTAGACGGAACAAAACGCAAAGAAAAGAAACAGAAGAAAATGCTTTCTAGACGAAGGAAAAATAAGCATAATAAACTTAATTTCGAAGCCAGCTCAGCTGCATAGATCTAGCTATTTATTTTGGTAACCGTAATCGAAGGATTAGACACACACAAATATGGCCAACAGATTGTCACAACCTGAATATTGCAACAAAAAATATAATCACCTAATTCTTCTTGTAGAAAAGCGCTGGTCCTTTAAATGAGTTTGCTTGTATAGTGTACAGGTCCGTATCCATGAATTTATTTTGGGTTGGGGGTGCCCGCGGGTCGGATCAAAATGTATCAGATATTAAAGCCTATAAAAAATGATTATTTTTGTATGTTCTGGGGGGGGGGGGGGTCCGAACCCTCTCTGGATATGAACCCTCTCTGGATATGGGCTATTTTCCTTTTTGTCCATGGGAGGAGGTCCAGCAGACTTGTATGTAAGTGGTTCAAGTAGGCTAAGCTACTAGATAAATTTTTCCCCAGTAAAACTTGATAGTTCCGTGGATTTAGGCGACAAGGCTCCCCACTTTACTAGATAGCCTAGATCCTAAAATTACATAAAAAAGGGCAACAAAACCTTGTGGGACCCTATTGTTCCTGTCCCATGGCCTTATCGATTGCTCAGTTTACTTCAGGGAACTTGTCAATCGGACAAATATGTTTTCTTTTCGCTCTGTTTATTTTTTGATGCTTATCTGTTGATGGGTTGTTTGAGAAAGCGATTGTGTTAGGTCGGAACCGAGGTCTGTCGGGTTTCTCGGGCGATATTTCCTCGTTGTTTGGCCCTTGCATTTATTTGAACAGGAAACGAGTGTGGATGAAATGGCTTTTGGCTCTGACTCGTAGCGAAAATTCGCCAAATAAATGTGATTGATGGGATTTCAGAACGACCGCCTGGTTTAACTGTGGAAAAGAGAAGGAAAATGCCAGACACATTTGGGGATGTTCTAGGATTTTGAATTTTCCTTTATTTCTTCTAAATGTTATCTCCCATCTGGGAGAATTAATATTTCCCAAACCACGCGTACCTGATGGTCTTTGACAGTCTTTGAAACTGCCAAATCTATTTGTGTTTTCGCGTGCGAGTTGTACCGTGGCGAGAATAGTTAATCCCGACCCAAAGAGATAGATCGTTTGGATGCGGGAAATCAGTGGAAATGGAATAGCCAGTCTTGTTCACTGTCAGAAGTTTCAGGACAGGTAACACAAGGATGCGCAGACAACACTTGGGATGTTATCTGTTGTGATTTTGAAAATGTTATACAGTAAATGTTATGCATAACACGCAACGCATTGCCGGGAAAAGCCGAAAAACCGCTGAAAAAGTATTTGCTGACTTTTCCGATATCATGACGACAAACAAAAAAGTCAGTAGATACTTTTTTCGGCTCTTCCTGGCAATGCTTATTGTGCACAACATTTAAATGCATGACGTTTTTAAAATCACAACAGATAACATCCCAAGTGTTGTCTTTTGAAACTGCGCATCCCTGTGTTATCTGTTATGATACTTCTGACAGTGCGCATTCAAATGTGATTCACAGTCACCATGGGCTGAAGGAATACTTATCCAGCTGATTTTCAAAGGAGTCACGTATGTTACAATAATGGTATTGAAAACGCATCTGCTGTAACTTGTGATTTCAACAGTATTCACGGGGCTTGATTTCCTTCGGACTGAGCACCTCGCCATTAAGTTGGGGCGGGGCATATCAGAAATTTAAACCATTGTGCTAAAAAATTGAGGAGTTGTGTACGACTGGGGCGAAAGTGGTGCAAATTTTTGTGTTGATTTATGTTGGTACTTTAAATTCGTTGTACGTTCTCATGGTGGTGTATCGGGATATTCCGCAATGATGGAGCTTTTTAAAACTTGAACTTATTGAAATATGAATGTGGTCGTTTTCCATCTTCATAGGAAATATTAAAGTTTAACTGAAAAGCCAACTTATTTGTGTGAAATTTAATTGGATACCCTGAATTCTTTGGATTCTGCAAAAGGATTTTTTTATTTTCCACTATCTGCTCTAGTTATGAGGCTCAGAATATCTCCGGCCGTCCCCACAGCGAAAATTCTACTATGACGCGGGAAACTTTAATCTCAACACAAATGCGGCTTTTCAGTGGGCAGTGGTGAGATTGGTGACGATTGCTTAGAGCCTGAACAAAAAAAAATGATAAATCTTTTTCGTAAGGCATACAAGCGCATAGACGCACCACAAATCACACGGAAATTCCACTATTTGAAAATCCGTTATTCGTGAATAGCGGAACAACGAAGTAACTCATTTTCAGCGGGTCTTCAAGCCAATTTAAGTGAATAAGTGACGGGTAACTAGATTGTCCTATCCTAGCCCTTTTCGGTTAAACTTTAATGATGGAGTATGGAGGAAAGACGATAAACTTGTATAAACATGAGAAACATTTCTTAGATTATTGCTTGGTTGCTTTTATGGGAGAGATATCTGTTTTTATGGCACTTGCAGCTCCGCTCAAGTGCCATATACCGATCGCTTTTCGGTCGGTCGGTCGGTCGGTCGGGCGGTCCACTGTTTTCGAGTTAGGGTACTTCCAGATTTCCTAGGACGATGAAACTTGGCAGGCATATCAGGGACCCGATATAACTAACCTGGAAATAATCAGTTTCACGATCCGACCATCTGGGGGGGAGTGGTGGGCCGGGGAATTCTGAGAATTTAGTAGTTTTTGTAAAACCCCTACCCCTTTCTTCTCACTAGAAGGTCTGCGCGCGGCGTGACGTCACTCTTTGCATCTGATCACTCTGTTAAGAGCGGAAAGAGCTAGTGCATTCGAGGGTCAAAGGGGTTTGTATGTGATTCAGTGCGGGGGAATATGGAAAATTGAGTGTTGTGTAACTTTCGAACGGGTGATCGGATTGGGACGAAACTTGATACCTGAATGAATGACATATCTCTGATCTTCCATTTGAAGTCCGAACCGGATTCGACAGCTATGGGGAGTTGGGGGGGGAGACCGGAAATCTCGCGATACGGTTATAGTGGAGGGATTGGAGTAAAACTTGCTGGGAAGAACAAGAATCTGCTCCATATAAATCGTTTACACGTTTGGACTGGACCCGGACACTTGGGGGGGGGGGAGGGTGGAAGGGAGTTTCCCGGAATTCTGGTGATGACAGTTTTTGGGATTTTCACGACGAAACTTGGGAGGCGTATCAGGGACCCGATCAAACTATTTTGTAAATAAAAATTCACTCGATCGATAGTCGTGGGGGGATCGGAGGGAGGGGGAATCCGGAATATTTAGCCATGCGTAACTTTGGAACGGGTGATCGGATTCGAGTGAAATTTAATAACTGAACAGAGGGCCTGTGGTGATCTTTTTCTTGTCCGGACCGGACCCGACAACAATTGGGGGGGGGGGAATACGTAACCGGATTGGACTGGAGAGATCGGGGTGGAACTTTGTGGGAATAACAAACAAGTCCAAAACCGAACCGGATTGGCTCCGGCGACTGTGGGGGGAGTTTGAGGGGCGGGTCCGGAATTCCGGCGATCGCGAGTTAAGAGATGTGCTAGGACGATGAAATTTGGCTGGAATATTAGAAATTCGACAAGATTGGCTTAGAAATCGCCACTTTTCAAATCCGACCATTCCCTAAAGTACCAATCATGACCGCAAATTAAGAAAAATGCTTTTAAGCAAAATATGCATTTCCATGATCCCCATGAGTCCATGATCATTTTTGCCTCAAGGGTTTTGCTTACAAATGAAGTTCTAGCTCCCTTAAAGTGTGCATCTTTTCGCAAGGTCGAAAAGTACTTTTTATCAAACGATACATCTCAACCTATGATCATTTGTGCCACAAGGGTTTTGCAAAAAAAAAAAAATTCTAGCACCCTTAAAGTGCGCATTTTACCCGCATTAGCGGAAAAAAAATACTTTTGATCATACGTATATATCAATGATCCCTAAGAGCCTGATATCGTTTTTGTCTCAAGGGTCTTCCTTACAGATGAATTTCTAGTGCCTTTAAAGTGCGCATCATTACAACCAAGTTCTACGATAAAATACTTTTTCTCTAGCTTCCTTAAAGTGCGCATCTGAACCGCGCAGTCGAAAATTACTTTTAATCAAATAATACATCTCAACCCATGCAAGTGCCATATGAGCTTCCAGCTCTTGTTTTTTTTTTTTATGAATCCGGAAAAATTCGTCAAGTCTGAACGAGCAGCCCGGACTCCGTTCGCTACTTGGTTCATCTCGCCCGAAGTATCAAACCTAATTATACGCATTTACTCGTTATCGGTGCCGCAAAGTAGTGCAGTGAGCTTTAGGGGCTTTTATTCCTTAGTTTCATTCATTCGTTCCGTGTCAGCTCCTAGCTACATCGGTGAAATGCATTTTTGATGAGCTGTATTTGTTTTTCAGGTTACCATGGCTGACCGCCTCGCTGCCGAACGTGCTTGTAAAGACCCGAACCCGATTATAGATGGTAGAAAAGCTAACGTGAATCTTGCCTACCTTGGCGCCAAGCCAAGAGGGAACATTACTACCAGTAAGTAAAAGGCTTGTCATAAATTCATAAAGGTTGTTATCAGAAGCGATCTAGCATTTATAATGTCTTGAATAAATCCCTACTTCAAATTGGGACCCGTTACAGTCGTCGTATCAGATGGTGGCGCTGTTTAGAAGCTTCCTTTTGGGCAGCCGAAATTGTATCTAAACAAGAAAATCGCAAAAAAAACGTTTAGTTGGCCTGTATTAATAAAAAGTTGGAAATGACAGCTAAATGTTTGGCATTGTTTATTTCTTTCAGTAATTTGTTTTGACGCTTTAATGTCATTTGTGCCAGTCAGACGTTTTCACGAAGAAAAGGCGTGTCCAGTAATGTAGCTAGTGTATGAAGTCTGACCCACTGAATAATTTATTAGCGGCTAGAAATGACAGACTCATTGTCAAAAAGGGACGTTTTGGTGTACACCAGGAGGCATAGGACCCTGTACATCTTGCGGCGCCAGCAATACTCTATATGACTAACTCCAAAACACGCCAGTGATCCTCAGGAAGAAGGAGTAATCGTCTCCGTAACAACTCAAACTCAACAACTCGAATCCTGAGTCAAACAATCATAAGATCTTTGAGAGTAGCTGTGATACCCAAGGTGATACCGCGTCTGGCTCTTCCGCTAGGTACCCGGCGGTTCTGCATCGGCAAGGAGAGATAGTCATCAAGAGTATTCCCCCCACGGTTAGGGTCCTCAAAAAACGAGTCCTCAAAACTGACTCGAATCCTCAGTTGCGGTGACCTTTCTGGCTCGCAAGGCACACGGCGATTCTTCGTCGGCACAAAGAGTTAGTCATCAATAGTATAGAATTATGGAGAAAGAAAAGGTACAATAGTTAAAAATTGTTTCATAAGGGCTGACTATAAATTGTATCTATATGTATATTTATTGACGACTAAACGAATATTCGGCTTGACCGCTTCCCGTTTTAGAAATAAATTGAACTGATATGAATTGAATTTCTATGGTATCTCCCCGTTTTCCGCCATATGTATGTGTTTCTTGCACACGGAATCATTCACTCCTTTGAAACCCGAACTGCCTCTCTTCGCAACACCATCCAGGTTGACGGTATTTTCCCAACCAAAGTTTCGAACATTGGCCGAGTGAAAAAATTCTAGTTTAATACGATGGGAGAGAAAATGGTCAGGGAAAGGACGAATTACATTGCAGGGGAATTTTTCCAGAGTTGATCCCCGGAGTAATTTTCATCCTAGCCTCCTGGAAAGTCATTCGCCATAAAAAAAAAATGGTGATGGCGGGTGGTGACAATGTACCAACGAGTTATGATAACGGGACCGGAAAGTGTTTATAAATAAACCACACCCTGACTTGGCTTTCTGGAACATATGTTGTTTTGGCACCGACGCTGGAAAGATCGATGCGGGCGTGCTAGCAACGATGCCCCCTTCAGCATTTTGACGCGTGGTGTCGGAGTAAAATTTGAAGTTTTAATCCCCCCCGTCAGCAACAGGAGAGTAAACAGTCTTATTGTATACAAAACAAACTTGAGGAGTACTGATGATCACCGTAGACGTTATAAATTTGTCCGTCTCGCTGTTTGTCTATGACCTCGATAACTTTCGAGTGGATAGTCGGTGTGGGGACTCGTCAGCTGAAGGTTTCAGTCCAGTTCGTAGTATGGGTATTTGCTTGCGCGGATTTCAAATTTGTCTTATAAAAGTCGAGAAACGGAAAGAACACAATTAGTCATGAAATGCCGTTGGTTCTTGCCCCTAAAAAATAAATATTGCGTCAGGAATTCGGTAAAAATTGAAAGTCGACCAATGCAAGTAAAAATATTTTGTTTTTGTTTTTCGAGAAGCATTGACTTTTTTCTTGTTAGGGTTTAGCGTTGAATTCCTTTCGAACGTAAGGAATAGTCGAACTACTGCTTGAAGCTGCGGAAGTATTTTCTTGGATATTAATTGCCCTTCTTTCCCCTCAGTTTGTATTCCGCAAATCTTTACAAATTTCGACCCTACCAGTCCCTCAATGTAACTGAAGGCACTGATTATTTCGTCAGAGAAAATTCGTGGAGGGGTCGACTGATCAATTTGTATTTCCATTACTTTACCTTTTTTTGCTTCTTTATTTACCTTATTATTTGTTTGTACACCGTAAAGCAATGCTGGCGAGAAAACAATATGTTACCGCAAACTTTGCAATGTAATTATCTGATTTTCATTTTGCAGGTTTTCCCCTGGCTGGTCTGAGAGCTGGCTTCCCGGCCTTATTGCAAGGACAGTATGGGTGAGTTCTTTTTTTATGATCGAGTGCTGTCGCAAAAGTTGGCGAATACTAGGAACAACAGCGGGGATGGGCTAGTTCAGTTAAACCGTGTTCCTTTGTTACGGAAAATAATGGGGGGAGGGGGCTTGTCCACGAGGATTGGTATGTGGATTATTGTTACTGCATCGTTGCACAGGATATGCCCTTTCGACAGGTTGCTGCAGCTATTAAAATAGTAAATAGAAGACAAAAAAGAAAATAAGTAATTGAAGAGCTGATTGCACTAATGTGACAAGTCATTTTCTCTAGTTTCGAGATAATCGCGTTTAAAGTTGGGAAAGCTAATATAATAAAAGCTAGTTCTCAGTATAAGGGCACAAGTTTTATGGGCAAACATTTTGATAGCAGGGAGAAAGAGCGCAAAAATTTGTCCTAGATGGTACCTTGAGTTTGTCCTAGAAGGTGCTCTCTTTACTAATGAAAAAAAGGGCTAGTTGTCAACTTTGTGCACTCAGCTCTTCAGTTAAATGACTAGTGAATGGCCTAGTAATTTCCAATCCTTCCGCCTCAGAAGTGCTACGGTACAGTTTTATAAGAAAGTTTAGCCCTACCTCGGTTTGCGACCTCCCTCCCGCCTCGCTCTGGAGTCCTATTTTGTCTATCCGCTGTAAAATTCTGGCCAAGTTTCTTCTTGTCTAGCTTGAAACTTGACAGTAAAAGCTAATCAGTTTCAGCTTTTTGTTCGAATGATTCGCGTTCTCCCGGATTCAGGAAGCTTGTTTCGCAAGGCTGATAGTGAGAGTTGTGGTCTATACATGCGTGGTTCTTCATAGCTTGTTATCACCTTACTGACAAGTTCTTTTTATCGTGTAGGATTTATCGTCTCGGTCTGCTATCAGGCATTTACGGCAGCCTTTTATTTAGGATTCAGACGGAAAAAAGTAAATTAAGAGTTTGATATCAGCTGAGAGCAAAGTGTTTCAACGAAATAGTGAAATTAAAGTATTCGGTGTAATTTTCTATTTTATTTTCGAATGTTGTTCTTGTTCTGTTGAAATACGTCGGACGGTCTTTAATGTAATTCCAAACTGTTGTAGTTCTTAGGACGCCGTAACTTGGTTAGAAACGTGTTCCAGATCAGCTGAGGAAAAAAGAACAAAAAACGGAGTGTGTGATTTTAATTTGTTTTTAATCCAGTAATTCTTTTCTCAGTACATTTTCTGGTTTGAAACAGTCTTCCGCCATATCGTCTGAAGTAACTTACCTCTACTGTACATTTTATTCAGTACGGTTTCTTTCATGCCTTGGATCTCGGAGTTCCGAGCTCATCCGAGCGTGCTGTTCTTTGTCTTGCATTTACAAGTTGCTTCTTAAGAAGTTCCAGGCATTGGGAACTATTCATCGCGCCTTTCGCACGAGCTTCCCTTCATTAAACCCCTTCTTGGCAGTCTTCATCATTCCGAGTCTTGTCTCTAGCCCGAGCTCTAGCCTAGCCTACGTCAGAGCTGGAACGCTGTGGGTGGAAGCTGTTACGGAAATTGGATGATTGCCGAAGGCAGAAACCAGCTTGATGTATGACGTCGACATGCACTTTATTCCGCTGACGCCTCGCATTTCTCGTCTCTCGTCCATTTAGCTTTCATGAGAAGCTTTATTGTTTTTTCGAATTTGGATTTTGGGAGTGTTTCCGTTTTTGGTGGTTGTTGGTCCAGTCTGGGTTGGGAATTGTCGACCAGAAATTGGGGGAGTACATATTGGTGGTAATGTAGGGAGGCAGTTGTCCTTCATGAAGGACCAAGTTTTGAATGTTGTCGATTGTATTCCGGTAGCTTCTGCTGGCCACCGCTAGGCTTGCTGCCAACCTCTGTGGTTTCCGTGTTTCTCTCGTTGTCGCTAAAAGGGTTAAAGGGGGTAGCCGCAGAATTTTTGTCGCGGATAGATAACAAAAAGGGATTTTTATTCTCGTGCAGACACCGCAAAACCGCCTATTCTTTAACCAGGAATTATCTACATTCATCTGGAACGAGTTGGCTGTTATCTGCCCACAGTCCATCTGTCCCACAAGTGGTCTCATAGAAGCCAGCGAATTATTCTTCGCCGGCTATTGAAGCAAGTGTTCCGCCACATGTACTCTATACAATGGATGGCGTTACCAGAAGAGAGGTTGCCAGCTGGTTTTCCACTTCAGGTTTCCTGTCATCGGTTTGCCGTGGTTTGTCGTCTCTTGCAGTTAGCCGCCGCGCCCTTCATCTGCAGAAAACCCATGTGAAGGAGGAGAATTAAAGATACATTTATTGCATCTTTTCTCTCAGTTTTATTCTTCTAGGAATGACTAATTAAAATTAAAAACACAAGTGTCTTCGTTTGTACCTTATTTTACGGACAAAATTAAAAAAAAACTGGTGGATTCCAAGTGACCTTTTTTATGATTGTTGGCTATATATTAAAGTTCTTTTAGCCCGTTAACCGTAATGGTCGAGATATTTGCCAATTCATTCAGTTGGATTAGTAAAACTATCTGTCTCTCTATCAAGGGATATCCTAAGAAATCGACAGATTTCAGGTGCCGTCCATAGTTGTTTACACAATTGCACTAGTACTCCTTTGCACTTTAACTCCTTCCTATTAAAGGAGTTAAATCGGAGCCGTCTTGCATTTGTAATGTCTAGCTCACCATATTCAAGTCGGTAGTTCCAACCAAGTCTCGGTACGACCATGGGATGATCGAGTGGCGCGCAGTACACGGCTTGAAACTGTCAAGACGAATAATAAGAAAGAAAGGCAAATATTTAGCTAACAGGTGAATGAAAGCTACAGATTAAACCAGTTAAATATTTGGCAGTGTCTATATATATTTTAACTATTTTTTTAAATATCATTTCTTTCCTATAATGGTCAAAGTTACTTTCAAGAATAAAAAGTGTGTCCACTATATTCAGTGGAATATAAACGTTACGCTACTTGCTTCGTTCTGCAACAAAAAACCTTCATTTCTCCTTATGGATGGGTCTTGATTGTTGGTCCTTTGTAAACATCCTTTACTCAATCCTGCCTTGTCAAAGTTATTTTCAAGAAGAAAAGGTGTGTCCGCTAAGTTCAGATGAGTACAAACGTTACTTGGAAAAAAATATCTTTCTACCAACAGATGGGTTATGATTGTTGGTCCTTTGTAAACATCCTTTACTTGAAATTTGATGAATTTTAATACCCTGTTTACACCACAAACTTTCACGGGGACAGAACTTGTTCAGTATGTGGCGTTGTGATATAGTCGACTTGGCAATCAGGATCTGGTTTGCACGAGTAAGATGCCATAGGGGCTGCCCCTTTTAGGCCTGCTAATGAATAGCACCTGTTTCTGCAATTGCCGGGCCTTGTTAGGAAAATCGGTAGGCCCGCTTTCATTCGCAGCTGGAAAGGATACTCAGCCTGCTGTCAGCCCTGCGGGTGAATATTAGTCCCACTAAAAATTAATAAAGATAAGGATGATGAACACCACATAATCCTGTCAGCATAAGTAACCCTTCAGCCCAAGTTTTCTGGGAATCATATTGACTGCGCTAAACGGATACGTCAGATGAGTTTTATTCTAGCGATACTTCGGTGCTTCTTGGTAAGGATCCTCTTCATGTTCATGCTAGAAAAACGAACCTTTGATATCATGTTCGTTTTGAACCTGTCGTTTGTGGCACGAACTCGTGAACCTGTCGTTTTTTGTACTACACAAAAGGAGGAAGATTTTGAAATGTGGCGGGAGTCACCTGGAATTCACGCCCCCCCCCCCCTCCTAATGGCACCCCTGAATTCGAACACATTTTTTTTTACACAATGACTTGCAAATTCTCTCCAGCAGAAGTAACCCTCTACTATACTGTAAGGTCCTCAAGGACCGGGTCTGCTGTTGGCACCCCTGAATTCGAACACATTTTTTTTACACAATGACTTGCAAATTCTCTCCAGCAGAAGTAACCCTCTACTATACTGTAAGGTCCTCAAGGACCGGGTCTGCTGTTAATGTGACTTCGCCTCAACTTGGCTTGTGTCTGTAAACCTTCCTATGTGGTTGACTCGGATTTGGTAGGTGATGACACATGAAATCCATACTTGAGTTACCTCATGGGAAACGATCTCGTTGATGTGCCAGTTCCTATTCCTCCATTGTTTTAAAACTCGTCACAGAGGCATTTAGGCGTGGAGTTGTCCATGGTTTGCCGACCGGGTGAGATAGTGTCGTTTTTCAGCCCGTATCCGCTTCTCTCACTGACTGGCATTGGACAGGAAATACTTGTTTAGACACACACGCAGGGCGGAATTCTGACAAAAGCCATTATCTTGTGCATAAGCACACACTCTTTCCATCGGAGGGAGGAAGTGAGGCCTTTTCTCTACGGCAGGCTTAATTGATTACTAATTTACGTTGACCCTCTGGAAAGTAAGCTAGGACTCTATTCCGTCCAGATAGGGGCAAGGAAAGGTATGAATGAAAAATAATGAACGTTTGATAATGCGTTCAACCTGATAAACAGCTGGTAATGCCTCAGTGTTTCATTGGGGCCTTTTCAAAGTCAGGTAAAAAGTTCAGCTCTCAAAGCGGATTAGGCTCTGTTTGCCCACCCCCTCCTCTGCCTCATTGTCAACATCCATCACACTGATGTACAAGAGATCCATAAGTTGATGAACAAAAAAGAGAGGCTTTCACTTTCTGAATTGAAGGGTAGTGCAAAACCCGTGAAGGAAGTTCGCATATTTTTTCTGCTGGAAGGATATAAAACACCAATCCTAGCATTTTGCGTGTGTGTAAACCTTGATGATGGTGACGATCACTGTGGACTGGTAGCAACAACTGAACCGCATAGTGGCTCTGAACTAGAATATGGATATTTTGTCCTAATTTGCCAGAAAAAAGCTCGAGAAATGGCATGCGTTGGGGGGGGGGGGGGGGTAATTTGCTAATCGATTGCTTAGGCTGTAGCCTACTGCCCCACCCTTGGCTGTGACGTAAAACGTTAGGGTCGAGGTTTGGGTAGCTTTGTTCATCATCTGATAAAAGTGTTCATAAATCAGATGCTAAAACTACATTATCTTTTTAACAAGTCTACTCCAAGGAGAGGGGTATTTGAACGGTAAAGATATTCCCAAAACTGGAAATAGGGCATCGTATAAAAGAGGACTGGTGTGGGCTTGTGTCTGCCTCTACTTTTTTTCCTACACGCGGCACTCTGTTCGTGTTAGATTTTTCTTTCTACTCCGTTGGGGTAGTATCTTCCCTTCTCTACATTTCTTCTGCGTCGACCTTACGGTGAGTAGTTTGTTTGGAGAGTGATGTGGTGGATGAATGGCTCTGACTCTGTAGGTGTTGGACTTCAATCCGTCGAAATTTGGATCCTTCCAGCTCCTTTGTTTTTCTGCATTAAAAGCTCCTTCAACGTTTAAAAAAGTGTAGGCGTGAAGCCTGGCATTTTGTAGGTTTGGCATTTGCTAGCCTGTATAATCCAACTATTCATTCGATAGTCTTGTTAATGAATGAACTAGTTTTCCATGATGTCATTTACATTTATTTTATGATGATCCAAGATGGTGAAAGGAGCATCAGATTGTCTTTAGGCATAAAGCGAAAGCAGCAGGTTTAAGGATTAGCATAAAATTGTATTATGAGTCAAAACAAACATCTTTGGTCGTTCCTTCCCACTACTTTTCTTTTCGTCGAACCAGAAGCCACGCGGACTCGCTAGATCGAACTAACTCGTGTCAATCTTGTTCTAGCTAACCTACGACTGGCGTCGCTATTTAGGGACCCGTCAGTGAAGGGATAGTGATAAAACGGGTATGAGGCATGGTGTTCCCAGAAGTGTGGTCACGGTTTTAAGTCGGTTTGCTGATGGTGGGGCTCCTTACAAACTCAGCTTTCATGGTCTTGCCCTTTGCTCCTAAAATTCCGTTAGCGGCTCGAAGTATTCATTCAACCCGACTTCGAATCACAATTGATGGTGCTAAATGGATTAGTCAGCTGGAATTTTGTTTCAGCGATACTTTCGGCTCTTCTTGGCAAGATCCTCTTCAGGCCATAGCTAAAATCTGGATTTGCAGTCATGACTAATCCGTTTGGACTCACCAATCGAAGTGATTCGGTTACCGTCGTTAAAAAAATGCGTTTCTGCCAACTGAAAATCAACGGACACGGACCTTTTTGAAGTGAAATCGTTTTATTTTGATCTTTTATTAGATACTACTGTGTTAAAATCTTTACAGTGAGACTTCTGATGACAACATATTTAACTTAGTACAGTAAAATTTTAGCTCATCCTTTGGTCACAAATTTGCTTGGGCACCTTTTCTCTCCGACACATTAACCAGATCGAAAATTCTCGAATTTTTAAATTTTAGATTTTGCGACAGTGGCTTTGTCTTGAACCATGGGGAACCTAGCCTTTTTCGTAAGAGCCATGTCCCAGAATCTTTTAATGTTGAATTTCGAGACCGCCCGATCTAAGTAGTGTGCCTTTAGAAAAAGGCAAACAAATAAGCCTATTCTTTGGCAAATTACTTTTCCCTAATATCTGTGGAACATTTGTGTTAAAGTTTCATTTATCGAGCAATACCGCGGGATTTTCCATTAAAAAAATTTCGTCACAGCTGCTGCCATCTAGTTTGTTCGGAGCCTAACACCACTCACACAAGTGTTCTGCAGTGAATTTCGTGTGCTCTATTTTCCTACCTTGGGTTTTTTCTTCTTTCTAATTCATGTTTGCTGTGCCATAGATAGTCGTGTGGGAATAGATAATCATACAGAAATACAAAATCGGAGCCGCTGTAAACTGCGGAAGCAAGAAGTGCTGTGACTCAGGCGTTAATTTTTATGTGCTTGCTGGAGTTGTTTTGTGACTGATGGGAGTTCGGGCACTGTTTATTTTGGCTTGGTAGACCATGAGTGACAGCGTTCACGAATCTTTTTGCCATTCTAATTGTTTTGGTCCCTGTGTTTTAGTTGGCTGGAGAGCTGGCAAGAACGCCACATTCGCGCGCGAGAGAGTTCCCTTCTTATTAGCCTGTGAGTGAAATACCAGAACTCGTTTCAAAACAGTATTTCTTTATGAATAACGGCGCTGGCTCAAGCGCCTCTCGTGAAATCATTAGCCCCTCCCCCTCATATCCGTATATTTAGCATTGCGCGGGGTCTTCGAAGGAACACTCAGTCCTAGTCCCTGAGCTTAAATAACCCACAGAACTGTACACTTTCAGAAGTTCCGTAACATCCTAAACGAGAATGCGCTTTTTCAGCAGATAACTGTCGCCACACTATCTGTTAATGTAAAAAAAAAAATGTATTATAAGTGTTATGCTTTGTAGAACATAACACTGAACATTGTTTGAATGCTACTTTTAACGAAAAACTTAAGCTTAAAAGGTTATAACGAAAATGTAACACTTATAGATATCGTCCAAAGTGTTGTTGTAGCAATTGCGCATCCTTGTGTTAAATGTTACAAAGAATTCTGACAGTGTAGCTAGCTACCGAGTTTACTCTGCGTGACGGGGTATAACCCCACTTCTTTGCTGAGATGACATCCTGAGGTCACGAGATTGTGCCCCCTCCTCACATCGGTTCAACGCAACGTGCTCCCTGCGTTCAGGATGATAAAATGACTTCAGGGCTCCGCGAATGTGTAACCTTTCCTAATTGTATAAAGGCTAAATTATATACGTTTCTAGGGTTGCTCCACAGTACGTTTACCAGTCGCCGTTCATGACGCCCCAGAACATGCTACAGCTTCAAGGGGCCGGAAATCAGACGGCGGTTAGCCAAGCGACCATGGCCGCACTTGCGTCACAGTTCTACGACCCTTCCGCACTTGCTGCAGCCTATGCTGCTCAGTTTGCCAATATTGATCCGCTTGCCTATTCGAATGCCGCAGGTAAGGTTTTTGTTTACATGGTGTGAAATATAGACTGACACTCAGGCCAGGAAGGGGCAGCTCAGTAGGCTACCCCATTATTAATGATAGCATCACCCCATCCAGCATCCCATGACTCACCGCCGTAACGTTCCGGTCCTCAGTAACTATGCTTAAAATCCACGATGCACCAGCGCTAGCTGCTCTGATCGCACCAAAGGGGGAGGCTGACATCACTCTCTACGCTGAGCGACGCCCGGCAGGAGACATAAGTAAGTCAAGCTTCGGTCGTACCTCATTTGTCCTCAGTTAGCATAGACTGCAGACCTGTACCCTAGACAGTCGCGGTCTCTCCATCCTTGTCGAAGAAGTTTCGATTCGTCTCCTCAGTTACTCCGCACGTTATGCAAGTAGAAGACTCTAAACCATCTCTTCGTTTTTTCCCGTAACGGCCTGTCAAGATTACTTATACCAAGCGTTTGGTCAAGGGCAGGAAACTAGGAATCTACCCACTATTTTCTCAAAAAGTTGGTGCAGCGATTTAGTGAATGTCAGGTGTTTTTCAGTTTCACCTTTGTCAGGTCTCCCCGGAGTTGTCACAGTCTTGCAATTACTGCACTTTTTGTGACAACACGGAAGTATCAACGCCTCGTCTGTCTTTTTCTTTCTCTCCATCTGTTTCGGGCCAAACATACGTCTTTCATGCTGTTGCAACCGTTGCTTGTTTTTCCCTGATTATTACCTCTTTAAAATGCTCGGTGCTCTTGGAAACAATTTCTAAGGTTGGCGCGGAGATTGGGATTGGCGGTGGATTTAAAGAAACGATTTTTCTTTGCCAAACAAGCTGACATAAAGACGACCAGAGCAACCGTAAAATTAATTACTAGACCTTCATTTCTATTTTCGTTTGTTTTCCTTTGTCTTGGGACGTTCGCGTTTAGAATGGTGAATCGGCTGTTTGCGATTGGTGAGACAGGGCAAGAGCTCTGTCTAGCGCCTTTAGATTAAAATCCATTTTGGCGTTGGCCCCTAGCGCTGACCTTACCTTTGACCTTATTTCTTTGTCTCCACCAGCGGCGATTAGGCATCTTGGAAGAGTCGCCGGTCATCTTTAACGCAGGCTGTGACCAACATCTTCCATTTGCGGTTGGACAGGCCAGTTGATGTTGATGGGTTATGGCAGCTTCGGCGGGGATGTTTTTTTCGGTGCGCTCCTGATTTAAATCCAGCCCCTAAATGATAACGTTTGAGAATATTGTTCTGAAGTGTCGCATAGCTAATCTTGATGACCCCAATGATTAGGGATTGTTGAATTATCTGGCTTTATGGGTCCCGTGAAAGTAGAAGTTCATGTGATAGGTAGGGCATACAGATAAATACGAAGATGGTCGACGTTCGTTGTCGACTTTTCACTTCCGAGCCGAGGCCTGTGAGATAATGTAATGCGTGCCGATTTTCCGTCGGTGCTGTTTATCCGCTAGAGTGCTCTGTGAACGACAAACATTATTCACTCGTTTCTCCAGAACTGCTTGTTTTCCCTACCTGAATGCGTCACATAGTCCGGATCTCCGTCGTGCATACCGGAGGCGGAATGTCGTCGTCGTATTTCTCTCCCTGAAATGCAGGAGTCAACGACAAAAATGTGGTGTTGTCCGGGGCTGTTTTTCGTGGCCAAATGCGCATTCTTTTCTTTAAGCGAGGAGCTGCTTCTGTTGTGTGTGATGAAGGGACGCTTTTAGAAAAGTGGAACGCGATCTCGGTCCTGACGAGGTGCGTGGCTAGGCAAGCTACCAGCATTGAGAAATCGAAAGCTCGAGTGAGCCAAAATAAATCGATATGGCTCACTTAGAGGTGACCACTGAGTCACATCGTGTGGTCGCACTGCTGGAACGAGGCGGAAAATAGAAGCATAATGGAAAAAGATCATTTCCTTGTTGTTGAAACGTTCGTCTCCGGGCAGATAATCTTGAGGTTGCGTTTCTAATGAAAACCTGCCTCTTATCTTCAACGGAGTTAGCACTTGGGCTGATGCAGGCGCCTGTAACCGAGTAGAAGTCATAGCATAGTTACATTCTAGACTCGAGCCGAAAGAGGGGTACGTGTCATCAGTGGGCTTGACCCGCTCAAGCGGGGCGTTTTAGTTGCTCGTGGTCCGTTCTTGATTACCAGTCGAGTCCCGTTCCGTTTTTCCCCAGCTTGTCAGTCCTGTTTTGAGTCGTGATATTTTGACAAGGTAGGAATGAACGCTATTACTCCAATGATGTCCAAATATTCCTAGTTGTATGCAACAGGAGTAGGAAAAACCTCTCATAACTTCGCAAATAAAACTCGCTAAAGCAAATAGAACTGTCAAATAAAAGAATGCCAGTCAAACTGGACAGATAGTGTCAGTCTTCAGTAAATAGTAGGTGGCTAGGTCTTCTCGGCCTATTCGGGAAAAAGGCGCCATTTCAGTAAACCTTGGGGGGGGGGGCAAAGGTTAATTTTAGGTCCCTGTCTCAGGTTTCTTACTCAGACTAAAAATCTGTTTACTGTTTTGGGGGTAAATAAAAGTAGTTGTGCAACTCCCCCTCTGCACCTCCCCCTCTGCACCTCCCCCCTAAAAAAAAGTGGCGTCCTAGTGTCGGTCCAGTGTACGAGAATATTGTACGCTCGTACAACCGCGGAATGTGGTACATAACCGTTAGTGTTGGGCAATATTCGATACAGTAATCGAAATATCGATATTATTGACAAATATCGATATTTCGATATTGACTTTTCAGATATTGATATTTTCGATATTTGGATTTCGATGTGCAATCGTTCTATATTCGGGATTTTGAGAATAAAAGAACGATAGGTATTTTAAACTTGAGTTCGATTAGGGAGGAGAAACACGACTGGGAAGGAAAAACATGCATATGCGTACTCTTTCTTGATGGGAATGTTTGATTTTGTTCCTGTAATTCAATTTCATTTTTGTTAAGTTTTTTTTTCATGAAAAAAAGTGTGCAGTATAAACAGTTTCAAGTACGCCAAATATCGGTTTACGATAATCGAAATATCGATTATCGAATTTAAAAATATCGATATTTCGATATTCCTCAATATCGCCCAACACTAATAACCGTACGCCGCTTTGCAGGAGCATGGGGAGGTAGCTCGGGTCAGTGAATACTAGCAGACATAATCAATAATAAAGGAGCCGGCGAGAAAGAGGGACGAAATGTTGTAAACGTTTGGAATTGGTTTTGGTAATTTGTGAGTAATATCGGCTGGTATTAGAATTTTGCAAGAAAAAAAGGTACGGTTGTTTCCGCAAGAATCATTTATATCGACTGATAATGGTTTCTCCCCTTTCCGCCATGTCAGTTAAATCTTTTAATAGCCGTATGTTCAATATTAGTACCACATATGAGTCTTGTTGCGTTCTTGAAGAAACTTGGTCTCCTCCAGTTGCGTACAGTATCCTAAGCCAGTTTGTTGGATCTGCTACCAGTTCGGCGAAATTGATATCTCAGAACAGGTTGCGCATGTTTGTTGTTAACTAACTTTCTGGAATCGTAACAGATAAGGTCAGCCCTTATCAGGCGAGTAATATTGATTTATGATATTATCTGCGGTGTTGACATGCTGTCTTCTGCGCACATCGGCTGAGATCAATTTGGGTTTATTTTTGTATGTCTACGGCTTCCATTCTAAGGGCAGGTTCCCGTGGATTCCGCAGTGGCGACAAAGGGTAGAAAGCTCCGACACATCCCCTCATGAGACCTTACAGAATCGACCGATCAGAATTTCTTCGACTTGGTGTTTATTATGCTATTAGCAGCTTGGCTAACCGGCCTTAACGAAAGAAAACATTACCGATTGTTGTTTGCGAGGTCCCAGTTTTGATTGATGCTGCCTGGGCCCCAACTCTGCTCTTTAATTGGTCGCAGAGATTGATTGGATGGTCTATTAGCCGGTTGTCAAACCTTTGTTTGACAACATAGGGCTAAACCTAGTTGGCGTTTTAATTATCGAATGTGAACACTTTCGTATCGGGAAGTTGACCTACAGTCGCGCCACCGCTCCTGTCTTAGCTTGATTTTTCTAGCAGAGTCGAGTGTGTAATGACAGATAGAGTGGTCCCTAACGAGCTTAATTGGAATACCTTTGACGTATGGGATTGACTCGTTCACCTAGACGACCAATCACGGTTATGAGAGGAACGCAGGCTCGTGTGGGGTCCTTCAGGTCTGTCAGCTATAAGCCACTGCGTCAGCCACTATATAAGTGGCCAAGCAAGTATGCTTATGACTCAAGAGAGACGATCATTGTCGAGCGTCGTGGACTGTAGAGGAACTTCAACCCTCATCACTTCCATGTGTAAAGGGCAAAAGGCTGATAGTTTTTGACTTCGTGGTGAAACCGCAAAAAATCGGGGGGCGGGACCCGATCGTCTGTTAGCGTCATTATACTCGAGATTAGACTCTTCATCCTTCCAGTATTTTTTTCTGCAACTAGTCTCAGTTTTATGAATGGGTCATAGTACATAGTAATTACTCGCTAAATTTAGCCGTCCCGCTTGTTCTTTTGGATAGGTGTGTCACAATCTTAACGAATAAGATGAATAACTGGATGGAGTCATTGTGGGTAGCCTACGTGCGCAGCGAATGGCAATATGCAATAGTTAAGTAGGCGAAAAACGCAATAGTATTTTATACTCCAGACAGTTACAAATCACTACTGGTGATGGGCAAAAGATGGACACCGAAGATTTACGCGCTCTAGCAGTCCTGCTTTTGGGTCCAGGATCTAAAGTTTGTATTTTTGTTTCTAGGTGCCGCCGCCAGCCTTATGGCTCCGTCTTTCACCTACGCCTCGGCGATGCCGACTGCAACCCACCCAGGCATGACCGCAGCTCCGCTGCACTTTTCCGCCTATGGGCAAGCGGCCCTCCAAGAAGCACGTATGCAGTGAAGCCGCATTGTGGCCTCCCCCACCAGTTGTGAAAATGTACCAAAGCTGTCCTGTAATACGGAAATGACCTTCTAGTGCTTCGCTGGCTCTCGGATTAGAAGCCTTTTGAGTGACTGACATTCTGGCGTAGAGCTTCCTTCCCCGCGGTATTTTGGAAGCTCCTGCGTTTCGCCTGTCTCGGGTTACGTATTGAAGGAATTGCTACGCCCACCGGCCTGACAGCAGGCAGTAAACAGACATTTAGAGAGCGATTCTGGCTAAAGAGACATTCTTTGTGGCCTTTCCCGCTGCCTACTCATTTGAGTTCCGGGCGTAATGAAATGTCACCGGGAATTGTTGAGGCCTGAGTTTTGTGCTAAAGCTATCCGGACTTATGGCCAGTGATTGTGTGGCATATTCAGAGTTTGCTTATGCTTGGGTCCCACCGAATCCGAAGTTCAAAGCCGGAGCCGAAAATGTGCAGTCTTCAGTAGGAAAATCGGTTGGTAGTCTACACTAGCAGCATTGACCTTATCCAAATATCCGCATCCGAAGTTTGTGTCGGACTCGGCGGGAACTAAGCTGTAGGGAAAGGAGAAAGGGATTTCAGTCGCTTCTTTGAGTGTGTCACTGCTTGTTGATCATCCAAAGGTAATTTGTCTGTGTAAGAAGATGGGACAGAGATTAGTGTAAAAATGGCCGGCCAACAACTGAGTAAAATGACTGTCGTCTAAATAAGAAGCTCAGAAAAAGACTGGACAAAGAATTTCGGGGTTGGTGAAGGAGTTTGACCAGCGTGTTTGGCCAACTGTAATACCGGATTTTGAAAGCTTTCTGGGAGGTGTCAGCGTTGTTTGAGGAAAAATTAGTTATCCTATTTAACTGCATCTGCCGTAAGTCATTTATTTTACAAAGACTATGCATAGTATAGACTTCTTCCTCTCAGGATGGGATTGAAAATAAGTTAACTTCGGTAATCTTGGAATCGCATCCGTTTTAAACATATTATCTCCGTTTTAAGTTTTACAAAAAAAAACGTTGGCACTGATAAATCCTCTTCCAGCGGAGTTCATTTACGGCCAGATGTGTCCTTGTTATTTTGCTCTAATAAGCAGATTCTGGCGATAAATTGGTTGCCTTCGCTGGAAAAAAAAACCTGCAAGATAAAGCTCGAACGTGCGTATGCTAAAGCTTGAAGCAGATGCGGTTACTTGGTTTGCGTAAAGAAACGCGAAAGTTTGCGACATGATCCACTCTCGTGCGTCATTCTCTCTTATAAAAGATTATAAAATCGTCATAATGAACTCCCACACGATGTGAGTAGATTATTCACACGTTATGAAGTTCCATGTCATTTAACACAAGGATAAGCACTCGTCAAGAAATAGAAGTTTGAATAATATCTGTTAATGTTGCACAGTGTTATGAGGCTTTTAGTGTTATGTTTCCGTAAAACAACACTAAACATGGCGTGCTGTGTTACCGTTAACGAAAGAATAATACGCAAAAGGCCATAACGTAGCCATTCTGGAACATTTGCAAATAACAGCCAAAGTCTTGTCTTCTAAAACCGCATATCCTTGAGTTAAATGCTTTCAAGCTTCTGACAGTTCCTAAAGACAGTTTATCTGTAAGCGGCGCCGTAACAAGATGATTTGAGATAAGATAGATATAAAAGAGAATACCGTGTCCATTCGAGTAGCGGGAATAGCTAATATTATCAAACACACTTCCACAGTGGATATCACTTCAGTTGTTAAAAGCAGTAACCGCGTGCGTTTGTTCTGTCATTATTGGATGGATGATGAAAATGACGTGACACGCGGTTGAAGATGACGCTGGGCTATAGGGAATTGGGTTTTTCGTTCTTTGAATAGCAACATACGCCTTCAGACCTCTTTGTAATGGTTTTGATGAACAGTAGAGCGCGAATCTGTACATTAATTTGGTTACAGTAATCTGGAACCCTCAACCCATTCGGGTGTTTCAGTAGGTCATATTCTCTTATGTAAATCCCATTCAGCCCTTTACCGACTTGGGTATAGGCTATTAATGTGGTATATTGTTATCATTTTAGTTTTTGTGGACCATTATGGATGTATTGACTGAAATGACAAAACCAGTGGTAGTAAAGAAAGAAAATAACTAAAGAACTCACATTTCCTTATAGAACTTAAATTTGAACTTGGATTTTCTTTTGTGGACTGTTGGTCGAGAAAAGGGCATCAGGCCAACGTCCATCTTTAAAGAAAGTAGTACTTGGCCTTTATAAGACCCGTTCATAGAGTGATTTGTGCCTTTTGAAAAGGAGGGGCCTGAGCGAATCACAGCTCTTAATATCTTACCTTACAAGATTTGTCTTTAATATTGTGAGAAAGTCAGTTATTTACTTTTATATCATTTTCTATGGTCATTTTCTCCCTTATGTAACATTTTTGTTGGGCTTGCATTTCAGATCGCCGAGTCTGGAATGTTAGAAATATAATTGGTAGAGAACCGAGTGTCAGTAAGATCGTCGAGCGGATCTGGATGAGAAAGATAAAATAGAATGTATGTGAGCCGAGTAAAAGCTATCCAGACACGATCGTAGCCATTAGTTTTTTGTTTCTCAATCCCCCTGTTGTTAGAGCTAGTCGACAATTTAGTAAACAAAAAAATGTTAGCCGTGTATAACTTGTTCAGTTGTTATAGCGATATTGGAAGGGTAAAATTATATCGTGTCAAGCGCCGTTCACACCCGTTTCTCATTTAGTAATGTTCCTGCTCCGAGATGCGTTTTGCCCAGGAAGAAAAAAGTTTGACGCCAGTTGCCTTGCCGCGGGTCTGAACAGCGCTTTTATGCGGTAATATTTTGATACAATGTTGCATTATGTAATTTAAGATAGATCCCGATTGAGGAAGCGCTACTGAAGAAATTTCTGCGGCAGAGAAGAGGGAGGTGATAAGACACTAAAAAGAGCCATACCTGTCCAGAATATTTGGAGATAAATATCGGGGAAAGCGCTTTCTCAAGAGAGGGATTAGGCCATGTTTTTCTAGTTGCGACCTATGTCTAATATGATATAATATTCACCAAGTTGACCATATCGTAGCGATATCGCGAGTGTTGCAGGCTAAATCTGAATAGTTTATATTCGGGCAAAGATCTGTTGTCTCTAAACATATGATGATATCGTGTTTTATATTTTCGATATTTACATATATTTAGCCTAGTCAGTATACAATCGTGGCATTAGGAAGCTCCTAGTTGTTCCCAGTCCTTATTACAGACTATCATCGTTTCTCTTCATCTGTCAATGCTGCCCGTCTTGGTGTGATAAAGAAGCATAGCTGTTGTTGAGTCATGCAGGGAAATTTGGGCACCATTTTCGGTTGAACAAAACAACAAATTCACAAGTGCTTCCCAGGCCCACACACAAGCAGGACACACAAGCAAAATTTAGGCGTGGTTTCTTGCGCTTGGTCGCTTTTCTCTCAAGCAAAATTCCAGACGACTTGGAAAAGGATCTTAAAGAAGTTTCCTCAAAGAAATTTCCCTTGGACGAAAGATATTGCAGTAAGAAAGAAAGACTCTTCGGCACGGCAGGGCACATGACCATAACTCCCTTGCTCGTATACTACCTGAAACCGCGGACTTGGTTTGGTTTATTGGGTCCAGGTGGTTTGTTGCCAGATAATTTGGCACCAAACTCTACCAACATTAATGGTACAATACAAAGAGCACGGTGTCACATCACGACGTATCGGTGTTCTTGCTCTAGACGGAAACTGTCCTAGATATGGCAGTTGGTGGCAAAGGATGGAGATCATTCAGTTACTTTCTGTTGAATCTCAATTATAACCAAGTCTTCACACCAGATTACGCCTTTGACCGCTTGACAGACGCAGAGTGGCAACGATGTCCCAGTGCATTGCCTTTTTGGAATCCCAAAACGTAAATGGAGGGATACCTATGACTTCGCGATTTTGTCCGTTCGTCTGTGAGCACGATAAATTAATATTTTGATGAAACTTA
Source organism: Branchinecta lindahli (assembly GCA_023053555.1). Classification (NCBI taxonomy): domain Eukaryota; kingdom Metazoa; phylum Arthropoda; class Branchiopoda; order Anostraca; family Branchinectidae; genus Branchinecta; species Branchinecta lindahli. Next base: position 5,331,344 of record JAKZAO010000007.1, on the reverse strand, counting down.
TTACAAATGGAGGGATTGGGATGAAACTTGCACGTTATTCTGATGTCCAGCTCAGATCCGGCCTCGGTGGGAATAGTTGGTACCGGGAATTCTCCGGATGTGCTCTGATTCGAGTGAAATTTGGTCAGAAGTGAGAGCAAATGCTTTAGATTCAACACTTGCGTGTTCAATTCAATTCAATTCAATTTATTTTCAAAAAATTCCCTCACGGACGAAGCCGAACATTGATTTTTTTCGTCATGTATATTCTCGTCACATAACTTAACAATTAATAACTAAATTCATTTGGTCAATATACATGTGTCTCACACAGAGGCGTTACTAGCCAAAATGTTTGGGGGGGGGGACGAGGTATTTACCGACTGGCTGGTCATTTTTACCGACTGGTTTTGCAGATAAAAACGACTGTGTTGACGAAAAATCGGCTAATTTTAAGAAAAAATCGACTATTTTTACGAAAAACCGACTGTTTTTGAGAAAAATCGACTGTTTCCAAGAAAAAAATCGACTGTTTTTAAGAAAAATAGCGGCGCTTCGCGCCGACTCGGCTATTTTTTACCGACTGGCCGACAACATTGGGGGGGGCGTCCCCCCCCCTCCCCCCCCTAGTAGTGACGGCCCTGGTCTCACAGAAAAACTCTAAGTAAAACCTTTCATCATACGTAACATGTCAACTAATCAAGCATCTATAATTAAAAAATCATAACTTTGTCAAATTAACAACAAATTAAAAACTAAATAGTATCAACAATTACGATATCTACAATTCAATAACAACACACACAGAAATACAATTAATTTATGGAGATGTTTCGGAATGCCCGTTAAAAAGATCGGTGAACGACGGAACAAAACTCTTTTTATATCGGTCATGGGAACAGTGTAATGGCTGCAACTTTGGAACAGGCTGGGCAGCAGCTCGTGCCGGTCTCGGCCTAATAGGTTGATATTCAGGGGGAAGAATTTCTCGTAGACCAGGGCTCTTCAACGTTTTTAGACCGAAACTGAAACATAACTTTTTTCGGCGTTGTGCTAACAACTCTAGACTAAATTGTTTCAACAATTCGAGATATGGGACTTTGGTCCGAATCGCATCCGACTACGGTGGGTGGATGGAGGGGGAGCCAGTCCCAGAAATCTTGTAACAAGCGTATTCACCAAAACGGATGGATGTATTGGGATGAAACTTTGATCGTACGAAGTCCCTGGGTCCAAGATAACCTACGGTATTTTGAGGTCCGTACTGGTTCTGGTCTCGATGGGTTAGTTTTTGACTACAGGGCATTTCGATTCGACTGAACCTCGGTGGGTGATACGAGGAAATGCCCTATAGATTTGGTATTTATGTGTCCAAATCTCATGTGGACACGGCGGGTGAGTTGAAGGGGGTTTCCAGAAATACTAAAAGGACCAAACGGGTGGAGTGATGAAGCTTGAACGGTACAAAAATATATCTAATCCCGTGACATGGGGATGTGAACCGCTTGGATGAATTATCCTTCTACGAAACGCTGTCCCTATGATCATCTTCTATCCCCGAATTTTGTCCCGCCGCCGACTTTCGGCGCGGCTTTGCGGACTATTTTGAAACGGTAATGAAGAACTCAATAGTTGCGTTTTTGCAGATACCATGGTATCTGTTACCACGGTAACCGGATCTGCTATTAGTCATTTTTGTAGTTACCAGGGTATCTGATACACGGTTGCTCTGCAAACACGACTATTGCCGAAATTGCACTTTTCGAAGTCATCCAAAAAGAAAAACTGATATCCAGTAGTTACAACTTTCATAAACCTCTTTCTCACCAATTTGACAAAATTTGATGGAAATGAGATTACTTTTCAGATACCCCGATCAGTTACCACGGTCGGTTACCACCGATTCGATTACCATTGTTAACCACCGATCAGTTAGCACGGTCGGACCGTGGAATCTGAATATCAGGTACCACGATAACTGAGCAGGTACCACGAGAACTGCAAAATCGTCTTTTGACCGTGGTATCAGATACTATGGTAATTGCAAAAACTGTTTTTTCCGGATTCCCCCACGCTCCACAAAACTGCTCCTATACCTTTTCTAGCTCTTGGGAGTTCAATGTGCCTCTATGTATCATTCGGCCGTTCGGCATTAAATTTGAAAACAAGAACAAACATGCTTGCCGAAGGCCGAAAGGTGAGAGCCCAAGAGCCAGAAGTTATTTGGATTGGATTGCCGAAAGGAAACGACGCTGCCGTGTCGTCGGTCTTGAGGTATCCAGGATGACATTGTCATTTGTCATAGGTCTTGAGCTATCCAGAATGACATAAGACACACTGTCAGAAGTTTCATAAGTATAACAGATAGGGTACGAGCGTGACGAGCGGCGGTAGTCGGGTGGCAGATAAACACGGGCACTACACTAACCAGTTGCTACTAGCGCCCGACCAAGAGTTAATCTCGGGCACTTGGTCTATGCTACCTGATTTTTCTTCTTCCTGAAGTAATTTTTGAGTATTTTGTCTCGAATATATTCTTTTGTTTTGCTGAAGCTCAATGTCTGTCAACGGTTGCCGTCCAAAAATCAGCAGCTAAAGTAACAGCCAGGCAAAACCGAATTGAAGCCGCCCGAGTTTAAGCGTGACTGCCCGTGATTATCTGAGCACAAAAAGGACCGTCCGTGAAAATAGTTTTGGGCGGAATGTGCGAAAATCAGGCGGAGGATTCTTGTTTGGCAACAGTGGTGTCAAGAAACGACAAAAAGAAGCGTGATTTTCAAACGAATTTTTCAGTGCGTAAATGAAGTCTGTGAGTTGAGTGGTTTAGTTTTTAAGGTGATTCAAAGCTAAGTGAGGAGTTAACTGCCCGACTACCGCCGCTCGTACCCTAGCGCATAACACTTTACCTTACCTTAAATTACCTTAAATTTCATTTGCCAGCGACAAGGTGGGGTGATCGCTGGGTGGGTGATGATGTGATGCTACTTCCTCTGTGTGGACTCAGGGGCATCCCAACTGAGTTTCCATTCCGTGTCCTTCCCAGGGGCGGTTCGAGGGGGGGCGTGGGGGGGTGACTCCAGGTGACTCACCCCCCCATGCTTCAGAGAATCGTACTCTCAGTCGTATGTTTTGAGCTTGTCTGAATGACAGTCGTATGTTTTAAGCTTGCCAGAATCACATAGAGGCAGTTACAAAACGTGAATTTTACCCGCAGATTGACATTTCTAGTCGGATGGCTACGAAGATCTTTCCTAGTCGTATGTTGTAGGTCTGTCAGATTCACAGTGGTTGTATATTCTGAGTTTGTCAGAATGATAGTCGTATATTCTAGCGTGCCAGAATAACACCAGATCGTGAATTTCGCCAGACGCAAACCTTGTCGCATTTACGAACAGACTTTCTAGTCGTATATTAAAGACAGTCGTAAGTTTTGAGCTTGCCAGATAAGGCACCTAATCTTGAATTTTAGTCGCAGATGACCTGGTTCTGGTCGTATGGTTACGTATAGGTTTTCTATAACTCATATGTCACGAGTCAATCGTATGTTTTGACTGAGCTTGTTAGTATGACATAAATACAGTTACCGAATCTAATTTTCACCCGGTGTTGCACAGTGTGAACACAACTGGTTTTGTATCAGAACCTTTGTATTTTAGCAGAAAACACGTAGCTGATTTTTGAAATTTCAACAGTAGCCTATCTGGTTTTGTGCAAAAGATCCTTATTCTAGAATAAAACAGGTTGATTTTTGGCTTGCGGAGTAAGGTTTGACCATAAACCGGAGATTACGCATTGCAAGGACGGGCCTGATGATCGCACCATACTGTTAATTCAAACCAAATCTACTTTGTGTCTATTTTATTAGGGATGGCTAGGCTACTCCCTTTTTTCGGAAGGGGTCATGTATGGAAGCACTGCTGTGTACCAACTTTCGGCAAGATATCCTACTCCGTTCTAGAGTTAACAGGGTTACGGACAGATCTGTAGCACTTACATTTGTCTGGGTTCCGAAAAAGACCCATAAATGTTTCCAAAACTTTGCCTGCGGCCCTTTTCATGGTAGTCTATTCTCTATCTAGTGGCAGGGCGCGTCATTTAGGTGCCGTTTTAGGCATAAGATTTGAATAACGTTAAAAGCTTTAATTTGTGCTGGAAGTAGTTGAACTTTTCCCAGAAAAAAAGGCGGATTTAAGAAGTTCCGCCTGTGGCGCCTTTCGTAGCAACCCTTTCACTATTTACTTGAAGCGTGCGTCATTCAGGTGGGTTTTAAGCTTGAAATTTTGGGGTTTGAGCAACATTAAAAACTATAAATTGGATGGGAAGCAGTTGAATTTTGCAAGTAAGAAGTCAGATTCAAAAAATTTCGCCTGCAGCGCTCAGTTTTTCTTTACTAAATACGTTAGAGGCTGCTGCTTGGGATCGTAGCCACGTTACAAGCAGAATTTAAATGGGAAGTAGTTAAATTTTGCCAGAAAAAAATGCTGAATTCAAAAAATTTCGCCTGCGGCGCCTTTCGTAGTAGGCCTATCCTATTAGATTTTTTTTTTCAAGGGTGCCTCAATTAGGTGGAGTTTTAAGCTTGAGATTTTGGGAAGCTAGAATTTGTAGGGGAAGCAGTTGAATTTTGCCCGGATTAAAAAAAATTTCGCCTGCGGCGCTCAGTTTAAGTTGTCTTGAGCACATCCGTCAGAAGCTGGTACCGAAGATTGGCTGTTTCCTGCGAAAGTTGAAATGAACGTCGTGCTGAAACTCATAACCTTTTTTAAATCTATCTTTATATTTCTTGAGCCTGTGGTACTGTGCTTTTCTATTTCAGTTTTTTTTTAATCGACATAATTGCCGATTACCTAGTCGTATGTTTTGAGGTCGTCACCCCCCCATGCCCAAGCACTTCGAACCGCCCCTGGTCCTTCCAGTCTTTGTCCACTGACTTCTTGAATGCCTCAATGGATTTTGACTGGACTGTAGCTTCACTTAGAGAGTTCCACAGGGGGACACCACGGGCAGCAAAGAAATTGTATCTTTCACGGCGTTTGTAGCTGAACTGTTGTAGCTTTTTTGAGTGGCCCCGTGTGGTTTTTGATTCTGCTGGGGAGAAGAGGGTGTTCCCTGCATCTGTCTCCAAAAGTTTCTTCATTGTGATAACGTCACCACGCTTTCTCCTATACGTTAAAGTTGGTAGACTCAGCTTCTTTAGGCGTTCCTCGTACTGCAGGTGTTTGAAGTTGTTTGGGAGTTTAGTGGCCCTCCTTTGGACACTCTCTAGTGCATGTTTGTCCATCTTGTAATGTGGGTGGGCCACTATTGATCCAAACTCCAGTTTCGGGCGAACCAGTGCTGTGTATAGCTTCTTCACGATTTTGGGTTTTCTTGTGGTGATGGTTCTTTTTATCAGTCCAAGTGCCATGTTAGCTCCTGCGACTTGGTGTTTAATGTGCCCATGAAACTTGAATGCATTGTCTATGATGACGCCAAGGTCCCTTTCCTCTTTAACACTTTCAAGAGTTGTTCTTGTATCTGTGCTGGTCAGCATCGAATACTCGTGGGCCTCGTGGCATGAGTTTTTTGGGCCGAGGTGAAGTACCTTGCACTTGTCAGCATTGAATTCGAGTCCCCACTGCATGCACCAGCTCCACAATTTATCAAGGTCAGCCTGTAATTCAAGAATAACACCTTTTCACTTAGAAATAAAGTGTTATGACCAATTAAGTTTACACTATTTCGTGCCTAGATCTCCAACAACACCTTCAATTGGTAAAAATACTAACAGGAACGAAAGAAACATAACAGATAACATCCCAAAGTGTTATCTGTTGAAACCGGGCATCCTTCTGTTGTTGTTATGTAACTTCTGACAGTGTAGTATTTTTACCAATTGAAGGTGTTGTTGGAGATCTGGGCTCGAAATAGTGTAAACTTAATTGGTCATAACACTTCATTTCTAAGTGATAAGGTGTTATTCTTGAAAGTGTTATGCGCGATCTGTTATGAAACTTCTGACAGTGCAGTTAACAAACATGAATTATGCCCGTAAATTACCTGATTTCTTTTCGTATGACTACAAATGGATTTTCTAGTCGATGTTTCGAGCTTGTCAGATTCATAGTTGTGTCATGACTTTGTCAGAAATGACAGTCGTATGCTCTGGCCCTGGGCTTGCCACAGTGACACCAAATTGTATGAACTTTGCCTTAAATGACCTCTTTCTTTCTTGACCTTGTCATATTTTGCTAACAGATTTTCTGGTTGTGTATTACGAGACAGTCTTAAGTTTTGAGTTTGTCAGAATGACAGATGTAAGTTTGGAGCTTGGCTATCGTGAGTTTTGCCATAAGTCATATCTTACGATACAGTCATAGGTTTTAAGCTTCTTAGAATGACAGTCGCATGTTTCGAGCTTATCAGAACAACATAAATTTACTTGCTGGGTCGTCATTTTCACCATGTGCAGTGCAGTTTGAACGCAACTGGTTCTGTACCATAACATCTGTATTTTAGCAGAAAAAGGCTGATTTTTTGAAAAAAAAATTTACTGCGATGTGAAGTTTCAGTTTGATGTGGTTTTGTGCAAATCTCTTATTTCATCGTAAAACAGGTTAATTTTTTGTTTGGACATGACCAGCTTTGTAAGCACTGTGATGATGGGCCTGATGATTCCACAGTTTTTGTTCAGACAATTAAGACCAAATTTTGGGACAGTTCAGGTCAATTTTAATTTGGATCTGTTTTTTTCTGGATGGCCACAACCTTTTTCCGGAAAGGGTCGAGTGGAAGCGCTGCTATGTACCAACTATTCAGCAAAGCATCCCACTCCATTTGGTAGCTATTGGGGTCACAGACAGATCAGTGATATCATAAGCAAGCATCCCATAGTTTCATTTGGAATAAAACGTTCTGATCATAAATGTTTCCAAAAACTTCTGCCTATAGGTCTTCCTTAGTAGCCTCATTTAGTTTAGGTTTTAGAATCGGATTTGAGCCACGTTAAAAGTTAGATGTGTTTGGGAATTAGTTGAAGCCAGAAAAATGGCAGATTTAAACATTTTTGCATGCTGCGCCTTTCATCCCTATTCTCTATTTAGTTGAAAGGTGCATTATTTTGCTGGGGATTTAGTCTTAATCTTTTGGGGTCTTAGACACATTAAGAGCTTGAATTTGTATGGGAAATGGTTGTATTTTGCCAGAAAAAGTCGGATTTAAAACTCATTTGCCTGCGGTGCTGAATTTAAATTTGTCCTGGGTGAATACGTTAGAATCTACTACTGACCGAGGCTTCACTGTCTCCAGTGGAAGCTTGAATGAACAGCATTCTGGAATCCCTGTTATTTGTATGTGTATTAGCCTACTTTATTCCTGCATTGACCTTTTGACTAATCTTTTCTAAAAAAGGTTAATATCTCTTGGAAGTCGTACATTTTTCGCGTGTGGTGTAGTGTTTTTTGTCTTTTATTTCTAATCGGTACAATTGCCGGACACAGGCTAAGCCAAGCCAGTCGTATGTTTTCACCCCCCCCCCCTCCCATGCCCAAGCACTTCGAACCGCCCCTGGACACTGGACCTGAATTCTGACAAATAGTTTTATCACATGTTTGTTGTTTTTTCTCGAGGCTGAAGAGGACCGTTGCCAAGAAGGGCCGATTATCACTCAAGTAATACTCAGCTGACATGTCTAAGTTAAGTTTTATTTGAAGATGATTAGATGTTCTTTATAGGGATAAGGAGATACGCTGAATTCGTTTCTGAACTTTCTGTTTTTTTTGCTGAAGCAGGAAGTTTCGATCAGTATCGTCACAATAGATATGGCTTATATCTGAACTTTGTTAGCCTGGCAAAGACAAGACCTAGTTGTCTGGATCAAATATTAAATTTTTGGTATCCCATCGAAACCTTTGGTCTTGTTTGTTGTTGTACCGAGCAGGGGCGTCACGTCTGGGGGGAAGGGGCGACGCCCCCCAATGTTGTTGGCCATTCGGTAAAAAATAGCCGAGTCGGCGCGAAGGGCCGCGATTTTTCGTAAAAACAGTCGGTTTTCCTAAAAATGGTAGTTTTTTTCTTAAAACGGATCGGTTTTTGGGATCCCAAAACGTAAGTGGAGGGATACCTATGACATCGCAAAAGTTGTCCGTCTGTCCGTCCGTCCATCCGTCTGTACGCTCTGTAACTCTCGAAGGGAATGAGATATTTTGATGAACCTTGGTGTGAGGATTCTTTGGGTCAAGAGTAAGGTCAAGTTCGTAGATGGGCTCTGTAGCCCTGTATTTAGGGGTGGGGGAGGGGGTTTAAATTAAGGGGCAAACAAAATATTTTTAAACAGCTAATGTGATAGTCGATTATGGGGTAAGAAGACATGCTGAACACGATGGTGAAAACCATTTTCTCACCGGACGTGTAGTTCGCCAGGAATCCGGCCAAAACCGGTAAGTTTGTTAAAAGTAAAAGTTTTATTTGAAGTTGAGAGGTTCGATTTAGTAATAAGAAGACATGCTGAACACGATGGTGAAAACCGTTTCCTTGCCGGACAAGTAGTTCGTCCGGAATCCGGCCAAAACCGGAAAGTTTGTTAAAAGTAACAGTTTTATTGGAAGTTGATTAGATGTTCGATGTAGGGATAAGAAGAACACGTTTTATACCCGGACAACTTCTTCGCCCGGAATCCGGCCAAAAGCGGAAATTTGGCAGAAGTAAAGCAGGAAGTTTCGATCAGTATCGTCAAAATAGATATGGCTTATAGAGGTATATCTGAACTTGGTTTTCTCAGATGATTAGCCTGGCGAAGACAAGACCCGTTTGTCTGGATCAAATATTAAATTTTTGGGATCCCATCGAAACCTTTGGTCTTGTTCTTTAAATCAGCCGATTTTTCGTCAAAACAGTCGTTTTTTTTTTAAAGACAGCCTCGTTTTTTCTTAAAAACAGTCTTTTTTTCTTAGAAACAGTCGTTTTTATGGCACTTGCCCTTCGGCCAAGTGCCATATAGCGATCGCAATTTCTGTCCGTCCGTCGGTCGGTCTGTCGGTCGGTCGGTCTGTCGGTCGGTCTGTCGGTCGGTCTGTCGGTCGGTCTGTCGGTCCGGGTTTTGCTAGTTCGGGCACTTCCACATAAGCTAGGATGATGAAACTTGGCAGGCATATCAGGGACCCCAAATGATTAAGTTGGAAATAGTCACTTTCCCGATCCGACCATCGTGGGGGGAGGGAGGGGAGCCGGAATCCGGAATTTAGTGGCATGCATAACTTTCGAACGGGTGATCAGATCTTAATGAAACTTGATATTTGGAAAGACGTCATGCTTCAGATGTCCCATATCAAGTCCGGACCGAATCCGATGTATGTGGGGGGGGAGTCGGAGGGGGGAACCGGAAATCATGTTAAACGCTTAGAGTGGAGCGATCGGGATGAAACTTGGTGGGAGGAACAAGCACAACCCCTGGATACATAATTGACAGAACCAGACCGGATTCGTGCACTGTGGGGGGAGTTGGAGTGGGGTTCCGGAATTCCGGTGATACGGAGTTAAGTTACTTCCAGGTGGGCTAGGACAATGAAACTCGGCAGGTAAATCAGGGACGCGACCAGATTAATCTGGAAATAGTCAACTTCCCGATCCGACCATCGTGGGGGGGTGGAGGGAGGGGGAATCCGGAATCTTGAGGTATGTATAACTTCCGAACGGGTGATCGGATCATAATGAAACTTGATATGTAGAAAGACAACATGTCTCGGATGTCCCATTTCAAGTACGGACCGGATCCGATGAAGCTGGGGGGGGGTCGGAGGGGGATCCGTAAACCTTCTGACATGCTTGGAGTGGAGCGATCGGAATGAAACTTGGTGGGAAGAACAAGCACAAGCCCTATGTAGATCAGTGACAGAACCGGACCGGATTCGGGCATTGTGGGGGAGTTAGAGGGGGGGGGGGTCCAGAATTCCGGTGATCGCAAGTTAAGGTACTTCCAGACATGCTAGGACGATGAAACTTGGATTGAAAATTGGACTTGACATGATTGGCTTAGAAATAGTTAGTTCCCAGACCCGGCCATTCCTTAAAGTACTAATGCTAACCGCAAAGTACAAAAAATACTTTTAAGCAAAATATACATTTTCGTGATCCCTATGAGCCCATGATCATTTTTGCCTCAAGGGTTTTGCTTACAACTAAATTCCTTAAAGTACAAACAATACTTTTGAGCAAAATATACATTTTCATGCTCCTGATGATCATCTTTTTTGCTTCAAGAGTTTTGATTACAGATGATTTTCTACAACTTGGAAATAATCACTTGCCCGATCCGACCATCGTGGGGGAGGGAGGGGAGCCGGAATACGGAATTTTGTGACATGCATAATTTTCGAACGGGTGAGCTTGATATTTGGAAAGACCTCATGTCTCAGATGTCCCGATTCGAGTCCGGACCGAATCCGATGAATGTGGGGAGGGGGTCGGAGGGGGGAACCGGAAATCATGTGACACGCTTACAGTGGAGCGATCGGGATGAAACTTGGTGGGAGGAACAAAAAGAATCCCTAGGTTCATCATTGACAGAACCGGACTGGATTCGTGCACTACGGGGGGAGTTGGAGTGGGGTTCCGGAATTCCGGTGTTACGGAGTTAAGTTACTTCCAGATGTTCTAGGACGATGAAACTTGGCAGGTATATAATGGACTCGGCCAAATTAACTTGGAAATAATCAATTGCCCGATCCGACCATAGTGGGCGGAGGGAGGGCAGCCGGAATCCGGAATTTTATTGACATTCATAATTTTCGAACGGGTGATTGAATCTTAATAAAACTTGGTATTTGGAAAGAAATGTCTCAGATATACCATTTCAAGTCGAGACCGGATTCGATGAATGTGGGGGGGGGGTCGGAGGGAGGAACCGAAAATCATGTGACACGGTTAGAATGGAGCGATCGGAACCTCCCGAGCGTCACCGTCGAAAAGGAAGTGCTTGAAAATTTCACTGATTTTTCCATAAGATGTCACAACCCATCACACTGACAAAGCTACTATCCATTCACATCCTACTACGATAACTTGAATACAAGCTAAAAAGCTTGCAAGTGCCATATGAGCTTGCAGCTCTTGTTTCTTAGAAACAGTTGTTTTTTTCTTAAAAACGGTCGTTTTTCTTCAAAAACGGTCGGTTACTGATAAGTCAGTCGGTAAATGCCTTGCCCCCCCCAAACAGTTTGGCTAGTAACGCCTCTGGTACTAAGGACAACAAGTAGTACTGGGTGGCAGGGAGTAAATTTTGGGGCAAGTAGCCTATACCCCCCTCTTCCCTACTAAGCATGATAAAAACCAGAAATAGCGAACTGGTTGTGGGTGCAGAACTCCTATGCTTACTTGTTTACATTCTGCTGCATCAAAAATTGCGTCTATTCTGTGACAAGGCTGCAAGTCGTCCAGATTCAAGGATCAGCAGACTTTCTAGCTATATACCAATTGTTAGCAAATTAATAGATCTTGTACATGAAATGCTGGGTACGCACCAGTGGATCAAAGGACTTGACTGGTTTTCAATCCCTCTGGAAAAATATTGGATGATCTCATTCACTCTCAGCATCAAGCCTAATTCATGGCAACATTTCAAGCTGTAAGACACTAAAAGACTTCCACTCACGGGATCGGATGACCATATTTGCGTTTTGCAGATTCCATGGTATCTGATACCACGGTCTAAAATCGTTTTCGCCGTTATCGTGGTATCTGACCACTATCGTAGTATCTGATATTCAGATACCATGGTCCGACTGTGGTAACTGGTCGTGGTATCTGAAAAGTAATCTCACTTTCATCAAATTTTGTCAAATTGGTGAGAAAGAAGTTTAGCACTTAGTGATGATAACTTGATATCAGTTTTTATGGCACTTGCAGCTCCGCTCAAGTGCCATATACCGATCGCTTTTCGGTCGGTCGGTCTGTCGGTCGGTCTGTCGGTCGGGCGGTCGGTCGGGCGGTCCACTGTTTTCGAGTTAGGGTACTTCCAGATGTCCTAGGACGATGAAACTTGGCAGGCATATCAGGGACCCGATATAACTAACCTGGAAATAATCAGTTTCACGATCTGACCATCTGGGGGGGAGTGGTGGGCCGGGGAATCCTGAGAATTTAGTAGTTTTTGTAAAACCCCTACCCCTTTCTTCTGACTAGTAGGTCTGCGCACGGCGTGACGTCACTCTTTGCATCGGATCACTCTGTTAACATCGGAAAGAGCTAGTGCATTCGAGGGTCAAAGGGGTTTGTATATGTGATTCAGTGCGGGGGAATATGGAAAATTGAGTGTTGTGTAACTTTCGAACGGGTGATCGGATTGGGACGAAACTTAATACCTGAATGAATGATATATCTCTGATCTTCCATTTGAAGTCCGAACCGGATTCGACAGCTATGGGGAGTTGGGGGGGGGGGAGACCGGAAATCTCGAGAGACGGTTATAGTGGAGGGATTGGAGTAAAACTTGCTGGGAAGAACAAGAATCTGCTCCATATAAATCGTTTACACGTTTGGACTGGACCCGGTCACTTGGGGGGGGGGGGATGTGGAGGGGAGTTTCCCGGAATTCTGGTGATGACAGTTTTTGGGATTTTCACGACGAAACTTGGGAGGCGTATCAGGTATCAGGGACCCGTAAACTAACTTGTAAACAAAAATTCACTCGATCCGATAGTCGTGGGGGGATCGGAGGGAGGGGGAATCCGGAATATTTAGCCATGCGTAACTTTGGAACGGGTGATGGGATTCGAGTGAAACTTAATAACTGAACAGAGGGCCTGTGGTGATCTTTTTCATGTCCGGACCGGATCCGACAACAATTGGGGGGGGGGGGGGATATGTAACCGGATTGGACTGGAGAGATCGGGATGGAACTTTGTGGGAATAACAAACAAGTCCAAAACCGAACCGGATTGGCTCCGGCGACTGTGGGGGGAGTTTGAGGGGCGGGTCCGGAATTCCGGTGATCGCGAGTTAAGGTACTTCCAGATGTGCTAGGACGATGAAATTTGGCTGGAATATTAGAAATTCGACAAGATTGGCTTAGAAATCGCCACTTTTCAAATCCGACCATTCCCTAAAGTACCAATCATGACCGCAAATTAAGAAAAATGCTTTTAAGCAAACTATGCATTTCCATGATCCCCATGAGTCCATGATCATTTTTGCCTCAAGGGTTTTGCTTACAAATGAAGTTCTAGCTCCCTTAAAGTGTGCATCTTAACCGCAAGGTCGAAAAGTACTTTTTATCAAACGATACATCTCAACCTATGATCATTTGTGCCACAAGGGTTTTGCAAAAAAAAAAATTTCTAGCACCCTTAAAGTGCGCATTTTACCCGCATTAGCGGAAAAAAAATACTTTTGATCATACGTATATATCAATGATCCCTAAGAGCCTGATATCGTTTTTGCCTAAAGGGTCTTCCTTACAGATGAATTTCTAGTGCCTTTAAAGTGCGCATTCATTACAGCCAAGTTCTACGATAAAATACTTTTTCTCTAGCTTCCTTAAAGTGCGCATCTGAACCGCGCAGTCGAAAATTACTTTTAATCAAATAATACATCTCAACCCATGCAAGTGCCATATGAGCTTACAGCTCTTGTTATGGCACTTGCAGCTCCGCTCAAGTGCCATATACCGATCACTTTTCGGTCGGGCGGTCCACTGTTTTCGAGTTAGGGTACTTCCAGATGCGCTAGGACGATGAAAATTGCCAGGCATATCAGGGACCCGATATAACTAACCTGGAAATAATCAGTTTCACGATCCGACCATTTGGGGGGGGAGTGGTGGGCCGGGGAATCCTGAAAATTTAGTAGTTTTTGTCACACTTTTTTGAGTTGGGATACTTCCAGATGTGCTAGGACAATGAAACTTGGCAGGCATATCAGGGACCCGATATAACTAACCTGGAAATAATCAGTTACACTATCCGACCATCTGGGGGGGGGGGGGGGGTCCGGGAATCCGGAAAATTAAGTAGTTTTTGTCAAACTTTTTCGAGTTGGGGTATTTCCAGATGTGCGAGGACGATGAAACTTGTCAGGAGCATCAGGGACCCGATCCGAATAACCTGGAAATAATCAGTTTCCCAATCCGACCACCTGGGGGGGGAGTGGAGGGCCGGGGAATCCGGAAAATTGGAGTAGTGTCTAACTTTCGAACGGGTGATCGGATTGGAATGAAACTTAATACCTGAATAAATGGCATACCTCTGATGTCCCATTTGAAGTCCGGACCGGACTCGACAGCTATTGGGGAGTTGGCGGGGGAGACCGGAAATCTCAAGAAACGGTTAGAATGGAGGGATCGTGCTGAAGCTTGCTGGGAAGAACAAGCATCTGCTCTAGATAAATCGTTTATACACTTGGACTGGATCCGGACACTGTGGGGGATGGAGGGAGTTTCCCGGAATTCCGGTAATGGCGGTTTGGGGAATTTTCACGACGAAACTTGGGAGGCGTATCAGGGACCCGATCAAACTGACTTATAAATATAAATTTACATGATCCGATAGTCGTGGGGGGAGTAGCGGGAGGGGGAATCCGGAATATTGAGTCATGCGTAACTTTGGAACGGTTGATTGGAATTGAGTGAAATTTGATAATTGAAGAGAGGACATGTCTCTGGTGATCTTTGTCATGTCTTGGTCTTTGTACACAACTGGATTGACTCTGGTGACTGTGGGGAGTCTGAGGGGGGAGGGCCGGAATTCCGGCGATCGCGATTTAAGTTTCTTCCATTAGTGCTAGGACGATGAAACTTGGCTGGAACATTAGAGATTCGGCAAGATTAGCTTAGAAACAGCCACTTTCTAAATCTGACCATTCCTTAAAGTACCAATCTTGACTGCAAATTCAGAAAGATACTTTTAAGCAAAATTTACATTTTCATGATCCCCATGAGCCCATTATCATTTTTGACTCAGGGGTTTTGCTTACAATTGAAGTTCTAGCTCTCTTAAAGTGCGCATCTGAACCGCCAGGTCGAAAAGTACTTTTTTTGTAAACGATACATCTCAACCCAAGATGATTTGTGCCGTAATTGTTTTGCTTCAAAATTTATTTCTGTCACCGTTAAAGTGCGCATTTTAACCGAAAAGTGTAAAAAAATACTTTTGACCAAACGGCATTTATCAATTATCCCTAAGGGCCTGTGATCGTTTTTGTCTCAATAGTTTTGCTTACAGATGAATTTCTACGCCTTTAGAGTGCGCATCATAACAGCTAAGTTCACAAATAAAATACTTTTTCTCTAGCTCCCTTAAAGTGCGCATCTGAACCACAAAGGCCGGTAACCTTAAAAGTACTTTTGATCAAACAATACATCTCAACCCATGCAAGTGCCATATGAGCTTACAGCTCTTGTTCTTTTGGGATGCCTTCGAGAAGTGCAATTTTGGCAATAGTCGTTTTTGCAGATCAAGCAAGCACAAGCCCTAGATACATAGTTGACAAGACCGGACCGGATCTGAACACAGTGGGGGGAGTTGGAGGGTGATTTCGAGTTAAGATGCTTACACATGTGCTAGGACGATGAAACTTGGAAGGCATATCCGAGATTCGACAATTTTAACTTAAAGAACAGTCGTTTCTCCGATTTGACCATCGCGGAGGGAGTGGAGGGAGGAGGAATCCGGAATCTTGAGGTATGTCAATTTTTTGAGCGGACGATCTTAATGAAACTTGATATTCTGAAACTTGAAAAAAAAACTCAGGTCTCAGATATCCCATTTCAAGTGTGAATAGGATCCGATCACTGTGGGAGAGTGGGGGGGGGGATTCTGTGACACGCTTAGAATGGAGCTATGGGATGACACTTGGTGGGAAGAACAAGCATAAGGACATCAGTGACAGAAGGACTGGATTGTGGCACTCTGGGGGGAATTGGAGGGGGGTTGGGAATTCCGATGATCGCGATTTAAAGTACTTCAAGATTTGCTAGGACTATGAAACTTGGCTTGAACATTAGAGACTTGACAAGATTGGATTAGAAAGTGTCACTTCCTAGATCCGACCATCCCTAAATGCACTCATCTTAACCGCAACCGCAAAGTAAAAAAAAAATACTTTTAAGCAAAATCTACATTTTCATTAGCCCGTTATCATTTTTGCCTCAAGGGTTTTGCTTAGAAATGAATTTCTGGCACCCTTAAAGTGCGCATCTTAACCGAAAAGTGAAAAAATACTTTTGACCAAACCATATATTCATGATCCTAAAGGGCCCAGGATCATTTTCGCCTCAAGGATTTTGATTACAGATGAAGTTCTAGCGCCCTTAAATTGTGCATCATCACAGCCAAGTGCGAAAATAAAAATAAAACTTTTTACCAAACGATACATTCTCGTGATTTCCGAGCGTCCATCTTCATTCTTATCCCAAGGGTTTCGCTTCACACAAACCCACGAATTGGCAAATTCCTACTTTCATCCTCTTGCCCAGCCTTGCAAGTGCCATATCAGCTTCTAGCTCTTGTTTGAAAATATCATTGCTTTCCATGTGGGATTAGCGATTTTCTTGTTAGCGCTTGTTGACTCTATCCAGCTTTCCGCTCTCCGACGCGGCAGCTGCACGCAAAATATTTGAAAACAGAACGCACCGTGGTTTAAAGTTGGGAAAACCAAGCAAACAAAAGAAGTCCAAAACAGTAGATAGACTTGATGGTCTACCATGTCTTCCACTTTAAAAGTTCTCATAGCCTTATTCTCGAAAGAGTTGTCGGCGGACCTTGAAGCTTCCGGCGAAGTTTGCGTTGCGTGACTGGCAAAACTTTGCGCTAAAAAGTAGTACGTACAAAACGAAACATCGACGAAAGGTGGGATTTCAAAAGCTTATAATTCCACAGCCTGGAATAATATGAAAAGGAGAACAAGCAAGAGGGGTCCTTTAATCGATTTGTGCGGTATTCCTCCCAGAAAGATAACAGAACTCGAATAACTAGTGTATCAAACTTCTGGCAGTATTATTCGTGTTTACTTTATAGAAACTGTAGGCAGCACATGGTGGCTTTTGTCAAAATGATGTGAAACCGTTTCTCCTTTGGCTACTCAGCCCTTTCAGCATACCTTTCTGTTTTCCTATCAAACACAAGTGTTTCAACTGGTGTTTTTGAAAGCCAGGAGATCTCCAACAGTTCGGAGCATTCCGGTTCTGGCCTGTCGAGAAAAGAATAAAATCGCTCTGGGAGATCTGTTGTTAGTGGGAAACAGCTGGGCAATTATCGCGTGCTGTTTAAATAAGTCCATCTGTTGGATAATTTATCTTTCCACCTCTTTCTTAAACGGGGCTGATTTCACGGTTTCGTACCAAATGTGGCATTAACGTGATGTTTATATTAAATAGCTAAGGTCCCATTAGATGGTGTTCATGGTGTTTTGCAGGTGCCTTCCACCGGCATGATTAATTTCTTCCCCCCTTGTAAGTTACCGTAGTTTCTGTTAGATAGCGCGCCGCTACGATATTTGTATGTAGCTCTGCGCGCTCCACGTTGTGCATATGCAAAAGAAGCCAAAGGAAAGTTGACGAACGGAATAGAGAGATTGCAGTGCACCCCGAAAACGGAAAAAGTATAATAAATGAATTTGAGATTTTTTGATTGATTAACTCTGTTTTCGAATATAGTTTAATCGATAACGTGGTTACAAGGCTTCAAACTTTTACGAAAAAATAGTCTCGCACCCTATTGGTCGGTTTTTAATCGTTGCCGACCAATTCGGCCGGTGCGAGACTTCTTTTTTTGGATCCCAAAACGTAAGTGGAGGGATACCCATGAGTTCGTAAAAGTTGGCCGTCGTTCCGTCTCGGAAATCTTTTCGCGTACGTAAGTGCTGAAAAAACGAAGGGATCGAGACGAAACTTCGTAGACAGAACGGTCTTAACACCTAGGTATGTTATTTTAAGATCAGTTCAATCTGTGGGAAGTTGCGATCAGAGGTCCTTAAATCTGGCACCGAACGGGTGGAGGAACTGGACACAAATTAGGCACTGGCAGAACCATCATAAGCCGTGAATATGCCGTTTACATAGCCAGACTGGACCCTGCCATTTTGGACGGATGTGAAGGGGTCCCAGACCTCTTATGACACGAGTCAGTGACGAACGGGTGGAGGGGTCGTATTGGGAGAGTGGGGGTTGCCGGTATAGCTAGGCCAAATGACTCACAGTCGACTTGAAAATTCCCCTTTCCTCATCGGAACTTTTCATATTCTGTTGTTTTTAGTTCGCAGTCGAGTCCGTGACCGAGCTTCTCCGAGCCGGCATTTACCCTCTGCTCTGGACAGGTCGCATCGCCGGTCCTCGGGGGACATCTGTTTCGTCATGACTGTAAGTACATTGCTATTATGCTGATGGATTTCATACTTGCCTGTATTCAAACGCCAGTGGGCATGAAACAGTCGTCGTCGACTTCCCCTGTCGCGTGCTTCACGGCCGTATCAATGCACTTCAGCGAGACAATCAACCGGAAGAACCTTTTACTGCGAATTACTGGAGGTACTCCCTGTCCAGTAAACTCCAGCGTTTCCAGTAGCTTATAATTTTAAACTTTCACGAAGGGCGTTGGTACTAAAAGCATTCAACTCTTTTCGGTACGCGTAGACCGTATTTCCGGCAAGATGCTTCATAGCTTCCATCTTCCTGAATTTTCTTGTCAGTTAGGTGAAAATGTTGGTCTGGGTATACACCTTGACTTGCGTGGCCTCGGCTCTTGCAGCAAGCCATGGGGGAAACCTTGTAAGGGTTGACGGCAATGGGAATGCTACGAAAAAAGCTGGTATGTTTCGAGTACTTCTTAGGTTTTTACTGTGAATGTGTCATTGATAATTTTTTTTAAAACCCGCGTAGCATCTCTTCTAATTTTTGTTCGTGCTTTTTACGTTTTACGCTACGACTCCTCGTCCACTCGGTGACGTTAGTATTTTCCTTAAACTCGTTAAGTAAGTAAGTTTATTTATAATCCACAAACTGTTTTACAACAAAAGAAAGTGGAATAAAGAAATCAGAAAAAAAGAAAAGAACAAAGACAACAGGAAAATAACTTACAAAACATATAATAGGCCTACAACTATCAATAAAAAAAAGTATAATCAGTTGGTGATGCGGCAACAGACGTAGACTAGTTAACGTCACCTACTCTTTCCAAAACAAATAGGCTACGTATACAAACTCAGTAGCCTACAAACTTATGCTACGTTTACACACTGCGTAAATCCGAGCGTATTTTACGCACGTATTTGGGTTGGAAAAGATCTCTAGCAGTAAGGACGTATTTGAGAAATCGGTCCGTTTTCTATCTATCTAAATACGTCCGTATTGTTAGAAACCTTTTCAAGCTCAAATACGTGCGTAAAATACGGTCAGATTTCAAGAAACGCTCGGATTTTACGCAGTGTGTAAATCTACCACTAAACTTTGAACATTCGATCTTCATTCCCTTTGAACTATGTAAACAAACCTTTATACTTCCAATTAACAATCCAAAAATCTTCTTGAATCATTTTTACTCATAACTCTTGTTTTCATTAGTCATTTATACACGTTTCTCTTCTTTTCCTCTGATCCGCATATCATCCACATGCTTCTGTTGTGTTTTCGCAGTTTAGTGCCGTACTAAAACCTGTAGGCCTATGTATCAATCAGTTATTATATTTCAATCAAATTAATGATTTCTCAAATAGACTTTGGATGTCGACTATTGTTTCATTTTCAGTAGTTGTCAATATCATGAATAAAATGAGTGGTCCAACGTCGCCATATAAACATAAAGAGAATTTAACAAGTTAACGTGAGGCAGAAGTTGAGATCAACTTTATTTCCACACACGACAACCAGAAAAAACAAATAAATAGAAGGCTAATTTCAAATTAAAAGAGTTTTCATTTGATTAATTTTGTTTGTTTTCGTACCGGCGTGAATTTAATTTGATGGAGGCTATCACTGAGAAAGCTAAAGCCACACGCCTTTCTGGTCTCAGTGATTAGGCCTAACGGTTTCTACTGGTTTTGGTCGGCCAAAACCAGGTGATACCTGCACATTGTGATGCTTACGCTGTCAGAAGTCTGAAAAGATATGAATACTGGGCTAAACACTATCAGTAAATCTGTGTTATGATCGTTCTTAGTGTCGTCTCATCAGTGTTACCTCTGGGTCACACTGCTGCTTTGTATGCATCACATTTTTTGTGTGATTTTACGACGTACGACAGAATCGCATGAAAGTTCACATCACAACGCAGACGCAATGGAAAACTTATTTTTTTTCTTGACACGGTCTTTGGCAGGAGAACAAAGAAATCCTCGGGAGAAGACCTCTGAAGACCAAGGGGTCAGTTCACCAACTGGAAATTTTTCAGTCGAACTTCACATGTCATCTAGCTCAAATCGGAATAAATGAAGGTTTACTGAGAAGATATTTTATGTTCAACCGTTCTACAATCCGTTTTAAAAACGACTCGTCTTGTCGGACCAGCTGAAATGCTTCAACGCATCCTACACTGCGAATAAGCGCACAGTTACGCATTACTTGTCGAACAGTTCATAGGCTATGTCGCAAAAGCAGAATGCGCGAAATCGCTGCAGTGTGAACCGGGTGTCAAACCTATCTTGTGCTTCGGTGTCTTGTTGCAGGGCACTTGGAGTGCAACAAGGCAACCGTTGAATTGTAAAAAAAAAAAAAATCAGCTTTTCGTCAACGAGCCGAGGGTTTTGATCTATGGAAGCACTAAAATTGGATGTGCAATTCACATCCCTGCTGCTTTGAGGCCCGCGCGGAAACGCGATCTGAGGTGGCTTTTCCCCTAGAAAGACGAATCTTCGTGGTTATCTCAGCGACGCAACGCAACAACTGAACTGGGGCCATCTGGGCGCCCTATTTTGATTACGTTCGCGTCAGAAAAAAATATTTCCAACAACTGTATGCTACTTTATAGCTCCACCGTAATGGTTTTCATTCCGTATTGTTTGTGCTGTTAGGCACAGAGTGAAGATATCGTAAAACTGTCGGCTGGCGATGCTCCTGTTGTTCCAGTGTTCCGGATTCCTGTCTTGAACATTGATCGGATCGTTTTCCTTGTCCTGCCACTGGCACGGGGCTTTGAAACAGGAACTCTGCCATCTTACTTGAGGCAAACTTCTGGCAACCCCAAAAACATTGTTGGCGTTTCTTCTCGCCGTTTGCCTTGGTTGGTCTTTTTCTTACTAGGTATTTTTGGTCGCCTGCGTTTTGGCCGGAGTATTATAAGGTGTTTTTGGACTAACGGCCAGCGCTGTCGCCGCGATTTCTCATCGAAAGCCCAGGCGAACGGCAAAATATCCCAATCAGAACCCCTCGCCATATCAGCATGGAGCTGCCAAATTCTAAAGTGCAAGCGCAGATGCCATAGATCCCCGTTTCTAGATCCGAGTCGCATCTTTCGACGACGGGTCTCGCTCGGTAAATGGTTATTTTGTGACGCTCTCCGGTTGTCGTTTACCACCTATACTCGTAAC
Source organism: Branchinecta lindahli (assembly GCA_023053555.1). NCBI lineage: Eukaryota > Metazoa > Arthropoda > Branchiopoda > Anostraca > Branchinectidae > Branchinecta > Branchinecta lindahli. Next base: position 5,309,879 of record JAKZAO010000007.1, on the reverse strand, counting down.
GAGTACCATATGAGCTCGTACTCTTGTTCCAGATACAGTACGGTTTCAAAGGAGTCAGGTATTTTAGAAACTTGGAACATAAACTGTATTTACTGCGACTTGTGCTTTAAGTCTTCGTAGCTGTAGTTCCACCGTGATAATGACCTCTACTTATAATCAATATTAAGGTACAGGTCCGTATCCAGGATTTTATTTCTGGGGGGGGGGGGGGTTGCCCGCGGGTCGGACCGAAAAATACATGAAAGACATACATTATAGAGGTAAAGCTCCAAATAGCTCTAAGTAAAGCTAGAATAGGAATTTTATTTTTACAAAATACACAGAAACGGAACAATTTAACTAACACATTTACAAGGTTTGACCAGATATAAATGATGAAATGAAACTATGTAAAAATTGGGAAGAGAAATTGGCCGGATATGGAGAAAATTGATTGCCAGTGTTCCTCTCGGACCGACGGGAGGGGAGGGGGGAATAGACGGACCATCTGAGGACAACACATTATCTTATTTTTGTATGTTTCGGGGGGGGGGGGTCGAACCCCCTTACCCCCCCCCCCCCCCGGGGATACGGCCCTGTTATGGTATGTACAATACATAGTCGGATACAAATTTCCTTCGCTCCGAAATTTTGACGCATCGCGCATGCAGGTTTCCCTATAGTGAAACGAATTTCGCATGCGAAATCTCATCTGGATGTACGTAGCTTTAGAGCCAGATTGATTTATGAAAACAATATTTTGGAGGGGGGAGTTCCAGAGCTGCGGACCTTTCTGAAGGATCTTCCACTGCTTCCCTTTCTGACACATCTGTACAGTTTTTGAGTTCGGAGAATGCGAATCTTCGGTTCTGATATACTTGGGGTCAATTAAGATTTTTTTTGTTAAAGCTTGTTGGGATCTCTCCGCCTCTGGGCAAAAATTGAAGAGGTCTTACGTCATTAGAGATGTGTCGACGACGTCACTTGAGGAATGCTTATTTGAATGTGAGAATGCTTTGTTCACATGCAAGACGGTTGACTTCGGGTAAGTAGGCCTACTCATTTACACTTGAACCCTGACACGCGACTGAACTTCCGCTTTCGGACAAACCCAGAGACTTTCCCGACTGTCCTGTTTGCCGTAGACGAAACTTCGTCGGACGCTCAGTTTCATTGCCAGGATTCAAAGATTACTAAATAAGAAGTGTATACTTGTTTTTAAAAGTAAATATTATATATACGATTCAAAATATCAGACAAGTATAGCCAACTGCCTAACCAGTCAGGGGCGTCGCAAGGGGGGGTGCGAGGGGTGCAGCACCCCCCCCACCTTTTTGAGATTCGGTAAAATTTTGGGCCGGAGGCCCAAAATTTTACTAAAACTGTTCGGTATTATTTCGATAGCGGAATTATTCGGTATATTTACGGAGATTCGGTAGTTATACGGAATCCCAAATAGGCTATCGGTACAAATCTATTTGGTACAATGATCGGGATTCGGTATAATTCCCAGTATTCGGTAGTTATCACGAATTCGGGGAGAGAATTTACTGAAATTATTTGGTAATTGCTTGATGCCAGAACTATTCGGTATATTTATGGAGATTCGGTAGTTACGCAGAATTCCAAATACGGTATCGGTCCAGAATTATTCGGTATCATAATTGGGATTCGGTAATTTATTCGGTATAATTTTCAGGATCCGGTAGTTACCACGAATCCCTGCTTTTGTTCCAGTTTCGACGAACCAAATACGAAAATTATTGGGTACTGTTTCGATATCAAAACAATTCGGTATAATAACCGAGATACGGTAGTTATATAGAATCTCGAACATGCTATCGGTCTAAACTTATTTGGTATAATAACTGGGATTCGGTATAATTGCCATTCGGGAGTTACACGAACCTCGAAACTCGGAAGAGGTCGAGTGAAGCACTGGTTGCAGACAAAAGGACTGATTTATGATCTCATCGATAGTCCTTACTTTTCTTTTGGATCCCAAAAAGAAGATTTAATCATGAATGTTTCGAAAATTTCGCCTGCGGCGCTTTTCGTAATATTCTCTATTTTGCGGAAGGGTGCGTCATTTGATTGGGGTTTTAGGACAGTTTTAGGATTGGGATTTCGAAACATTAAAAGCTAAAATCTGGATGGAAATAGTTAAATTTGGCAGGAAAAAGCTAACTTGAAAAAATCTCGCCTGCGGCGCTCACTTTATGTGATCATGGGTAGTATTGACTAACCTAGAGTAGCTGCTGCTGCAGGAACGTCGCTCCATCCGGTTTCTGGAACTTCTTAGAGCATCGGTATTTAATCCAGGATCAATTATGATAGAATTTGTAAGATAAGCAGTTAAATTTTAGCCTACATGAAAAAAAATCTCGCCTGCGTCGCTCACTTTAGGTGATCATGGGTAGTATTGACTATAAAACAGTAGCTGCTGCTGTCGGAACGTCGCTCCATTCGGTTTCTGGAACTTCTTAGAACATCGGTATTTAATCCACGGTAAATGATAGAATTTGTAATAAGCAGTTAAATTTTAGCCTTAAGAAAAAAAAAGATTTTGAAAATTCGCCTGCGGCGCTAGATTTATTTTTCTCTTGGGTATAATAGATGGAAGCTATTACTGCAATCGTGCCCAGCAATATATTCGCCAAAACGCCGCTTAATTAAGTTGGCTTATCGTCTTTCATGCTGCCCTTTAATGTTACTTTTCCTGCGTAATCCTTTCTGTTCCATAATTTAAAGCTCGAATTTTCAGTTTCTAGGATTCGGTAAAAGTTTTGAGAGATTCGGTAAAATTTTGGCTCTGCACCCCCCCCCACCGAGAATGCACTTGCGACGCCCCTGTAACCAGTACTTCACAGCCTATCGAGGGGTTACCCACTCCAGACACCTGCTGTCCACTCTTTCCCCGTCGCCGGCTGGCACCGGCCAGAACCAGCGGTGCCGGTACCGATTCCGGCCAATAAATTAAGCGATTAAGCCACTACTAAACATGCTGATTTTAATAGATTTTAATGTTCTAACGAGTGACAACCGGACCGGCACCGCGGCCCCGGGCACTTGTACACTAAAATCGAAAGTGGGCAACCCCTCGCAGCCGATGGTATAATTCTAATTTGTGTAACCGGCAGTTGACAGCCAATGGGATCATTCCAGTTTCATAACCAATAATGGAGATGTTCCATGCAGAACATCCGAGCTTACAAAAAGCCATGCATTCTTCTATAAATTACCGACGGAAGTTCTTTCTCCAGTATTGCCGTGCAGGATGCTATTAGGACCACAAAAAAATGAATCTCATTACAATTATTATTATCATATTATTACGAGTGCAGTTATGACTGTTATTACGGATGTAGCCTACATACTTTGAAACAGTTGAATTCGCTCGGTCGTACGCTGAAAATGTGTTGGGATTCAGCCCGGTTATTCAGTTTTCTCGGATTCAGTTTACTACTCTTGAGATTTGCAAACTGGCATTTTTATGGCACTTGCAGCTTCGATCAAGTGCCATATACTGATCACTTTTCGGTCGGCCTGTCGGTCGGTCGGTCCACTGTTCTTGAGTTAGGGTACTTCCAGAAGTGCTAGGACGATGAAACTTGGCAGGCGTATCAGGGACCCAACCAAACTAACTTAGAAATAGTTGCTTTCCCTATCCACCATGGGGGAAGTGGAGGAATGGGGAATCCGGAATCTTGAGGCAAGTATAACTTTCGAACGGGGGATCGGATCTCAATACCTGTGTCTCAAATGTCCCATTTCAAGTCCGGACCGTATCCGATGAATGTGGGGTGGGGTGGGGCGGAGTCGGAGGGGGAGCTGGAAATCTCGTGACAGGCTTAGAGTGGGCGATTGGGATGAAACTTGGTGGGAAGAACAGGCACAAGCCCTAGATACACCAGTGACAGAAATGGACCGATTCGGGCACTTGGGAGGAGTTGGAGATACTTAATTCCTTAAATTAGGATACTCATTTTAACCGTAAAGTATAAAATATACTTTTGAACAAACGATAAATTTGGTTGACCCCCAAGGGCCCATGATAATTTTTGTGTTTGAAAATGTAAAACGGACACGTCAGCTACAATTTTAAATTTAGCTGACGTATCCGTTATGCACTTGTCAAATATGATTCACAGTCACTTGGGCTGAAGGAATGTCGATCATTTTTGCCTTAATGGTTATGCTTAGAAATTAATTTCTAGCCCCCTTAAAGTGCGCATCATCACCGCAGACTGCAAAAAAAACTTACTACTAAACGATACATTTTCGTGATCCCCATGGACCTATGAACATTCGTGCCTCGAGAGTTTTGCTTAAAAAGGATTACAGTAAACTCTCGAGTTGACAAATCCCCACAGTCGTCTTCTGACCCAACTTTTCAATTGCCATATGAGCTTCTAGCTCTTGTTAATGCAAAAAGAAACCACCTAGAAGCATGTCGAATGCTATAGGTCGGACGGTTAGTAAATAGCCTACGAAAGTAAGCTACGGATAATTTGCAGCTTCTTGTCTCGAAAATTGGTTACCCTTCCGAGACATATTGGAGACCACTAAATTCTACAATTCTTTGAAGTCCGGTTAATGCGGAAAAGGTATCCTCTCGTTTACAACATCAGAATTTGCAATTCGTTTCCGCGTCAGGAATAACATCGTGTATTCAAACATTCGAGCGTTGTTCCCCCGTAGATGTCGTGTCGTGTCTCCGGCGATAGTTCGAAAATATTTGACATCAAGTCCATTTCCAGCTACGACCAGAGGCTTGGAAACGGAACCTGTCATTTGTCCGACTGGAACTCCGCATCGCTGGACCTCAGGGGATTCACCGACTCTACGCCGGATCCGAATTTTAATGTGTTTGGGAAGATAAACTCGGAGCCCTCGGATCGAAGTTCCAGCAAGCGGACCCGACCCGTGGAACCGGTCCTTTGTGACAGCAGCACGAGCGATTCATACCTTTTACCGCAAAAATTCTCAGATAATAGCATTTTCACGGTTGAGCAACCCTGGACGCTCTATTTACAGGACGGTATGTAGAAAGGAAGTTCTTTACAATTATTAGTCAATTGATTGTAGCGTAATTGTCATGTCATATGGGACATTTTCTACTTAGAGCGAAATAGAAAGCTTCGGCCAGTTCAGTCTAAACTCGAAATTCGTGCTCTGTGGATAACGGGATATCTACCTGAATCCATTTTGACTTGTATCAAAATTGTGAAAAAAAAAATAATTTGAAAGACGAGAAAAGAAATACAGAAGCGTGGATTTTTCACAATGGTAGTTTCAAGTGGTCAAAGATCTTGGAATTCCTCAAGCGAAAAAAATTGACTGGAACGAATTTTCGTAACGAGGAAGTTCGAAGCAGGAATCCTGCAAATCGGTATATTCACCTTTTGATCAAGTGTGCGGAAGATACGCCTTAAAGCTTCGAAAGACGACATCATTTAATTGTTTTTTTCGTTCTACCGCCCAGTCAGGAAATATGACAAGGTCGCAGAACAGCTTTGAACTTAAAGAAATATGACAATGTGTTAAGAAAGGATGAGCCCAGTATTATTTCGTGTGTCATGCTGTGGTCTGCTAGTATGGGACTAAATATGATTGGTGCTGTTGCGTTGTCGTTGCTAAGTCTGCTGGCGCAGACACCGTCAAGCCTCATTGTTTTAATTGATGAAGGAAAAGGTAAGAGGAACACGAACAACCTTGCAGATTCGTTGTCTGATGCACGAGAATACTATTTTGTGTCACTTGCCGTCAAAGGCCAAAGGAGTTGCTTTACCTGCAAGAGCGGCCTCAGTGGGGATTCCAAAGGCCCAACAGGTAAAATGTGACCAATTACGGTATGAAAAGACGTTTGTACCGTCTTTCGTGAAAAATATTCATGTTTATTTTGTATATATTGACGATTTCGAAAAATTTGTTTTTTACCATGATAGTCCGAGAAGAATAAAAGCGATATCTATCTATCGTCGGTCCTATTTCGTGCACAGAGACTATAGGCTACGAACAGTTCTGAAATTCTCTTCAAAACATTTGCAGTGACTTTCCATCCAGACGGGAATATTTCTCTTTATTTGTCATCTCGAGTCCGTGAGTATGTGGTCACTGCACCTACCGTCTGACAAGGGAGAGACAGGCTATTCTTGATGTCATTTACCATTTACGTTCTCTTGATTGATTTTTGTTTTATTGTTAATTTTACATTCTGCTTTGCGCGGCAAGTTGCGGAACTGGGAGTAGTGGATTTGCAGTGAGTTTGTATTACTGTATATTTGTTTTCCCAGTCAGCTTGGGCGAGGGGAGTATTTACCGTCGATACCAGCCAAGACTTCAGACATGAAACCTTCCTATCCTACTTAGTAACCAATTTCGAGCAAGAATAGAGATAACAATGAAAGGAGATATAGAAAATATTGAAAGTATGAACTTGTTACGTGCTAGTATTTAAAAAGTCGCATCTCATTGTGCTATTGTTGTGAAACTGCAAATTAGCTATGCTACGATAGTTCTCTATCTCAGGAAGAAAATTAAGATTCTCGGTGTCTTGTACGGTTCTTTCAGTGCCTATGGCACATTCCTGAGAGGAAAAGGTTGCCTGTTTAGAGTAGTTGGTTGTGAGCAGAAATAGCATATTTTAAGCTCGGGACTTCAAGCAGTCTCCGTTAAAAAGAAGTACAGTTTCGCCTTCTGGTGTACAAACGGTCGCTGAAACAAGAACTTAATGTGCACTTGGTAACAACATTTGATCCTATTCAGTCATATTACTACTCTGCGAAATGCGATATTTGCGAAAATTAAAGCCTAATTTAAATTTTAGTGTGCTTCAGCCGTGCTGGAGCAAGCCGGCGTTTAACAACTCGTTTCGTCCGGAAAAGTCACGATGTCACAAACCTGGAAGCCTGCCAACTCCTGTGCGCTCGAGAAACTGGCTTTGATTGCAGAGGTTTTAATTTCAGGTAATTGGATATCCGTCGTATTTTTCCGTCCTTTGATCACAAGCTGTAACAGTGCGCTGCTTCTTCTTACGACTCCATTCCGCAAAGGATTCGGGAAAAGTATATAAAAATGTTGAGGAATAATTCCTAAGAAAGAAAATCTTCTCATCTGTCCTGCGAGCCCTCATAATTCTTGGAACCCCTAATTTTATCCCGTCAATTATTTAGTGTGACGCCATGTTTATTTACCACCCATCCCACAGTTGAGAAGAATTGGAGTATAATACCTAAAAAATAAAAATAAAGGATACACAACAAAAGACAAACAACTGGATTTGAATCGTCGTAGCCTACAGAACGATTAAAAAACAAGAACTATAACTTATAGTTCTTGTTTACTTATAGTTATACTTATAGCTTATAACTTATAGCTCTTATAGTATAAGCTCATGTGGCAGTTGTAATGGTAGATAGTATAAATATTAGCTAAGGTTCGCGCTGTCAAGGTCTTATGGCTCTTCCCCCCTTCCCACTTCACCGAAGCATATGATAGTTCTGTATGTCAAGATTCTCACCCAACTCTAGCTGCCCCCACAGTGGCCGAGTCCGATCTGTGACTGAAGACTAGGGCAAAAACTGTGCTCGTCGAATGGCCCAAAAATATTTTTGTACCCTGCTGTTAAGATTTGTAAGCGTAAGGGCACAATCTTTCGTGGGCCCTTGGGTAACGAAAACGTACTGTTGCGCCAAAATATTTTTCACTGTGCGGTGAAGATCCTTGCTCCCTTGGGGAGCATGAAGATACATCGTTTCACTAAACCAGTTTTTGCACCGAGCGGTCAATATGCACACTTTAAGGCGACCAGGAATTCATTTGTGAGCGAAACACTGGAGGCACAAATTTGGATCGTGAAAATGCATCGTGTGGCCCATGTGCTTTTGCACTGTGCGGTTTATATGCGCACTTTAAGGGGGCTAGGAATTCATTTGTGAACAAAACTATTGAGGCACAAATCATCATGGACCTCTAGACGGGAATATGAAAATATACCGCGACCCAGTCAGAACATGTGGGTAATGTGCTCTTGCCAGTTATCAAGTTTTGTTCAGATCGAAAAACTCGTTTGGAAAGATATAGGTGTGTCACAAGATTGCGGATTCTCCACCTACTCGCCTCTGGATAGTGGATCAGGGAAATAACAATTCAAAAGTCCTCTAGTCAGGTCCCTTTTAAAAAAAAAAATTCGCTATGATGTCAACAATATTAGTTTGACTTTGATATAGCCAAGAATCGAACAAAAAACTTCTGGCCCGGAGAATGCTTAATTATCGTTAAAAGCAGCGTGTCCGCCACCTTGGCAGGTGATACAAATTCTTTCCTATGTTTTCCTCCGGGAAAACACAGCAAAACTGCCGTAAATTTCGAGAAAGTCAGATGCTCCGCATTCAGTATGTACTCACGACAAAATGGCTTTTTAAGCCTCAGATAAAAGCTGGATAAAAGCTCTGGCCATTCTACACATTCTGTGTCATATCTGGTAACGGTGCAGGCAGGTGCGAACACCGCACTGTGTAGCTAGCGGAATGTAGTAGCTCTGTTCTGTCACGGCGTTCGTCGATTTCACGTTCCTGGAAGAGTCAATTGTCATAAATTCTGCATCACCCTAAAAGCGTTGCTCCTTTGAAAGTGTGATATGTTTTTGGCCATTCACTTTGTCCGTAAGCTTATTTTTAAGGGAAACAACACTTTACTGTAACGTCTGCATATAATTTCAAGGTATAGCCTAATTTGATCGAGCAAAACGGATACGTTAGCTGAATTTTATTAGAGCTATATTTTGGCCCTTCTTGACAAGGGCCCTCTTCAGGCTCAAGCCGGTCGAGCTGGAAAATGAACTTGTTGGAACTAGTGAACTTGGTTTTATATGATTCGCAGTCAGCTTGGGCTGAAGGAATATGTATAGTCTAATCTGTTAAAAATAGGCATCCTTGTCATGAATATTGTCGGTCTTCGAACGTGTGATATTCATCTAACTTTTAAGTTAGTAATTGGAAAAACCTTGAGCTTTCATGCGATTGGATACGCATTTAGTAAGTATTGGTAATTAATTTCGCTTCATTTCTCCTACAGGAAGTCGCCTAGCTCATCCGTGTCGACCTGCGAATTGACGACTGATAATTCACGAAGCGTTGACGTCTCTTCCGCGTTCGCCTTCGTGGAAGATCACGACGCCGTTTTCTACGAAAAAGTCGGCAGGGGCGTGGAGTGCGACAAGTACGCCACTGGATATAGTGGCGAAAGTGGGATCTATCCTCAAGATGTCTCAAAGAATGTTGATGTCGACCCGAAATGGTTCTTTCAAGCGAGTATTGGTGGAACTAATAGGCCTATCCTATCCGGAACGAATGGTATGAATTGATTTTCTGTTTTCTTCGTCACTACTCACCCCGATCCAGGCGAACGAACTCATTTAGCCACTTGAAGGCTTTTAGTTGCCCCATCGTCTTTTCCTTCAGGTAGACTACCTAAACTATTCTCAAAATTTTGTATTAACACTTTTAAGTAGTGAACTGAAATACAAAAATGCTCCTCGGCCAGGATTTAAACTCAGGACCTTCGGCTTATAAGCCACTGCTCTACCACCGAGCTACAGAGGCGTTTGAACATAATTCGAAAACCACTACAGTAGTCTGATTAGAGATGGGCCATTGAAACACTGATCCCGCCGAAGGCAATTTCATCTAATACTTGTCTGCGTCACTTGCATAACATTCCGTCTTTAAAACAATTGTATTAACAGATTAGGGACATAACCCTTTGCGGAACCTTTAAGATAAATATTGTACAAATTATAGTGTCTGGCCTACGGAGTGGGCCTGAATAGAGTTGACCGCGTTAATCTCGATCACCTTCTAAAATATGGCCGGCGTACCACGTACGTTAGGTAAACAGGGTATCTGTTTATTTAGGTATCTCCTGAAATTTGAAAGTTTCAGGGAAAATGGAAAAGAAGCAAACGGGACGACAAAGTAATACGAGTAGACGAGTTACCGTGTGGTGTGCTTATTCCTCATTTCATTGCCCTCGTCCTTTATGAAATGCATGGTTGTTTGCAAGTCATAATGATGGTGCAAATCTTAAATTTTTTGACTCTATAACAAGTCTATGCTGAAATAGCTCTTGCAAGCTAGGCTATAGATTAGCTATTGAAATCATGAAAAAATGTGTAAAAAGTCTCGAATAAAGCGAAAGCCATCCTGTGCTGCACAAAGGTGGAGTACGCGGTCTTCCGAAGCTTGCTTCGCGGAACGAAGAAGTAGATACGATGAGCTCAGTGCTTTTGATTGTAGGCCGACAACTGGTTTTCTGGATGCCACTGCGAATTTTCGGGTCCTGCTGTGAAATTCGACGGGTTATGTTGGGACAAAGCCTGATCGTTTCAATGAAGGTTTAGTATCAGGAACGTTAAAGACTGCACATTTGCCTAATTCGGAAAGGGTTTCGGAAACCAGTACCGTCCGCGAAGACTGTCGTTGACGTTACAAGTTTTGTTTTTTTTGGTTTGTTCTCGAAGTCTTAAAGTCTCCTTTCATCGCTCTGTTCGGGTAACCTGTAGGCTACTATCCGCGGAGATTGGCGTTTTTAGTGCAAAAAGTAACGCAGTGTTTGTTCTTCCTGCCCTAGGCTTTTTTGTGCGTTTTCTAGAGTCGAGAGAACAAAAAAGACGCCTGTTTTGTTGCCTATGTTGTTTTTTTTTTTTTTACCGAAAAGTGATTTTATACTTCTCGGAGAGAAACCTCTTCATTGTCGCGAACCAGCAGTAATTTTGTATCGACCCCCTTAGTCCCTCGTCGCACTTCGTATTTTCCAGTTTAGTTTAGTTTCTAGTTTTTCCCAGTCGCATGCAAGACCTAGCTAACAAAAGGAACTAAAGTGGAAAGTTTGCAATTAAGGGTTTGACCTTTTGCCAACCGGAAATGTGCTGTCGCAGCCAGGAAAGAAATCGTGTAGTTTCTAATGACTTCCGCGGTTTGGTTTGTTTTCCCTTCCTCCTTTTCTTCCAACTCTCCCTTCCTTTCATACCTGGCGTAAAAATCGTTTTTGTTCAATGCTTGGTTCCAAACAACCAGGAATTCTCGTCACCTTCAGTGATGCGAAAAGACGCTTAGGTTTTCCTGGGCGGGTTTTCTGCATTTCCAAGGTACAGAAACTTTTATGTATGACACCGTGATAATGGTGTCGAAAATCCTGTCAGGAATTTGAGTCCGCGAAAAAAGCATTGATACTATATACTATTCTCAGCACACCTTGGCTTAGGGGTAGTATGTGGACGTTACGTAGAGGTACGAGTGTAGCAGTTCCGGCTCATGGCTTCATCACTATCGTTAGTTTTATGTTGATTCGAAGAATTTTGTTCAGAAAACTGAGTCCTCTTCCGTTCTTTTGGTCGTCTTACCCCAGATTCATGCAGACTAAGTCTACGGTGTTGGGTCTCCCCGCAGACCCGAAGATGTAGCTCCACAGAACCGAAAGTCCACCTTTGCCAACGCTAACAACGTAGACGGATGCGTCATGGAACCATCGTTTTTAACGCGAAACGAAAGAATTTAACGTTTAACGCAGAAAAGTGTACGACTTGTTACTGATTTGTTTTTCAAATTAATGCACGGACTCATGGTGTAGGAGTCAAGCCTGGTACATGGCTTGAGCCATTCAGGTATAGGTATAGAAAATGGATCTAGGGGTTTCGCCGAGTTGAACTTATGAATTTAAAGGAACAGTAAACTTGACTACGCAACTTTCGGCCATCGAGTCGCCCGGGGGGCTTAGATAAATATACAGGGTCTTATTGACGACAGGCCCCCCCTTCTTTGTTATCTCGAACCGTCTCGAACCCCCTCCTTAGTGTTCCAAAAGCTAGCTGGCAGGCCCTTGCCCCTTATGCACTGTAATTACGCACTTATGTACTGTAAAAGTTCGCCTTTTTGCATGTAGACCACAGAGAAACGACCTCCCCGACAAGGCGGCCGGGGTTCGATTCCTAGTCGCGGCACACAAACCTTTTGCTTTTGCAAACCTTTTGCTCAAAGTCGAATTCGCGGAAACTGCCCGGAAACTGCAATGGTCGTAGCGAGAATTTTTCTTACTCTCAATATCGACTCAGGGTACATTCTTGATATGTTAGCTAGCTCCTCGAGTCAAGTTTGAGTCAAGTTTTCTGTTCCTTTAAACGCGTGAAGCTAGGTGCCCACAGAACGCGAATCTTTTCCGCCACGCGGCGCGAAACAAATTCGACTTGGAGTTGAAACGGCGGGGCGCGAATTTTTTCCGCTCGCGACGTCAAATTAGCCCAGGCGAACGACAGTTCTTACTGGATTATCGGCTCCTGCTAGTCTTAAGTTGCGGGAAGGCACAATCAGAACTGCTGCTGTTCGTTGAGCTTTCTGTTGTCACAATGTCTCTTCTCTAATCTCTGCTGTAAGTCTTCGTTGCATCCGCAAGCTCCTGCTTTTGCCCACTCGCACCTGGAGGACCAGGCATGAACGCACTCAAGCGCACCCTTTTCGTTGACTCTTTTTCTGTCTCTTATAGGATGCTTCCGAAAATCGAAATCAAGCTACAGGCTGTCGGATTACGTTGCGAGACAGAGCTTACTGGTCCGGTCACAGATTGAGTGTGAGCAGGAGTGCCTGGATTCGAAGCGCTTTACCTGCGAAAGCTTTAGCTACAGGTAAGAGTATTTTTCTACACCGTTTCTGTAAAGATTCGATCACTGCATCCCCCATCCACTGTTTGACCTGCCTCAGTTGAAATCGACGCCGATAATAAAATCATGTTTGTTTAGCCGAAAGGCCATACTACAGATGTAACATGTAACAGAGAACAAAACAAAATAAACAGTTGCATCTTACTCAATCTCAACTGATCTTTCTGTAAATAATTTGAGCGTAATAGGAGATTACATCTGCGCCAGTTTTGTCACTATAGTCGTACAGGATTTTGTAGCAGTACCAAGTTAAAAGACATCATTCCTCACATAATCCTGACAAAATCGTAATTGTACGGTCCCTTTCAAAATGTCCTCATTCCGGACCTTTTTTCGGTTTTAAACTACCACATAGGTGCGCCAGTTTCGTCACTATAGTCGTACAGGATTGTGTAGTGGTAGTCAGTATTAGGTACTTGTGTAGTCAGTATTCATTCAGCGCTCGAGCTGTGCACACGTCAAGGCATCTCTCTCAGAGACGTCGGTGAAACGTCGGAGCCACTAACTAGGATTTTGGATTTACAGTCTTCTACCTGCATTTGCTGAAAGCGGGGGGCTGTACCTGGGTACTGTTATCGCCCCCTTGGAGTAAGTCTTCCTTCCATGCAATTTCTACAGGATGTCGCGACGAAACCTTGTCAACGAGCTCCTATGCTTCTGCGTGAACAAGATCGATAATACTCCGATCGCTATTCTTAGCAAAATCTGCTATGAGTTTTACAGTCCGGAAGAAGTAGCAAAAGCGAAAAATGATCTAGCGTCAGTACTAGATGATGACGATCGTAATACCTTCGCTGATCGCATAATCACGACAAAAAGGTCGAAACAAATTATTTTGGACGATATACTATTCCTACTCCAGAACATGAATCGTGGGAACCTGTTCATATTTGCGCAGAATCTTTCAAGGCTACCACCAATGTCTATGGAGAACTGCGATCTTACTTCTATTTTAACTTCGTATTCCATTCTCCAAGCAAAAATCGAAGAACTGAGCGCATCGCTTACGGACGTCCAAGCGAAGTTGCTATCGAAAGATGACGTCACGAGCATCATAGCATCCACTATTCCAACGCGGAATATGAATGATACGCGTTTGCTCCCTGGTCTTACTTCGCAGGCGCCAGCTGATACGGCTCCGAGCACGGTCGCCTCGGGAGAGGAGCGTCAGGAATCTATTTCCGTAGATGACGGCCGATCAAATACAAATCCGTCTCGATTGCGATCTGATAGCAGGAGAAGAGGTGGGTCGATTCGTGGAAGGTCGTTCGCGGACGTACTTCGCGGGAATAATGAGGTACCGAGGGTACAAAAACATGGTCCTAAAGTGGTTGTGGGTTCTCAGACCCGTGGCAGATTCGGGGGGGTGAAATCGGCCCTTGAGTCCAAGTTCATCAGTGTTTTTGTTGCCCGTTTGGACTGCAGTACTACAGAGGCCCAATTGTCTGAGTTACTCATTCGAAAGCTAAAGTGTCCCCGGGAAAGAGTTGAGTGTACGAGAATACAAGCTAGAGCGACAAGCAGTGCGTCATTCAAAGTGACGATGCCTGCCATTCACCGGGACGAAGTGATGAGCGACAAGTTTTGGCCAGCTGGTGTACTAGTGAGGAAATTCTATGAGTCTCGGCAACCGGCTAATCCATCCCCAACTCCACAACTTGATGAACAGTAGATTAAGGTGTGTTACGTATAACTGTCGGTCGATCCGAGCTAACCAACACGAGGTTCTTGAGCTTCTAGAATCTGCGGACATCGTGTGTCTACAGGAGATATGGCTGATAGATTGTGATCTAAATATGTTACAATCACTCCACCCTGATTTCTATGGGATTGGTGTGTCACCGGTGCTAAGTTCGGAAGGCCTAGTTGGCAGACCTTATGGAGGTGTAGCTATTTTGTGGCGTAAGTGCCTAGGATCCCAAGTTTCCATGTCTGATTTGCCGGATGATAGAATGATAGGGGTTACTTTCCAGTCGCTGGCGTTCAAGATCCTTTTTATAAATGTGTATATGCCTGTATGTTGTGCCGAAAATGAGCCACTGTTTTTAGATTGTCTAAGTCGTCTTCAAGGATATATTGAGTTAGGTTCGTACGATAGCTTGTGTATTTTGGGAGACTGGAATGCTAATGCGAGACCTGGATGTGAAACCCCGTTTTTCAAACAATTGTTAGAATTTTCAACAGCAAACAATCTGGTTCTCGCGGATGTGGAACAGCTACAAGACGATTATACATATGTCAGCGAAGCCCATCTGAATTCGGTTTCTTGGCTAGACCACATACTAGTAAGTAGAAATTTGGGTTCCCTTGTAAGTGACCTTAGGATTCGTAAGGAATTCGGCCCTGACCACTTACCTTTAGCGTTTAACCTACGAGTCCCTGTGGATGTCATCGGCAATAGTAGCAGTAGTGGTCCCGTGAATATTGTGGACTGGAATTCTTGTGACCCTGAGTCAATAATGGCTTATACTTCATCAACACGCGCCCAGTTTAACGAACTAGATCTCCAGGCCCCAGGGCTTCAGTGTAATAACAGTCAATGTAATGACCCTTCGCACGTGTCAGAGCTAAACGACGTATATATTTCTTTTATTAACGCTATGATCCTAGCTTCTAAGCTTCTGCTTCCCTCCAAGGGTACGAATGGCCGACGGCGTCCACCAATCATACCCGGGTGGAACAACCATCTGAAAGAGCTTTACGCGCATTCGAAAACTAAATTTCATGAATGGGTTGCTGCTGGTAGACCCCTGCTATGTTCGGTCCATGAAGCGATGAGATCTGCAAGATCTTTATTCAAAATTAAACTGAGGTGGTGTAGGGGGAATGAGAACCAACTAAGGGCTGAAAGTCTTGCTAAGTCTTTTTTGCTGGATAAACCCAGGAAGTTTTGGTCACATGTGAAGCGTGCTTTCTCGTCTCGGCCCCCGATTGCTCAGTGCCTAGATAATATTACGGGTGAACAGGAGATAGCAAGACATTGGAAGATGAAATTTGAGAATCTGTTTAATTCCATTCCTAGTGATTGTGATGATTTATTGGTTTTACCTGATGAAAATCCGATAGTCATTTTTCAAAGTTGTCTTGTTGAAAAGTATTTGAAAGAGATGGACCTTGAAAAGGCAGGAGGCCTTGACAGTCTGTCAGCAAAGCATCTCAAGTATGCTTCTTTCGAGAAAATAGCTATTCTGACTTCCCTTTTGAATGGTTTTGTCCGTCATGGTTTTGTTCCTGACCTTCTTACTAAGGTTGTTATTGTTCCGATACCTAAGGGGAGGGGTTGTGATATAAAAAAATCCGATAACTATCGTCCAATAGCACTAGCAACCCTTATTTCGAAAATTTTTGAATATTGTCTTGCTGATGCTATCCGTGAGTCGGTAAAGACTAGTTTTTATCAGTTTGGTTTCAAGGATAAATGCAGTGTCGAATTTCCGGTATTTCTTTTGAAGTTTGTTGTAGAATACTTTTGGTTTTTTTCGACACCTGTTTTCGCTTGTTTTGTGGACTCTACGAAAGCTTTCGACAGAGTAAATCACAAAAAAATGTTACGGATTTTGTTAGATCGGGGCGTGCCACCTTCTGTTGTCCGACTGTTATGTTTTTGGTTTCGGTCCCAGCGGTTTTCTATACGGTGGGGCAACAAACTCAGCGATGAATTCGTCATGGTCAATGGTTTGAGGCAAGGTGGCCTACTTTCCCCAATTTTGTACGCGGTGTACGTGGACGGTCTAACTGAGAGGCTTCAAAAAGCATCAGTTGGGTGCATGATTGGTAACCGATCGTTCAACCACTTTTTATTTGCTGATGATTTAGTGCTTTTGAGTCCGACTGTTTTCGGGCTAAACAGGTTACTGGAGTTGTGTGATGTATATGCCGAGGAGTTTGATATTATGTTCAATACTAAGAAAACTTATGCTATGGCGTTTTTGCCTCCTAAATGCAAGGCACTTAAAAAAGACATTTTCCTTTCGGGTAGGCGTATTGAGTACGTAAGAGATTTCCGGTATTTAGGTTTTGTCATCAATGAATCTTTAAATGATGATAGTCATCTGCGGCAGACGATGGCCAGTCTATGCAAGCGTGGCAATGTTCTTATATGGAACTTTGGGATAACTTGTACTAGTGTTAAACTTTGCCTTTTTCGCACTTACTGTTACCAGTTATTTGGTATTGCGTTAGTGTATAAGCACTCTGTTCGGACGGATTATGGGCTCAATGTTTGTTTCAATAGCATTTTCCGTCGTTTGCTAAAGTTGAGCCGCTTCGCAAGCATGTCACAATCTCTTGTTCTGAACAGATGCTGTACATACAAAGAGCTTAAAAGAAAAGCTACAGTGTCGCTTCTTAATAGGCTGTGGGATTCTGAGAATCCGCTAATTGTTACTGCTAGCAACCATATCCACCACAGTCTGCCATTGTGGCGACATCTTCTGTCAGTCCACACATTCCCAATGCGGTGAGATGTGGAATTTTGTTGTTTACTTGTCTTGTTTATTTTGTGTGTTTTTCTTTCTGTATGGTCTGTAGACTGAATTAAAAGATATTGATTGATATTGATTGATTGGTACCAAATTAAAAGACGTTATTCCTCACATAATCCTGACAAAATTGTAATTGCACGGTCCCTGTGAAAGTGGACCTTTTTTTTTTCGTTTTTAAACTACGACACAGCTCAGGTGATTGGAATCCCTGATTCACGTCAACAGCGTTCCGCTTGTCCTCTTCCGCAAGAGGTACCGTCGCTGCCACAAGCCTGTATACGCAAACGCATTCGATTCACCGTTTTGATTCCGGATGAAGCGTTTAACGCAGAAACTCGTTCTGCATGAACCATAGGTAAGGGTTTCCTGTAATACGTTCTCAGGTAGTACTTGAAGCAAGCTCACTTACTGTTGGCAGTTTCAGCAACTACCCCCGAGACCGCAAGAATTGTTATTTGAGTGACAAGCTCCCTCGATCGTTGGACACAAGGAAAGACCTCGTATATGACGTCGATTCAGATGTCTTCGAAAAAGTTTCTTCTTCTTGCCGGGGCTACAACGACTATAGTTCATATACCCCCAACTATCTTACGACTACTGGCGGATACAACGATTTCTATAGTTCAAGTAAGTATTTCAAGTTATCATCCTCAAATATAGCTACCTTGTGCAAAAACTAGTTACATTAGCTTTCTAAAACTGTGCTCCATGTAAGGGTTGAGCCTCCATGTGAAGCCCCGCCTTGACAAATTATTTATTGTTCATGATGTCTGACGTACCAACGTTAGATTGCTCTGCATTTACAATATGGGGAATAAATCTGATTTGAAGTACATACCCCCCTCCCCCCCCGATCTGGCAGTCAGTCTGCCCGTGAGCTTAATGTCAAGGAATTTACGTTAATTTTCCTTTCTTGAATTGTTGTCCGTCCGCCCGTCTGTCTTCTGTGGTCATCTCCCGACCTGGTTAGATATTTGTATGTAATTATTATTCGAGCCGAGTTCATAGATGGGTTTTGTATGGTATGGAAGACTTTCCCAAGGGCTAGGGAAAGACTTCGCATGCAGAGGGTGTAGGGTAAACTAGTTGAAAACTACTTGGGAGATAGCTGTTAAGCTTAGAAATTAAGGAACGGATCAGTTCCCGGTCGTACTGAGTGGGATTCACGTATAGGGGTAAGAAGGTTCTCGGGACCAAGAGATGTTGCTAGTTCTTTCCTTGGTTGAATAAAATTTCTGCTTGAAACAATGAAATCACAATCTTCGGCCCTATAATTGATTTTAGGCCTTTGTCGTAATAAATGTTCTGACCTTATCTTTTTTTGCGGTCAACCGTGGATAATCCCGAACTGGCGGAAGACACGAAACGCTGATATTCATTGTAATTTTCACCTGTCCGCAACTATTGGCTTATCTGTGTGTGTCACTGCATTGTCAAAAGTTTCATAAAATTCAACACAAAGCTGCGCAAGCTCAACAGATAGCATTTTGGATATATCTGCAAGTGCTATTGTACGAGCGTTATATTGTATTTCCGCCATGACCTTTCATATGTTATTATTTCGTTCGAGGTACAAAAAATAGCACTTGAAGCTCTTTCATGGCACAATTCTGGCAGTGGCGCTATTTCAGTTAACCATGGGGGGGGGGTGAGGGGGGTTGGCAAAGATCAGTTTCTCCAGCTCTGGCTGAAGATCATTAGATCAACGGCTGTAATCGAGTTCCACTTATTTTTCTTGTCGTCTAGTAGAGCAGAAAATATGATATATATGAGGCTTTTCTTAGATTATTTTCATGGCACTCGCAGTTCCGTCGGTCGGTCCCACGATTGCGAGCTAGGGTATCAGACCATCATGGGGGAAGGGCGGGGGGGGGGGGGCTTTAGTGGCATGCATAACTAACTTTCGAACGGGTGACCTTAATGACACTTGATATTTCGAAAGACCTCGTGTCTCAGATGTCCCGTTTGAAGTCTGGACCGGAACCGATGAATGTGTGTGGGGGGGAGGGGACCTCGAACCGAAAACCTTGTGACACGCTTAGAGTATGAGAGCGATCGGTACGAAACTTGGTGGGAATTACAAGCACAAGCCCTACGTACATCATTGACAGACTTGGACCGGATTTGGGCACTGTGGGGTGAGTTGGAAGGGGGTTCCGGAATTCCGGCGATCCGGAGTTAAGGTACTTCCAGGTGGGCTAGGACGATGAAACTTGGCAGGCATATTAGGGACCCGACCAAACTAACTTTGAAATAGTCACTTCCCCAGTCCGACCGCCGTGGGGGAGTGGAAGGAGGTGGAATCCGGAATCTTGAGGTAGACATAACTAGGTTGGATCTTCGTAGGAGAGTGGATCTTCATGAAACTTGATATTTGAAAAGGACCGGATCCGGTCACTTTGAGGGGGGGAGGGAGTCGGAGGGCGGAACCGGCAATCGTGTGACACGCTCAGAGAGGAGGGATCGGGATGAAACTTAGGTGGGAAGAACAAGCACATGTAGCCTACAACTTTCGAAGCGGTGATCAGGGGTTAATTAAACTTGATAATTGGAAAGAGTGCGCCTCTGATGTTTCTCATTTGTGCCTCAAGGGTTTTGTTTACAAATCAATTCCTAGTCCCCTTAAAGTGCGCATCTTAACCACAAAGTTTTTTTTCCAAAAAATACATTTTCGTGATCTACAAGGGCCATGATCATCTTTGCCTCAAGGGTGTTGCTTACAAATGAATTCCTTGGAGCACTCATACGCAAAGTACAAAAAATAGTTTTGAGCAAAAACGATACATTTTCATGATCTCCAAGGTTCCAAAATTATTTTTGTCTCAAGGATTTTGCGTGCACTGCTTAGCTTGCATAGCTTAAAGCAGAGGCGTCATTTCGCTGATACCTAAAAGGGGGGTAGTGGCGGGGACCCGTGACGTACGGACGGTTTGAAGTGCCTGGGCAAGGGGTGAATACCGCAAAATGTACTTGTTAGAAATCCAGCACGGCTGAAGAGCGGAAAACTAACTGGAACTCGCTGGAGAGCAAGCTTCTAAAGACTGTTTGGCCAAAAAATGGCAATGAGCGCCGCAGGCAAAACAAATATGTTGAATTTGCATGTTTTCTAACAAAATTTAACTACTTCCTGAACAAATTTTAGGTTCTAAAATGGCCCATCCCCCAAACTGAAGTCCAAACCTCAAAGTAAACAGAGCATACTACAAGCGGCGCCGCAGGCGAAATTTTTTGGAATTCCTTATGATCAGAGGGCCTTTTTGGATCACAAATGAAAGCAAGGGCCACCTATCACAGATCAGCTCATAATGTTTGGTCACGACACATTTCAAACAGTGTGAGACTGGTACATGACTGTTATTCAACTCGACCCTTTCCAAATAAAATGACCTTCCGAAACAAAACTGAAACAGGGTAGCCTTTGCTGCAACACACGTTAAGCGCAGATTAAAACTTTTCTTACCATTTTACAAAATAAACAAGCTGGGGTTAAGTGAAAAGGCACTTAGTGTTTGCTGACCCTCTCCCCTTCCTACTCTTACATTTTGTGCTCCGTCGGGGCGGTGCCCCCACCTGAATTTCCAAGGTGGCCCTCAGTTATCCAGGAACAAATCATAATGTGATACTGAAAGCCATGTTAAACAAGACCAAAGGTTTCGATGGGGTCCCAAAAATTTAATATTAGATCCAGACAACTAGGTCTTGTCTTCGCCAGATCCAGTCTTCGCCGGGCTAGTTATCTGAGAAAACCAAGTTCAGATATACCTGTATAAGTCATATCTATTTTGACGATACTCATCGAAACTTCCTGCTTTACTTCTGCCAAATTTCCGGTTTCGGCCGAATTCCGAGCGAACTACTTGTCCAGTAAAAAAAGAAAGTTCAGAAACGAATTAAGCGTATCTCCTTATCCCTATAAAGAACATCTGATCAACTTCAAATAAAACTTTAACTTAAAAAAAAAATCCGGTTTCAACCGGATTCCGGACGAACCATATGTCCGGGTAAAAAATAATTGTCACATACATATTCAGCGTCTGTTCTTACCCTTAAATCTGTCATCTAATCAACTTCAAATAAAACTTTTGCTTTTAACAAATTTTCCGGTTTTGGCCGGATTCCGGGCGAAATACTTGTCCGGCGAGAAAGGGTTTTCACCATCGCGTTCAGCATGTCTTCTTACCCCTACATCGTACATCTAATCAACTTCAAATACAACTTTTGCTTTTAACAAATTTTCCGGTTTTGGCCGGATTCCGGGTGAACTACTTGTCCGGCGAGAAAATGGTTTTCACCATCGTGTTCAGCATGTCTTCTTACCCCTAGTCCGAACATCTAATCAACTTCAAATAAAACTTTTACTTTTAACAAACTTTCCGGTTTTGGCCGGATTCCGGCCGAACTACTTGTCCGGCGAGAAAATGGTTTTCACCATCATGATCAGCATGTCTTCTTACTTCATAATCGACTATCACATTAGCTGTTTCAAAATATTTTGTTTGACCCTTAATTTAAACCCCCTCCCCCTCCCCTAAATGTAGGGATACAGAGCCCATCTACAAACTCGACCTTATTCTTGACCCAAAGAATCCTCACACCAAGTTTTATCAAAATATCTCATTCCCTTCGAGAGTTATCGTGCTTACAGACAGACACCGGACAGACGGACAACTTTTGCGATGTCATAGGTATCCGTCACTAACGTTTTGGGATCCCAAAAATAATGTCTCTCTTCATGTTCAGAGTTCAGATACACAACTGACCCAGCCTCAAACGCGCCTTGAAGACATTCGATCCTCGAACAATAGGTCATTATCTCGGATTACAAAGGTTCGATTTTCATCAGTGACTTAAGATCAACTGATATGGCGCAACCAGATGTCACAATTGTGATGAAAAACTGACTTTTTCAGGCTATTTTCCTGTTTTTCCTGGGTAGCTCCGGGCCCCCTTGGAAGGCCAGGGGGGGCAGCTGCACCCCCCCCCCAAATGACGCCTCTGGCTTAAAGTACGCATCTTAACCGCGAAGCGAAATAAATACTTTTGACCAAAAGATACATGATCCCCAAGGGTCCATGGTCATTTGTGTCTTAACTTCTCAAGGGTTTTGCTTACAAATGAATTCATAGCCAATTGTTTTTGAATAAAATATACATAAAATATTCATGGGCCTATCTTCATAGGCCCGAAGATTCGTGCCTCAAAGGTTTTGCTTACAAATGAATTTATAGCCAATTGTTTTGGAATAAAATATACATAAAATGTACATGGGCCTATCTTCATAGGCCCGAAGATTCGTGCCTCAGAGGTCTTGCTTACAAAGGATTACAAAACCCACGAATTTACAGATCCTCACTCTCATCCTCTGACACAACCTGCAAGTGCCATATGAGCTTCCAGCTATTGATGCGAAAGCAAGCGCTCAGGAGGGCATTTCAGGCTTGAAAACACGAGTAGAATCTTGAACTTTTGCACCGGCCTGTAATGTGTAAAAAAAAAAATGGTAGTATTTGGTAGTAAAAACTAGAGCTAATGTGTGACTTATGAACTCGTAAAAGGGGATCTTTCTCTTAGTTTTCTCTTTCTCTCAGGCCGGAAAGCAAGATAGAGGGTTAGATTTCCCTGCTGCTTTTTGAAATCACGAGGTTGATCACAGTTGGTTAGAGGGTGCATGAAAACTAATCTGCATAGCGTAAGAATTAATGTAATATTAAAGTTTAACCGAAAAGGGCTAGGATAGGACAATCTAGTTACCCATCACTTATTCACTTAAATTGGCTTGAAGACCCGCTGAAAATGAGTTACTCCGTTGTTCCGCTATTCACGAATAATCGATTTTCAAATAGTGGAATTTTCGTGTGATTTGTGGTGCCTTTATGCGCTTGTATTTTTGCTGTATGCCTTACGAGAAAGATTTATCAGTTTTTTTTGTTCAAGCACTAAGCAATCTTCACCAATCTCACCACTGCCCACTGAAAAGCCGCATTTGAGTTGAGATTAAAATTTTCCACGTCATAGTAGAATTAATGCTGTGGGGACGGCTGGAAATATTCTGAGCCTCATAACTAGAGCAGATAGTGGAAAATCAAAAAATCCTTTTGCAGAATCCAAATAATTCAGTGTATCCAATTAAATGACACACAAATGAGTTGGCTTTTCAGTTAAACTTTAAGTAGTGAAAAGGTGGTAATTGTCTTACTCTGATAAACAGGTTTAGAGCTTTCTAGACTGAAAATCACGACTGCAAGCTTAGATTTTCTTCCGACTTCTGGAAGTCGCTCTCACAGGGTTCAAATCAAAACTAGCTTAAACCGTATAAACTAGTGAAAAGGTGATCATTATATTGCCCATACAGCAATTCTTACTACGTTCTAGACTGAAAATCACGCTGGGCAGCTTGGATTTTTTCTGACTTTTGGTATCGGTCTCGGGGGGAGGGTAATTTATTGAAAGATGAACACTCTTTTACTTCAATAGCAATTCTTAGGGCATTTTCGACTGGCAATCACGACGGGACGCTTAGAGTTTCTTGCGGCTTCTAAAGTTTGCAGATGCTTGCAGACCTTGGGTGGGTAGGCTAAAACGTAGGCTGTAAGTAGGCTAAACGAAGTTGTGTCGTTCTAATTCTAACTATGGTCGAGTTACGAATTCTCACGGCAATCTTGACCCAGTTACCCACGAACGGGGTGGAAGGGGCAATTCTAATAGACTAGATATTCCCGAAGACGAAAATTAGCTAGAGCGGGCGCAAGAGAGGGTTGGTCATAAATAAACACACCACTAAAATATGTCCTCGTCTGGGATCCTGCCGAAACTTTATTTTATTTTACTAGGCCAAATATCTGATGGGAAGTACTGAAGAAAAGTTATTTTTCAGAATGCTTCAAGAAGACTCGAACTGGGATAAGAATCCTACCGCGTCTCGTCCGAAAAACTATACGGGTTAAGACTCCACTTGACTGTGAAGATGAATGTCTGCGACTGAGAACCTTCACTTGCCGATCCTTTAGCTTCAGGTATGTCTTTGCTGCTAATAGCTCAATTGTAGTTAAGTCTTATTCGCAAACTGGGAGGTAAGGCCTGCCATTGTACCATGCCGCATGTACTCTGCTGTTTTGCTTCTCTGAGCCGGTTGACAAACAGAAACAAGGACTCCTCGCACTAATTGGTGTTTATGTTCCAGTATTCCAAAATAGTTGAAAACTTTAAAACTAGGCTCTGCTTTTAACAAAAAAACACGACTTTCTCTGTTTTAAGGCTTTCTCTAGGCCCGTTGACCTCTAGCAAAAACACGGAAAAATGGACATCACTGGTTCGTTTGATGAATTAGCTTCTCGCAAACATTCGTCAGGAGCATGATACCGCATCGAAAACGTCAGTGCAGTGTGGTCAGGGGGTTAAAGTGTACCGTGGGAAATTCGGTTCTCGTAGTTTAAAGTTTAACTGAAAAGCCCACTTATTTTTGTATCATTTAATCGAACACATTGAAATACGTAGACTCTGCTAAGGGATTCTTTTATTTTCCACTATCTGCTCTAGTAGTGACGTTCAGAATGTCTACAGCCATCACCACAACGCAAATTCTACTATGACGCGGAAAATTTGAATCTCAACACAAACATGGCTTTTCAGTGGCCCAGTGGTGATCTTTGTGAAGACTGCTTAGTGCCTGGACACAACTTTCTCGTCAAGCATACTACACAGATACGAGTGCTTAGAAATACCACAAATCCGACGGGAAAATTCCACTATTTGAAAATCGATTATTCGTGAATAGCAGAGTAACGAAGTAGCGCATTTTTGTCGGGTCTTCAAGCCTATTTAAGTGAATAATTGATGGGTAACTAGATTGTCCTATCTCAGCCCTTTTCAGTTAAACTTTAAGAATAGATAGAGCGACTACAGAAGTAGGTTGTACGACGTGAGAGTAATCGAGCGATCTTCGTCCACCACAATTTTTTCGCCACGTAGAACAAAGTAGATGAACAGAACAGGACAGAACACTACTCTTTCATCGTAGTTTCGCGCCATCTAGTGGAAACCGAGGAAACTCACAAAATAAAGGAGGTATGCTTCTTTGAATGTTAGTTCACCTTGAACAGCGCCATTTTTATCCGCATGGGGTGACGAAGTCAACTACCAGTCGGTCAAAGTAGCCAATTACGGGCTCCTAAGAACCCCTGAATCGGTGCTTTGGGGCTTCATTTTACCATCTAGCCCAAAATTTCACTGTTGAAACTTATCTAACGTTCGAAAAAGCATTACTCTACTGCAGTGAACAAGATCACGAAGAGATCATACTAGTGTAAGTCCCTTGTGATATCTATGACCAAAACGCAACGTCCCATGGACAATGCTACCGACCAATTTGCTTTCAGGAATGGTCATTTTCCCGTAAAATCCCGGACCCACTCGGCAAGCAATGAGGCATGACTTGTGGGTTTTTTTTTAACAACGTACCCCCAAGCAGTCAAGGTCTGTCAACGAACTAACAGCAGTTCTGATTCAGCTTAGACCCCTTTATTGCCCATTTGCCTGCATCTCATTTTGCAGTTTTCGCTGGATTCTGGTTTAAGTGTGGGCCTGGTGCAAAGAACTAGCCGACGACATATTCTTGTAACCACCATCAATACCTTCTGCGTAAATAATTCGTAATTTAAAAAATTTCCTGTTTTGCCGGATTTCGACGGTGCTAACCGTCTGTTCGCCTTACTGACATGCATCTTTGATCTTGCCTGCCTCCGTTCCAGTTTGTCTATGCCAAGTTGGCAAACGTGCACATGATCTACTAACTGTTTCTATGACCCCTTAGATATTATGGGAGCAGCAGCTTTGCCTCGAACAACTGCGAACTGACAGACGTGGACGTTAGCGCAGGTCGAGACTTGCTGGAGGACCGCGATTACGACACTTGGCACAAGACTGGCTCTTCAGGAAATTGTGAGAACTACGGTGGCGGTGGAGCGGATGACTATGATTCGGTAGTCATTGACAGTAAGTCGAAATCGTCTGCAAAATTCTGGTGACCCCCTTTCCCCCGAAAAAAGAGTCCCACTGGTGACCCCCGCCCTCCGTTTTGGCTGCAAGCACATGAGAGTTTTCCCGAGGCTTGCGAGTTAAATGTAAACGCGTGACGGCGGCTTGCTGACCGCTCGCCTCTATATGTACTTTACAAAAAAAAAAAATGTTTTTTAAAGCTATATACTGACTGGGTGTGGTTAATAGAGTTCGGGAGTTTGGTACCGGGGGGGGCGGGGGTACGGGGGGTTTCGCCGGTTTTTTTTTTTGCCAGAACCCATTTCGTAGGTCTAGCACCCTAGCAACGCTCGCTTCCTTCGTAAAGAAGAACGCTTCTGAAAGGAAAATACGTACGTCCTTATACATCCATGAGCAAGCCAGTATGATACAGTGAAAATAAAAAAACAATTCTGGTCCTTTGGTAGCTTGCCGTTGCGATAATGCCGTTCGATCCGAAAATAATGCTAGTCCAGATTCCCTAGACAGACGCTGTACATCGGCTACGCATTTGTCTGTTAGCGACATTTCGGCCTTCTTGTCAACTATCCAGGCCTATGCAACCGAAAGATGAACTAGCGATCCGGATAAGTGGGTTTACTTGTCCACTTTATCTTTACTGTTCACTGTGTTAGCAGCATGTAGTGGGCAGGGGCAGCTAGATAAAGTAATAGTCTAGATACAGTAGAAGTGAAATATGACTGAAAACGGATATTTCGGCCCTTAAAAGGATCCTCTCCCAGCTATAGCCTGAAGAGGACCCTTGCCAAGAAGTGCCGAAATATCACTGAAGAATATCCTAGCTGACTCATCTGTTATGTCTACTTTGTCTTTCCAAGAGGAAACCTTCGTCACAGAAGGGTAATGAAAAGGGCAACGTTCAAAGTTTAATAATGCCGAAAGAAGCATACCTCTAATATACCACACGAAGTCGTGGGCTCGTAAGTGTCTCTCGTGTGTATTGAAAAACAAACAAACCTGTAGATTTTTTCATTCACACTGCCTTGACAAGATTGATGTATTTTACATATCAAGCTTTGGAGCATTACTCGAAAACTGTGTGGATACCAGTGGTCTAGGGTAGGGTCATCCACAGTCGGCAATGTACAATAGAGATAACTTCTTTGAAGAATTTACTTTCTTCGTAGTTCACCTTTAACACCCATTGTTCTGACAAATGTACCAGTCAACCAAAGTAGCTAATTAAGGGCTCCTAAGCAGAGGTGTTACTAGCCAAAATGTTTCGGTGGGAGGGGGGCAAGGTGTTTACCGACTGGCTGGTCATTTTTACCGACTGTTTTTGCAGGAAAAACGACTGTTTTCAAGAAAATACAGTTTTGATGAAAAAAAGACAGTTTTGATGAAAAATCGATTGATTTTCAGAAAAATCGACTGTTTCTTCTACGAAAAATCAACTGTTTTTACGAAAAACGCCCCTGCTCCTAAGAACGCCTGAGTTTGTGTTTTGGGTTTTCATTTTACCGTTTAGCTCTGAAGTGCACTGTCCAAGGTTTTAACCAACGTTCAAAAGAAGCATACCTCTACTGAACAATCCCTAGTGTCCTATGTAGGACACTCGTGTGCATTGAAGTGAAGACGAACATTCAAATCCTTGCCCGATTACCTTTTTGATGGATAGTTCAGTAGATCTGGAATAGCGGCAATAGATACAGTGGTAGCTGTAAATTGCGAAATCCCTTTCAGGTTGCTTTGTAAACTATAAGTCAAACAGCCGCATTGATGATCGAGCAATCAAGGAGTCCCTTCCAGTTCGTAACCTCGTACAGTGTGAACAAGAATGCAGCCGTACGACGAAGTATAAATGCAGCTCGTTCAGCTTCCGTTTCAGCTCTAGTGGATACGGCACACCCAAGACGAACTGTGAGCTAAGTCTGTGGGAAGCATCTGAGCTGGATCGCTCCCGCGAACTTGTCTACGATCCTGATTACCATGTTTACACAAGGTCGACTCGAGGTGGTTGCGAAGGGTATGGGGATAGTGGGTTTGGATATAATACCAACGGTAAGCTTTTTATTTCTCGTTCTGGATGTAAACCGTTGGACCCGAGGGAGATAAGATCAGAAGTCAGCTGTTCTACAAGCGTCAACACGCACCTGCCAGTGGACTGTGGGAACGACAGACCTCTTTCTAGTTTGATCGGCGGCCCTCAAGGTAGAATGCCACAGCTGCAACGATGTGGTAGTATGTCCTCTGGTCAAAAGTATAGTCGACCTTTCAGCCGGTTAGCCTGTTTAGTTTGTCTTACCTTACCTTAACCGCCGTTTACGCGACAAAAGCTGTGTAGGCCTGTGAGCGTCTCGTTCTCAGCTGGTTCTTCTGTTGTCTGCGTCACACAGGTGATTGATGCATGTTGGTATAGGGCTACGTTTTAGTCCACATTTTTTACTGAAAACTTGGCAACGTAAAAACATTCCGCTAGGATTGGATCTGAGACGAAGACTGAAACTGCCTTGCGCAGTCAACTGTTGCGAATTGCGACACATTATAGCATCAGCGACACAGCGTTCTCGCAATACAGACGCTCGTTTAGCCGATACTTTTTTTTACCACGTGAACCTGTAAGATAATATACGTTGCGTTTTTATGGCACTTGCAGCCTCTGGCTCAAGTGCCATATACCGATCGCAATTCCGTCTGTCGGTCGGTCGGTCGGTCTGTCTGTCGGTCGGTCGGTCGGTCGGTCGGTCCGAATTTTTTTGTCCCACATGTTCGAGCTAGGGTACTTCCAGATGTGTTAGGACGATGAAACTTGGCAGGAAAATCAGGGATCCGACCAAACTAACCTGGAAATAATCAGTTTCCCGATCCGACCATCTGGGGGGGAGTGGTGGGCCGGGGAATTCTGAGAATTAAGTAGTTTTTGTCACACTTTTTCGAGTTGGGGTACTTCCAGATGTGCTAGGACGATGAAACTTGGCAAGAGCATCAGGGACCCGACCACTAGCCTGGAAATAATCAGTTTCCCAATCCGACCACCTGGGGAGGGGGGGTGGAGGGCTGGAGAATCCGGAAAACTGGAGTAGTGTGTAACTTTCGAACAGATGATCGGATTGGAATGAAACTTAATAACTGAATAAATGGCATACCTCTGATGTCCCATTTGAAGTCCGGACCGGATTCGACAGCTATGGGGGAGTTGGGGGGGGGGAGACCGGAAATCTCGAGAAACGGTTAGAATGGAGGGATCGGAGTGAAACTTGCTGGGAAGAACAAGCATCTGCTCCAGATAAATCCTTTATACATTTGGTCTGGATCCGGACACTAGGGGGGGGGGGGTGGAGGTTAGTTTCACGGAATTTCGGTAATGGCGGTTTTGGGGATTTTCACGACGAAACTTGGGAGGCGAATCAGGGACCCGATCAAACTGACTTATAAATAAAAATTTACATGATCCGATAGTCGTGGGGGGAGTAGCGGGAGGGGGAATCCGGAATACTGAGTCATGCGTAACTTTGGAACGGTTGATCGGATTTGAGTGAAATTTGATAATTGATCAGAGGACATGTCTTTGGTGACCTTTGTCATGTCCGGACCGGATTCGACAACAATGGGGGGGGGGCAGAAAATAGGTGACCGGCTCAGACTGCAATGGGGAGATCGGGATCGAACTTTGTGGGAATAATAAAGAGATGCTCTGGATAAATCACTTACAGAACCGGATTGGCTCCGGCGGCTGTGGGGGAGTTTGAGGGGGGGTCCGGAATTCCGGTGATCGCGATTTAAGGTACTTCCAGATGTGCTAGGACAATCGAACTGGGCTGGAATATTAGAGATTCGACAAGATTGGCTCAGAAATCGCCACTTTCCAAATCCGACATTCCTTAAAGTACCAATCTTGACCGCAAATTTAGAAAAATACTTTTTAGCAAATTATACATTTTCATGATCCCCATGAGCACACTATCATTTTTGCCTCAAGGGTTTTGCTTACAAATGAAGTTTTAGCTTCCTGAAAGTGCGCATCTGAACCGCAAGGTCGAAAACTACTTTTTTTCATCAAACGATACATGTCAACCCATGATCATTTGTGCCGCAAGGGTTTTGCTTAAAAATTTATTTTATCACCCTTAAAGTGCACATTTTAACCGAAAAGTGAAAAAAAAAATACTTTTTACCAAACGGTATATATCAATGATCCCTAAGGGCCTGTGATCGTTTTGTCTCAATAGTTTTTCTTACAGATGAAGTTCTAGCGCCTATAAAGTGCGTATCATTACAGCCAAGTTCTAAAACAAAATACTTTTTCTCTAGCTCCCTTAAAGTGCGCATCTGAACCGCAAAGGTAACCTTAAAAGTACGTTTGATCAAACACTACATCTCAACCCATGCAAGTGCCATATGAGCTTACAGCTCTTGTTGAAGATACCATTGGATCTGATACCACGGTCTAAAATCTGACAAATCGCGGTGTCCTTGACTGTGAATTTATCCGTAAAGGTAAAGTTCTGCAAGGCTGTGCAGTTATCTGTAAAAGTATTAGACGGCAATGAACATTCTTTTTTATATTTTTTCCACCTGAATAGATGAGTGTAGGACAGAACCAAAACATCTCGAAAATACCTTAGTCAATATCATCGAACCTTAGTTAAAAAAAGGTCGCCCGTGAATAAAGCTTAAGCTTGTAGGAAAGAAAACGTCATTTTTTGTATTGCAAACGCGGGTTCGCTACTATGGACTTTGGAACGTATACTGAGTGACCGTGATCTGTTTCGAAAAGTAGGTAAAAGGTAAAAAAAAATTTGCGCTGGCGAGTTCGCAGTCGCAACTGATAAAAAATTTGTCAACAGATGTCTTTGATAACAGCAGGTTGTACACGTCTGCAAACAGAAATGACAGATTGCGAAAGCCTACAGTTTCAAATACAAGGGACCGGCGCCACTTCTGACTTTACTTTTCTTTAGGATATTATGGAGGTACTGACGTCTCAGCAAGTGGCGTCAAGTGCGCCCGACGCTGTCAAGAAAACAAAAAGATGGGATATTGGTGGTGTGAAACCGACGAACGCGGATCTTGGGACTATTGTTGTGCCCCAAACAGCAAATGCGCCTTCGCTGCCGGCCAGCCTATTCCTTGGTAAGACATTTCTAGCCCAGGGCGTAACTAAGGAGGTGGGGCTTCTCTCCCGGTACGATTGTCGCCGGCGAAAATATAGTGGTCGTCGGAGGGAAGCTCCGAAAGCCACTTTAGTCACTCCAGTCTATCGCTGCTTACATGCTGACAGCTGTTGGGCAGACCGAGCTATCTGATCGCCATGTTGGGAAGTCAGTCACATAGTGATGTGTCATATCGTCGGCATTAGGTTAATGGGTCGTCTCTTGCCGCCTGTCTGACGAGCAGTAGCTTGTGTGCCTACAGTGAACCTTAGTTTCCAACTGATATCCGTTCGTCACATCGGGTGTGTCCAACCAAATCATTGGGTCGGTGGGGGGATCCCTTTAAACAATAAAATCTCGCGCTTACACTATCTAGCGCCCCTACAAAGCAGATTGACCGCTACTGTTTTGTATCGTTGCTTGTCGCCTGTGCACCGGCGGTTATTCCACTGCCCGTTTGAAGACAGAGATCTGGCGGTAAACGGAAAAGTCAGCTGAGTTTATTCTAGCGATACTTCGGCCGCAGGTTCTATAGCATAAAAGGACCCTTACCAAGAAGGGCCGGAATATCGATAGAGTAAATCTTGACTGACTTATCCGTTTCTCTTTCTTTTCATATAATTCCTTCATTATTGTATATTTTTCTATTTCTGTTTTGTTTGTCTCGATTAGATATTCCGCTTTAAGTACCGAGGGAAATGGCCATTGACGAAAAGCGTTCGTTTCCAAACGCACTGTGTATACTGTATGATAATTTTTCCCAGGTGTTTCGTCGGTTTATCCGGTAAAGACCAGTGGCGCCCCTGTTCCGAGCGACATGCCGACAAACCGTACTCCTACCTACAAAGTCGAGCTCCGATTAACTCGACAGCCGCGTCCGTACTCGCCGAAGTTTCAACTGACTATGATCGCCTCCCCGAACGTCTCGTCCAATCAGCGGAAGAAGGTGTGACGTCCGAACCCATGTTGGTCGGTTCAAGTAGAACCTCAAAAATGGTAGAAGTCAACGGTGGGGAAGAGGTGATAGTGAATGTGGATAC
Source organism: Branchinecta lindahli (assembly GCA_023053555.1). NCBI lineage: Eukaryota > Metazoa > Arthropoda > Branchiopoda > Anostraca > Branchinectidae > Branchinecta > Branchinecta lindahli. Next base: position 5,277,535 of record JAKZAO010000007.1, on the reverse strand, counting down.
CGGGCTTTTAGAGGAAACGAATTTCGCTCGAGTGACAACGCCACCGCCGATTGAGAAGGAAGGTGTTTAAATTCCGATGCAAAGGCGAAAAGTGGGTTTGGATTATGCATGGTAAGCGTACCTGGAGGATTCGAGCCAGCTGGGGGAAGACATGCGCGATCGGTTTAGTGTGCTCTCCTGTTGACTTCTTGGTCTTAATTTGCGGATCAAAGTGTAGAAAACTGAAACTGTAAACCGAAAGTGGGATGCAGCTAGTAATCGAGACTTTTGAATATTTATTTTCAGTATTTTGTAGCGAATGCACAGGAATTTTTTAAATACACATATTTTCTGATATCTGCCCAGCGAAACCGTATCTTTTCTTGTCCTTGTATCATATCTTCTTTGTCAAAGCATTGATCTCTAGCAGGTTTGATCTTTTCCGCATTTGTGTCGCGAAAGAGCTATGCTGAACGCGCACATTAGCACAGGAAGGGTGGACGGCCACCCCTCAGTTCGCCCGCCGTTCAGTTCGCCATATTCCAGTTCAGCGCTTCCAAGCGAACTAGTTTCTGTTAGAGCTTGATCACACTGGGCTCAAAAACCAGCTCATTTCGGCGCCGAAGTGGACACACTAGAGCCAAGAAAAGGCAGCTTTTTGGGTTGCTAAATCAGAAAAAAAGAAAAAGAACAAATTTCACCTAATTCTGAATGTTACTGTTTTAAATTCAGTTGATCAATTAGAGCGAAACAGCCTTTCTAAACATATTACTGGAAGTAGACTGGTATTTTTTCTGGTGTTGGTTTCTGAAAAATGTAAACAAGTTTTTTTTGTTCCTCCTGAAACAAGACCAAAGGTTTCGATGGGATCCCAAAAATTTAAAATTTGACCCAGCCAACTAGGTCTTGTCTTCGCCAGGCTAATCATCTGAGAAAATCAAGTTCAGATGTACCTGTATAAGCAATATCTATTTTGACGATACTGATCGAAACTTCCTGCTTTACTTCTGCCAAATTTCCTGTTTCGGCCGAATTCCGAGCGAACTATTTGTCCAGCCAAAAAAAAGATAGTTCAGAAACGAATTCAGCGTATAAAGAACATCTAATCAACTTCAAATAAAACTTTAACTTATACAAAAAATCCGGTTTCAACCGGATTCCGTACGAACTATATGTCCAGGTAAAAAATTTTTGTCATATACAGCTTCAGCGTCTCTTCTTACCCTTAAATCTGTCATCTAATCAACTTCAAATAAAAATTTTACTTTTAACAAATTTTCCGGTTTCGGCCGGATTCCAGTTGAACTGCTTGTCCGGCGAGAAAATGTTTTTCACCATCGTGTTCAGCATGTCTTCTTACCCCTAATTCGAACATCTAATAAACTTCAAATAAAACTTTTGCTTTTAACAAATTTTCCGGTTTCGGCCGGATTCCGGGCTAACTACTTGTCCGGCGAGAAAATGGTTTTGACCATCGTTCAGCATGTTTTCTTACCCCTAAATCAAACATCTAATCAACTTCAAATAAAACTTTCACTTTTAACAAAATTTCCGGTTTCGGCCGGATTCCGGGCGAACTAGTTGTCCGGCGAGAAAATGGTTTTCACCATCGTGTTCAGCATGTCTTCTTACCCCATAATCGACTATCACATTAGCTATTTCAAAATATTTTGTTTGCCCCTTAATTTAAACCCCCTCCCCCACCCCTAAATGTAGGACTACATAGCCCATCTACGAACTCGACCTTACTCTTGACCCAAAGAATCCTCACACCAAGTTTCATCAAAATATCTCATTCCCTTCGAGAGTTATCATGCTCACAGACGGACAGACGGACGGACGGACGGACAGACGGACAACTTTTGCGATGTCATAGGTATCCGTCACTAACGTTTTGGGATCCCAAAAAAGGAAAAACCTGGGAAAAACACATTAAATGGATGCTTTTCTGTCTTTATCCAGTAGAAAACAATAAACAGATGTGAATGACGGTATTTTGACATCTAGAAACTCTTTACCTTTCTCCCCAAATAACTTAGTTTAATCCTGGGATGTTGAAAGCAAATTCATCACAGTTTATACTCGCCCAGCATAATCAAAACTAGATAGTTGCAAAACTAGTCAAGTTTCAATTAATTGCAGTCTGCACATTGTCCCCAAGCTGCCCCAAAGCCATCAATTCTCCCGTCCCTTAGGGATTTTCTGAACTGATCGCAACCGACCCCAAACGGCGCCGTTTTGTAGACTTGTTTTCAGCCGAGAAATCGGCGCCGTTTTAGGCGCCGTTTGTCGAATAGGCTGGTTTTTGAGCCCAGTGTGACCAGGCTCTTAATCCCCGTATGCCTCACCATCATCACTTGTGACAGACATAGTAAAACAGATTGATGAGTAGAAAATCTGCAATCTGCTTCCCAGGTAATGGAGGTTTTGCATGTCTTAGTAGTAGAAAAGTGAAAGTTACCCACTACCTTATGGATGCGACTTTTGACTATCTCTACACAAGTGTTGATTATAAGACAGTGGGGGACTAACAGAAACCAATCCACTGGGAGCGCTGAGCTGGAATAAGGCGAATTCACACACGTTCACCCACCCGTCAGTCTCACCATCCGTCGATCTACCTGTCAGTTCGTGCAACTCGATTTGATCACTAGAAAACAAAATAAACTGCCGGAATCTCAGGCGTATCAACTGTATAAAGCGTATCATGTCTGTCGATCCTATCTGGTGTATAGATCGTATTTCGACTGTAGGGTTTTATCCCTAAACACAAACCTAAGATACGCTCAATAAACAATGTATAATCGTATCACCCAATATGCTCGTGTTCACCGATACCCTCGATAGACCGACACGATAATTTTGCTTATATGTTCGATAGACCCGATGCGCTCGATACATTTATACACTCCAAACAGTCGATAAGCTCGTTACACTGAACCGACTCGATCCGCTCGACACTACCGATACGCTCGGTTACCTTTAAAGCCAGACTGAAGAGTTACGAGCATATCACGCTATATAGGCAGTGCAGGTCGAGATTTTAAACTTTTCGACACGACCAATACACTCAAAACGCGACCGAAGAGGTGAATGAGGAAACTGGATCGTTAGCTGGAATAACTAGCTGGGATACTGTTTTGAATCTGTTTTGTTTTCAATAAATAGTTTACAAAAAAATTAGCACTGGTTTATCAACACTGGGACGAACGTAGACGCTATTTTCACATGAGAAAACGTCAACTTAAATGCACGAACCTCCCGCAACGAAGCTCGCTATATCCATTAAAACAAACCTAGTTTAACAAAAAATATTCAGAATGCACGACGTAGAATCGCCCGAGTTTCCATCAAGACAAATTTCCAACTTTCGGCGAAAAACCGCGACACCGGAAAATGAGTTTTTACCGGATTAGTGACACAGGGTAAACGAGACGCCAAGGACAATCAAACACAAGTGAAATCGTTTGGAAGGAGACAGATAAATGAACGGACGATTACGTCAAGCTAATTTCTTGCTTTTACTCTTCCTTAAAATATGTTGGGGATGTTATCTTGCCTTAACGCTAGACTGTTGAATGAATAACCACTTCCGACACCAAGGATTATAGGTTGCCCGTCAATAAAAAAGTACTCGTTTTTCCGAACATCGATGACGCATGGCGTCTATCGCGGGAAATAGTCTGTTTAGGAAAGAGAAGCACAGCTTAATACGGTATACTTCTTTGCTATACTCAAATATGATGAGAATGAGTCGATAATAGCCAAGAACAAAACTGCAACTTGAAGGGGTACTCAGTAAAAACAAGGACCCATGTCCGATCACCGCTCAGTATTTCAAGGCATATCACTATCTTGCATCGTTAACCCAATCTTCGTCAACATTAGTCAGGTTTCAAATTTGCACATTACTACCTAGGGCGCTGACCACGATAGCCTCACTCATAGACTCAATAATATCGGCTTACCTCATCCTTAAGGAAGTCATTTGCCGGGGCTAAAAGAAACCTAATGAGTTAAAAGAAGATCGCAGAGAAATCACTGTACCGATATGCCCGAAGGCTCGCGAGCGATAACTGGAAATCATGGGTTCTTGGTAAAAGTATAACAGCACGACTAGAGTCCAGTTAACAAACATGCATACAGAAATTGCACTATTCCATTCTTCGACACTTCTTCACTCGCTGCGTTACTGGGCACTAAAACTGTGGCACATGCACCAAACTCTGCTCCTGACGGAGTCCCGTTAACTATATACACCAATTTATACAAAAGAGTTTTAATTTGAATTTTAAAATCCATCAGGTCCGCAGTTTTGCTCGTCGGCTCCGTCGCCACAGTCCTCGTTTCCGTCGCAGATTTGGTCAAAACGGATACATTTTCCGTCGAGGACACACTGCAATTGTCCGTCGGGACAAGTGTTTTCCGATACATTGTCCTCTTCGTCATCGTCCTCGGAATCTAGTTGGGCTTCGAGAGATCTCTCCTCAGCTGGCGCATCTGGCGGGAAAAATTACCATCATTTGTCCGGTTACAAATTTTGTACACTTTCTATCTTTTCAAACGACTTAGTTCCACACAGTCCCTAATTTCGTTCCCCCTGCTAGTTTTCTATGAGCTTCACAATACGAAAAATGATCATTAGTTCCTCCGGTCAGAGGTTTGTGAAATTTCTTATCTTTCCCCGTCACTTTGTTCCACACAACCCTGATTTTTTTTCTGCTAGCTTTCTAGGAGCTCCACTTCCTCATTCTGCCGAAAATAGTTCTTTCTTCGTGTTCTTCCTTATGCACATAACAGGAACTGGAGAAAAACATAAGTGCTATGTTCTCAGAGTGAAACTGGTACATGACTACCTACTCTTTGGATTTTCTTATGCCTTCAGACGCATTACAATTTACCGACTAAAGTGTAACGTCTCCAAATGGAAAGCCCGCGGTAACCTTTACGTAACCTTACGTAAACATTTACATAGAGTTAATACATAAAAAGATTAATCTACGCTAGTATGATATGACGTCTGAAGTCTGAGTATGTACTGACAGTGGCGACCCAGTGTCTTACAAGGAGTTTTCCGCGATAACTTCAATTGTCTGAAAGTGGTACAAGAGGGATCCTCAGTTTTATATCTGTATGCTTGATAAAGTAGTTTAAGTAATCAGACTTCAATCTGCTGCTAGATTTGAATTTCCCGCCAAATTTTAGCTGTTTGTCAACCTAGAGGCACATAAACCTTGTTGGTCGCGAACGCTTTTTTCGAGCCGCGACCGAGCCCCAAAATCTTTGTGAGATCGCGGAAAAACGCCTGTAGTGTATCCTTTTCCGTTACGGTATGTTATTATTATTATTGTATGAAAGGACTGGTTTGTTCGTTTAAGGTACAAACTTACCGTTGAGTGGGGCTTCTGGGGTAGTCACCACTTGGCAGCCTTCTTCATCTGAACCGTCACCGCAATCCCTCTCTCCGTCACATTTCCACGTCTTCGGCATGCAGATGCCAGTGTCACGGCATTTTACATCTTCTTGATGACAAACTGCAAGACATGATAACCGGGTTATAGCATTTACAGGACAGCATATGTTTATATACAAGATTTTCCATGGTTGCCGCTCTCAAAAAGGTCAAGTGCGACAAAGGAGAATAGGGCGCGTGTAGACAGTGTAACATATTTCTATCTTTGAAAGGCGAGAAAGTGCGAAAATAAAGATCGTAATCAGGGAATGCAGACCTCCAGTCTATGCATATGTATGCGGTCAATTACGCTTTCTTTTTTCGGCAAAACCGATACTGACCGTACAGAGCTTACAGTACAAATAGTTCGAAATCCCACTGATATTTTCGGTTTTATCTGAAGAATAAAGTTTCTTGCGCTTCTTGCCTTGGTTACGCTGGTCATCAAATAGGCTGCAACAATGATACAGGCATAAGGTATCTATTTAACACAAGGCAGAAGAAGAAGAGTTTTGTTTTGAAGACAGGCAGCGACAGGAAGAAATTAATTTTTTTTTGTTTTGAAGACAGGCAGTGGCAGGAAGAAATTAAATTAGCAATAATAGTACGGACCCTTGTTTTTTGCAAGACTGGATAAGCTGCGCTAGAACTTACAGCCTTGGATTCACCCCTATTTGCAAATATCTCCACTCTCTCTCTGGAAATGAATGAGAATGTGCTGCAGAACAATCGCTTAGACCGTGGTAATTGGTGTTCAAGCAAAGGAAGATGCACGAACTTTTTACTAGAGGAGAAAGGCCTTGACACACACTATTCTTCTGAGCGCGAAAGGAATTGTCGAACTTCAAGCCGCATCTTACGGATTACTCGATATTCTAGTCGATAAGTTAAGGTTCCTTACCATGAGCAGTGCAATTGGCCTCATCGGAATTATCTTGACAATGGTTCGTTCCGTCGCAGACCCATCTCATAGGGACGCAAGATTTGCCATCCTGACAGCGGAAGCGACCTTCGGCGCAAACTGCAAAAAAGATCACCACGGTCAACACACTAAAACAAGACGTGGAAATGCCTCTCGTGCCCCAAGGTTTAAATTTTCATCACGCGCCTGCGTGAAGGAAACAATACGCCGGTTTCCGGCTGTTGGTGGGAAGGCAAAACAATGGTTTTCCTGGTTTAACTTACTGACCGAATTGATATACAAAGCGAGCCTCGCCCATCTTCTATCAACCATGGAGCCGTCACTTTCTGAAACTAACTGCTAAAAAATGAAATAAAGCGGACGCTACAGAAACTAGGAAGCAGTAAGATCAACAGCCGGATCGTAGGCAGGGGTAAAATATAGGATCCAAATACGATTGGGAGATCCTGGATTTCAAGGGGATCGGCTAACCTCAGCCATCTCCGAGCGTGTACCTGGCCATTTGTCAGGATATTCCCGTACTATCTTTCATTAAAATATTTCAAAGAGCTAGAGAGTTATCGTGATAACAGACAGACGGACGGAGGGACAAACTCGTGATGATATGGGTATTCGATAATCGTAATAAGATAATCACTGTAAAAGTTATTGTAATTTGTAAGTGTTAGCATCCATATATATTTATGTATCTAACTTGATTATTCCTCACTTTCGTTCGGGTTCCAGAAACAGCAACATAGTAAAAACAGGTCTTTAAATTAAGACAACATGCCTACAGGGAGCGGACCATGCGGTAGGGATAGTTTACCTCCTTCAGGCTGACAACCTCGCTCATCGGATCCGTCGGTACAATCGGGTGCTCCGTCGCATCTCCACGACAGGGGCAGGCACTTTTCTTCCGACTCGCACCTAAAAAAAAAAAAAAAAAATCAATGGACACAGTCGAAAGAAGATTCCCACTTTAGGCGTATTCTCGTCGTTCCCGAGGACTCCTCGGGGAATCAAAGTGAACGGCGAGAATAGAGGGAGTAGCTCCACGCGGACTCCGCGTACGGAAAACAGCGAGAACACGGGGAATGCTTCCAAAATGGATTTTGTTTGAAAAAAAAATCAGTTGACGAAATTAATCTGAACCCACTTTATTTTTGGTTTTGTTTCTTCTGATTATTTTTAATTAATTTCACACTGCACCAACACCAGCAAAAATTGATTCCCTCCGAATCTGAAAGGGAGTCCTTTTTGATGATGGTGATGATACTCGGCGCATTCCCCGTCGGTGGGGACTCGCGAGAATACGGGAAGTGAGTCCCCGGGACAAACAAAAACGCGAGGACTCCTCAAGTGGAGTCTTCGGGGAACGGCGAGAAAACGCCTTTTATCTATTTCATAAGCTTTCGCTCCTTTCGAATCACGAAATTATTGTAAGTTCTTAGTATCTATGGTCAGCAGTTGGGTGAGGATGGTTTCATCCAACATCCAAATTCAAACTTGACGATAACATTGTTTCGTGCTCTGGCCCTTGCGAAGCTACTTGATTTTCTTGAAAAAAAACAAAAATATCCCTCTTCGGACCAAGTCTGTAAACAAGTGAAAAAGTAGTTTTCCTTCAGAATGATAAGAAATCCCAATTCCAAAACCATGGCGCCGAGTCCGCAGCAGGCTCCATGACGAGCCGCAGTATCCTGCCAAAGTAGTCGGAAAAGGTGATGAAGTAGAGGAAAGTCGTTCTTTTTCATCAGATCCTCAAGATGCTGTCTGTCTGAACATTCAGATTAGGTTTAATTTGTTTTTTTGTAACATTTCTTGGAGCAAGTCCTTATGCGTTACAAGAATATCCTCTGGCTAACCTTCCGTCTAAAGGCTAATGATCCCAAACCTTACGAAATAACTACTTTAGAGACGCAATATTTATGTATCGTTTATTGCCCATAACAGCAAAGATAGCTAACAAAGGTAAGTCGACCTATCGCGTTAAAAAAGATACAGAAACGGTCGATGACAATTTGGTAACCGATATTAATAATAAGGTTCAAGGTTTTAATTAGAATAAAACAAAACAAATAACTGTAAAATCTATTGTAATTAGAAGTGTTAGTATGCACATCTACTTATGTATCTAACTTGATTTAGTATTTATATATACGTATAGGCTATTCCATTCCTGACGACAAATACATGTTTTCAGTACAAAACATGAAAAGTGCACTAAGTTTTCTAATTTTAAAGTTTAACTGAAAAGCCAACTTATTTGTGTGTCATTTAATTGGATACACTGAATTATTTGGATTCTGCCAAGGGATTTTTTTATTTTCCACTATCTGCTCTGGTTATGAGGCTCAGAATATCTCCGGTCGTCCTCACAGCGTAAATTCTACTATGACGCGGGAAATTTTAAACTTAAAAAAAACGCGGCTTTTCAGTGGGCAGTGGTGAGATTGGTGAAGATTGCTTAGTGCCTGGACAAAAAAAAAATGATAAATCTTTCTCAAGGCATACAACAAAAATACAAGCGCATAGAGGCACCACAAATCACACGAAAATTCCACTATTTGAAAATCGATTATTCGTGAATAGCGGAACAACGAAGTAACTCATTTTCAGCGGGTCTTCAAGCCAATTTAAGTGAATAAGTGATGGGTAACTAGACTGTCCTATCCTAGCCCTTTTCGGTTAAACTTTAAGAGCCTTGCGTCGGATGTCCTCTGGTTGACTTTCTGTCTGTTTGTAATCATCCCAAAACCTAAACCCCCAAAATTTAGGTGGGGTGAGGTAGATGGCCTATAACTGAAAAATGGCCAGTTATAGGCCATAGTGTGACATATGATTTAGTTCGACATATATTTTGCAGTTTCAGATATTATAACTTTAACACATATATTGTTGACGTAAAATCAACTAGTCGGCTTACCGCCGTTTCAAGATTTTTAATGAATAAACTAAACTAAATTGAATTTAACTACTAACTATCTAAACTTACTTGAACTCTTTTTCTGAGCAGGGCACAGCTCCGCAGTTTGCCAACGCTTCATCTTCGCCAGTAGGACAGTCCCTGTTCCCGTCACAGGTCCAAGAACTGGGGACGCAAGATCCGTCGCCACACCTGAATTCGCCCGTAGAGCAAGCGGATGATGAGCCGCCTAAAAAAGAAGAAGTCAGTAGCCTGATCGGCCGGGTTCGCCACTGAGCAAGTTTTTCTAGAATTTTGACTGGATATCCCAATGAGAAAAACCCGGCCGAAAAATAGGATTTCACTTATTTACCTCGAGGACGTACCCTTACTCGGAGGGACTGTTGACCCACAACTTGCCTAATGCCAATACACTTGATGACTATCTCTCCTTGGCGATGAAAAATCTCCGGTCTCTCGGTGTACCTAGCGGACGAAAGGCAGAAGTGGTATCACAGCTGCTCCCAAAGATCGCCATGATTGGTTGAGACAAGATGTGAGTTGTTGAGTTTGAGTCGTCACGGAGACGTTTACTCCTTCTTCCTGGCGAACCAATCATGGCGATCTCTGGGAGCAGCTGTGATACCACTTCTGCCTTTCTTCCACTAGGTACCCGGAGAGGCCGGGGATTTTGCATCGGCAAGGAGAGATAGTCATCAAGTGTATTGCCAAGTGACCATGTACCGTCCTCAGAGACACGGTCGATCAAAAAACAGTATGATGTGCATTTATCACGGAACACAGAGAAGAAATGCAAAGCAGATTCTGGGACAGTGCCAAACTGAACCGTTTAATTGTATAATTACTTTTGTATAAAACCCTAATTGTACCTTTATGAGGAAACAATCAGGAGAAAGACAAAGCTGGTTTTGAATAGTGGTTCAGCAGATAAAGAAAAAACGCCGACGACTCCGTAATTTGCATAAATAAATATACTATTTTAACAGTTTATTAACGAGTAACAAAACTCCAGGAATGACCCATGCAGCAGAGCATTCAGAGTATGTCAATAACTATAAATTTACATGCACACAGTCTGATAAGATTTCGCATGCGAAATTCGGGTCACCACGCAAAACCTGCATGCGATGCGACAAAACTTCGAATGGAGGGAGGAAATTCGCACCCGCATGCGAAAACTGGACTTTGTTCGCACGTAGGCTACCCTAAGAGTCGAATGGACGTGGACTGCTTCCCAATCTTCATAAATAGCTACATAATATTTTTACATAATCTAATCTAATCTAAAATACGAGTAGAAGAAAAGTGTTCCCTCAAAACATAACCATGAGATCAAAACCCTTTGGGGAACGGATTGATTATTGGTATTTATTTATTACGTTTTTGTTGCCATGGCACTCGGGCTTTTTGTGCATTAAGTAATTCATTCATCGAGGTCTGCCAGGGCCAGATTACGAAAATAGGCATCTGACTATGAGCCGCGAATTACAATCGAGCTTTCTTAAACCATTTCTGTGCAAACCACGTATGTAAAGTACAGAAGTGACTTTAATCTCGATCAAGCGGTTGGCATGGCCACTACTAAGAACCGATTTGAAAAGAAGTTAAATTACAAAAGATGCTACGGGCAAAAAAAGTAAAAAACAAAAGAAACAATTTGCATGCAAGGGGGCTCCGAAGTTTCGACTGTATACGCGCCTTCACAAAGTTAAATCGGCATACGTATGGCGTCGGCACACCACCACTAGATGAATAAGCAAAGTCTTTTAAAAGGACTCGTCACCTTTATCTCGCCAAGAGCGACATAATGTAGCTTAAAGGACCTTTTTTAACTATAATTCTATTGCAACCTACTTCCGTAATCGCTCCAGACATTCTAAAACTCGGAAACCCGAATTTCACACATGTTCACTGTAAGCCCCCAAACGGCACCACACTGTTTACACTTTCCGACCTTTCGTGTTCCGCTATTTTCAATGCACATCATGAATCATGATACCGACGGATGTTTGCGAGAAGTTTATTTATCAGAAAACCGGTTATGTAAATTTTTCCTGTTTTTGCTTTTCACCAGGTCTGACAAAGGCTTGAGTAATTTGTTGAACGCAGAGCTTTTTTCAAGTAGGCTATTCAACTGTTTTAAAATACCGGAACATCAACAGTAAATAGTGCGAGGGTTCCTTTAAGTGAGAATAAGTACGAAATAAGAATTAAGTAACAAGCGAAAGTTTACCACGTCTTTGGTATACAGAGATAGATGTGTATTAATGCTAAAAGCCGTAATGGTCCATGGTTTATACAAAGACACAAACAGTAACTAACTTCCAGTTAGGAAAGTATAAATGAATCCAATCAACAAATAAATCAATGCAGTAAATCTTTATTACTTTTTCCCCGCATCGGACAAAAAAGAGACCAAAAGTCGACCTCGGCCTCCCTAAATACCTCCTCCGGACTCCAAGTGGTAATAAAACAAACAAATATAAGAAACAAAATAAGAAAATCACGGACTAACTTTGTATTTTCAGATTCACGCGTCACTCAAACTGTGCCCATTTACAGTAACAGTTTATTCAACTTTCTGAGCAGCTGATGATTTTCGCGGCGAATACGCGATAGCAATATCACACACGAAAGAAAAGTGAAAGTTGTAAAAAATTACTGGCAAATTGAAATGTCCCACTTTTAGAAGAATGTAAAAGATACACTATGGACTGAACGGAAACGGAGATTGGCGTGTTGATGACGAGTTTTCTTTCTCACAGCTGTAGCTATTGGTGAGGGACAGAACCGAATAAATGTGGCAGAAAGAACAACAAGACCAAAGGTTTCGATGGGATCCCAAAAATCTTATATTTATTGCACTTCTTGATCCAGTCACATTTATTCGATCTTCGCCAGATCCGGTAAACATGTTGTTTTTCCCGAGCTCAGTAAACCTAGACCGGGGTCAGATTATGACCGGAATACCAATGCTATTCCGATCCAACATGTTCTTTATGTATACACCACCTTGTAAATTTTATCGGAGGATTTTGTCAATTCTCACCATTTCCGATTCCGATCGTCCCATTTACCAAGTAGTTGATCGACAAAGCAAGTTGATCGATTCAGTCCTATTATCTTTATACCAACATACAGAGATTTATTAGAAATGTAAAAGAGTAAAAGTGCTCGTTTTCGACGGATTAGGGCTAGGCGACTATCCGCTGAGACAAGAAAGAATTCAATATGAATTTAACACACATGCTTGCCCTCAAATTAAAGCTCTAGACGACTTCAGAATTAACTTTCACTTTTATGAAATTACTGGGTTGCAGAATTCCTGACGAATTCCTTGTCCAATGAATAAATGAAGTTCAAATATTGATTCATCATTTACCTTTAGTCCTAAATCGAATCTCTAATCGACTTCGAAGGAATTTCCTTCAAGCAAAAAAAAAACTTTTACTTGGAGGAAATTCCGGTTTTGGCCAGATTCCGGGCGAACAGCTTATCCGTCAAGGAAACGAAGTTCAAAAATGAACTCAGCATGTCTCCTTACCCATATATCGAATCCTTAATCGAGTTCAGGAAACAACTTTTAATTCCGCAAAATTTCCAGTTTTGGCCGGATTCCGGATGAACTACTTGTATGGCAAGAAAATAATGTTCAAAACTGGGTTCAGCATGTCTCCTTACCCCAGTACCGAATATCCAATCGACTCCAGAAACAACTAGCCTACTCTTTGTCCGGCTGAAAAAAAAAAATCCGATGTGGATTCGGCATGTCATCGTACCCCTACAACGACTCATTGGCTTCAAAAAAAAATTTCATCCCTTAATTTTAAACCCCTCCCAACCGTAAATGTACGGCTACTGGGCTCATCTAGGAACCTGACCTGTACTTTGACCCAATGGACCCTCATACCAAGTTTGAAGGAAATCTCTCTACCCCTTCGAAAGTTATCGTGCTGACAGACGGACAACTTTTATGAAGTCACATGTATCTCGTCACTTACGTTTTGGGATCCCAAAAACACTAAGAAGTCTTAACAAAACGTACTCGGATTAGAAACCAATCGAGCACCTCTGAATCAACATGTAATTTTAGAAAAATATACAAAGACCAAACGCAGCTTTGACGAAAGCGTGGACATCCGGAAATACTCGGATGACTGATTGAGTGTCGATCCGATAAGGTGTAAAGAATAGTATTTTACTTAGGAAAATGATCAAATAAGCTAACTACCTTTTTTCCGAGCAGGGGCAGGAAGGGCAACGTCAGGAATAAAGTTCATTCATCCAGTATAGGGAAAATAAAATTGCGGTCGGGGGGGGGGGATACGCAACATAATAAGCGCTGGGACCTGCTAGGAAACCTATGGGTGGTCAGTGGTGGATGCTTTTGCTTAAATGTGATACTCGGCACGTCTTTACTCCAGAGAAAAAGAGAAATTACCTGATGCCAAGTTAAGGCACATTTCTGGATCGCTGGAATCTGGGAACTGGTCGCAGCGGAAGACCTGGGCGATTCGGAGGGCTGGTAGAATAAGTTCCTTACAGCTATCAGCAACAGCTAGAATAATAACATCAGAAATGGCAACAATCCGGATAATCTTTAACTCCTATCGGAAACAACGTGCTCGCATCATGGACGGAGTATAAGGTAGCATCACATTCCCATGTTTTTCTTTCACCGGACGATACAATAAACGTGCCAGATATTTCTGAATCACTCTCCAGCGAGCAAAACCGCGTAGGAGACCACGGCAATCGCTTTCCACTTAATGTTTTTGTTCACCGCGAAAATTCACGTAAAGTAACAACACGAGATAATATATTTCCTGCTCAACGAATTACATCACTTGGATTATTTGGAGCCATGTTCCTGAATTTTTTACTTTTGTTCTCCCGAACGGGTTCCGGCTAAAACCCCCCCCGGACAAAACCCCCCCGGCTAAACCCCCCCCGTTACCAAAACCCCCCGGACCAAAACCCCCCCGGTACCAAAACCCCCCCGGTACCAAAACCCCCCGGTACCAAAACCCCCCCGCATAAAAAAAGACGGGTATGCAAGAGTAGAGTAACTGGTAGGTAGAGAGTAAGAGTAGAATAAACTTCTTTCGCAAACTTGACTCTACAAGAATGTCTGAAGTCCAGTGGGTATCAGAACAGTGATAAACAAAGGGAGTGTAAGGCGAAGGTGAAGGTTGATGGTGACAGACTAATTGCTGAAGTCACCAACACCCGCATTCAACTGAAGCTGTTGTCAGTGAGATGTTAAATGTGAATGATCAAATCAAAGCCAGTTCCGCTCTGTGTAACGATCCCCCCAACAAATCCTTTCCCAATGCCTCACCCTTCTTGGCGAGGAAGCTGCAGCTACGTTGCCACCCATTGGTGCAATGTGAAGCCCCCCTTGCCTGATTGCTCTTAGTTATCCCTGATTCATACCAGAAACTCGAAGATGGGCAATAAGCGGAGGGATACCTATGACACCGCAAAAGTTATCCTGCTATCCGTCTGTGAGCAGGATAACTCTCGACGGGAATGAATATTTTTATGAGACTTGATGGGAGGATCCTTTGGGTCAAGGGAAAGGTTGAGCTCGTTTTGTGATAGCACTTTCAAGATAGTCCCAGAAATATTTTACCAGCTCTTCACCTTACTCGTGCTTGTCAATGGTAAAACGATCACATGGTTGTTCGTTTTGTTGCCCAGTAAATCCCAGTCTTAATATGTGTGAGTGTCTAAGGATTCGGGGGGGGGGGGGGTCGCCGGGGGGATACCGGGGGGTTTCTATTCTTCTCTTTCTCTCTACCTACCAGTTACTCTACTCTTACATACCCGTCTTTTTTTATGCGGGGGGGGGGGGGGTTGGTACCGGGGGGTTTTGGTACCGGGGGGGGTTTGGTCGGGGGGGGTTTGGTACCGGGGGGGTTTTGGTCCGGGGGGGTTTGGTAACGGGGGGGTTTTAGCCGGGGGGGGTTTGGCGGGGGGGGGGTTCGCCGGGGGTTTTTTCGCCGGGGGGGTTTTCGCCTAGACCCCTCCCGAACTACCAACTCCTCACCTAGCTTTCCACTAGGCATCAAAAACAGTTTCGCATTCCAGAGCACGAAAGCCGCTGCGAAAATCACATCAACTTTACGTTGCAACGTGGAAAGAAACGGAAAGCAGCTTTGCTTTCCAGCTCGTGAAAACCATCCTCTATCGTTCCCCTTGAAGATATGATCACGCAGCTCTGAACCATTACACTCAGAAGATGATAATCCCCCCCCCCCCCCGGGTTAATTATCTAATAATAATAATAAATAATAATAACAATACTGATCTCTTAGAAACATCATAAATAATATAATATTACAAACAACTTAATAATATTATAATATTATTGCAATACATCATAAATAGTAATAACATAATAATAATTTAATACTTTAATCCCTACCTCTAAATTGTAATTAACGTAACCCAAAATAACATGATTAAATTATAATTAACTCTGGATATAACATATTCAAATACGTTTTCAATTATCTATTATTTACACAATAACCCCGAGAAGGCCTACTTCAATCCCCATGCCTGAGTGCCAACGGCTATCTAACTATGACAACAATGTAGAATTTTTTTCATGGGGTTGATGTGCTTATTCACACACTTTCCACTACCCTCCTCCCCCCCCCCAAAAAAAAAAACTTGTGAATTATTCGATTGAATTATGCAACGTAAATTTTTAAACGGAATTGCAACTGTCAGCGAACAAAGTGTGTCAAACCACATTGCGACAGACTTTAACTCCCAAAGCGCGACGCCGTAATTTCGAAAGTTACGATAGGAAAAAACCTCAAGTTTCCAACAGCCGTAACCCAAACTCATTTAATCACTGTCCGGAACGATAGAGATTTACAAACCCTACGAACAAAAACGAAACCAAAACAACCGCATTTCACTATCATTACAACCTCGTTCCCACGAAAAAATGACAGGAGGATAAAGTCTGTCAAAAAGGAAAAAAATATATTTGACGAACTGTTAAGCACAAGCAAGGACAGGAGCGTGAATGCCTCGTCCTTATATTTACTTCTGGAATTGCATTTATCTGCACGATAAATACACATTTTGTTTTAAATTGCTTTATGTTTCATTTAACACGATAAATGTATAAATGCAAATATAGAATTTCAAGGGCAAAAGTTCTTGGTCTTGATAAACTATGAGAATGAAACCCAACTGTTGGTTTTGATTATACAATGACAAATCTCCCATTTTTAGACAGGTCTGAGAAACGTAACTGACGATATTGGCGATGATCGCAACGTCACTTCTCAACTGTTATTGATCTGTACAGCCAGGACCGTATCCAGGAATTTATTTCGGGGGGGGGGGGGGGTGCCCGCGGGTCGGACCAAAAAGTACAAAAAAGACATAGATCAGACGTTAAAGCCCATACAAAACGATTAGTTTTGCATGTTTCGGGGGGGGATACGGTCCTGGACACGGCCCTGTGTACAGCAAACATTTTGTAGATACGGCATCGACACATTACCTGTCTGAAATATTAGCTGAAAATTAAAGCTATTTTACAGCGCTAAACGGATTCGTCAGCTGAGTTTTATTCACATGTTCGTTAGAAACATAAGAAGAAACATAAGAAGGGCTGGAATATCGCTAGAAAAAAATTCAGCTGGCGTATCCGTTTAACGCAGTCAAACATGAGTCGTAGTCTGAAGGAATATTTATTCAAGTAAACCTCGTGAAAAAAAAATAAACGAAAGTCTAATTCAAAATCCTTTCCCCTTTTTTGTTAACAAGATATATACAGGTGTGACCGGTTTCATAAAATCACGACCAACCTCAACCTCACAACCTCACAACCTCACCACGGATGCCTAGGTCTAATAGTTCACAATTTGAAACCGAGGTATTTCAAGTGCGCTGATCCCAGATATGTTATCAAAAATAGTCGTTTTCTATCAAACCGGAAATCCGGGGGGGGGGGGGCTTTTATTTGTCTGTACTGTGGTCAAATCTCTTGAAAAACAACAGCACCAGTAGCCTAGGATGGCCTGTAGATTTTTTGTCGGAAATAAGAAAAACTGTAGTTTTGGAAAACGTTATTATTTGGCAATGTCTTGATACAGCCCAAAAATAAACTAGATTATTTTCTGACGGTAAATCCTATTGCAACGCCCGCACGGCAAGGAGTGGCAGTTATGACAGGCAAGTAAGTTTACAACAATTGGTTTAAACGAATAAATAAACATAACCCAAAGTAAACTTTTTGAGATCTCAAAACATCTACACCGAGCTCCTGGAAGGATACACTTTGTGAACCTACGGAACGTAAACACTTTTCAGTGGCATGTTTTGTGATATGGTGATTACGCCATACATACCAGACTATCGACCTTGCTATAAATTAATTTTATTTATTTATTTATTATCACCAAAAGTGGTAAGTCATAAAGACTTGTCATGTATTTCAAGCAATCTTCCAATATTATTTTGGTAACATTCCTGAATTACTTCACAAGTCAAAGTATACCGACAGAAGTTTGATAGCATCTACCGCATAAATGCGCATCCTTGTGTTAAATGTTATGACGCATCCTGAGAATATTTAAGTCATGACCCTTTCAGGTGTTATGTTTCTCGATAAGGTAACAATTAAAAGGGTCACGATTCATTCTTGGCTTCCGTCAAAATATTTAAGACAAGGATACGCATCCTATCAAACTTTTGACTGCGTAACTAACGTAGGTAAGAATTAAACAGTCGTTGTCAGATTGGTTCCAATCTTACCTCTGCAGAATTTCTTGCACGGCGGCACAGCCTTTCCCTCCACACACGGTGGCTCAAGAACGGCGCAGGCATATTGAGCCGCCCTTGGGTGGCAACCGGCCTTGATGACCATGTCGAAATAGGGCAGGCTTAAGGCGCGCTCAGCGTCAGTCGTGTCTCCAACGATGTTTGGGAGCTTGGTCATGTTGTAAGGAAGAACCTTTGAGCAGAGGGATGAAGCTGGTCGGGATGAACACTGGTCTGCAAATGTTGTGACTAAAAAAAAGAAGAATCAGTAAAAAGAGGCTATATGTTAAACTGGGCTGGTCTAAGCATGTAGATTCGGGGCATTGCTACATAAACACAATTATTGACAGAAAACTGAATTTGACGTTCACAATTAACGTCACAATCATCGACAAATGAGAAAATCACCCAGAGCCAAAACTTAAATCAACGACATAATAAGCAGCACAGCTATTCAGTATAAATAAAGTAAGAAATTCAACAGAAGGAGACTATCTGATTATTAGTTAAACCAGGGACCCATACATTTCCTGTAATGCCTCGCCATTCAGGGGGCTTGTCAATAAGAGATTTCTGATGCTATGTTGACCGAACGGAAGATAGTTCGAGAAATGCCCACGGTCCAAGGCCAGATAGACAAAATTCGGGATTGGCTGCTGGCGCCTTGAGGGAGGAGTCTCTTTGGCGCACACGTCCAATGAGGCAAACAAGAATGCCGATTCGACCCAAGTGGGATTTTTGGAAAGTAGGCAAGGATCGGACAACATAGCAACATAGAAGCATAGGAAATGACAAGCCCCCTGTAAAGGAAATTTATGGGTCCCTGGTTAAACGCGATAAAGAGAAATGTTACACAACTGTAGGCTACGCAACTTTCAAGATTAAACTTTTAAGATGTTTAACAACCTCCTATTTATGATTCCCAAAGTCTACCACGGTCGTTCCAACCTTTATATACGGACTGGGACGACAGATTTCAGTAGCTACTGGTAACACGCTCTTACCCTAGCTTTCTAGCTCAAAGAACCATCAGTCATGTTCCAATAAAAGACACCAGCAGTGACCAAACGTCCAAAACACACATACTAAAAGCGAAGGGTCAGGGATCTCGGTAACAACCTCAATCTTCGTAACCGCAAACTTCTTGGATAAAACCAGGAAAATTTCTTTCGTTTGTTCGTTCGTTCGACCTAGTAAAGTTTTTCATGATTATTTGTTCATGAACGACATTCATTTTTTGACGCTGAGTGGTAAGCGAATCCCTCAAGTTTTGTAGCTATTTTCACAGCTGACGAAACCGATACATTTCGAAAAAAAAAAGAAGGATTAAGAGGTGGAACAAATTTAATTTGTGGTGTAGAGTTCGCATAACAAATCTAAACCTCAGAGTAATCGCTACCACCTTAAAGCCTCAGATGTCAATGAATTGCGGGAGTGGCATCATCTTTTATCTCACAGTATAAGCCACAAATAAGACCTAAATAAAGCATGAAGTCACCACTATAGATCAATCGCTTGATTTTTTTTTTTTTTTTTTTTTTTTTTTTTTATGGCCAAAGCCCAAAACCAATAGACGAAGGATTCCACTCTTTGATTGTAGACCTGCATGCTGTTTTGAGAAAGGTCTGCCTGAAGGAATTGTACAAGTTCCTGCGATCGACGGAAAGACTGGACAGCTTTAAAATTTGGAAGAACGCGACAACAAGTGTTATAATGAGTGGTGTTCAGGGGCGTCGCAAATGCATTTTCGCTGGGGGGAGGGGGTGCAGAGCCTAATTTTTTTTTTACCGAATCTCTAGAAAAAATGTACCGAATCTTAGAAACCGATAATTTAGGGGAAAGGATTACATACAAATACCAAAGGGCAGCATGAAAGACGATAAGCCAGCTACTAATAGGCGTCGTTTTTGCGAAGCCAACTTGGAAAAATATATTTCCGGGCACGATTTCTGTAATAGCTTTTATTTTTCATACCCAATTTTTCTAAATCCACTTTTTTCCTGTAGGCTAAAATTTAACCGCTTCCCTTATAAATTCTATCATCTACCTTGGACCAAACACCAAGATCCTAAGAACTGCCAGAAACCGGATGCAGCAACGTCCCAGCAGCAGCAGCTACTGTAGGGTAGCCAATACTATTTGGTAGTTACCACTGACCTCGAAACTCGAAGAGGTGGAGTGAAGCACTGGTTGCTACCAGTGCTTCACTGTATATATACTATACCGAATAAATTACCGAATCCCAGTTACTATACCGAATAAGTTCAGACCGATGACCTATCCGGGATTCTGTATAGCCTATGCCGAATCCCGGTTATTAGACCGAATTGTTTTTAGTATCTAAAAACTAACGAATAATATTCATATTCAGTATAATTTCGTCGAAACTGGAACTAAAGTCGGGATTCGTGGTGACTACCGAATCCTGAAAATTATACGGAATCCCAATCAAGATACCGAATACTTTTGGACCGATGGCCTATTCGGGATTCTGTCAGTAAATTCGCTTACCGAATTCGTGATAACTACCGAATCCTGGCAGTTATACCGAATCCCGATCATGATACCGAATATATTTGTACAGACAGCCTATTTGGGGTTCTGTATAACTACCAACTCCCCGTAAATATACCGAATAGTTCTGGTATCGAAAAAATACCGAACAATTTTAGTGTGGCCTCCGGCGCAAAATTTTACCGAATCTCAAAAAGTAGGGGGGGGGGGGGCTGCATCCCCCTCGCCCGCCACCCTTGCGACGCCCCTGGTGGTGTTTTCATCAACTGTGTATAGAGTGATTGATTGAGACAATGGACCTTTTGTGGCCCGAGTTTCGGCCAGAATTTTGACCTACCCCACAGCATAAAATAAAACATTAAAGGCCAAATTATACTCGCCTCTACACCTGAGAACCAGCAGGTCCACTAGGAGAGAGATTACCCAGCAGCTTCATTGCTAACTCCAGTTTAATGATCAAATCGAAGACGCAAATACCTTTAAGTTTCAATAACATGGTTCCAAAGCTAACAGCAAATTAACCAATACGGCCTTTGGGTTGAGGCGGAGGGGTATGACAGGTCCGGAGTAAGTGCCCAGGGGGCCTGAGCATGCTAATAATCATGCCCCCCCCCCTCCCACTCGGAGTTCAATATTCACATCGATACAAGATTCGGACGAGCTCCAGGTTGAAACACAACTGAAATCGCAAGGTGGGAGGTGGGGTGACGGCCGAGGGGGTGCAGGCCCCTTAACTTTCTGAGATTGGTAAAATTCTTACTAAAATTGTTCTGTATTTTCTCGATACCAGAACTATTCGGTATATTTACGTATTATATTTATAGAGATTCGGTAGTTATACAGAATTCCGAATAGGCTATCGGTCCAAAATCAGTCGGTATCATGATTGGGATTCGGTAATTTATTTGGTTAAATTTTCAGGATTCGCTAGTTACCACGAATCCCGACTTTTGTTCCAGTTTCGACGAAATTATACCGAATGCGAATACTATTCGGCAATTTTTTCAACACAAAACTATTCCGTATAATAACCGGGATTCGGTAGTTATACAGAATCCCGAATAGGCTACCGGTCTAAATGTATTCGGTATAATAACTGGGACAGCCAGGATTCGGTAGTTACCACGAACCTCGAAACTCGGAGAGGTCTGGTGAAGCATTGGTCCCAGACAAAAGGACTGATCTATGATTTCATCGATAGTCCTTACTTTTACTTTGGATCCCAAAAAGACGCTCTAATCATAAATAATTCGAAAATTCCGCCTGTGGCGCTTTTCGTAATATTCTCTATTCTGTGGAAGGGCGCGTCATTTAACTGGGGTTTTAAGCCAGTTTTAGGACCAGGATTTGAGAACCATAAAAGCTAGAATCTGCATGGAAATAGTCAAATTTGGCAGGAAAAAGCGAATTTAAAAAAAGCTCGCCTTGCGACGCTCACTTTACGTGATCATGGGTAGTACTGACTAGCCTGCAGTAGCTGCTGCTACTGCTAAGCGACGTCCCGGACGTCGCTCCAACCGGTTTCTGGAAATTTTTAGGATCTTGGTTTTTAGTCCACGGTGAAAGATAGAATTTGTACGAAAAGCAGTTAAATTTTAGCCTGAAGGAAAAGAAAACAAATTGGATTGAAAAAAATTTCGCGTGCGCCGCTCGATTCAATTTTTTCTTGGGTATAATAAATAGAAGCTACTACTGCAATCGCGCCCGGCAATACATTGTCCAAGCAGGCTTCGCAAAAACGACGCCTAGTAATAGCTGGCTAATCATCTAATTCATGCTGCCCTTTAGTGTTACTCTTTGTACGTAATCCTTTCTGTTCAGTTATTTAAAGCTCGATTTTTCAGTTTCATGGATTCGGTAAATTTTTCAAAGATTCGGTAAAAATTCTGGCTCTGCCCCCCCCCCCCCCCTAACGAAAATGCAGTTGCGACGCCCCTGAATAGGACCGTAGCTGAGATTTCTTTGGACAAAAGAGAAACAACTATTATATTACTAGCGCCCTATATTTAAATTTTATTTTAGTGACTAGTCTTAAAGACTTATCACTTTTGTTGGTAACGATTGGTAACAAATAAATGAATATAGAATTACTTTTTACCACGCCGTCAGCGCTGAAGGGGCACTGAGCCAAAAATGAGCAGATTTAGTCTGGGCTGATATACATCTTTCTGCCATAAACGTACACGACAAGCTCAGAGCAGTGACCTTTCATGCAGACGAGAGTTCTTCATAAAACACTCCATTTAGCTGAAGCAAGAGCAAAGTCTTGGAAGAGAAAACGCAAGTTTGCGCAGTCTCGAAAACAATAGCCATTTCTATGGTCGATGATTTCCTAAAGAGACGTGGATCTTGACCGTAAAATGGGATCGTGTTCCAAGTAGAGCTGAAAATAGGCGAGTCGAATTTAATCTGACGTTTTACTGCCGAGACGAAAGAAAGGAAAAAGGACTTTCGGCAGCGTTGGACAATGGAGATCCAAAACAGCCGGCTTTGGTCCTTGTTATGAGTAAACCCATATCAGGGAGGCATAATTAAAGTTTAACTGAAACTCAGCTTCTTTCTATATCTTGTGTACAAAGACACTGAATTATTTTCAGAAGCATGTCTAGCAAAGCACAGATGCCTGTTGCCCAAGCTTAGCCAGGCAGCGACGGACCCAACATCTGTGCCTCGTCATGGGTGTGAACGGTGATGCTTGGTACATGCCTAGGCACCGATGCTTGTCTAGGCGTGCTAGTGAACGGGGCTTGAGAGTTCTCCTTTTCACAACAGGCTCTCGAAATTCAAAGCTCGACCGCGTAATTTGAATTTCATCGATAAAGTGTTTTTTCCTTCTGTAAAACCGCGAGTGACAGAAAACGACAGAAGCTGCTTTTTGTCTAGCTGCAAAATAAGTTCAGAAAAGTTCCAGAAGCCTAGCAGGTTGTTTATTGACAACAGGCAAATTTAGGCTGTTCTATTTGAAATTTTATTTAACTACCGCAAGGTTGAAAGATATTTCACATAACTAAAAAATAGTTGGCCTTTGTGGGAATGGTCGAACAATGGACTGTTGCATTTGCATCAGGTTTTCAGGCCTGGTTAAGTGAATAACTGACTCTTAAAGGAACAGAAAACTTGACTCAAACTTGACACGGGGAGCTAGCTAACATATCAAGAATGTACCCTGAGTCAATATTGAGAGTAAGAAAAATTCTCGTTACGACCATTGCAGTTTCCGGGCAGTTTCCGAGAATTCGACTTTTGAGCAAAAGGTTTGCAAAAGCAAAAGGTTTGTGTGCCGCGACTAGGAATCGAACCCCGGCCGTCTTGTCGGGGAGGTCGTGTCTCTGTGGTCTACATGTAAAAGGCGAACTTTTACAGTACATAAGTGCATAATTACAGTGCATAAGGGGCAAGGGCCTGCCAGCTAGCTTTGGGAACACTAAGTAGGAGGTTCGAGACGGTTCGAGATAACAAAGAAGGAGGGGGCCTGTCGACAATAAGACCCTGTATATTTATCTAAGCCCCCCCCCCGGGCGATTCGATGGCCGAAAGTTGCGTAGTCAAGTTTACTGTTCCTTTAACAAGATTTTCGTATTTCAGCCTAATCGGTGAACCTTTTGACGAAGTATCGTTTGACTCTGGTCATGAAACCGGTATGCTTGAGGGAAATACCAAGAGAGGATGAACCTGATGACACGTCGATTCAACCCAGATCTGCCGCAACACACTCGAAGCAACCCGTAGCCCACCGCGCTATTCGCAACACCGACTCTTCCTGCCAAGTAGGTCAGGCGCACATGGCCTGTGCGCATTCTACAATGTGAAAACGACTCTAGCATGGTCAAGTTTGACTCATGAAAATGTATGATCTTCAATTTGCATTCCAGCGTGAAGATGGCCGACACGCCGTCAGCGCCGTTCCGCGTTCGAAGATTAGACCTCACCTCGCTCTCCCGCCGGCGCATTGTTGATGATGTTAATCGTGATTGCAATGTCTATAACTAATTTACCGATATTTAACATTTTCACGATAGCACGAACACCGCCCAGCAAGCCACTTGACTAGAAATACGATTCGACACTGACGAATTGTTTGGCAAATAAAAACTGCATAGCTTTCTTTTTACGGCCATTTCCAGAGTTTCTACCAGTCACGGAAGAAAAATGCATAGAAAAGTCGTCCGAACCACGATGCGTGAGTTGCGTGAATGCATAAAAGCTGGGACTATCTGTAAACCTTTCTTCCAGTGCACTGCGGGAATCAGTGGTACAAGGACGATGATCAAACCTAAGGGCGATTCTGGCGATCTCTTGGATTCGCTTTCCGAAAAGCAAAGCGAGAATCCGCCGAGCGCAAGAACAAGCAAAAAGTCGTTGCACCTTTACAACTTCTCGCTGACTTGCCGAAATCACTTTCCACTCGCGAAGTGGATTCGCTTTCCAAGTGCTTGCGGGAACTAGCGGAGCGCGAGAACAGCTCTGGAAAGCGAAGCGACTTTTAGCCGAAGTCGCAAGAACAGCCGGCGCATAAGCTCGCGGAGCTTTCCAGACCGCCAAAATCGCCTTATAAATGATTAGTGGATACACGCTATGCTTCTTTGGATGTTAGATAACTTCCAGCACTACAGGTTCTTGGCGAAATGGCAAAAATCGAAGATTAGACCAGAAATAGCTTCAGACGCCAGGACTGTAGGCATTTTCTTTTCATCAAGCTAATCAATGGCATTTCAAGTGGGAATATGGCAATGGCCATTGCCCAGTTTAAAAGTCATAACGTAAATAGTAATAACAAATTAGGACGTCAAGGATGCACGGATAAATTTCCACAACTGGCGTCACAATCGCTCCACGATATTCGTCTTCGAGATTTTGGGCCATCTGTGTGGTTTACTGGCAAATTAGTAGTTCTTATTTCAGCAGTTTGTGCGAGAAAGTTTTCGGGGAGAATAATAGTTAATTGTTTTAAATCCTGAAACCTCGATGCCGCCTGTGTGCTGCAACCTCACGCTGCAAACAGACAGGTTAAAACAGCTCAGTAAATACAAGAAACAACCTCACCATAATATAACAAGACCAAAGGTTCCGATGGGATTCCAAAATATCAATATTTGATCCAGTTTGTCTTTACCAGATCCAGTCTTCGCTAGACTCCTTGAACAATTTTACTCTTAAAATTTAGAAACAGATTAAGGCCAACCAGCTAATCATCTAAGAAAACCTAGTTCAGATATGGATCCAGCATGTGTGTTTACCCCTATAAGCCGATCGAAACGATCCTGCCTTACTTCTGCGAAATTTCTGGCTTCGGCGAAATTCCAGAAATACTTGTTCGGTGAAAAAATAAAGCTCAAAAACGAAATCAGCGTATCTCTATACCCCTAGATCCAACACCTAATCAACTTCAAATAAAAATTTAACATAAAAAATTTTCCGGTTTCAGCCGGATTCCGGATGACCTATAAGTCCGGCTAAAAAATGATTGTAATATGCGGATTGTAATCAGCGTCTCTAATCAACTTCAAATAAAACTTTTACTTTTAACAAACTTTCCGGTTTTTACCGGATTCCGGGCCAACTAATTTTCCGGCGAGAAAATCGTTTTCATATTCGTGTTCAGCATGCCACCTTACCCCTATATCGAACATCTAATCAACTTCAAATAAAACTTTTACTTTTAACAAACTTTCCGGTTTCGGCCGGATTCCGGGTGAACGACTGGTCCGGCGAGAAAATGGTTTTCTTATTCTTGTTCAGCATGCCTTCTTACCCCTAAATCGAACATCTAATCAACTTCAAATAAAACTTTTATTTTTAACAAACTTTCCGGTTTTGGCCGGCGGGCGAACTACTTGTCCGGCGAGAAAATGGTTTTCATATTCGTGTTCAGCATGTCTTCTTACCCCATAGTCGACTATCTCATTAGCTGTTTAAAAATATTTTGTTTGTCCCTTAATTTAAACCCCCTCCCCCACCCCTAAACGTAAGGCTACAAAGCCCATCTACGAACTCGACCTTACTCTTGACCCAAAGAATCCTCACACCAAGTTTCATCAAAATATCTCACTCCCTTCGAGAGTTATCGTGCTTACAGACGGACGGACAGACAGACGGACGGACGGACAGACGGACAACTTTTGCGATGTCATAGGTATCCCTCACTTACGTTTTGGGATCCCAAAAAGTAGCCTTATACCGTCACCAAAAGTCTGAATATAACTGGTTTCACCTTTATTATCTAAAGCGACTTCCTCATCAATCCCCGTATCCACAAGTCTGGTTTCCTTCACGAGTTTTGACGGGAGAACTGCTGCCGCATCGGACTGCTTCTCAGCTGCAGCCAACATGGCAGCCAACTCTTGGGGATCAACAGGCTCTGCTTCGATGGGCTCATCTGCCAACTCATCGTCCAAGTCGTCTGTTTGCTCAGTTTCATTACGGATTGGCTGTTCGAAAACTGAGGCGTCTTCGGCGGGGTAATCTTCTTCAAAGCCGTTTGTCGCGGGTGGAACGCCCTGGAGAACGGATTCTTCTGACTCGGGGGCAACTGGTGCTTCCTCGTCGATTCGTGCCACTTCTTGTCCTGGGAAGCTAACATCGTTGTCGGTCAAGGGCTCATCAGCTTTGGACTTTGCTTCTTCGTTTGCAGCGGCAAGGTCCTCCAGCTTCGCTTCAAGGTCTCCAAAGTTTATCTCTGGTTTTTCTGCCTTCAATTCTTCTACTGGGTTTTCTACCGGGGCAACGGATACAGGTGAGCTGACTTCCTCAGGTTTGCTCACAAGGACAACTTTGTTCGTCACTTCGTCTTTGACTTCGGTCTGGATGGGTTTTGGCACCTCTGTAGTTGCTGGAACTGTGGATGCTGGTGCTTTGGTCGTGGACGTTGTCGTAGACACCGGTGCTGGAGCCTCTGTCTGCTCCTGGAATCAAATAACGACTTAGTGAAGAGCTGTTTAGGGTACAAGGTTTGTAACACGTACTTCGGTGTATCGCGGATAGACATCAAAGGCGTTTGAAAATAAAAAATGATTTTCTCAGAACCAAATACCAAACCAATTTAGAGACTTGACGAACGAAATAATTGCTTTCCAACGCATCAATAATATTCGGCAAAAGGATAGTTGAAGGGTCAATTTCCTTGTTGCTCCGGCTAAATGTGGCTACCACAATAATATTATAACATTTCGTCCCCCGTCTCAACCATTCTCGGGAAAATGTTAAGGAGCAGGATAAGCTATGGTGGTTAGTGATTATATTCAAATGGTATATACCAGTAACCAGGGATGAAGAACTGGAGATACTTAGGAGTTATCTTTTGATTTCGAAGACCTCTTTCATCAAACAGAAACCCGGCCTAATGAGGTCATGAAGCGCTACAAATATTACAAAAATAAAACAACTATTCTCGGAATACACAATAGCATTGACATTTTTTTGAATGGAAGTGAAGAACTAAAAGGTAGAGAAAACTCGATTTCTTTCCCAATCGTCACGACAGATTCGCGTGGTTACCACTAAATCTATATTGGGTAAATAACAGATGGACGGTTTCAACCATACGGTACACTTGCATATTCAATGATTTTCCCTTTACACTAAATTTGCGTTGGGCAAAGCGGCCCAATACTTCAACGAAATTAAAAAACATCGAGAGGTTCCCAGTGGGTGAGTGGGAAATTTTGATTTTTAATTATTTGAAGAAACCTGATAACGCAATCATCTGCAGAGCCGTGTGATGATCGGCTTTCTGATGCCGCCTGTTGATTAGTTGTTCAGACCAACTCTAGATAAATAAAAAAAATTTAAAAAAATACCCATCGTGTCACTGCCTAGCCATGCCCCCTGGATCCTACATACATTTTAGCTATGCTGCAATATTTATCCAGTCAATCTAGTCCCAGTTGCTTTTGGCGGTTCAGCGCTGAAGGTACGGGAGGGACTCCGGACTAGGCTACCAACGGCCGGCAGATCGAAGTTGTTTGTTTAAAGTTTAACTGAAAAGCCAACTCATTTTTGTATCTTTTAACTGAATCCACTGCATTATTTAAACTGTGTTAAGGGGATTTTTGATTTTTTACTATTTGCTCTAGCATGACGTTCAGAAGATCTGCGGCCGTCATCACAACGAAAAGTTCTACTATGACGCGGAAAATTCGAATCTCAATACAAACGCGTCTTTTCACTGGCCAGTGATCAGCTTGATGAAGGTGAGCTCCCTGCGTGAGCACACTTTTTTCGTAAATCGTTTTCGTCAAGCATACAACCCAGGCGTAAGCACACAGAGGTACCACGAATCCGACAGGGAAAGTCCGGAGCAACGAAGTAACGCACTTTCATCGGGTCTTCAAGCCTCTGTAAGTGAATAAGCGATGGGTAGACAGATTGTCGCATATCAGCCCCTTTTCGGTTAAACTTTAACGCCAACGAGGTTTTCCGCCACTAGATGGTTATCACCAGAGCAGTGGCACTTATGACGGTGATGTTTTATTTTAAAAACGAACTTTCCAGCATTATTGCCGAACTTGGCGTCTCTCGTCAGGTACAAATAACTAATTCATTTAAACGTAAAAACAAACCAACTGGGTTTGTCATCGAAATGTGATGTGGAAACAAATAAAAAATACTACAAAATATGACTAGATGTACCGTTTGTTTACTGAGTAAACGAACGCGATACAAAGCTCTTTTTTACACATTTTTGTTTGGCGAGTTTCGAGGTGAGAGTAGGAACTTCACTAATACCTGAATTATTCAGCTAAATCGTTCATTTTTAGTTTGACCCAGCAAAGCTGACGTATATATTTTACGCAGTCCTCGTCGTCACGGGGGGTTAAGTAAACTGCGAAACAGATAATGCCTTCCGAAATCTGTCAGAGCCTCTTTAGTGCGAAACCATTCTAGAAGTTTCACTGTCTAGATCACCCTCATCCAAGCCGCCAGTTCAGGCGGCTTACGGAGGTACGAGCAACTAGCAAGGGATAATCAGTGTCCCCATTCAGACGCATCCTGATTGGGCAAGCTCAAAATAGATCCCAACAAGGAAATCGGACAAAAAGAATTTAGCTGGTATATGAAGAAAAAGTAAAAAAAGCTAAATATTTGACAGAATCTACTTATTTCAATAATATGTTTTGTTGTCAATTTGTGCTTAACAACCACCACATATTCAAGCACAACAATTTACGTCGCACATCAAAGAGATACGGGATATTTTAGAGCGACCTTGAACTCCAGGCTACAATACTACGGGAAAAAAATGAGGCTCCGTACCTTTTGGCGCTCCTCTGCAGGCTTATCTGTAACGGGCACTGTCGCAGATTGTTTAACAATCTGCACGACTTTCGAGCTCACTGACGACGAAACTGAGGATGAGCTAATAACCACTTCCACTTTCGGTTCCTTTTTCGTCAACTCATCATTCTTTTTGCGATTTGCGAAGTCGGCCAGCTTGAACTTTTCTGGCTCATCCTGTACGTCCTCCTTCTCCATATTCACTTCCTCACTCTTGTCCATCATTCCTTCCATGTTCCCTTTGCCGTTCACGTTTTCCTCAACACTTTCTACTGTTTCCGGAACTGGTTCAGGTTCTGGTTCCGCAGCTGGTTCAATTTCCGGAGCTGGTTCGGGTTCTGGAGCTGGTTCAGGTTCCGGAGCCGGTTCTGGAGCCGGATTTGCTTCCACTTCTGAGGACAAAGACGGAAGGTAAAGCAAGCGACAAGAGACAAACATAGATGGATTATAGCGAAGCAGTACCTTGGCACTGATAATGTGTTTAAGACAAGCAAAAATTGCAGGTAACCGGTAAAACGGACTGTACTGAATTTTGATATCACTCTTAGCTCAGTTTCATTAACGTCGTCCTACTTGTATGTACTATTTGCTTAAGTGCGTTTTCTTTATTCAGTTATCGAAATGGACCTAATCGAGAGAACCGAGAAAACTCTGACCGATATACAAAACCTGGTACAATCTATGCAGCGAGTGACTGAGTTTACTGAAGTATCTACCTTCCAGACTACCACATATCCCAGTCTTCCAGAGCAGTCAAGCCAACCCCCCAAGGATAGTTTTTCATGCTATTCTTCAACACTTTCTGGTAATGTCGTGTAATTGTGGGCCTCCCAATCAGCCAGATTTTTAACGATGGAGATAAGGATATTCTTCAATAGTTCCTCGGTGTCATTTTCATGTGTATTTTACCGCCAACTGTCAACCACTCTTCATTTTTAATTACCGCGACCATTTGCATACACCTTCCAGATTCCAGATTCCACCTTTCCAGACACCCTTCCAGATTCCAGAATCGGAGTGGAGAGGGGCAGCATCACGAACTTGCAGATGGTTTTGACCTAGCTTCACCCTCCGGATCCAACTCGACGATAACGTATATCTGAAATCCGGAAGATGAAGCCTGACTTTTAACGATGCCATAAGAATGTTGACCTCTAAACTTCCTACATGTCTCAGATGTCTCATTCGCACATTATTTGTCACCCAATCATACGCCCATTTACACAATAATTTTTTCTCGCAAAATTGTTGCCACTGGTGCCATTCCAGTATCGAAATAGCTTGCTTCATCGTCCGGATCGACATAGGGGTGACCGGAATATGGAATGTGAAAGGAAATTCTGGAAGGCGAAGCCAGTTCTTTACTCTGCGGGTCTCTTATTGAGTATTACCCCTTTTCTGAAAATGTCGAACTTAAACTGACCGCTAAGACTCTTGTTCTACAATGTCTAAGAAAAAGGCGTCTCCGACTGAGCTTTTGTACGTCAACCGGCGAGGCGACTCGGCATGTCCATCTCGTGGTCTTGATTTAAAGAAAAATGAACGCTATTTTAATCCTTTCAGACAAAAGGCGAGAAAAACAGCTGCAGTCCAATTATGACCACAGCTGTGAATAATTTTCATTATCGCTACTTTTTCTCGAACTTAATCGCAAAAAAATAAATTGTTCTTTTCATCCTAAAGCTGTCCATCAAAAAGCGGCAATTATCCGAGTCAATAGCCATTATCAATCACTGGTTCTTCATCTGTGGCCGACATTGCCGCGGCCTCGAGCCCTGGCACTTCTCCAGACCACTGGTGTCCTCATTGTACCAATGGCTGGTCAAAGTATCTGATTGAGTATACCCATTCTACGCATCAAAGGCCGGAAGCGATGGACTTAATGATGCCTTTCAGTTTCATTCATTAAAACAAAAATATTCTTTATGACCTCCTCAAAGGCAAAGGAAAATGCACTTTTTTTCGTTATGGACTTTTTGGGAAAGTGTTCGCAGTAATAAGTAGGGTTGCCGCTCCGGTAACCGAACTTACAAAGTATGGGGCAGTAAGACTTGATAATGCCATTCAATACCTGCCGTTCAATAATAGCGATGGGTCCTTTAATGGTACAAACATAAATCGAGCGATTTCTTTATGTAAAGACGTATTCTTACCGTTCGAGAGGTCCAGCTCTTTGTCTTTCGTCTTCTCTACGTTTTCTGACCAGTGGTCTTTTTCGTGGTGGACCTTAGGGGGCATTTCCTTGATGTCTACAAAATAAACGCGGATTAATAGCTGATTCCAGCAGCAATAAACAAATATAGCGTAGCCTATACCACTAAAAAACGGGCTGATGGGGAGAAATCTCTCTACTGCTGCGGTCTGTCGACTCACACCTGGATTCTCTGCAACTGTACCCACAGAACCACCTGTTACTAGTCATTATGTTGCGTTTTTGCAGCTACCATATCTGATACCACTGTAGCTGGATCTGGACTTTATCGCTTTTGCAGTTACCATTGTATCTGATATACGGTTGCTTTGCAAAAACGACAATTGCCCAATTCGCTCTTTACTTTCCCAAAAGAAACACTTACATCTACTAACATCACAAGTGCCAAAATCCTTTCCCACCAATTTGACAAAAACCTAGGCTCTTGAGTTGGAGATGATGAAAATTAGATGCCTTTTCCAGATACCACGGTAACTAGTCAGATAATCAGTAACTGCACGATACCACGGTATAAAGTTGTTTTCGCAGTTACTGTGGTATCTGTTGCCACGGTCAAAAAACATGTTTGCCGTTACCATGGTAAAGCGCTAAAAGCGCAAACTCGGCAACTGTCGTTTTTGCAAAGCAACCGTAGTATCAGATACCAAGGAATCTGCAAAGACGACAAAACGCAGATCTGGTTACCGTGGTCTCAGATACCATGGTATCTGCAAAAACGCAACTATTGATATAACGACTAGACCATTTCGTTGGTCCATGATGTCCCGATATCATTCAAAATCGATATCATTCAAATCGGTCGATGATACATGATCTAGGTTTGAAGGATCCGATCCAGGTGAGCTCTAAAAAGCAAGATAAAATAAATGCCAGTTACAGTCATCTTGGCCACCATCTGAGCCGAACCTAGAATTTTGTGAGTTGTTGCCCTGTTTACCTGTTTACCTGCCGAGACGTTCATCCTTAACTCAAGCATTCTTAGCCTATAAGTTAAAATTGGTCGTTTGCGGAAAAGAGTGTTACGAAAGCTTGATTATTTGCCTTGATATTGTTTTATGAAAGCTTGATTGACTGATTGATAGTCATTTTTACAGTAGGTTAGTCATTGACATGACGTACGAATGTTGAAATAATTGATGTATTCATCCAATTTTAAACTCCTTATTTTTGAAGGATTTAACTAACGATAACAATAATAAAATCCCAGTAAACTTAAAACAAACTGGTTTTATCCCGTTTAAAGTGGTCACTCAAAGTCCGTGGCAGAGGAACTGTGAATAAAATTGATGAAAATCGGTGATAGTTTATTCATTGCTGCAACGGAGTTGTCACAATAGTCAGGTGATACAAATACAATTCAAAAACATTTCATACAGTGTTAACCAAACGGCGAATGTGTGTCTTCTTGTCAGGCACAGCCTACTATACACAATTACGTTTCCACATGGTCAGACAATTCAATGATTAAACAACAAGAGCTGTAAGCTCATATGGCACTTGCATGGGTTGAGATGTATTATTTGATCAAAAGTAATTTTCGACTGTGCGGTTCACATGCGCACTTTAAGGGAGCTAGAGAAAAAGTATTTTATCGTTGAACTTGGCTGTGATGATGCGCACTTTAAAGGCACTAGAAATTCATCTGTAAGCAAGACCCTTGAGGCAAAAACGATAGCAGGCTCTTAGGGATCATTGATATATACGTATGATCAAAAGTATTTTTTTTTCCACTAATGCGGGTAAAATGCGCACTTTAAGGGTGCAAGAAATTATTTTTTTTTTGCAAAACCCTTGTGGGACAACTGATCATGGGTTGAGATGTATCGTTTGATAAAAAGTACTTTTCGACCTTGCGGTTAAGATGCACACTTTAAGGGAGCTAGAACTTCATTTGTAAGCAAAACCCTTGAGGCAAAAATGATCATGAGCTCATTTGGATGATGGAAATGCATATTTTGCTTAAAAGTATTTTTCTTAATTTGCGGTCATGATTGGTACTTTAAGGAATGGTCGGATTTGAAAAGTGGCGATTTCTAAGCCAATCTTGTCGAATTTCTAATATTCCAGCCAAATTTCATCGTCCTATAGCACATCTGGAAGTACCTTAACTCGCGATCACCGGAATTCCGGACCCGCCCCTCAAACTCCCCCCACAGTCGCCGGAGCCAATCCGGTTCAGTTTTGGACTTGTTTGTTATTCCCACAAAGTTCTATCCCGATCTCTCCAGTCCAATCCGGTCACGTATTCCCCCCCCCCCGCAATTGTTGTCGGATCCGGTCCGGACATGAAAAAGATCACCACATGCACGCCCTCTGTTCAGTTATTAAATTTCACTCGAATCCGATCACCCGTTCCAAAGTTACGCATGGCTAAATATTCCGGATTCCCCCTCCCTCCGATCCCCCCACGACTATCGGATAGAGTGAATTTTTATTTACAAGTCAGTTTGATCGGGTCCCTGATACGCCTCCCAAGTTTCGTCGTGAAAATCCCAAAAACCGTCATCACCAGAATTCCGGGAAACTCCCCTCCACCTCCCCCCCCCAAGTGTCCGGGTCCAGCCCAAACGTGTAAACGATTTATCTGGAGCAGATTCTTGTTCTTCCCAGCAAGTTTTAATCCGATCCCTCCATTATAACCGTTTCTCGAGATTTTCGGTCTTCCCCCATTCCAACTCCCCCATAGCTGTCGAATCCGGTTCGGACTTCAAATGGAACATCAGAGATATGTCATTCATTCAGGTATTAAGTTTCGTCCCAATCCGATCACCCGTTCGAAAGTTACCACAACACTCAATTTTCCATATTCCCCCGCACTGCACCACATATACAAACCCCTTTGACCCTCGAATGCACTAGCTCTTTCAAATGTTAACAGAGTGATCCGATGCAAAGAGTGACGTCACGCCGCGCGCAGACCTACTAGTGTGTAGAAAGGGGTAGGGGTTTTACAAAAACTACTAAATTCTCAGGATTCCCCCGCCCTCTACTCCCTCCACGGTGGTCGGATCGGGGAAGTGACTATTTGCAAGTTAGTTTGGTCGGGTCCCTGATATGCCTGCCAAGTTTCATCGTCCTAGCACTTCTGGAAGTACCCTAACTCGAGAACAGTGGACCGCCCGACCGACCGACAGACCGAAAAGTGATCGGTATATGGCACTTGAGCGAAGCTGCAAGTGCCATAAAAACAAACATTAATCTTCATTAGTTCAAAAAAAAAAAATGTGAAGGGAAACGTGAAAACTAGATCCAAGCTATTTGCTGAGAGGTATTTAATCTGTTTGAGTCAATCGGAAGTAGGTGGATTGCAGCTAATTATTAGGAATCGATGGCACGTTAAGTTGTGGGTTTCGTGGTGGAGTGAAAAGCATGAGTGCCCTTTTTATGGGCCTCGAACTAGAAATCACAATGACAAATTTCGTGCGCCAGAGGTCACACGCTCATGAAAACAAATCTTTGGAATACTGTATGAAAATATTGTCAACAACCACGGATCTCTCTATCGGTTGGGGTTCCTATTAATCCCCTGACAGTACAACTTTCTCTCTTACCTGCTGTAAAAATCGAATTTTCTGTGATATTTGACCTTTGTAAAGTCGAGGAGGTTGGATGAACGTCGTTTAAGCTCTGACCTGCCGATGATTCTGTAGCACCTCCTGTAATTGATAAGGATACTATTAGCTCAGTTTGACTACAACGGAAGCTAAATAACTCCTGACAAAAGCAATTGTTGCGTTTTTGCAGATACCATGGTATCTGATACCACGGTACCTGGATCTCCAATTTCTCGTTTTTGCAGTTACCGTGGTATCTGGTACTACAGATGCTTTACAAAAATGACAATTGCCGAATTTGAGCTTTTAGAAGTCATCCCAAAAGAACAAGAGCTACGAGCTCATATGGCACTTGTTACGAGTAGTGGTACGAGAAAGTAGGAGAGAACTTCAAAATAAACACCCCGCCATTCAAAAATGCGATTCGGACCTACAGTTAGGACATCTAGGTTCATTCAGTCTGAAAGCTCCAGATGACGTACTTAGAACCTATGCTTGTTCTTCCCACCAAGTTTCATCCCGATCCCTCCACTCTAAGCGATTTCAAAGATTTCCGGTTCGCCCCTCCAACTCCTCCCAATGTCACCGGATCTGGTCCGGAATTAAATGGGACGTCTGAGACACGAGACCTTTCTAAATATCAAGTTTCGGTTAAATCCGATAACCCGTTCAATAGCTGAGGTTGCCACTGGATTCCGGATTCCCCTTTCGTACACTCCCCATCGACGGTCGGATCGGGGAAACGACATTATCAAGTCAATAGTTCGGGTACCTGACAAGCCTGCCAAGTTCATTGTCCTTGCACATCAGGAAGTACCGAACTCGTGGGATTACTACAAACTCGGATCCCCTCCAACTCCCCCACAGTGACCGGATCCATTCCGGTTATGCTATTCACTTGTTCTTCACACCAACTTTCATCCCGAACCCTCCACTCTAAGCGTTTCCCAAGATATCCGGTTCCTCCGTCCGACTCCCCCCAATATCACCGGATCCAGTTCGGATTTAAAATGGGGCGTCTGAGACACGAGGTCTTTCTATATATCAAGTTTCATCAAGATCCGATCACCCGTTCGCAAGTTAAACTACCTCACTTTTCGGATTCCCTCTCTCTCCACCCCCACCCCCCAGATGGTCGGATCCGGGAAACGACTATTCTCAAGTCAACCTGTTCGGGTCCCATACACGCCTGCCAAGTTTCATCGTCTTATTAGCGCATCAGGAAGTACCGAACTCGCGGGATCACTAGAAATTCGGATCCCCCCCCACCCCCCCTACTGTGAACGGATCCGGTCCGGTTATGTCAATCACGTATCTAGGGCTTGTGCTTGTTTTTTCCACCAACTTTCCTCCCGATCTCTCTACTCAAAGCGTTTCCCAAGATTTCCGGCTCCTCCCTCCAATTCTCCCAATGTTACCGGATCCGGTCCGGATTTAAACTGGGATGTCTGAGACACAAGTTCCTTCTTTATATCAAGTTTCATTAAGATCCGATCACCCGTTCGTAAGTTAAAAATATCTCATTTTTCCGGATTCCCCTCCCTCCAGCCCCCCCCCAGATGGTCGGATCGGGGAAACGACTATTATCAAGTCAATCTGTTCCGGTCCCTGACATGCCTGCCAATTTTCATCGTCCTAGCACATCAGGAAGCACCGAACTCGCGGGATCACTAGAAAGCCGAATTCCCCCCCCCCCTAACTCCCCCAAAGTGAGTGGATCCGGTCCGGTTATGTCAATCCCGTATCTAGGACTTGTGCTTGTTCTTTCCACCAACTTTCATCCAGATCTCTCTACTCGAAGCGATTTTGAAGATTTCCGGTTTCCCCCCCCCCCAACTACCCCCCATGTCACCGGATCCGGTCTGGATTTAAAATGGGAGGTCTGAGACACAAGGTACTTCTATATATCAAGTTTCATTAAGATCCGATCACCCGTTCGTAAGTTAAAAATACCTTATTTTTCCGGATTCCCCTCCCTCCAGCCCCCCCCGGATGGCCGGATCGGGGGGGAAACGACTATTATCAAGTCAATCTGTTCGGGCCCCTGACATGCCTGCCAATTTTCATCGTCCTAGCACATCAGGAAGCACCGAACTCGCGGGATCACTAGAAATCTGGACCCCCCCCCCCCCAACTCCCACATAGTGACCGGATGCGGTCCGGCTATGTCAATGACTTATCTAGGACTCATGCTCATTCTTCCCACCAAGTTTCATCCCAATCCCTCCACTCCAAGCGTTTCCCAAGATTTCCGCCCCCCCCCCCTCCAGCTCGCCCCAGAGTCACCGGATCCGGTTCAGATTTTAATCGGACCGTCTGGGGCACGAGCTCTTTCCAAATATCAAGTTTCATTAAGATCCGATCATCCGTTCGAAAGTTATAAATTCCAAAATATTCCGGATTCCCCCTCACTCCACTCCCCCCATGATGTTCGGATCGGGAAAGTGACTATTTCCAACTCAATCATTTGGGGTCCCTGATATGCCTGCCAAGTTTCATCGTCCTAGCTTATGTGGAAGTATCCGAACTAGCAAAACCGTGACAGACAGACCGACAGACCGACCGACCGACCGACGGACGGACAGAAATTGCGATCGCTATATGGCACTTGGCCGAAGGGCAAGTGCCATAAAAACTGATATCCACTATTATCGTAAGTGCCAAACTTCTTTCCCGTCAATTAAACAAAATCCTAGGCTGTTGTGTTTTTTGTGACTTTTTCATATACCATGATCGACCGTGGTATCTGAACATCAGATACCACGATAACTGGCCAGATACCACGATAATTGCAAAAATGCCTTTTGACCGCGGTATTAAACTGCGAAAACGACTTTAGACAGTGGTTTCAGATAAAATGGTATCTGCAAAAACGCAACAATTAAACGCTATGTCGATTCGTAATTATTTCCTTGGCTGTCGTGTTTAAAGCCAGGCTTCGCCTTCCAGATTCCCAGATGTCCCGGGTGGAGGGATGGGGAACCTGGGATCTAGGAGCATGCATAACTTCTGAACGGGTGATCGGATTTGAATGAAACTTAGCAAGTGGAAAGACCTATCGTCTCAGATGTTCTATCTTAAGTCCGGATCAGACCCGATATGTGTGACAGGGAGTTGGATGGGGCACCGAAAATTCATTAAACGCTTAGAGTCGATGGATTGGGATTGAACTTGGTGGGAGAACAAGCATTAGGCCTAGATACGTAATTCACGGAGCCAGATCGTATCGGGACTCTGTGGGGGGAGCTGGAGTGGGTTTCCCGGAATTCTGGCGATCGGGAGTCAAGATAGTTTCAGATTTGCTAAGGATGATGAAACTTTGAAGGCGTATTACTGACCCGACCAAATTAACTTAAGAACCCGACACAGTGTCCTAGGAAAACTTCTGTTCCTGGAACTGACAAGTTTGGGGGGGGGGTTGAGGGAAGGGGATTGCGGACATTGACTTCCGTAAGTTGCGAACGTACGGTCCGATTCGAGTGAAACTTTATCGGTGGTAAGAATTGCTGACCTAAATATGCAAAACATGCGTTTGAACCACATGCGACTATACTTGGGGGACTGAAGGGGAGTTCCGAAAACTTGCTGACATGCACAAAAACCAAACGGATGGACAGAATGGGATGAAAGTTGGAGAGTATCGAGTTTAGGCAGCCTAGATTTGTTGCTTGGCGTCCGGACCAGATCCGGCGACGGTAGGAGGGGCAGGGGTGTCAGTAGTCGGGGTCTGAGCATTGCAAGCCCGTCAACAAGCCCGGCTTAGACCCTCGAACTCTACTGTAATAAGTGCCACACGAGCTCTTAGCTCTTGTTAGCAAAATGTAGCCTTCGGTGCAACGGTTAGGGAAGAATCGACCAACTATTGTAAAATAACCATTTGGACACGGCGAAATACCTATTAGGAAATCCTGAGGGGACTTCCTAGGCTTGAAAGCCTAGTCCCCCCCCCACCGCCTGAATCGTCTTGGGAAAATTTCGAGAACCATCAAGATATTTACCACCTAACAGACTTTGCTCTTGAAACAATCAAGGTTGAAAAGTCAAGGTGAGAACTAAAAAAAAAATATTCAAATCCTACTTAAAATATCAAAGACGTAAATTCATTTTTAAAACCAGTTGCTTGACAGAGAAAACAATAGAACAACACGCCTCGTGACACCACGCCATGCACAAAACACGCGTCCCGAATCGCAAATTAACAGTACAGCACAATAAACCGATCGATGACAATGTCGCGGCAAACCGTGTTGCAGTTTCTAACCGTAAACAAACCAAGCAAAAAATGAAATTATCCAGACTTCCATTACTCTTCGTGTACTTCAAAACCAACAAAAAACAATCGAATCATGCAAGAAGAACCAAAGTTTGAACAAACTTCCGTGCTCTATATACTTCTTAAGATTAGGAACCAGTGCCGATTAAAGTATAATAGGCTACCTAAGCTCAATTGTCGATTATAGCGTAATAGCTATGAAAGGGAAGACCGAAATGGTTGATTTGATGGTCGACACTGCTTCACCCAAATTCGAAAGATGATCGACAGGCAAGAGTTATTAAACTCTTTGCACTCGCTATCCGACAACCGCAATATTTCAATTCGGTTTACGACTTAGTGGGTTAATCAAGACATCAGCGCCCTGCTGAGTGCCGAAAGGTTCGGGCTGACCGTAGAAGCGTTGCGAGTCAAAACCCACTTCAATCAGGCAGAAAACAGCATTTTCTGGCTATGTGTGCGAACTTCCGGCTCTTTAGGGGAACACGAACATGAGCGATTTCCGTGGAGAAACTTGCAGGGAGAAGTTAAATTTGCCCGAAGCGAGAACCAGGCTAGGCGGCCATGTGAAAATGTCGTACCGCGTAACGCAATTTTGTGCCGCGTGCGTCCTGCTTGAATGTTTATACTAACTCGAACCACGAAAGTTGAGTTGAGTTCTTACCTTGCAAGAAGAAGACTAAAAGGCCGCTGATAATCGCCACCAGGATAATGGCGACGAGGATTGCAAGCCAGCAGCAGAGCTTTCCCCTCCTTCCGGAGGGATCGTGGCAGCATCCTCCACCGGTTTTGAATTTCCCGCTTGTAGAGCTCGGCACCGATTCCACTGACACGGAATACAACTCAGCTGAACTCTGTAAAAAATAACTTTTAGAAGATGTCAAACCTACTGGAAGTAAAGGAACCCGTGACTTTTCCTGCAGAAACCCAAGGGCCCATTTCAATTTTTAAACTGAAGGCCGGGGAGTTGTAGACCTTTGTCTGTTGAAGGAATACCACTGAACACATGTCCTAGCAAATTTGTAATTAAATGCTGACGATGGCGATGATCATTGTGGAATTAATAGGAACTAGGCTAAACCGCACGGTATATCGGAACTGGAATATCGAGAAAAGTGTATCGCTGGGTCTTGGTAAACTACGACATGGAGTTGCTGTTGTTGCCACTAATTCTTTTCCCAGCCCAATCTAAGTCGTTTTCCATTGTGTCAGAAACTGTAATGTAATGGAACACACGAAGATAATCTAGAGGCGTCATTGGGGGGGGGGGGGCAGCTGCCCCTCGGTTTTCCACCTGGAGACAAAAGATACCCATGAAAATATTAAAATCTGCAAGAAACGAAGTGATTTGACGAAGCTATGAAAGGCAGTTCCGAAAAGTGGATCTTATGAAGGTCTCTCACTAAACTTCGACCATTTAAGCGGAGCTAATGGCCCGGAAGGACGCCGCTGCCCCCCACCCTCATCCTGGGTTTTCACGAAGTGATGCCCCTGCTATATTCTCAGCTTTCTATTAATATGACTGTTGTTTATATATTCATGACCCGTCACTGAGATATATGAGCACATAAATCAAATAAATGTCAAAAAATACACTATGTTGGGTTAAACCCACAAGAAACCGACTCTCCCAACTTCGAAAAGCGAGGCCAAAAGTGGACGAGTTTGACGAGGCTAGTGAACCGCGGAAAGTTAGTAAAAAAATAAACCAAGTGACATTGCAAATTTGAATAAGAGCGCCTTTGATAGTAGCCTACAGCATAATCTGAAGAACTGCGGCATGTGAGGATGATGCGACTGGAGGAAACCCTGGCCTAATCTGGAGAACCATTACGTATTGGCGTAATATTCTGAGGGAGCTTAAGTCATGAGAAAACTGACAAACACTAAAGGGGCACGAATGTCTCGGGTCAAACCCCTCAAACTATTCTGGAGAACCTTTACCTATTTGGCCTCATCTTCTGAGGGAGCTAAAGCATGAGAAAACTGATAAAAACTAAAAGAAAACGAATATCTAAGCTAAAAAAATAACACAAAACAATGGAAATGGAGAATAGAGAAATAATGCAAAACGACATAAAGTAAATAAGTACATAATGGTAACGTTAAAAACATAAGGATGAAGGTAAGAAAACGCGAAATTCTTGCAAGAAAGTGATTAGAAAGAAGTAAATATGACAGAAAGCGCACGATGTAAATTGCACAGATTAGAAAAAGGGACAAGCATGACCGTTTATCGGTAGACTTTGATCACGCATAACGAAGAAAGAGAAGCACAAAACTAGAGCATTTAGAGTTCTGTTCGGTAATCAGGATCCAAACTTCCTTTTTTTTATCCCATGCATAGAAAGTTTCACTTTTCCAATGCATCCATGGTCTAGTTTCAGTAAAATTCTCACGTTGTAGCATTTACGTACGGAAGCCAGCACCATCTCTTCTTAGACGATGCTCTAGGCAGGGTTCAATTGTGGCTTTTGGGCCGTAAGACGATGCTCCATTGAGCGTTGGGTTTAATTGAGTAAATACATATTACAGATATTATACGCAAATAAGTTGAACAAGTAGTCGAGCGGAGCGAGGTCCTGTCACGGTTCCTTGCACTTATTTTTACGGTCCCCGAAAGCCACCACAGGTTCGAACCATATTATTAGGACGTATAACATACGGCCAAGACTATCACTACAGCTCGTATTTTCGCGAAGAACAAGAACTGGTTTGGCAAAGTCTAAGGTCTGGAGTTGGGAGGCATCTAAACAGTAAGTTGCATTTTCGAATTAGTGAGGTAAGGCGAGGTAAAAATTCAATGAAAAAAAATACATCCCGAAAAAAAACACCAGTCATGCCTCAAACTGCAGATGCTTGCTTTACAAACCGAATTTAACACATTGCGGTTTTGCAGATACCATGGTATCTGATACCACGGTCTAAAGTCGTTTTTGCAGTACCCGTGGTATCTGACAAAGGTACCGTGGTATCTGATATGCAGATACCACGGTAACTGCAAAAAGACAAATTACAGATCCAGTTACCGTGGTAACAGATACCATGGTATCTGCAAAAACGCAACTATGGTTTACCAAAACAAAACCTTGGAGATAGCATATAACTTAATAAAGGCTGGGCCAACGAACACAGAAAATTCAACTCCTGCTCCTTATCCAACGCCACTACATTACTATTAAAGCGACCATGTACAAAAAACAAACTTAAATTCAAACGTCTACAGAACTCATCTTGATACAAATCTACACTTACTAACCCAAAACTTCTTCATAATTCAGACAGCCAAAAATCCAAATACAACCGTCTGGAAACAACGAGACACAACTCATTCACCGTGCTACCCACAAAAGACTGAAAAACGGAGGTATGGATCTGAATTACGGTACTTCATTAATCTGTTCCTGCGGCTTCCACGCTTTTAATATTTTCCAATTGGTGAGTCTGAATAATAACTTTTTGACGCCCGCAGTTTCGAAGCCACATTCTTTATTCCTCGTAAAGGTTGCAAAAATAAAGAAAAGAAGTCGCTGGGTTCACCATTTGCGATCAATTCAATACAAGTCAAATTAGGTCGGATTTCTAATCGTTCAAAGAGGAACTCATCCATTTTCACTATTTATTTGGCTAAAAAACCATGCAACATGTTTGACTAAATTATAGGGAGGATACCAAGTATGCTATGTTACTGTCTGTATATGTCAATTCCGTTAGGTAATAAATAAGGAATTATTGTGGATTCCAAATCAAATTTCATTTTCCGTTTACAAAGAAACGCGAGAACATGTCTTGAAGAAAAGAAAACACCCTCATTTAAGAAAAATCTTGGGATCTGTTACGACCGATGCAGGTGCATTTAAAGTCCATATCAAGACCTGGACTTATATACTAGTCTAATCATGTCTTTAGCTTCTTAAGGAAACCAACCTACTTGAGGGTCACCAGCAAGTACAAACCAGGATCTAGGCCGCAAAATAATCTTGTCCTACAAAGCAACCTAATTCGACTAAGAACAGCAATTTTAAAGAAGACTGAATTTGCAACGACAAACTTATTATGTTAAAAATCACGGATATTACCTTGCTAGTTATTCGAAGATAATTCATTCTGCCATCGGAAAGCAAATTGTGATTTCCGTTCTCACCAAGCCGCATCCAAACGGTGAGCTAAATTGCCTTTGGGGGTCCCACCCCATACTCACCCGGTTCAGGGGCCATTGGGCCCAGATTGCGACAGGAAAATTAAATTCCTTGTGCTTTCAGAGCTGCATCTCCACCACCCTCCCCGTTCAAACGCAACTGGGTCCAGATTGCCAACGAGTTGAATATTCCTTCAGCCCAAGCTGACTGCGAATCATATTTGGCAGTGCAAAACGGATACGTCAGCTAAATTTTATTCGAGCTATATCTCGGCCCTTCTTGGCAAGGGTCCTCTTCAGGCTCAAAACCGCTCAAGTTGGAAAAACGAACTTGTGGAAAAATATTTTTCCACTGTCAAATACAACGAGTTAAGTTTATAACTGTGACAAGTATCAAATTCAGGTTTGGTATACCTGTGGATATACCACGGGACTACGTGTGCGTTCTCAGGGATCCAGACCCCTCCACCCTTCCAGTTGAGGGGTAACTAGGATGGGCCAACTACCTAACTACAGAACCACTATTGGTATCCAGGTGAAATTTTGAATGCTTGTTTTCATGGGGGTCTAGATGTGAATGAATGACTGAATTTATTACATGCAGCCTATTTAAGGCATTTCATGTGTCCCACCTCCTGCGGTGGTGTCCTAAAAACGAACAACCCAGGAGCAACATGGAGTAAAAACGTTGA
Organism: Branchinecta lindahli; assembly: GCA_023053555.1. Lineage (NCBI taxonomy): Eukaryota > Metazoa > Arthropoda > Branchiopoda > Anostraca > Branchinectidae > Branchinecta > Branchinecta lindahli. Next base: position 5,232,825 of record JAKZAO010000007.1, on the reverse strand, counting down.
AATTTTGTGTACTAACAGATCCTAGGGTCTGGGAGTAATTTTTAAAATTACCCCCACCCCCACCCCCAGCTATGGGCAACTGGGCCTATGTTGCCCAGTGAGTCATATTCGTGACCTAACAACGGGTATCATGTTTAACGTACTTATCGGGTTTGGTCTATATGTGTCTTTAGGGGTGTCTTGCTCGGTCTCATCATTCCATACCTTTCCAGTTCAAGAGCAACTGGTTCTTAGGCTGTTCTTATACAAGATATGATATATGTTTCACATCCCCTTACGTTGATCTCTTGCCCATTCATGCGAGCCTAGCTTTAAAATTAACTATTTTGCAATACTCTAACATAAGCAGCAAATAATACGAGGGTCCTTTAAAGGTGCAACTCCCTACAACCATGTACTCTTAAGGTGCGAAAAGCTTTCTAATATAAGAGTTACTATTTTTCAAAATGGGGAGGGATGAGCTACTTCTATGTATCCTGAAATCCATGTCTCCTAGATCTAAAGTTTGTTTTTGTAATATGGTAGAAAAAGTGATTAGTTTAGTAGAGAGTAGGTAGGTGCTATTAAGTTGTGAATGCGAGAAATACTGAGGTTTATTAGGTTATGAACGTGAAAAACAGTGTGGTCGTTTTTAGTATGGTTTTGTCAATTGAATTGTTCTGTGTATGGCTTAGTAACTTTTAAATACAGATATATATATATATATATATTAAACTGCCCTTGTGTAAATGTTACGAGACTTCCGACATTGTACTGATCTACAGAAACTACTTCCTCGCCTGCTTTAACTGTGTACATACCAGTGTTGCCAGATTGTGTTTGCAGAAAAACGCCCTGGGATTTTGAAAACAAGCCCGGCTCAGTTTTACCAAAATAATCGTTGGTCAAACTAACGATCTCAGGCGGGTCATTCGGGGGGAGAGGGGCTCTTAATTTGAGCCTAAAAAAGAGTTAAAAATTTCGACTCTGTGTGAAAACTTGGGGTTAAGACTCAATAGATTTCAAAAGGCAAAATACAAAGAATGACTTCACTTTTAGAAATAGTTGAAAACTGCTCAAAAGATACCCCAAAAAGAAATATAATAGGTTTTTTATGAGAAATAATAGGTTTGTAACGTAATATTTCCCCATTTCCAAGAAAACGCCCAAAGAAAGCCACATTTAAAACAGTAAGCCCACTTTCCTGCCCCAAGCCCATCGCAAAAATCTTCCGCCCCAGCCCTCAGAAACAAGCCCATGGGGCGGGAAACAAGCCCATCTGGCAACACTGGTACATACTGCCAGACCCAAGAATTTTTCCACGAGTACAAGCCCATATTTTAATATGTTTCCTGGCGCCAGCAACCGACGTCATAAGTAACGACAACGAAACTTTCAACGCATGTCTTGAAGCCAAAAATTCCACAGGAAGTGCATGACTCACGTTAGACCATCGGCAGAATAAGCAAAAAGAGAATAGGCATTCATCTCGAAAATGTCATTTGCATAAAAAGATTTTCTGATTTAGGAGTAGGCAGCTTCAGACAACGCCAAAAATCATACTCGTTTGGAGCGAGTTAGCCTTCGGTGGGGTACTTCCCGCGTCAAGGTCGAGGAAGATTCTTTCTTAGCCCATATCGGTTGGTCTATGCCAGGTCCGTATTCCGAAATTTATTTCGGGGTGGGGGGGGTCTACCCGTAGGTCGGACTTAATTCATACCAAAAAGCCAAAACAGTATACACATCAGAGGTAAAAGCTATACAAAACGATTACTTTCGTATGATTGGGGGGGGGGGGGTTGAACCCCCTAACCCTTATGAAACGGGCATCGTCCACCCATATCGAATCCTGAGTCTTCAAAAATAAACTGCAAGGCTGGAACTTTCAGGGAAAGTTATGTGGAATATTAGCAGAAACGAGGTGGATTAAGAAATGGCCTACTGCGATCTATTTTAGCGCTACCTGTCTGGCAATGGTAAGGCGTACGCTGCACTCGCAGTAGCTCCTTATTTTACTCACTAGTTAGTGTCTGGTGTTTCCTCCATAGGGAACTCTTTCGGTCTCACCATCGAAACGGAAGGGTGACTTCTCGCTACAACCTGCCTCCCGAGTCCGCTCTGGTGAGGTAGAACCAAACACTGGCGAGTGGTTTATACTTTATAGAACTTTAACAAGACAGACAGACGAACGGACGAATCTTTACGACGCCATAGGTATCCCGCCATTCTGTTTTCGGATCCCAAAAAACAGGGACCAATAGTGACTACTCCGGCGGTAAAGAAAGCAGCTAGTAATATCAAGCTGCAACCGCCAATTACCTCCCCTCTAACAGCTGAAATAACGGTCCTGAGTCAAGGGGTTACGCAATCCAGAGCATCGACTGTAGCCTATGACTGAATACTGAATGAGAAGTGGTTTTACAGGAAAATGCCAAGTACACAACCACTGGGATTCACTCTAAAGCGAATCCCTGACGCACTTGCAATGCCTCTGCGGTCTGTCTTTTCAGTGGGATTTCACTTTTAGAAAACTAGGCAGTAAATAGCTTAGAGCCTGGTCAGACTGGGCTCAAAAACCAGCTTATTCGACAAACGGCGCCTAAAACGGCGCCGATTTCTCGGCTGAAAACAAGTCTACAAAACGGCGCCGTTTGGGTCGGTTGCCGGTCAGGTTCTGAAAATCCCTAGGGGACGTGAGAATAAATTGCTTTGGGGCAGCCTGGGGATAATGAGCAGACTGCAATTAGGGGTGTAAAATTGAAACTTGACTAGTTTTGCATCTATCTAGTTTTGATTATGCTGGGCGAGTGTAAACTGTGATGAATTTGCTTTCAACATCCCAGGATTAATCTAAGTTATTTGGGGAGAAAGGTAAAGAGTTTCTAGATGTCAAAATACCATCATTAACATCTGTTTATTGTTTTCTACTGGATAAAAACAGAAAAACATCCATTTAATGTGTTTTTCCCAGGTTTTTCCTTTTTTTCAGGAGGAACAAAAAATACTTATTTACATTTTTCAGAAACCAACACCAGAAAAAAATACCAGTCTACTTCCAGTAATAGGTTTAGAAGGGCTGTTTCGCTCTAATTGATCAACTGAATTTAAAACAGTAGGCTAACATTCAGAATTAGGTGCATCTGATTCTTTTTTTTTCAAATTTAGCAACCCAAAAAGCTGCCTTTTCTTGGCTCCAGTGTGTCCACTTCGGCGCCGAAATAGGCTGGTTTTTGAGCCCAGTGTGAACAAGCTCTAAGAGAAAGAGAAAACAATAAACAGATGTTAATGATGGTATTTTGACATCTAGAAACTCTTTACCTTTCTCCCCAAATAACTTAGATTAATCCTGGGATGTTGAAAGCAAATTCATCACAGTTTACACTCGCCCAGCATAATCAAAACTAGATAGATGCAAAACTAGTCAAGTTTCAATTTTACACCCCTAATTGCAGTCTGCTCATTATCCCCAGGCTGCCCCAAAGCAATTTATTCTCACGTCCCCTAGGGATTTTCAGAACCTGACCGGCAACCGACCCAAACGGCGCCGTTTTGTAGACTTGTTTTCAGCCGAGAAATCGGCGCCGTTTTAGGCGCCGTTTGTCGAATAAGCTGGTTTTTGAGCCCAGTCTGACCAGGCTCTTAGCCTACTGCAGCAGTCGCAAACATGTTCAGGTCGCTTCATGCCTCCTTCCCGAAGGTTTGTACTTCTGAAGGTGTGTCTTACATCGGAGATAACAGGAATCCGGTAATTTACCGGATTTATAGGAGAATAAAACAACTGAAACCAACAATAACAACATACAAAAAAATAGGTCTACGCATATAGTATGCTATGGAAATCTTTCAAATTTATAGCCTAATTGTGACGATTGTGAGTTTTGATGAGAAGAGCCAGGAAGAAGTCAGAAAAACATATCGTAATGCATCTGATTAATATGTTGTATATATGATTAATGTTGTCCGTTCGTCAAGGGAAGGACTTGGAAGTACAAGCTACCGAAATGCTGGTGTGTCTGGAATGCGAATCCTTAAAGGACCCCTCTTGCTTATTCTGCTTTTTATAATATATCTAGCTCCCATACAGAATTATAAGCTTCTAAAATCCCCACCTTTCTCCATTGTTTCGTTTTGTGCCTACGAAAGTTTAGCGCTTTTTTGGCCTTGCCGAGTTTTGCCGTCACACAACGAAACGTTTGCCGGGATCATCAACGTCTGCTGACAACTCTTTCACACATAAGGATCTGAGAAGCTATTGTTTATTACTTCTTTTATTTGCTTAGTTTCACACTTTTGAACCACGGCGCGATCAGTTTTCAAATGTTTTGCGCCCAGTCGCCGCGTCGGGGAGCAGGAAGGCTGGACATAGTCGACAGGCGCTAACAAGAAAATCGCTAATTTCAGATGGAAAGTAATGGTATTTTCGAAAATGTTTTTTCTGATCCATTTCATAGGGAAAATATTATCTCTAGTAACAGTTGTGCTTTAAATATGCTAAAACAAAAAAAGGACGATTTCAGCACTAAGGGGAGAACCCTTTCTCAAACAAAAACAGCGACATACGCCAACGTCACTGCTGTACACACATGTGTTGCCGATTAAATTACCATCGTAAGTACTTACACCCGGTACTCCGTCTTTTCCCATTCTAAAATCCTGTTCCACTTCACAAGTATCCTTATTCCAATATATTCTTAAAAAGATATCTCAGAGCTATCAGATCATACACACTGTCACAAAGTTATCAGTTTCACCACTAACTTGGTCGAGTACTAACTTTGTGCTGGAATGCAACGCATTCAAACAGGTGTGACGGGTTGTCTGAGGAGGCAGCTTTAAGAGAGATTTCAAAACCCATCGGGTTGTGTAGCAGCGTCAGAGAAAAATCACACAGATGCATCATTCTGATCAGGTATTCTTACTAGATAAACGTGGGGTTTCACCCAACAGATGCAGACATCAATATAACTTCCTTCTGTCTGGCATAGATGACCCGCGACAACCAAGCAGGAGAGAGGGTCCTCGCCAAGAAATAAGGTCAACTGAGGTTCCAAAAAGCGAGCAACAGTAACCTACTTTTTGATTCGTCCGACAGCCTCGCCGACAGCACTCGTTGAATAGCACGTCTTACAAAAGGAAGACAAAATGTATATTTACAGTAGGCTACAGTCCTTTAGCAAGCTTTTAGGCAAGCTCCTGCTTTTTGTGTCTTTTGTGACTTCCATCACCTTCTCACCAGATCAATAACTTCAAGGGATCCGGCAGAACCGCCGGTGCTATTGTATCAGGATGTCGGCACCCGCAGTTATACGCAAGGCAAGTGCAAGCAGCAAATTATTCCCTTATCCCGGCGATATAAATATTGGCAGTGTCTATTACTGTCTATCGTTCCCGGACCTGGAACTGATAACTCAAATGCTAAAAGACCAGTCGAGGAATCGAGCCTCCAGTCGCTACTAGTACTAGACTGGTCGAGTACTCGTGTCTTGGGAAGCTAAAAATACTTGACTATATGGAACTTGGGAGTCTGAAAGGATCAGGTCGAGTTACTACCATAGGAGCTATCTTTCCTCGATCATACAAATGAAATCCGTAAAGTTGTAAGGTCGAGTAACCAACTCCCTAGGGACTAATAGTACTCGACCATAATAATGATTAAGTGGGTCGATTATTCAAAGCAATGGCAGTTATTAGTACTCGATCTAAAAAGGAGGGTTCGAGTATTAGTTAGTCGTACTCGACCTAATATTACTAATAAGAGGTCAAGTATTCAGGGCGATGACGGCAAAAAATACCCGACCTGTTGAAAGAGGTCGAGTACTTGACGCCCTAGCCGCTGTTCGTACTCGACCTAATATTACTAATAGGAGGTCAAGTATTCAGGGCGGTGACACTAGTGAGTAATGACCAGAAACTACTAGGGTGCGACGAACGCGCTTATTGGCTGGATCGAGAAAGTCAATTTACGTATCTGTCCTCGGGCTTTTTCAAATACAATTATTATTATTATTATACCCGAGTTTTCCCCAAATAAAATTCATTTTCTTTTCTTGGCACATCAGCGGTTGCCTCATCACTCCTGATGGAGGTCTGGATGGCGGGGGAGAGGCCATAGTCCAAGCAGTTAGACTATGACGCAACTAGCGCTGCAAGGCAGTTCTAACAAATGGAAAGAAAAATTTGATAATTATTAACACTGTCTTTCTCTTGATTTTTCTTTCAATATTTTGTGGCAGGGGGTCGTGCGTTGTGCACCTAGAGCCCTCATATCGATGTAACAACTCCGTATAGGCTAAGTTTCAAGTAGGTTATTTAATACAGAAGAATACATTAGCCACCTCAAAAAACCACGGTGGTAAACCATCTCAAATTCAAAGAATAAAAGCCAAAACCAATCCGTAAAGCTCAAAGCTGTGGACAAACGCTGAAGGTCTGTCAGTCGCCGACAAGAATTCCTGACAGGATTTTCGGCACCGTCATCATCGGATTAGCTGAGATTTTTTTTTAGTTTATGATGAAAGTGGAGAAATCCGGCCATAAAAAACTGTGTCCGCACCAAAAGGCTGGTGCCTGGGTCTTATCGAGGTCTTTGGAGAAACGGGAAACAGCGAGTCGAGAACAGAAATGAAGTCGTCTTCTGGGCGAATAATCTTTAAAATAGTATATCTACATGCATAAGTTTGACACAAGGAGTAATTTTGCACAATTTATCATGACGGTATCACAAAACCGCGAAAAAAGACCGAATCAGTAGGCTACAGATACTTTACAATGGTCATTCATCATTGAAAAATGGGTTAGTTGCACCATCTGGGCTCGGACTCCTTTCAAATCCCCATCAACGAAGAAGATTATTGTCGAGACCGCATTCTAATTACTGCACGTCGACAACGTATCTTACGACTTTCACTGATGTTTCTAATATTACGAACAAATTGTAGCCAGTAGCGCATACTCAACAATGTTTTGAGTAGGGTGGTTTAGAAACTATACCATGAATTATTTTTGTCTATTTCGGACGAGACTTTAAAACAGTTTTTCCTTTCAAAGATAACTTAATTAACCCGTAATTTTGTAGGGCTAAAATGGCATACTGTTTCCTTGGACCTACTGTTTCCCTATCCTATCCATCTTCTAAGAAAAAAATCTTAGACGGGTAGACTGGTCCAGTTGCCCCTCTTCCTTGAATTGATGTGTGAATATCAATTTCCTGCTGGTTAAAGCAATCTTTTTGACCTGCATACTGTTTCCTTGGACCTCTTCCCTATCCTATAAATTTTTCTAAGACAAAAAATCTTAGACGGGTAGACTGGTCCAGTCGCCCCTCTTCCTTGAACTGATATGTGAATATCAATTTCCTGCTGGTTAAAGCTTAACTGAAAAGCCAACTTATTTTGGTATCATTTGACTAAAGACACTGCATTATTCGGATTGTGTAAAGGGATTTTTTTTATCACTATTTGCTCTAGACTGACGTTCAGAATACCTACGGCCGTCCTCACAACGGAAAATTCTACTATGACGCGGCAAATTTGAATCTCAATCCAAACGTGGCTTTTCAGTAGCCAGTGATCATCTTGCGGAAGGTAGCTCACTGCGTGAACACTTTGTTTTCGTAAATAGTTTTCATGACGCTTAAAACACAGGTACAAGCGCATACAGGTACCACAAATCCGACAGGGAAATTCCACTATTTAAAAATCAGTTATTCATGAATAACGGAGCAACGAATTAACGCATTTTCGTCGGGTCTTCTAGCCTCTTTAAGTGAATAAGTGATAGGTAACTAGATTGTCCTATCTCAGCCCCTTTCGGTTAAACTTTAAAGCAATCTTTTTGACCTTTTGCTCATACGCAAACTAAGAAGGCCTGATCACCCAATGGCAACGAGTTGCTATGCAAGTTTGTTAGGGGCTCCCCGGAAGGACTTGGACAATACGAAATTCTCGCTTACGGCAAGCGAAGGCTTTTGGGGAACGCTACCCACTTGCGTGATTTGCGTAGGCAAAAAAAGAATTTCGAAAGACTTGCTTCGCTGCTCCAACATAGATAAATAAAAATAAGTCCTTATTAAGTGTACCATTGTTTTACCAGTACCGTAACTGTATAGACTAGCGTTGTGCTAGAATAATATAATTAGTTATGTTTGTCATTTTCAGTCCTATACCAAACACTGGGGAACGTTGTATCGTATCCTGCAAACGAAGATCTGCTCGTCCCAGCCTATACTACCATATTAAGTCTCTGACCCAGAGTCGTTACTAGCCAAAATGTTTGGGGGGGGGGGGCTGGCCGATCAGTTAAAAAAAAAAAATCAAGTAATTTTTTGGAAACACAGGCGGTTTTTCAGAAAGATTCGACGGAAAGATTTTCGGAAGATTCGACTGTTGAAAAAAAACATCTGTTCTAAAAAAAATTACTGTTTAAACAGCTTACTACGTCAGACAAATTTTTCGTCGGCATGTATGTAAGTGAGCATGATATCCATGTAGCTCCTTATTATTCCCAGCCAGAGGTGCCATTTGGGGGGCGGTTCAGGGGAGGCAATTGCACAAACTCTTCCATCTTGGTACTATTTTTAGGTCCGTAGAGAGGTTTCGAAATGCAAAGCAATGACACTACTTTAAATTTAGCCCAAAAAATGTAATTAAATTTTGAGTCTTGAGTAATCAGCCTGGGATGGAGGCCCAAAACTGATTTCTCCCCCCACCTTCATAAATATATGCTTGTTTGAACAGTTAGTTAAATTTGAATAGTGCAGTTTTGGGCTAAACTGTGGAAGCAAAACACATATTCAGGTGTTTTCAGAGGCCCTTAATGACCTACTCTTACTAACTCGTCATTAACTTTAGTCACAGCAAGTGCACAAAAATGGCACGGTTCAAAGTCGACATGCATTGAAATAAGGATGCTCTACTTTTATATAGGGATAGCCAAAGGGTTGGAATGGGCTATGCTGTCCAAAACTATTATACTCCACCACTGTTCTCTTGCAATTTGTCCATTTGTGTATGACTGAACGTTCAATAGAGCCAGAAGTATCTTGGGAGGCTGTAAATGTTCCCAAACATTTTACTGCTCTGCCAACAGGTGTAACATTTGCCAGGCAAAGGACTTTTTTGTAAGCTATTCTCCTAGGTCAAGGAAGCCCGGAAGCGTTCTACGGACGTTCTAACCAGCCAGTTTTCAAAATCCATTTACAATATCATTTAGAGCTATGCTATGGTAAAGCCATATACTATAGCCATATTGTATAAACATATTATCATAACAAAAAGCCTAAACTTTACTACACTACACAATCACTACAGTAGAGGTATGCTTATGTGAACGTTTGTTGACTTCGGACTTTGTCATTTTCATGCACTTGCTGTGTCTAAAGCTACAGGGGCGGATCCAGCGGTCGACTCTAGGGGGGGCGAATGCTTTGATAAAAGTGTTTTCTCGACCCTTTTCTTTCGGCCGGCAGGCCAAAAAAAATTTGACGTTTTTACAACCTCCCCTCATCATTTTAAGAGCACAAATTCTCGGTTCTGTACCACCAACTCCACATTTTAACGACAAAGCAGTTCCACGTATCTGCAAATTCATGTGCGCTTGCTCTAAAGCAGCATTAAAACGAGACTTTTTAGTCCGTCTAGGGGGGGCGATCGCCCCCCTCGCCCCCCCCCCTGGATCCGCCCCTGTAAAGCTAACTACCAGTCGCAGTTAACCAAATTAGGCAAGAAGGGCAGCTGAAAACACCTGTACAGGTACAGTATTTTGGATCTTCAGTCTACCATTTAGCCCAAAACTGCAGTGTTCACATTAAAGTAACTGTTCACATCAACATACCTCTATTGTACACCAGCACCATACCTGCACTAAACTTTTACTGTACTTTATTAGGCTCCAGAGATTTTTAGTCACAACCTTACCACATGCCAACACCGTTAGAAATACTACGCCTCCTGGAGCCCAAAGCTTACCAGCCGAAAGTACAAGCTAGGGTAGACAAGGCTTGTCTATATGCTGACAGTATGCTGAGGTAGTAGGTACACACCTTAACTTACCTCTCAATCAACACGTGCGTCACTTTGTTCGAAATTTCCCCACGTACCGTCAATTTTGCAGCCGTGTCATTCATTGCTGCCTAGCGGTGATCGTAGAAACATAGGCATTTTCTATTTTATTCATAGATGGCATAAAAGAAGCTAGACCTCCTAATGTTTTAGCGTTTTGACTTGTAACTTTTCTTTTGTCACACATACTCAAACACACTGGCATCTTTGCTGAACAAGTTAGGATACTTCCGAGGTAGGATACTTCCAGATGTGCTAGGACGATGAAACTTGGCAGGCATATCAGGGACCCGACAAGATTAACTAAAAGTAGTCACTTGCCCAATCCGACCATCTGGGGGGGGGGGGCAGGGATATTGACGTATCTCAACTGTCGAACGGGAGATCGAAACTTGGAGTTTCGAACGACCCTGTGTCTCGGATTCCCACTTCAAGTCCGGACCGGATCCTGTGACTCTGGGGGAGTTGGAGTGGGAATCGGATATGTTGTGGCTCGCTTACAGTGGAGGGATGGTATGAAACTTTGTAGTATGAACAAGGACAAGCCCTAGACACATTACTTACAGAACCGGACCGGATCCGCTTACTATGAGGGGAGTTGGAGGGCGGTTCCGGAGTTCTGGTAATACTAAGTTAAGGTACTTCAAGATGTGCTAGGACGATGAAGCTGGACAGGCATATAAGGGACCCGACCAGACTGACTTGAGAACAGTCTTTTCCCCGATCCGACCTTCGTGGGTGGGGGAGGAGAGAGGGGGAGTCCGCAATCTTAAACGCGGGATCGGACCTGAGTGAAGCTGGACAGTTGCAGATAGCTCGTGTATCGGATGTCTCATTCCATGTCCGGACCGGATCTGATAAATCTGGGGGGGGGGGGGATTGGATGGGTACTGGAAATCTCGGGACAGGTTTAGTGCAGGGATCGAGATGAATCTTGATGAGAAGAACAAGCACAAGTTCTAGATACATTTTTTACAGAGACGGATCGGATGGATGGACTGTCGGGGTTTCCCCCTCCTTCCTTTGATCGCGAGTTACAGTACTTCCAGATGTAGGACCCGTTGACTTGGAAGTAGCAATTTCCCTGATCCGGCCATCTTGGGGGGATTGGAGGAAAGTAGAATCCGGAATGTTGTGTCATGCATTTTCGTGACTCCCAAGGGCCCATACAAATGGCTTCAAGTATTTTGCTTGCACGTTAATTTCTATCCCCTAAAGTGCGCATCTCAACTGCAAAGTGAACAGTATACTTTTGGCCAAAAGTCATTCTCGTGATCCCCAAAAGTCCCGTGATCATTTGTGCATCAAGGGTTTTGCTTACATATAATTTCGGAGCCCCGTTATAGTGCGCACCATTGGCGCAAAGTGCAAACAAAAAATGCTTTCGAACAAATGATAGACTTTCATGATTCCCAAGGGCCCATGATCATTTGTTCCTCAGTGCTTTTGCTTACAAATTGATGTGCGCAATGTAACCACGAAGTGCTAAGAACATTTTTGACTAAACCATACATTTTCATAATTCCCAATGGCCTGTCGTAACATTAGTAGGAGCTTTCAGTAGCTTTCGAGTTTTCTGAAAAGCCTGTACTAAAACCTTCCACAAGACTGTACAGACAGTTTGGTTTTGGACAGTTTGTTTATATTGAATATATTATTTGTGTTGCCAGAGCAACACTTTGGTTTTGTCGTTTTTTTTGTTTTTTTTTGGGGGGGGAGGGGGTTATTTCAGCTTATTCCTAGAAAGTGGTAAGGGTCTAACCCCTGTGGTTTTTACGGAAAGTGTGAACCTTAGGCCGGATTGATGAATATGACATTGCATTTTGGAAAGCTTCATCGAACTCTTGCCTGGGGCAAAAAAGGATGGTTTTTGCTTGTCCTTGAGCCAGAGCCTATAATGTGTGAAGTGAAGTGGAGTTTTATAGCCTATGTTAGAGAGGACTATCTGAAGTTATGCAGCCAAGCTTTTGTTTCATCAAACCATGTTTCTGCTTTCGAGTGGAAAGCTCCGTTCTAGCAGGCAGGCACCAGTTTCAAATTGAAGATGGACTAAAATCTATAAGTGCTAAATATATGCGGCAGTTCCCCGGCCCCATTGTCAATATATCTTCTGTGAGTGATAAATATAAATATTTAAAGAACAAAAAAGTGGCATTTTCCCACGGGTCCGAAAGTGCTGCCATCTATTGTTTCTACACATTTCTGTTCGTGATTTCTGCTCACTTTATTATTCCATTTCTTTACACCTTGGATTGAGGAAGAGAAATGGTGAGCGTGTTCCACCCCTCTACCAATAGTAACTATAGTTACTATTTCCGTTCCAGCCTCACGAAAAGTTACTACGCTGACCGTTCCAACCTTCTCAAAATAGTAACTAATAGTAACTATTTGCTTACCACGCTCGGGAGCGTAGTAACTACGCATCTCTGTAACGTGATTGGTCGGATCACCCCGCGGCCTGATATTTTACCAAAAAAATTAAAAAAGCATTCCAGCCTAGCGTAGTAACCACGGCGACTAGCGTAGTAACTACGGTAAGTAGGGCGGAACACGCTCGGTATCACACACCTCTTAAACTTTAAAAGTTCTCTTACTGCTGAAAAAATTACAGCTTGTTCTTTGCTCCTTTCTAAGTGATGATATTAGAAAGTTGACCTACGGCAAAAAAGTCAACTTTTGAACTAATACGAAGACAGAATTTTTTTTTCAACGTCAATCGATAGACCTTGATGAGCTGATCAAAGTATATGCCATCCGTTTTTTGGTAGAAAAATTCCTTCATGAGATACAACAGTTCGAAAGTTTAGAGGGGTTGACAACTTCAGTAGTAAGGTACACACCGAAACCCAAAATAGTCCGATCCCAATTGTGAGATATGTCGGGGACTTGTAAGCAACAATCGGATATTAGAGCATAACCATCTTCGGCGATAAGGGGTTAGCAACTTTTGCTAGTTGGTGTACCTATTAATCCTATTATTTGTTTCCGGTATTCCTGAGAAAATTTTGGTACCATGTCTATCACGGGGAGATAGACTTGTAAGGAAGAATCGGAAAGGATATAGTTCAACTGGCTGCAAAGAATGTAGTCCCTATATCCGATATTCTGTTTTTTTTTCAACGCTGAAGGATAGCCGTATGATTACGGATTGTGTCATCAGTCCAGAAAAAAAACTTCTTGGAACATAACATTTTAAAAACGTCGATGGGTTGAAAACTTCAGCATTTAACCGATAGCGAAGAAACAAATCCAAAGTGTTGCTCTTGCAACACTTTAGTCGGCGAAGCCGAACAAAGGTTGCCGCAACACTTCACGTTGCCCAGGCAGCGTAGGTCTAGTTTCTATTTACACATGAAATAGTAGCTAAAGGGCCGGGAGACCCACAAGCGCCATGGCCGTCGGTAAACCGAAGTAACAGTTTCTGTTTCTGTAAGCCTAATGGGAGCGCCCCGCCTAACCTGAACCCCAGTTACGCCCATGCTTGGCTGAAGCACTAACTCACTTAATACGGTATATTCCAATTCCAACTAAGGCTACTATTTTTCCAAACAATTTATGTTTGCAGAATAATTTCGGAATCTTCTTCATGAATCCACGACCCTTCATTCTAGCCTCCAATTAAAAGGCAAATGATTATGCTACCTTCGCATGGTTAAAATACCACGGCCCTTCAAATAATCAGTGGGCAGGCCAGACCTTACATAAATACAAGGCCATGTCTTTGTTAAACAGGCGGAGATTAATACACGGGTTTTAGGCGTGCCGTGTTCCGCCGTTTTCGAAGCAAATCCATCATTCAGGGAAACTCATGGACAATAAGCCTGGAGGGGTTAGAACCCAAGCTGTCTGTAATTTGCTGAAATCAGAGGTGACGTGTACTGGAAATGACAAATCCCCAGGAAAGTCGACCAAATACGGGTGGTAGATGTCCCACTATTTACCATTGTCTCACACACTGACGCACACAGCGAGTGAGTTCAGTAGTTTTGTCCAGGTTTTGTCCCACGAAGGATGTTTAAAGACGGTCAACTTGGTACAGAAAAAGTCAAGAGTCGGTGTGTTCTTTATAACTGTGTTCAGCCGTGCCAAGTTGGCAACGCCAACCAGAACGAATCCACACAGCATCTACTGACCAACCACAATCTGCCAGAATCTTTCAGCTGTAACTGCAGCTAGTCGTCACATGCAAAGTGTAAAGACAATTTCAGCTTATCCCCCCCCCCCCCTGTTGAGAGTTTTAGTTTACTGAGTGCGTCAAACATAGGCGAGATAACCAATCCGTTAATATAAGCGCTACTGTAATTTCCAAATACGATAACAGTGATTAATAAGAACATAAAATCAGGACACGTTTTTGATAATCCTTTCCCCGCGATCTCTAGGTAAGCAACGTTATCAGCTACAAAGCCTATACAAGTGAGTGCATCGCGTTGATCACTGCTTGGTGCCGCAACCAGGTTTCCAGTTAAGCATGGAAACTGGAGTATGCCTGGAAAAAAGTAACTTGTAAGGACCTGAAGGGACACATAAAGAAGTGCTTAAACTATGCACCCGGATAATGCATCTTGCCAGGCGAGATAACTGGTACACGCCATGCGGGACAGAACACAAACCTACTAAGTCACCCAGTCTTTCAGATCAGGCAGGAGAAGTATGCTTCCCAACGTTCTATGAAAATGGAAAACTGGATAGTATCGACTTCGACTGCATCAACAAGAAACCAATTCTTAATTATTTACCGTTATTATTTACAGTACAGTTTTTAAGGTAAGAAAATCACAGTTCTGTGTCAGTTATGGTTTCGCATCCATTATCATTTCTGAAATACTGAAAATCCGATGCCATTTTTATCCACCCTTATGGCACTGCAACGATTTTTGTATCTACCATGTTTGCTCTGTTCGGAGTGAATCACGGTACCGCTTATTGCTTCCGGGGAGCTCATTGGTCAGAAAAAAACCGGTTTTACAATTCTATCCGTGTTTCCGATCAAAGCTGTGTTGCTCGCAGCTAAAACAGTCGGAGGGGTCTGCGATTTACAAGAAATTACGTTATAGTTTCAAAGGAGTCAGATGCGTCAGAATACTAGAGCAGAAACTGAATGTACTGCAAATTGTGCTTTAAGCCTGAAGGATGTTTTCCACGTTAAATATAATGGTCGACTTATTTAGTGCCATGTCGGCGCTACGAGTTAGATCAATACAAATATCTATCTATCTATCTATTTATATATTTATCACGTTAATTAGCCAAAAACAGTAGTCATACCAACGTAAATTCTCTATGCTGGAAATGGTATAGGTTCCGATTTCGCTTATAGCGACTGATCTATCTTCAGGAAGACTAGCTGCAAGTCAAATAATTAAGAGAGATGCGACTGCACCAAATGATGCCCTGGCATGCCTTGCCTCAAAGGAATTGCTATGCTTTGAATGCTAAATGCCTGTACCAGACGGCCAGCAAGTTAGCACGAAAACACTAAATGAGGCGAACTTGCTTGGCGAACGAGTTGTTGTTACTAATCAGTAGATACTTACATATCGCATACTCCAAAACCTGGCGCGGCCTTATCATCGGCCATTTTCTTGAAGTTGTGTACGGAATACTTATTGTACATTCCCCAGATGCTGTTCATAAACTTGGAGCTATAGGCTGGGGCGCTCTCCGCTAAAAAAAAAACACAATATGGGTTCCCAATTAGTTACCTCCAGTTTCAATCACAGGGCCTCGGATGAGTTTTACATCGTCATTTTTTATCCCCCCCCCCCCCCCTGTGCCGGGGTGTGGATAATTAGTACGTCTTCCGCCTTCCTTGGATATGGCCGTTTTCAGGCTCACTCCTTGGAACTCAACCCCGATATATATTGCAACCATGATATGCGCAGCTAGCAACGGCAGTTGATGTCGCAGTGGCAACATTAAATCCCCAGCGCATCATTTTCCTAACTAATTTTAGCACACAGAAAATAATGAAAAGCAATCAGTGGACAACCTCCTTTTCCGAAGTTGTGAGTCCCCTCTTATCTTTCTTTCCCGAATCCGAAGCCGGCAAAACATTAATAAATAAGAACGGGATCCGGATATTCAAGCTGAAACAGAGAGTGGTAGCCTACTGTTACCGCACACGAACCGGGCAGAGGCTAGAACTGCAGAAAGAAGTTGACGGATCTTGTGTTAAAAGAATTAGTGATAAATATTCAGTTTGTAAATAGGGTTGCTAGTATATTTAAGTTTAATGAGGGTTGTAAGTTCAATTTCAGTAAGGGTCAATGTAAATATTAATTATTAGCTTGGATAATCTGTTAAATATGTAAAAATGTAAATAAGTGTTCGTGCTTTAGTGTAACTTGTGATTTTGAGTGGAGTTAGAATCCAGACTTTGTAGCGAATAGTGGAAATGAAGTAGTGTCAGTCTGTCCAAGTTTAAATGACAACTGATATGGGGGAAAGTGGAGTAGAACCAAAATCAATCGTCAGAACTGATTATTATCAACGGAACTGTACCTTTCTATCTCCACTATCTCCAAACATCTAACACTATTCAAAAAGGCAAAATCAAATTCACAATTTACAGCATCAGTAAATCTCGTTCGCTTTAATTACTCAGTAGGTCAAACTGCATTGACTTCATTAAAAATGTGGTGATTTATAAGCAGAAATGACAGAAAATCTTAGAAGAAAAGTATTTTTGTCGTCATGATCATCTTATCCCGATCAATTTGAGCTTGTCTAGACGGGACGCTTCCGAATCGCGCCACTAGATGGTCGCATGGTCGTGCGAGTCCGCGATTACACTATAGTCCTATATAGCGACTAGCCTAATGCAAATGCTAGAATGGTTCAGATTCAACTCATTTAAAATCAAAGCGGCTGACATGATTATATGAGCCGTATTGAAGGACATGCACACTCACCAGCAGTTTGGAATAGGCTTCCCGGGTCCCTCGGATTCTTCCTAACTTCCTCGTTGGTTGTGGCCACTTTCATCATGTTGGCATGAACTTTTTGGGCAGCAAAGGCCCCCATTGGAACGGAGGACATCCTTCGACAACCTATTGAAAAGAAAGGTATATGATCTGTTTGGTTCACCGTTGCCTATCCGTAGTCGATCTATTAGAAAAGTGGTTTCGAATTTCTCAAAAGAAAACTTACATCCCTAATGCCCACTAATAATTCACTATTCGCAGATAACTAATTTAATCAAGAAACACGGTGAAATGGTAGAACTCTCTATTTGTTGGATCTTAAAGCAGAACTGAAACCCCGCCCTATCTCCAAATATCTCTTTTCAAGCCACATCCAATCTTCCAACAGACGTTTTTTTTGCCCTTCCGGTATTCTTTGATTGGTTCAATCCGTGGTGCGAAGTGTACAAACCGAGATTAGAGATAATATGTAGTCTGCTCTCACAGACAAGACACATTGTAAAAATTCTCCTTTTTGGTATCAAGGATAAGCTGCTAGGGTCACCCTTTTCCAGCGGTCGCTGTCACATCCGAACGGATCTTCCAGAGAAGAAATTTACCAATGACACTCAAATTATTATAGGTAAGGCATCAAACACAAATTAGAAAGTCCTGCTACTTTCTGTCCGGGATGGACAGTTTGAAGGCATCCGACGAACACCAATGATTGGCAGGATCTAGAAGACGGGGACCCTGGCCCCTGGAAGGCGGGAAAATGAAGGCAGGCCGACCGATATGCACTCGCTAGCATGCGAGATTTACGTCTGGCTGGCCCATACTTTACCTCTTTCCATTATTCCTTCTCCGCTTTGCCCTTTTTACATTAATCACTCGTGTTCCTCCCGAATTGTGCAATGGTGTGCGGGCAGACAACGCTTTTATTGCAAAAAATCAGTATACAAATTCGCAAATTGGTAAACCACGAAATTTCGGCATCAAAATTCGCAAAGTTGGTATACCCCGAAACTTTTGATCTCTTCCATACCTCCCTACTGACCTTTACGTTTTTGTCCTCAACCATTTTTTTTCTCTGATGACGCAGGTCTCGCTTTGTTCTCCTGCCCCTATCACAAATACGGATAAGCAAATCCTTGAATAAATGATTTATCTTATGTTACTAGCTGAAAAAGTTAGCAACAGCCCGCAGGCTAGCAGCTAGGAACCGGTCCTGACTAGTTTTAGTGACGTTCGAAAAATTGCGCACGGAGATAAATATTGAAAAGAAAGCAACCTCAAAAGAGAAGAAGTTCTGGAAGGTCCGCCAAAATACCCAAAACAACAACAACAACAAAAACTCCGAGTAATACAGTACGGTACATGAAAGGTGATGTAACTTCAGCTTCACTCGATTTGCCATAGTTGCTAAAACAGGGTTCTGAATGTGAAATGGGGATTCAGTTTTTGCACGAGGGGTTGTCAACTACCAAAAAGGGAGTAGCCGACGAGGAAAAAAGGGTAGTTATCTTCCAGAGGCGAGAAACCTAATACCTCTGAGGATGACATCGCAACGAAGGCCGCAGTACGTCCGCCTTGTCGAACAGCCCCTCCGCGCCATCGTTACCCAAGCAGAGGCGTTACTATAGCCAAATGTTTTTTTTTTTTGGGGGGGGGGGGCTAGGTATTTACGGACTGGCTGGTCAATTTTACCGACTGTTTTGACGAAAAAAAACAACTGTTGACGAAAAATTGACTGATTTTTCGAAACTGTTTTCAAGAAACATTCGACTATTTTTATGAAAACCGATTGTTCTGAAGAAGAATCGACCGTTTCCAATAAAAAAAATCGACTGTTCTTACGAAAAATCGCGGCGCTACCGAATGGCTGGCAACTTTGGGGGGGGCGTCCCCCTCCCCCCCGGACGTGACGCCCCTGCACCCAAGGCCCTTCCTCCCCCGGGGTAATCTGCGCCCCCACCCCCCAGCCAGGTATTTTGTGACGGTGACACTAGCGAGTCTGTTGTGGGTCTCCCCAGATGTCCATCCCAAGTGATACTGCAATTGTCTGCAATAACTGCATAACGAAACAAATCGCAATCTTGAACTGCAAACTTTACTTACTATTCTGCATTTTCCAGCCTAAAGATACCACGCGCTTTATTTCCTTCTTGTCCCCCAATGATCATCTCATCATCATCAACGTCTGACCAATCATTGCTATGATATGTGTTTAATTATATCCTATATTAGAATAAAAAAGGAGAGAAATAGCTGTTGACGAGACTTCACCACCTGTCGATTTGAAAGTGAAGACTTCTTTTTTCCGGTTCAGTAACTTATTGATCTATTGTGCAACCTCTGTCTGTTGGATACTAATATGGGCGAGAGGTGACACACAGAAACTAATCCGCTTCGATTGCTTTTGTATGAAGCCGATAGGCTGAAAAGAATCCCACTGAAGAGACCATAGGGTTAACAACGTACCTTGACAGAAAATCTTCGCCTCAGGAGCTTGTACAGCTGTTTTAAACAGTGTTCGCAAGAGCTTGGGCTGAGCCCTCCTTTGAATATTTCCCCTTCCGAACAGCTTGACTAGGGAGGACTCAAAAAGTTGAGTATCACAGATATAGTTCATAAACCGTTATCAAAGAGCTATCACTGAAGAAGAAAAACGTGGCTGTTTTGAGAAAAATTGAGATCTCCTGTGTCAGACTGAAGCTCGTCTATCTAGGGAAGAGCGTATAAAAGAAACGACCAGGTACGGCGCAAGAGGTTTGGCAACTAACGAAATCGTCTCGTTGACGTGATAAAGTCCACGTACCGCAGACGAGAGCTTCAGTACCGATCGTTAGAGATATCACGTAAGTAGAACGTAGACTGTGTATTTTGCCTCGTCGAAAACTGCCCAGCGCAGTCCGACCCAAGTGTATACTGGCGTTTGATTTCCTTCAAGGTACTTGGTGAGGTCAGTAAGAAATTTTTTGCTTTCGTATGCTCGAGAAACCCAAAGATACGCTGATGTTTGCCCAATTTTTTTTCTGGAAAAGCCAGCCTTTTCTTAAAGTCGGACACGCTTCCCACAGCCTTCAATCCTCTACATCCTCTAGCTGAACAACTCTTAGCGACTGAAAGAAACAACAAACGTGCTCAATACCGTCCTCTTATATTTAAACCGATAACAACAAAGAAATAACACTTCAGTAATAACGCTTATATCGCACAAAACAAGAAAAATCTTCGAAGATACGTTTCATGATGAAAACACAACTGACGAACAATTAGGCAAGTTAGATAATGCGGCTTAGAGCACTTGACTAAAGCAGTATGATTACACAATAGCTTCGACGCCATAACCATAACACTGTCAGAAATTCACGAATTCCAAGGCAACTATAAAGCTATTTCCTAAGTAGGGCGGATAACCTACGCTGCTTCATCATTTTGGCTCTTAGTAACAAGTGATATCACACCCTCCTGGCATCGATGTCCAGCATGCTCGCGACATATCACTACCAATCCGCCGTAAAAACACGTAAGGCCCCAAACCTGCGGCAGGTGACCAAATCAGAAAGCCCCGTATGGACTCAACCCTTCTTACATTCCATCTGGAATTCCTGAACTTCTACTAAAAATCCAAAAGTTTACGCTTAAGCATGAAATCCATGAGCAATCCGTTACGTCACTTTAATTTTGACTTTTCTTTTACTCAAGTACCAAAGAATGAGATAAAACGTTCCAGGTACTATACGACTTTCCTCGGCCAAGACGTTGGCAAAAATAAACGTGTCTGAGAAAAACCCTCCTCACGGATTTCGGCTCTTTTCCACACAAAAAAAAACACACACTAAATAACTGATAATAAACCTCGGCAGAATGTTCAGCTTCCATTCACAGCTGTGTAACTTTTTCTTCATTTATACCACCCATAGTGCTTTCTGAAAATTTCCAACTGGTATATCCCAAATCTCGTCCTACTCCATCCCGAGGGGTTGCTCACTCACTGGGCACCACTGTACACCCTCCCTGGGCACCGCTGGGCACCGGCTGGGCACCGCTGGGCACCGGCTGGGCACCGAAATGAAAAATGTAAGAAAGTGGCATCTATGATTTTTTTTTGTGAATGATGAATCGATGCGCGTGACGAAATTTAGAAAAGAAGAAGAATAAAAATTGTTGTGTTGTGAAGCTTGTTGCTTCTAATAACTCCTATTCACACAATAGAGAGATTGCACCATATCCGACGAAAACGGCGGGAGAATAACGAAAAAAATTAACATTAGGAAGTATAGCACTTTCGACTTCGAGAGTAAATTACCGACCTTGGATAGCTGCTGTGAGTCAGATAGTTGTTGGAATTCTGGCTTCTTCTTGTTGGAATAGTACAACTTTTGCAAATTAATGTTCTTTTTTATGAGAGTTTGAAGCCTTGAAAGTTAATAAACAAAGAGGAAGTCTCGCGTCCTGTTGGTCCGCTATGACGCGTTCCTTGAAGTACGCGTCATAACCGACCAATAGGACGCGAGCCTCCGTCTTGTCTCCGTCTTTGAGCACCCTGCATGAACAAGACCAAAGGTTTCGATGGGATCCCAAAAATGTAATATTTGATCCAGAGAACTAGGTCTTGTCTTCACCAGATCCAGTCTTCGCCAGGCTAATCATCTGAGAAAACCAAGTTCAGATATACCTGTATAAGCCATATCTATTTTGACGATACTGATCGAAACTTCCTGCTTTACTTCTGCCAAATTTCCGGTTTCGGCCGAATTCCGAGCGAACTACTTGTCCAGCAAAAAAAAGATAGTTCAGAAACGAATTCATCGTATCTCCTTATCCCTATAAAGAACATCTAATCAACTTAAATAAAACTCCAACTTATAAAAAAAAAACGGTTTCAACTGGATTCCGGACGAACTATATGTCCGGGTAAAAAATGATTGTCATATACAGATTCAGCGTCTCTTCTTACCCTTAAATCTGCCATCTAATCAACTTCAAATAAAAATTTTGCTTTTAACAAATTTCCCAGTATCAGCCGGATTCCGGGCGAACTGCTTGTCCGGCTAGAAAATGGTTTTCCCCATCGTATTCAGCATGTCTTCTTACCTTTAAATCGAACATCTAATCAACTTCAAATAAAACTTTTGTTTTTAACGAATTTTCCGGTTTGGGCCGGATTTCGGGTGAACTACTTGTCCGGCGAGAAAATGGTTTTCACCATCGTGTTCAGCATGTCTTCTTACCCCATAATCGACTATCACATTACCACTATCACATGAGCTGTTTCAAAACATTTTGTTTGCCCCTTAATTTAAACCCCCTCCCCCATCCCTAAATGTAGGGCTACAGAGCCCATCTACGAACTCGACCTTACTCTGGACCCAAAGAATCCTCACACCAAGTTTCATCAAAATAACTCATTCCCTTCGAGAGTTATCGTGCTTACAGACGGACGGACAGACGGACGGACGGACAGACAGACAACTTTTGCGATGTCATAGGTATCCGCCACTAACGTTTGGGGATCCCAAAAAGGGCTAGTATACTAGGTGATTCAAAAGATTTTTTTATTCAAGTATTTCCACGTTAGTGTCCCGAAGCTGAGATAAGATTTGATTGGCCATGTCGCGTACCGCCCATGGAACTATTACTTCGAGTCTGAATTTTCAAGTAGTTTCCAAGAAAACGTAGAAGTGCATTAGGGTAGGATACTGAAGAGCCGACTGAGTATTGAGAAATATAATAGGTGAATTAATCTAATTGGCATTTTGGGTTCTGCCTTTCTCAAATAATTTTTTTTTTGTAATGTTCAATAAATTAGTGTCACCAGATTTGTGATTTGTGGAACCGGCTGGGCTCACCCGGGCACCGCTGGGCACCGGCTGGGCACCGCTGGGCACCGGCTGGGCACCGCTGGGCACCGGCTGGGCACCGGGCACCACTGTACAACCATTTTGGGAGTGAGCAACCCCTCGCTCCATCCGGCCAGAAACTGCACGAGCATTTAGGATACAGCGGCTGGTGCCTCATCTACTTGCAGAACCGGGGGAGGGTGGTCCATATTCCCTCCGACAACTGAACTACTTAAAAAGTAAAGACTATTGAAAGTCAGTAGTCCTTTGTCAAGATTTTTCTGGTTCCCAGAGCATGAGTTGGGAACACTTGTTGCGAAACTGAACAAAGATTACTCTTTGTTCAGAGAGATAAAACCGGAAACACGTTACTAGCCAAGTCCAGATTCGAAAACAGAACTGAGATAGAATTAATAGAATTAATCAACGATGCCATGCACGCTCGGAAGTTGCTCAAATTGTTGCAAGGAAGAGGACCCCCAATGCCGACTGGTTATGCCTAAGGTAAAATTCTTAAAGGAACAGTAAACTTGACTACGCAACTTTCGGCCATCGAATCGCCCGGGGGGGGGGGGGGGGCTTGGATAAATATACAGGGTCTTATTGTCGACAGGCCCCCCCTTCTTTGTTATCTCGAACCGTCTCGAACCCCCTCCTTAGTGTTCCCAAAGCTAGCTGGCAGGCCCTTGCCCCTTATGCACTGTAATTATGCACTCATGTACTGTAAAAATTCGCCTTTTTACATGTAGACTATAGAGTAACGACCTCCCCGACAAGACGGCCGGGGTTCGATTCCTAGTCGCGGAACACAAACCTTTTGCTTTTGCAAACCTTTTGCTCAAAAGTCGAATTTTCGGAAACTGCCCGGAAACTGCAATGGTCGTAACGAGAATTTTTCTTACTCTCAATATCGACTCAGGGTACATTCTTGATATGTTAGCTAGCTTTGAGTCAAGTTTTCTGTTCCTTTAAGGAATGGCCTCTCTGAGGCGTTGAAAGACAAATTAGGCAAACTGGGACGATGCATGTACCGAAGAGCTTCTGTGAAGCCGAAACCGAGCGATTCTGCGTTGCGCAATTTTTTTTAACAAGCAGGTTTTGATGAACCATTGCGGTAGTACTAACAGACGAAAAAACATGTTAACAAAGCAAGGGCAAAGCCGAACGCAGATTCACAACACAAGATGAGGCGGAGAAGGCTAATCGTCCCTAGCTCTCGGATAAAAACAGGCTTGTGAAGACAAGACGAAAGCCTTCACAGTTCCTGAAGTTCACGACATATTGCACTCTTTTGTCAACTAACGACGTACACGGAAGCCTAAATGAACAACTGGTAGGTCAGGAATCGATGACTAGGTCAGTTCTTTTTCGCGCGACTTTAGGCTGCATGCCGTCTGCCTAAGTCCCTCTTGTCTGGTGAAATCGATCTTGGCATAGCTAAGGGTTGAAGTGCAGGCTTCAGGACCTGTCGAACAAGGCCGAGACCTCTGGCCCTCTTTAGGGGGCGGCAGGTCCAACGTTGCGTAGTTCAACTCTTTGTCGCTAGAAGTCGAAGAAGGACGAGACTGGGAAGATGGGGAGGTTGAGCACGATTCTTTAAACTGCGACGACAAGCTTGATGAACTTTGACCCTTCCAGATCATGCTCTTGATTTCTTCCTCCTCCCCGAGGCTTGTTATGGAAGAGGACGAGCTTCGACTAGTATGCGGTTGGCAGTTAGTTTTTGCTCCGAAAAATCCGCTAACTATACTAAAGGGCGGAGACTTGGCAGGCTTTCCGTTTCCTGGGGCAGCACTCAAAGTTTTCTTATCCGGAATGTCCGATAAGCCGGAGGCAGATCTACACTTGTTCACTAAATGATAGCTATTTGACCGATAAATGGGTATGGCAGTCTTGCGCACTGGTTGGTCGCCGCTGCAATGGCGCTTGGGGCTTAGCTGCATTGAAGTAGCAGCTTTTTCAAGCAAGTCTGTGACAGACGATATTCGCGATCTTTGGCGACCTTCGACGAAATCACAGGGGCTGGTCAGGGTTTCCACCGAGCTTGACTGGGACTTCTCGGGGATCGGGGACATAGCAAGTGGACTGATGATGCTCATGAACTGCGCTGGCTCGCCGAGTCTCCGTGACTTACTGAAGTCCATGTTCACATAGTCTTTCCTATTTTGCCTTCGTTCGTCTTTGCAAGATTCAAACACGAAAAGCTCGGCGGATGTACAACCTGGCGTTTCGGGGGAACTCACATTCTCAGATTTCACCTCAGGATTTAATGCCAACGAAACAAATCCGGTATAATCCGACCCCTTAACCTTTTGCACCTCAACCTGAGCCGGCTTTCGCGGGGAAGTGCTCAGCGGCGAGCTGCTCGGTTGCACCAAGCTTTTCGCAGGTGTGATGGAAATTGGTAAACTGGAGTTCGGCCTGGAAATAGGAGGGCTGGTGGCAAGCTCTACGTAATCGGACTCGGGAGAGGCAGGGCTCCGAGGTAGAGACGGGGAAGGTTGAGACAGGTCCATACTCATGTAGTCACCGGGGTCCTGTAGTTCCTTGGACGCTGTACTAGTTCGTTTCAAGGATGAGTACTGACTCGCTGGTGCACTTTTGGTAGGCCGGGGGCTTACTGAAGTACTGGAGGGGCTAGGCTTTACGTTCAACTCTTTTTTGCTACTTTTTCGCGTCAGCATGTTCGAAAGCGACACCAGGGGGTTCTGCGTTTTCGAAGTTTTCCGCTGTTTAGGTTCTTCTTTCTTTTCTGAGATGAGGGACCTTCCACGTTCCGGCTTCACTTTCAGGCTTCCGACTTCTTTAAATGTCATTTCCATATAGTCTTCGAATTCATCTTCTGTCCGTGAGTTCCGACAAGATGCATTAGAAGGCGTTGCCGTCCCGCTACTCGACATAAGCAAATAGTCGTTGCCATGATTTTTATTTCGCCGAATAACACCGCTAGAATCATCCGGCTCCGTGACTTGGATCCGTGGCTGCATTTCCAGATAGTCAGATCGCTGGACATTCACATAATCTGGAGGAACCTTCTGAACACTTGCCGAAACATCATTCACAACCATTGGCATGTAGTCAGAGGTTTTTCCAAGTTCCATAACGAGATAGTCACTACCGACACTACTGTCTATCTGAATATCCGGAACGGTGCTCTGGGACACCTTTCGACTTCTAGGTTCACTTTCGCACTCTGAAACGCTTCTCCACTCTTTTCCAACTCCTCTCGGCAACTCAACACTTCCAGGGGCGACCCGACTCCCCATAGGGACATAGTCCTCAGTCACTGGAGACTGGCAATCGACTTCTATATAGTCCTGATCTCGACCTTGCGGTACGCTCTCTAACTTCTCTCTCTTTCGGTCTTTCTTCAACGAAGCAAGCTTCCCACTCGCTCTGCCTAAGATCGAAGAAGTCCGAGAATCAGACCTAGGCCGGCTGAGTACAACTCCGGAGGTAGACGACGCACGGCTCCCTCCATCATGGGAGGAGAAGCTCTCCCGCCGCATCCTCTCTTCTTGATAGCTGCTTGATAGACTGTCAATACTGCTCGAGTTGTTGCCAGCTGGTACGTCCAAATCGCTGCTAGGAGCTGACGATGTCATGCTACCGAACAAGTTCTTGAAGAATATTCCAGTGTTGCCAGACCAAGAGCTGGAAGACGGGGATGTACCAAGCATGGGCGCACTCGCACATTTCTTTCCGGGTTTATTCAGCACAATAGGTTGACTGGGAGCAGGTTGACCGCTGGGTTTCACTGGCTTCGTCACATTGCCACTGATACTGTTGCCCATAGAAAAGGAGCGCAAGCGAGGCTGCTCTTGCGGGACTTCGAGTGCTTCAAACCTAGAAAGAAAGCTGTGAAAAAAAACCCAGCTGTGATATATCAATATTCGAACGACACATATCGATGTTGGCTGGGAGTTTCAGAGCGCGGGAGTAATGGTGGGTTTACACACTGCACAACATCCGAGTTTATTTTACGTACATATTTGGGATTGAACAAATCTCTAGCAATACGGACGTATTTATATACAAAACGGACCGATTTCTCAAATACGTCCGTATTGCTAGAAATCGTTTCAAGCCCAAATACGTGCGTAAAATACGCTCGTATTTCAAAATACGCTCGGATTTACGCAGTGTGTAAACGTACCATAAATGATGACCTACGCCGTTCCTCCATCACGGGTACGCCCTTTCCCACCGCCCAGTTCCACTTGCAGTGTAGCGTGTGAGTAGCCCCGAATAGGGTTGCTAAGAGAACGACAGTGGGACAGTCTTGCTGATGTAAAGATAAATAGTCGGTCCTTCAAAGGCGTTAATCAGAAGAATTCTGCGAGCGCAACGGCAACACCCCAGCTATCTACGAGACACGCACAATCCGAAACAAGAGGCGAAGGCTCATATGAGACTTGCAAGGGTGGTGCAAGTGTATCAGCTAAGGTTCGCGCTATCAAGATTGGATGGCTCTTCCGAGACTCCTTGAACTCCTAAACAGTGGACCGATAAGATCCTGATCTACAAACTGCAGATCCAAGTATTATGGCACATCCAGAACGGTCGCTCATTCCCCCCAATCAAGTTTCACTTGGATCGAAGACTTGGACCTCCTCCACTCCCCCCTCCGAGGTCGGATCCGATTCGGACACATACATGTCACGTCTTTATTAAATAAATCCACCAAATCTGGGGCATCATCTATTACATTATCAAGTTTTATTTTGTTTTCATCTCATCAAGTTCCATTCGAATAAAGCGCTTCAGGGAATGTTCGGACCCTCCTCCAACTCCCCAAGCCACCAAGGTCAGATTCGGGACCCGCTTGCTCCCTATGCGTGCCACAGCATTTCCGAACGCACTCCAGCTCCCGAAACTATGGCCGGTACATCTAGAGCATCCTCTTACAAACCATCATTTTTCACTCGAACCTGAGCATTTCTGGAAAACACCCGTAACTCACCTACAACTCCATCACCAAGGTCAGATCCAGCAGGGACCTCCGGACCTCCCACCGTGGCTGAATAAGGTTTCGATACGTAACGCCACACCTGGGGCATTTGTTCCTATCCATCGAGTTTCACTCGAATCGGATCACCCCTTCTCACTGTGCCTGTCACAAATTCCCGAATTCCCCCTCCCTCCACCCCCCTCCCCCGCTCACGGATGATCGGATACGAGAATGTATGCATGACAAGTTCCATCGTCCAAGCTTAGTTTTCTCGACCCAAATGTTCGAAGAGAAAAGCATTATATTATACCTTTTTCTCCTGAATTTCATCTCCAGCTTCGAGCCGACGGAGTAGGCTCTGGTCTTCCTCATACCACCATCATCTTCCCCGGGATTCGCAGAGACGTATGAGGTTACTTTGTCCAAGTTATACATCTCCTTGAAGCTAGAGGGTGGCGTACTTGCATGCACTGACGCATTTCCGGAGGTGAGGGAACTGGCGATAGAACAACTGCCCATGGGCGAAGAAATGATTCCTGTAAACAAAAACGGAAAGACTTACAAGAGTGATACGCTCAGAATGGTTCTGTATAAAAGGAGTTATAAAAATACCTAAGCAAATCCGAAAAATCACAAGTTATCATGGGGAAGCCACTGCTGGCTCGCTCATGCTGCATTTTAAAATCACGAGTTTTGCTGAAACTCCAGTGGTAAGCGAACATAAATTTGGCATAAGGAAACATAGATCTGATTTTTTGACAAAATGAATAAGTTCCATTGTTCCGGGCGTTTCGCGTTCTTTCAATCATCTGAACACGAACAAGGTTAAGAAGAAGTACAAGCGAGAACAAAAGGAAGAAATATCAAATAGGAAACGGTGTTCGTCCAGCACTGTGGATGGGGCTTTGTACGGTGTTCGGTCTCTCCGCGATACCTCACAGGGGGCGGGAACCACTGTCTCGTAACCTTAAAGTTTAACTGAAAAGCCAACTTATTTGTGTGTCATTTAATTGGATACACTGAATTGTTTGGATTCTGCAAAGGGATTTTTTGATTTTCCACTTTCTGCTCTAGTTATGAGGCTCAGAATATCTCCGGCCGTCCCCACAGCGTAAATTCTACTATGACGTGGGACATTTTAATCTCAACACAAATGCGGCTTTTCAGTGGTCAGTGGGGAGATTGGTGAGGATTGCTTAGTGCCTGAACAAAAAAAAATGATAAATCTTTCTCGTAAGGCATACAACAAAAATACAAGCGCATAGAGGCACCACAAATCACACGGAAATTCCACTATTTGAAAATCGATTATTCTACGAAGTAACTCATTTTCAGCGGATCTTCAAGCCAATTTAAGTGAATAAGTGATGGGTAACTAGATTGTCCTATCCTAGCCCTTTTCGGTTAAACTTTAACGGAAGGAATGGTGGAGCACAAACTTCACCTCGGCTGACTGAGACGCCCTCCACGAGACAACAGGGAAAACATCCCTCCCCCCTCGCCTAGGACCGGCTGGGCCAGAAACCCACCATCCGTGGTCGACTGCTACGAAAATATTCCCCATGGTCTCATGACCAAGTTCCCACTTTACTATTGCGACTGCACACCCGTGTAAACTCTTCTGACCAAAGTGACATCCGAATCGCCATCTGGGAAGTCCCGGCCTATAGTCAAACTTAAGCGCGCGGAACAGCTATTATAGCAGCTATATAGAGCTTCATCAAGCGGAAATCGAAAAAGCTTACTTTAGGGATAAGAGGATTGCCAAGACAATGACGAGAAAATCATGGTAGTATAAAGACGCTGAGAGAATGTAAACACATTTAATTATTCTGTTATTTCGTGTGTTTTCATTCGTACATTTTACTTTTTTCTTATATATTACCCAAGAAGCGGGTCATAAATAAATAAATTAGGTAAATAATAAATAAATATTAACTATACGTTACGGGCATGAAGACAAAAAGCGCAACTTACCATTTTCGTGGATACTTCTAGCTAGGCCATTTGTCCTTGGTTTAATTTTCATTTCCAGATAGGATGAAGTCCTAGTGCCATCTATCTGGGGGGTCATCGTTAGGTAGTCCCCGCTGCTGTAGCCGTCAACCGTATCCTCACCCTCGCACAGACTGCTCGACCTCGTGTGACTTCCGGAGCTTTTGGAGATTATGGAGTCTCCTATAAAAGTAGGCTTTTACTTATTATCTCGAAAGTGAAATCGCAGATGAGATCCTGGCGGTAAAGTGTCAGAAGTTTCATAACAGATAACATAAGGATGCGCGATTTCAACAAAAAAAAACACTTGGGATTTTAGTTGTTATGTTTTCAAAATTACGCATACAAACGTTACGCATACAATTGAAGAGCCGAAAAGACATCTGCTGACTTTCTTGTTTATCGTAACGATATAGGAAAGTCAGCAAATACTTTTTCGTCACTTTTTCGGCTCTTCCTGGCAATGCTTATTACGCGTAACGTTTGAAAAATAATAACAGATAACATCCCATGTGCAATCTTTTGAAACTGCGCATCCTTGTGTTACCTGTTATGAAACTTGTGACAGTGCTGTGAAGGTCGTTGGATACGCTGCAAGCAGCCAACGACCAAGATCTCTCGGCTGCAAACACATCAGTCTGCAATGGTGCACGAGTCTTCTATACCTTTTTGCTTCTGCGTTCCATGTTTTGGTCTCCAAATTTGTAGTTATATTATTAGTAGTGATATTGTAGTTAGGATAGTCGGCGCGTCCTTTCCTGGGTGCCAACTGGTTATCTGACGAAGATCCGCCACTCGAGCGTGTTGAAGTCGCCTATTGTGCATTCTAGTGCTTATTCTTCGCTGGCGCTCTCTGCACGAACGACTACGGACTAGCCTCTTAGGACCTTACGGGCTGATACTGACAAATCTACAAGAATTTTAAAGTTTAACTAAAAAGGCAGCTTATTTTTACATCTGATAACTGAATCAACATAAATGTTTTGACACATCTAAGGAATTTGTATTTTTTCACCCGAGGCTCTAGTAATAACATCCAGAATGTGCACTGCTTGCACGACAACCGAAAATTCAACCAGACATGGAGAATTCGAATTTCAACAAAAACCCTGGATTTCCAGGGTTAAAAGACGCTAAGCTCAAAACTTCACGACTGAACAAAGCAGGAAAAGTATGTTAAGATATGTCTTGCAAGAAATCTGCCATTTTTAGTTCAGTTTTCGGCAATGGCTTACCTTTAGTTGCTAAATATTTCAAGCATACAGCGACAAGCACATACAGGTGCAACACATCCGAAAGAATAAGTTCATTCGATGAAATCAAATCTCTGTAGATAGCAGACAAACGAAGTAACACATTTTCATTGGGTTTCCAGGCCTATTTAAGTGAATAAGTGACGTGTAACTAGACTGTCAAACCTCAGCTCTATTCTGTTTAATGGCAATGCTAATTTCCGAAGACCCTATCTTCAGCATAAATAAACGATATAATATAATAATAATAATAATACAAAGCAAGAGAAAAGGCTTTCGCCTCTAAATAACTCTAAGAAATTTTGAGTAGTCGAACTGATCTGAGTTAAAAATCCCACCAACAATGCACTTGAAACTATTGATCGATTCAGCATTAACCGCACCTTCGGTAAGGCTGTTCGAAGGATCAACGATTCTGTTACCAAAACCTCACTTAAAAATGTCCTTGTGGAATCTTGATTTTGCAAGCTTGTACGCGTGCCGATGATGACGGTTAATGCTGAATCTTACTAAATCAGTCACTTCAAAATATAGTCCACTGAAAACCCAACACTACTCACCCATGGAGGAAAACGTCCCAACAATGTCCCCTGGGATCCATGACGCACTCGGGCTTGACATATCGAAGTATTCTTGAGTGATGCTTGAACACTGAAAATGAAGATTTTTGTCAGACGAAATATTGACAAGCCCCAAATTGAGAAGAGAGTATGCTCAGCTAGATTTCGAGATAGCGGCAAGCTACTCCTCTCTGTCTCTAGCAGGGGCCGTTGACTCATGTACGAGTTCATCCACCCTTTACAGTTGTTCTCCTGTAGAGAATCCTTCCATTTGGCATCCTGCATAGCCAAACAATCTCATTGATGAGAGGAGATTTGGCGTCTGCCGGGACGTGTCCACACGCCGGTGGGCCCTGCGCATCACCATCTCAGGGGCCTCCTTCCTCCTGTGCATAAATATATGTCCCCCGTGCATGGGTGCCTTAGTTTCATTTTATGGACCCCCCAGAACTGGGTCCCCCTTGGTCCACGCCTCCTTATTGTATATTCGGAGGTGTCCTTTATATCTAAAGGACTTTCCCCTATCCACCACCGATTTTATCCACGATTTTTGTGAGACGAAATATTGCCAAGCCCCAAATACTACGGCGAAATCACAAAACCAACGCGTTTGAAACGTCACCGATTTCGAGACCAAATTGGAGGCTGTTCATATTTGCTAGGTAAGGTGCTTGGACGTAGCCAAATTTCGAGGGCGTCCAGAAATCTGATAAAACAAGCAAGTATTTATGTAGACCACTGAGGGTAAACCAGGTAATTGCATCGCAATGACTGCAACAGTTTCACTTTAACTTCATGACCATCCAAACAATACCAACAGACGGGCAAGAATATTCGATTCACAAAAAAGTAAAACCAACAGAAGGGTAATTAACTTCCTTCTTTGTATCGAAAGCAAGCTGAAGCATCTTAACTTGTTATTACCATTAACTGTTGCAGGAGTAAAAACAAAACTAAGGTTGTGACAAAAATTACAGAAATATTCCAGGAAGCAAGCATCCCTCTCGTCGTTGTAAATAAATCCGCTTTCTATTGCAGAAAACTACTGAAAAATGGCCTTCTCTTACAGTAAAATTTCCTTCCTTGCCACACATCACAGACTACTCACCCTTAATCTCGGTGCCCATCTCATTCAAAGAACGAAAGTTCAGTCTGTCTTTCAACTCCTACAGGTACAATCTGCGCTTTCCTCCTTACTGGTGTATTTTGTGCAACTCCTTTCAACCCTCCGCCCGATACGCCCGTCAACAGAACGAGTGTTTAGACAGCTCCTGCTCACCGCAGCAACGCAAAGTGTGACGCCGGATGTCTGTAAAACTACTGGCGAACTTACCTCAGACGTTGTGCGATCACTGGACATCGAACCAGCGTTGGAACTGCGGGCTCGTCTTCCTTCATGGGGGAACATCCCTCTTGACCCAGTACTAAAAATACAAGCATACATTAACGACATCGATAGGGACGCTTTCATAGAAAGTGACACACCCTTTTGCTCGAACCCCACGACACAAAATTTTCAAGAACGGCGAGAGGCGAGTGAGGTAGAGTGAAACGGCCGAAAGCCGCGTAGCGCCCGAAGTCTACCTAAGTAGGCAGACGGTGGGAATGTGCTCTTCACTTGAATAACCAAAGATAAATGATGCGTCGTCGGTAAAACTGCAGGTTTCAAGTACAAGGTTATAATTACGTCCCCCTTCCCAACCTGGATGGTTCTACGTCTGCTATTCAGAAGCTCTGGACCTTATCCCCGGACAATACGCCACCCTCGGACTTCCCTCACCCCAGAAATTTACCAAACTGGGCGATCCCCAGGAAAATAAGTACACCCACAGCGTCTCTTACTGGACAAGGCTACATCTTGCTAAGAGCCAAAAGTTAATTTTACCTTGCTGATGAAGACTGGGAGATGGTCCGACCTAGGCTTGATACACCTCCATTATGCCCTCGTAGTAGTCGGTTACTTGGGGACGAGGAAAACATCTGCGCCTGGGTAGTCATTTCAAAGTAATCCGTAGGAATATTCCTGTTGATTTTGTCTGAAATGGAAACAAAAATCAGGATTTTCTGAAATATGGAAAGGAACGACACAATCAATCCTGTGTTTTGAAGGCGGACAAGTACGAAAGAAGGATAACTACAGCGCTAGAACACACTATACGCAAATTCACGCGCTTGGCAATCGGGTAGCGGACAATTTCTGGATGATCAGTTGGAAGCCAGAAAAACTGTGCGAACCAACTATCCTCCAACATGACCACTGCCTTATAAATTTACTAACAATGTACCAGACAAAATGACAACGTCGGCAATCTAATGTTTTGAAGGTTTGTTTTGTAACAAAGTATCTATCTAACTTCAGTGACGGCCAATTATCACAGATCCAAAAACCGATATTTCTGGCTGCCATCTAACGGCGAAAACACGGTTTGTCCGTCGACTATAAACCGTGTAAAGCCGGCTTAAGTTACGTTCTCACAGAGTAGATTTTGTAAAGAGGCCAGAAAAAAAATCTGGGCCGAATTTCTCTATTTCGGTAACATTACGAATTAAGGCCGAAACTTCTCTGACCACATTTTACATTTTGCGCCGTTAAACATTAGCTTCGACAGATCTTGTTTTTCAACCCAACTGCAGACGACTTAAAACGCCAGAGAGGCAGGCCGAGGACCAAGTCAGGAGACGAAACACACACGGTTCCTCCAGAGCGGCACTGGCCCCCGTACGCTCCAACACCTGCCCAAGACCATGCACAATGGAGGCAAGTAATGAAGCACCACCTTAGTTCCCTATACGCTGGAAGTTTTTGCCGGTAGGAATCGAACCTAGATCTTCAGTCAACCTGTATTTTAGCAATATTATGCGTCTACCTGAGTCGGTAGACGTATGTTCCAGATACGCATCTTCATTTGGTGACTCCACGATCACGTTAGCGTCAGACGTCGACGTGCGGTTTTTGACAAAACCATCCGTGGTAGATGTCACCTCCCTATCGTCTATGCTTCTCAGTCCCACGTAGTCAGAAGAAAGGATTTGGGCGGGGCTGAAAGAAATACCGCTAGAGCTTACATGTCGAAATGATTTTTCGGTATGACATTTCGGTAAGCAAATGTACGACTGCCGAGCACGAGCCCTTCCATCACATATGTATACTCATATGGATCACAAAGGTGGAGATTAAATCATTCACAGCCCTGGTTGTCGTTTTCCTGCAAAATTTCCTACAAGACTGGTAGCCTAGCCTTGACATAAAAACAGGTCTACTGGCGTCTGCCTTAAAGGACCTATCTTATATACAGTAGAGGTATGCTTATGTGAACAGTTAGTTTAATGTGAACACTGCAATTTTTGGCTAAATGGTAGACTGAAGATCCAAAATACTTGTACAGGTGCTTTCAGCTGCCCTTCTTACCTACTTTGGCTAACTGGTAGTTACCTTTAGACACAACAAGCGCACGAAAATGGCAAAGTCCGAAGTCAACAAACGTTCGCATAAGCATACCTCTACTGTATATCACTGCTTCACTATCCAATCGTACCATCCATTCTGAACTCCAAAATTTCGAACTACATAATTCGTATCCACACTAACGGCACTACGCTGATTTTGCACTTTTCCGTGTTTGTTGCTTTTCAAGGTGGGTCAGGATCCCGGTAATTAATTCCAATGAGCTCACTGGTCCGAAAAATCAGTTGTGCATGTTTGTTCACGTTCTTGTCAGAACCAAGGTGTCCTTTTGGGGTTGAAAACATTCGCGACCGCTTCGTAATCTTTGAGAAACCCAACAGAGTTTCTGGAATACTGAAATCGAAACTGCATCTTCTGCGACTTGTGCTTTAAGCTGTCGCATATTCAAGTTACAAATTCAAAACAGGCTCGGACAATTGCCACAAAATAGGTTTCGAAATGGAATACACTCAACTTATGTGATGAAGCAACGCGAGACTGGAAATGCATAAAGCCACATCCAAATTTACCAGAGCCTGCAGAGAATCTAGAGAAATTTTGCTGCTCATTTTCGCATTTTCAATGGTTTTAAGGTGGTTTCAAAGATACCTAAGGCAATACAGCTTAAAAGATAAAGTTCGTGTTCTGGAGACGAACCATGACCAAACCAAACGATGGTCCGTATTTAAAGATGACAAAAAATGGGACATCATGCACAACACGACCCGCGTCACGGCTGTATCTGTTCACACATTCTGGCTTCGTTCTATTATCAACATTTTCTTGTTCACATGCGGCTTTTACCCAGGACAGGTTACAAAAGGGCGAGTTGAAGTTTATTACTAAAATGAGGGCAGACTGTTTGGAACGGGGGGGGGGGAGGGGTAGAAAATACATTGGTAAGGGAATTAAATGTCAGACCTGTGGTGGTGATGACGAGGGTGAGGTTCATGAGGCGTTTTAGCCAGAAGAATTGAGTGATTAGATAAGCGAGGTTCATAGTGAGTGGGCGATCAATTATGTACACATGGTCCAGATTCCAAGACAAGACTGTACAACAAAAGTGAACATTAAGGGCGTTACTTTGGCTGGCGACGCAATAAAGAAACTACGATTACGTCACATTATGTTCGATTAATTTGTTTTTTTACTCATGGGACACATTAAAAGAATGTAATAGCCGTATAGTAGTAGTTTATTACACTAAAGCCTTGCGGCCATGGTAAATCACAAAACAACAGAACAAAATTTACATATGGTACAATGAGACAATCCAAATCGGAAACCGGGAAAAACTATAGAACGTGCTCCCTGTGCGACATTCCCATACAGAGGAACCTTCTAAGATTTTTAATTCCAAGTTAAGATTTTACTCCCAATCTCTGTATCAACCATTCTTATCCCCGTATTCCACCCCCAAAACCTCCATCCTTATCTTTTAGTTCTTCGCAATCATTCATAATATGCTCCACAAGAGAAATATGGATCCGTTAACCTGCCTTTTACCTGCGTAAAAAATTTCCTTCGAGCCGGATTTGAACCAGTGACCTATGGATTTCAGTTTGTCTCCTCTGGGATCCGTCCACCGCTCTACCAACTGAGTTATCGAACGATAAGGATATTCGCAATATATATTTTCTTAATTTTACTGGGCAGGAATAAAAAACCATCACACCTTGAACCACTATTCTCAATTTATATTCAGTACAACTGGGACACATTAAATGTGAATTGTTCCGAGTTCTACGGCTCCGTCAGCTTCCGCTGAGCTATCATGTCTCCAATTTTATACCACTGACGATCACAGCTTGCCTCCACGAATTTAGTGCTCCATAGCTTAGATATAGTAGGTTTAAACCAGTCATCCTCCCAGTAGAATGGGTTGCATCCCAAGGCGAAGAAGAACTGGTTACTACTCGGAATTATACTCGACATCGGCCCAGCGAGAACTGCAAGCGCATGTTTCGGTATCTTCAAGTCCTCTGGGATCCTGGAGCTTAAACTGCGGAACTCGACTCGCCTTATACCATGGATGGTGTCCGGGGGAAGATTAAAGTGTAGCGTGTAGGCACTGTCATTGACTAACCGGTAAACCTCAACCTTCGTTTCCCGATGGAAAAGAGTCAAAATTATTTCCGGTTTCTGCAGGGCTAGATAGACAGCAACGGGAAAGAAACTTGACGTGTTATTGTACTTCCCAGAATTGTGCTTCTGCAAAAACTCGGGGTGAGAAGAATTGAGAGTCTCAGTCAAATTACCGGAAATGTACAGCTGAACCCGGTCGCGGTAGAAAACAAGCTCGTAAGTAAGTCCAGCGTCTTCGGTTTCTAAGTACAGACTGCAACCCTCCACCTCTGAGGCGAAGTTCAAAGTAAACCCGAAGTGAGGTTGCTCCTCCTCAAAGGCCAAAAACTGGACACCATCACCAGTCCGAGACTTCGCATCGATCTTCAAGACATGGTAGTCACATTCGTAAGAGCAACCGACAAGCAAATCTGCACCAGCCACACCATTGGTGAACACCCGCATTTTCTTTACAACACTTGGTATATCACCCATCCACAATTCCTTCCACGTTTGAAAGTGCTGCTTTCGATTAACCAAATATAAACTAACCAACCATCGGTCAGGCATGGTCCTTACGTTTCTGAGCATCAGATGGAATTTCTGCATTGTTGGACTTGCAAGTGCAAATCCGTGTTCTTCTGTTGTACTTTCATCAATCTTCAACTTTTCATACTCGTCATGAAAACGACGCTGGATCACTACTGAACTCTGGTTCTCGTGATTAACGAACAGACTCACAGACAGATAACTGTAAAAATACTCTTCTCTACCAAAGTCATTTCCCATGAAGAAAGTTACTCTAGGGGATCGGGAGAGGTGAGGTTCACTATACGCGGCGAAACGGAGATGAAGCGGCCGTGGGACAGTCCAACCGTTCCTAAGACTTTCTATGCTTCCAGCAGGTTGGTCGAAGGCGTTAAACTGATGGGGAAATCGCACGCATGGCCCCTCGTCACTGGGAAACCGGCCATCCGAGTAAGGTTTAGTGAAGTAGTCGCGTATAAGTGGGTCATCGAAGCATATTTCCACTTGCTGGCTTTGTCTGATGACCGGAAACACAATGAAAAACACGAAATGAAGATTTGTTGCCATTTTCAAGGCGACTGAATAAAAGCACTTCTGACTTTACGAGCTGCTCAACCAACATACGTACTGCAGTAACGGCCAAAACTTGAATTACAGTCGCATTTTATGCCCCACGTTTCAGAAATTAAAGCAGATTCTCCAACGAACTACTACTCAAAGGAATGTGCTCAAGTGAATACAGACTGCGGAGAATCAAGTTACTCGGTGTTACCGTAACCCCAGATCTAAAATGGGAAGCACACTGTCATGACACATACTGGGAAAGAACTGCAAAAACAGGTTCACCCTCACATCCAAGATTGCAAGAACCCACACATTATCCTTAGCTCCCCAGTGCAAATAGAAGCTTCACAAATCCCCGCCATTTGCTATTCTTCATTTTGTACTTGCAGCTTTTTTGCGCTTTTCCGACCCAGCCGAATTTGGCAGTGACGCAGCGCAAACTTCGTCGAAAGCTTCCGAGTTCGCCAAACAACTTTTTCAAAAATAAGGTCGTGAGAAGATGAGAAATTGTGTTTTTTATTTCGAAGAATTGGCAGGCTAAGAGGTATATCTTTTTGTTTCAGTTTCGTTTCTTTTCCTTGGCTTTTCCCACTATATATATTTTCGGACTGAAACGTTGTCTCTAAAATTAAGAAGAAACACGCTTACATTTTACTCTTCCGAAAATTTATTCCGTAATCAATATTGCCGACAACCCGTTTCTCAACTTCGGGTTTACCAGCACCTTCTAAGTATGTAATAACTGAATGAATGAATGAATGTATTCTATTAACCCACTACACACGACATAGTAAAAAAAAAAATAAAAATCGAGTAGACAGAAATGAAAAGAGACAACACACAAAGAAACAAAAACAGGAAGAGAAGTACAACTTATTAATTATTACCTGTAGAACTTTTTTATTACGTTCAAATATTACAAAATAAGCAAATATGTCAATTTACGATCTTCCTGCTTCCGCGACTTTTCTGACAGCTTTCCTTTAACTTAGCATCATAGATCTTTGACTAGTAGATAGTTACCTTTTTA
Organism: Branchinecta lindahli; assembly: GCA_023053555.1. Lineage (NCBI taxonomy): Eukaryota > Metazoa > Arthropoda > Branchiopoda > Anostraca > Branchinectidae > Branchinecta > Branchinecta lindahli. Next base: position 5,193,647 of record JAKZAO010000007.1, on the reverse strand, counting down.
AAGTTTAACTGAAAAGCCGATTTAATTTTATGTCATCTAATTGAATACACTGAATTATTTGGATTCTGCAAAGGAATTTTTTTTATTTTCCACTATCTGCTCTAGTTATGAGGCTCAGAATATCTCCGGCCGTCCTCACAGCGTAAATTCTACTATGACGTGGGATATTTTAATCTCAACACAAACGCAGCTTTTCAGTGGGCAGTGGTGAGATTGGTGAAGATTGCTTAGTGCCTGAACAGAAAAAAATCATAAATCTTTCTCGTAAAGCATACAACAAAATTCCGTACCATAAATCCAAAGGAAATTCCACTATTTGAAAATCGATTATTCGTAAACAGCGGAACAACGAAGTAACGCATTTTCAGCGGGTCTTCAAGCCAATTTAAGTGAATAAGTGATGGATAACTAGATTGTCCTATCCCAGCCCTTTTCGGTTAAACTTTAAAAACAAATTCTCGTTGATTTTAAGCTCTTGTTAGGATGTAGTAGGCACAAGGGGTTGCCTTGCGGCAGAAATTCATCCGAACTTATCGTCGAACTTGCTCTGCCCTGCCCTTTATAATAGAATAGAATAAAATATAAAAGAATAGAATAGAATGTTATATTGACAAATTTTTCTAATTACACCCTGATCTTGCAAATGAAAAGTGAGCTCTCAGCTAAAAGAATACCCTTCGGTTCTCTTACCTCCAGGGGCGTCACAACTGGGGGGGGGGGAGGGGGGACGCCCTCCCCAATGTTGTCGGCCAGTCGAAAAAAATAACCGAGTCGGCGCTCGCGATTTTTCGTCAAAACAGTTAATTCTTTTCATGAAAACAGTCGTTTTTCTGAAAACCAGTCGAATTTTTGTCAAAACGGTCGTTTTTTCTCAAAATCAGTAAATTTTTCTTCAAAAATGTCGTTTTTTTCTTTAAAACAGTCGGTAAAAATTACCAGCCAGTCGGTAAATACCTTGCCCTCCCAAAACATTTTGGCTAGTAACGCCTCTGCTTACCTCATGCTGCCGACTGGAGGCGATGCTGTCATGCTTTGGGCTTCACTTCTCATACTCTCACTGGATAGCTGCATGGAGCTGTACCGGCCGCTAGTTGTCATTGTTGTCTGCTGCGAAACTGTTTTGCTCTCACTATTGGTCCGCTTCCGAGCCCCCATAGTTACTTCGCTCCGTTCTCGACTTGCTTGCATCATGGATACTATAAATAGAACAAGTCATGTTAGGACAGCAGGAGTTCCTGGATATTACGGTGGCAGAGTACTTGGTACAAGGGACTTGACAAATAAACCAGAAATAAATTTTGAAGTGAATTTAAAAGTCTAGGTCTCCAGTGACGGAGTTTCGTAAACAAACCAGGGCCCACATGCCGGGACCTCGTGGTGAAAACCAAATAAACTAAAGATCTCAATTTGATGGGGAAAATGCCCAAGAAATGGAAGGGTTTGATTATCAGCACTGCCTTTGCCTTTTTTTTTGCAGCGACGTAGACCCCGTATTGTTTATAATCTGATCATGTTGGTTGTTACAGCATTGACTCTCAATTCACTGTTTAAAAAAAAAAATCTCTCGGGGGGCATGTGGACGGGGGAGTTTTGTTTTTACTTGAAGGAAGGGAGTGAACGGGCTGAGGTTAGTGTGGTCATGTCACTTTTTGGATTGTAATTTCTGGCACCACAACCATCGTTCCGGGAAGTTATAGAAACGCTCATGGACCAATTTTGAGAAGGTTTAGCCCGAATTAACCAACCCTTGAAGTCCCCAAAAATTAGCCTCAAAACCAAGATTTTTCCTGCACGGGCTGTCCTGGCAGTCCCCTAAGGTAACCTTCTGCGTGAAAATTGTTTAGGCTCTAGATGATGGGCGTGTCGAACAACTGATGGTTCGGCAACTTGGTAGACAAACGTTTTGTACATGTTGGGCTGACACTCATGATAACAATGCCTTTCATGCCAACATTTCACAAGCAAAAAAAAACCCGATAATTTCCAGTATTTTGATCCGAAACAACACATTTTGATGTCGTAAATCGCTGAAACTGGTGTGGCAGCGCTGAGCTCTGGTCATTCAGATCATGAGATAGTACTGGAACAAATCTGGGCATCAATGAAATGCATACATACCAGGGTTTGTTTGACGTCTGGGAATTGATGTTCCTGGCTTGGGTGTCTCTGGAGCGGCCGAGCTTGAGTGCGTCCTGGGTCGAACGCGGACAACAACATCCCTCTCTCTGGAGCTGGCATTCATCGCCCTAATATATAAAAACAAAACAAAATTAAAAATCAACCTTGTCTGACGAAGAACAAAGAGCCAAGTAGGAGAAAGAATATTCCCCTCTGAACTTCCATATGCGGTGACAACGCAAAGCTCCACCTCTGTGAGCACCAATACTGGTCAAGAAACTCTCCGATACTCAACCCATAACTCATGGACCATCCCCACAGGTTCGCACAATCTTCTTGACTCTTCCATCCACTCTAGGAACAATATCGCTATGCTATTACGCATGCGTATAAGTAGATTTTAGGAGAAGCGCTGCTAAAGAAGCAACCCCCAAGCTGTGTACTGCTGCTAGCGATGAGATGAGAGGGCCCTTTACTTACCCAAGAACAGCCTCGTGCATGTTCTGCGCGATAAGCGTGTCTTCCGACTGCATCCAGAATTCACCTTGCCCCGTAACCGCGCTCCGACCAACAACCATGAAGAAGTAGCTGTCAGCGTTACCGCACCGTCGAATATGGCTCAGCTAGAAAAAACGCATACGACTCTCAGTATTTCTATCTCACTCGATTAAAGGTACACACACAGTCCAATTCTCACAGTCGGATGCGAATTTCCTCCTTCGCTCCGTAATTTTGAAGTATCGCATGTAGGTTTCCCCATAGCGATGCGAATTTCGCATTCATATTTTCGCAAGCGAAATCTTATCCGACTGTGTGTGCACGTATCTTGGTTTAACTGAAAAGCCAACTATTTTTTGTGTCATACAACTATTTTGTGTCATACAACTGACTTAACTAAATTATTTGGATTGTGTTAGAGATTTATTTTCATTATATGCTCTAATATGGCGTTCAGAACATCTACAGGTCCCGCCAACGCTAAGTCTACTATGACGCGGAAAATTTTAATCTCAACACAAACGTGGATTTTCAGTGGCCAGAAGTGAGCTTGGTGAAGGGGAGCTCACTGCGTGAACACTTATTTTGTACAAATCGTTTACGTCAAGCATACAACACAGGTACATTGTACAAGCACATAGAGGTTCCACAAATCCGACAGAGAAATTCCACTTTATGAAAATCGATTATTCGTGAATAGCGGAGCAACGAAGTAACGTATTTTCGTCGGGTCTTCAAACCTATTTAAGTGAATAAGCGATGGGTAACTAGATTGTCCTACCTCAGCCCTTTTCGGTCAAACTTTAAGCTTTACATCCTCGTATGAAGCTGGTCGCCCCTGGCTAAGCAGCTTGATGTTTCGGCACCAGATCATTTGTCGGCTTACCACTCATGACGACGGTTTCGAAGGCACGATAAGCTAAGTTTTCTCTCTTTTCTTGGTATTATGGTGTTACGTTAATATTTATGGTGTTCCATTTCATTGATATTTTTTCTACACATACTGATTTATTGTTTGGTTACAACTTCATTTCGCTTTCGTACTACTGACACGTTGTCTCTAAAATTAAGAAGAGACATGCTTTGCATTTTACTCTTCAGAAAATTTATTCTGTAATCCATATTGCCGACAACCTGTTTCTCAACTTCGGGTTTACCAGCACCTTCTCAGTATGTAATAACTGAATGAATGAATGTATGTAATTAACTCAATACACATTACATAGTAAAAAAAGCAGACATAGAAAAATGAAAAGAGAGAACACATAAAGAAACAAAAATAGGAGAAGAAGTAAAACTTTATTTTATTAGAGGTAGAATTTTTTTATTATGTTCAAATATTACAAAATAAGGCAAATATGTCAATTTACGATCTTCCTGCTTCTGCAACTTTTCTGACAGCTTCCCTTAAACTTTACATCATAGGTCTTAGACTATAGTATACTGTTACATTTTTAAAAACTAATTCTCGTTGATTTTAGGCTCTTGTTAGGGTGTAGTACTGTATTACCGTTTATGTAATACTAGAAGGTGCTGCCTTGCTGCAGAAATCCATCGTCTTATCGTCCAACCTATTCTACCCTGCCCTTTTTTCAAAATATCCAAATTCCTAGCCGGGAGAGGGGCAGCCACCAAGTATCAGCTTCAGGTCTTTATGATAGCCAAATAGGGTCATACAGAAGGATTATTGATAATGCAAGAGGGACAAGTAGAGGCTTTCATCGGAGACTCCAATAAACTTACCAAGAACTCGTAGCTTTCTGGATTATCGTCCGAAGTCACCTTCACCAACTTGAGGGATTTGGCAGTCAAACAAAGCCTGTAGGGACCATTGATGTTCTTGGTCGATCCAAGGCTTTTCTTCGCAACAATCACTTCCCAAACATGGTCTGTAAAATTCAGAAAAGGTGAAACACAGCTGCGCGGGTTGGGGGTCTAGTTGTCATTTGCTATGATCAGACAGGGCTGTCCTAAACGAGTCCCTTAGTACATTCGGCGTATAGTGGCTTCCGAACTGAAACGCCTGGGCCAATTCACAAAGCGCTTCCATGCACTACGGTACCGTGGTAACCTATCTTGTCGGTGCAGTAAGAAAGGGTAGCCCAAATCTGTTAAACAAATACCCGAAACCTCAACTTTCATGTCATCATATCTTCAGTAAACCGACCAAGTACTGTGTGTGATTCATACTCCATTAGCTCAAGCTGACTGCGAATCAGTTTTGACACTGCAAAACAGATACGTCAGCTACATTTTATTAGAGCTATATTTCGGCCCTTCTTGGCAAGGATCCTCTTCAAGCTCAAGCAACAAGTTCATTTCCAGCTTCAGCGGCTCGAAATATATGCCAAATATATTGTGACTCTTTTACCAGTCGCGGCCTGAACGGGAGTTACGCGTGCCACAAGGTTCCATATTCCCTTTTGCTCCAACACACGGATAGTCGAATCAGGAGGATACCATATCCAGTCCAATCTGACGAGAGCGCTAATATACCTGCCTAGTTTCTACTCTCTAGACCGTCTGGAAGTACCCTGACTCGTGACCACCGGGACAACGGAGAGACCGATGGAAAAGCGACCGCCAGATCCAAAATGTTTGCTAGAGTGCATGGCATTTACTGGTATATATTACCAACTGTTTTTCAGAAAAATAGTGGAGCTTCGCGTCGGATAACTGTTCTTAATCGAATGGAAGACAACAAGAGGTGGGTGTGTCCCCCCACCTCCCCACCCCCAATACGTGGCGCCTCTGGCAACCGTTACATGACAAATCACTTCAATTAAGCGTACGTGTTACAGCAGATAACATTTTATCGCTAGATTTTAACTGATGTAATGGAATGTATGTCTTGATGCGAAAGATATCTGAGTAACGGGTATGGGATCCAAGACCCAAGCTCCACCATGCTGGCACATCGCTTTCTGATGAGGTAAAAATAAAGGGATGCAACATAATCACCGTTGGAAAATTAACTAGAGCTCTAGTCTATTTACCACCCATTTTTACTCCCATTTTATTGAGAGACGAAATCGGTTTATTTGTCTCCAAGGGAAGGTTTCCACCTTGTACTCCTGAGACCGTGTCCCTTCAAATTACTGAACGTTAGGGAAGCAAGAAACCTATACTGGTCATCAATCACTTCCCAAGCAAGGCACCAACGGCTACAAATGGTTTGAGAAAAAAACGAACCTTGAGTGTACAAAAGCAGTCGTACCGTATCTTACTACGCTAAACAGATATGTCAGCTAAGTTTTATTCTAGCGATATCTCGGCCCTAAACTCAGAGACTTTAAGTTGCAAGAATCTTCATTTATTTTATCACAGGTTTCGTTTTTTAGCTTAATCCTGAAGAGGGACCTTGCTAAGAAGGGCCGAAATATCGCCATAATTAGCTAATTAGCTCCAGAATTTAAGCAGTAAGTAAGTACGTAAAGTATTTATTATCCGTATTTTTCACTCAGAACAAAACGGAGTAAAGAAGAAAGAGAGGGAAAAAGGAGAAAAGAAAAAGGAGATAAATTTATGACACAACATAGACAAATACACATGTAATTTTCGGTAATTTTACAGAACAGTTACACACTCAAGAACTATGAAAATGTTTCAGCCACGGATGGTGAAATTTGAAACCACCCGATTCACTGCGATACTGAAGTTCGCAATCTGGTGTTTTTCAATCATTTAGGTATTCCTCATCCACAAGGGACAACGCAGCGGAAACTTCGCAAAACTGCAGTAAAGGGACCGGAGCTTGCAGAACTTGCGGAAGTGCGACAGCATTAAACATATTCGCGAGATACGGAGTCTACTGCTGACGATAGACCCATACGCGGTACGAAGACGTAAGACATCTCGACGTCGAGTCGAAGTTTTTTCTCGACAGTCGAGAATGATTCGCAGTCAGCTTGGGCTGCGGAGTATTTATGCAGTCCTGCCAAAAACTTATAATACTACTGTTTAAAAGAACATCCGTATCACTCTTCTCGAAACTCATCTTTACCCAGACTACGAGATTTCCGGCCCGAATGAGCTCAGTCACTGTATCCTACCCGAAACTTCTACGTTCTCACGTCGCTGCAGCATTCAGTGCAAGATAGTATGCAGTGTCTTGGGTATAAACACCCGCTCAGTATTTACGGAGCTCGATCGCGTTTTTTGCTCTGGCCGTGCCAAGCGATACAGCTTCTTTTCATTATCCGTTCTTGATCCTACAGACAGGACAGGGTGCGACGTGCCTTATTAAGGAGAAGAGTAGATGAAGAATGTAAGTAGAGTACACTCGAAAGAAAATCTCCCTTCCACATTTGAAACTAACATCATGAAACAAATAAATCAAGTTCCAGATCCCTAACGTTTTGGCCGAAAAGGCACAGACAGGCCTACCTAGTAATGATGCATGTATGTCGTAATGATGTAAATCTCAGTAAGTAAATGTCAGCTGACTTGTCCGTTTAGCGCCATCATATACAAGTAAAGAGGTTGTCCGAAACGTCTAGTTTATGGTCGGATGCTATTTTGGTAAAAAGACATTTACGCGCCGCATAAAATACTACCGTATATACGTCCGTTTTTGTTGCTAGTTATCCTTTCTGAAATACGCTTGGACTTGCGCAAAGTACAAATATTCCACTGATTAGTTTAAGCACGCTAGGTGCAACATTCAGCAAAAGAAATTCAAACGGAATACAAAGAAAAGCCAACGGATCATACTTTTCCGGACGACCATCCAGTTCTGACCTTAGTTGGAAAAGAATCCGGATACTATATATGATGAGACGCTTCAAACCACTCAAAATCCGGATTTTTAGCTGAGGCTCCTAGCCGAACGAATCTAGAGGTTGGGGGGGGGGGGCAACTGACCGTACAAGGCGCGGCAAATAACCTCTGTTGTTCTTACCAAAAGAGGGCTTCGGCTCGTCCCCATCCACTGCATCCTCCCCTCGCTGGTGGAGCAATAAATCCTTTAGCCAAGAATTGAGGTCAGCTTCCGTTTCAGTGAAGAACACCAAGCTGTCATTTTTGGTGTGGAGGGCAAGAACGTAACGATTCTTGGCGCAATACTTCCGATTGATGTTGAAGCAGTTCTTTAGGACCACCGTCCTGAAAAGAAAGGAGTTAAGCTAGGTCCTGAGATAAAGTGACAATATTTGCGTGGGGAAAACCATAGCAAGACGTCGCGGGCAATGATAAATGCACGACGGTACTGCACGGACCAATTTTTTGCAGCGAGAGTATGTTATATTGCTGCTTCTTTTGACTACAGTGAGGTAATGTGAGACGGTGAAAAACTCGAATGGCATAAAACGGCAGATATGGCATCCGACAGATGTCATAAAACGACAGATGTGGCATCCGATAATGACGCTTTGCTAATTCCAACTAATTTGTGATTTATTTTTAAAATAAAACCCTAGCCTAAGGCATTCAAGCAGAGGCAGCTGAAAGACAAGTATAGTAGGCTACCAATAGAATTGCATATATCTGGTTACTCTGTAAATTCAGCGGTAACGAATGTTGTAAGCTGTAATTTGACGATTTAATATGTGACTCGGCAGGTTGCTTGAAGTATTATGCTTAGTGGATTTATTTTGTGGAAGTAAAGTCAACTAGTCGGCTCACCGACGTTTCAAGATTTTAATGAAAAAACTGACGCAACCTATAAACAGATTCGGAGGCAACTAGTTAAAGTTTAACCGAAAAGGGCTGGGATAGGACAATCTAGTTACCCCTCACTTATTCACTTAAACTGGCTAGAAGACCCGCTGAAAATGCGTTACTTCGTTGTTCCGCTATCGACGAATAATCGATTTTCAAATAGTGGAATTTCCGTGTGATTTGTGGTACCTCCATGCGCTTGTATTTTTGCTGTATGCCTTACGAGAAAGATTTATGATTTTTTTTTTTGTTCAGGCATCAAGCAATCTTCACCAATCTCACCACTGCCCACAAAAAAGCCGCGTTTCTGTTGAGATCAAAATTTCCCGCGTCATAGTAGAATTTTCGTTGTGGGGACGGCCGTAGAAATTCTGAACGTCATAGCTGGAGCAGATAGTGGAAAATAGAAAAATCCTTTGCAGAATCCAAATAATCCAGTGTATTCAGTCAAATGACACAAAAATAAGTTGGCTTTTCAGTTAAACTTTAATAAAATATAGACTTTCCTTCTTCGTGCCTCATCCGGGGGACCTATTTTCCGAACTAGAGTCGAGTGACGGAAATGTTCGGTCGGTGAAACAGATTATTTTTCGCAGGGTGACGACACAAAATTAGCGTGTCTCAAGCCACTTTGACCGGTCTGCAATATCTGCCAAGATAGCTACAAAGAATAAAGTATGTAGCCCAAGAGGAAACCCTAGAAACCATATAGAACCAGACATTCTATGACATCCAAGACGACTGGAAGACAAAAATGCTCCTTGGGCAGGATCTGAACCCAACACTTTCGGCTTTGATTGCCAGCACTCTTAACACTGAGCTACCGCGGGATTTGTGAACATAGTTGGCGAACCACTACAATCAGACAGAAGCGGGCTATAGGGAGAGTAACCTCACTAACGGCAAATTAGCCAAGGCAGTTCACGCCTCCATTATCTGACTTTCTATATTGACTCAATACTGACAATATCCAAGAACAAAATAATCCCAAGAACCTCCGTCTCCCTATCTCTGTAATACGACCACGCGGAGTCGAATATTTTATCGATACCCTGCCCGATGCAAACGAGCAGAGGCTAGGAGCTACATGGAACATCACAATTCGTTACTTCTGCAAACAGCTACATCGCAGTAGAGCCCCAGATAAGAAATTGTCGAGAGTAAGATGCCATTAGCTGTCTACCATTGTGACGTCACATGTGACGCGCTACCAGAGCAGGTCCTACAATTTTTCCTCTAATATGCGCAACGGTCAAGAGTAAAGGGGTATCAACGCAAAGCTCAGCAAGTGCCTCTAGCTCCGCTCAGTTTTGTCGGGGTATCCATAGTCGCTGCATGGGACCAAAGACGGAGGTTCTATTGGATTATTTGTTCCTGCTATATCCTAGTCGCTGGCAATGACGAAGTTAGCAGTGAAGCCCCTGGAATCCGGACCGCACGCGGTATACTCGTAATCCCTCCTTCCGGAAGCAGAAAAGCTGGGTAGCAAAAACTCCGTAGCCGTTGTTAGAACATCCTCCTGCGGCGGTTATCTTAGCACCATAAGTTCACGCGCCATCTTTCTTGGGCAAATCTCCTGCAACAACCACATTTGCGAGTCCCCTTTAATCTTAAAAGCAAAGTTAATGGCAGAGCTTGTACTTATATTCCAAAAGAAGCTTACAGCTTAATCCTCGTTTTTCAGCAAATGAATTATTAAAGGATCTCACAGAAGTCTCACAGCCCCGAGATCTATTCGGGAACCGAAGCGCACACAGTCAGTTCCAATCAATTATTTAAAAGAAAGTAGAATCTTCCCATTCAAGCACAACAATGAATAACAATATTTCTGGATATTACCAATTGAGCTAAGGTTCACACAGGAATCCGCAGAGACGCGGTGCTTTAATACACTTAATTGTTCAAGCCAGTCATGGCCCTAATTAGTACAAAAATCTTTGACGTAATCGTGACTGGTAAACACCTGAACGTCAACGTCAAAGAATTATTGGAGCATCAAAAGTCGGCGTACGAGTATTTGTGATGCTTCATGTTTGACAGACATTGTAGATAATTCTCGATGTTACTGCTGAGGGCCACCACATGGTTGATGTCCCATTAGTCATCAATCGATCACCAACATTTCACTAAATTTCTACAAGATATGTGTTTAATTATATTCCTTTTCCGGGGGTACCGGAAAAGTTGTGACACGTTTAGAGTGGAGCGACTGGGATGATACTCGGTGGGAAGAACAAGCCCTAGATGCATCAGTGACAGAACCGGACCGGATTCGGGCACTCTGGGGGAGTTGGAGGGGGGGGGGTCCGGAATTTTGGTGATCGCGAATCAAGGTACTTGTGCATATTCCTTCGGGAGAAAATAAAAATGCGAACCTGACTAACGATGAGAGTTTGACAACACCCTTAAATTTAGAAGTAAAGCTTCTATTTTGTATGCATTAACTCACGGTTCTATTATAATATCTATGTGTGATCAGTAGCGTAATATTAGGGGGGGGGGCGACAGGGGCGATCGCCCCCCCGAAATTCTTGAAAGAAGTGGGAAAAACGTACGCTAAAATACAAATTGAGAAGATCAATCGAAATTATTTACAGCACGGTTCAGTAATAGATCTCAGAAACAGTTTTTGAGTCGTAATGTGAATGATTACAAGATTAAAAGGCGTTGTTTGCACCGGTTTGCACCTCGTTTTTGATAAAAAATCGTCATTTGGAGTCGAATTTTAGTCTGGCTAGAGGTGTTTTTAGTGTTAGAAATGTCGCCCCTCCCGAAACAAATCGGAATATATGCTACTGTGTGTGATGGACGGTGATAATGAGTCGTGGGAGGGGCATACATTAATCCGCTTGGAGCACTGAAATACCAATTCTTATTGTTGAGGTGCTCTGACTTTCAATAAGGATCGTATAATGTTTCTCTCGCCATGCAGTATCCATCGTTACACTTTCTGCAGCCACTGACCACTCCCCGGCTCAGAATACCAATATGGCTGCCAACCCCGAGGTCTGGACAGACACGGCGAAAATTCGCAACATGTCCGGAAAATCGATTGCCGATCTGTACTCAAAGGCGTGGTTTCCAAACTGTCAGAATTGTAAGTGACAACCGAAAGTTTACACTAGGCACTGGAAAACCATTGCCGGTCTACAAAAACAGAAGCAAGCTCATCTGAATTTCGCATCGTAATCTATAAGACTGAAGGTTCGTTTCCAGGTTAGTCTTTGTAGCCTAATGGTTACAACTACTAGTGGTTAGTTGTTACTGTAGCCTATAGTCAGGGCCGTATAGGGGGGGTACACCCCCCCCCCAAACATACAAAAAAAAATCGTCTTTTAACGGCTTTAACCTCTCATCTGTGTCTTTTTGTACTTTTTGGTACGATCAGCGGGCAAGTACCCCCCCCCCCCGAAATAAATTCTTTGATACGGATATTTATATATTTAAATGTTTGCCATTTGGCCTCGATTCATCTCTATACCAAACTGCTACTGAACTTGCAGGATCAATAAACAAGGGCGGGATACCCTCTTCGTCAATGAACCATTCACCGAGCCATTCACTCGATTCACAAGCAACCGGGCCATCTCAATCCGACCATTCAGTCCCTCGATTTTGTGAATTACGTAACTCTATATAGTTGTTTACCGAATTGTTTACAAAGTGAATACTCTAAGGGCTCTCGCCTATAACAGTACCAGTTCTGAGGTGTATAAGACATTACGCTACAGGTGACGAAATCGGAACCAAAACAAACTTCATCCTTTCCTGCCGCATACCAGACGACCACAGACTCTGGCTGCATTATTCACGCGCGGCTTGCGCCGTCGATCTTATGCCAAGTTATTCGACAACAATTGGAGGTATTTTTGAGTCAGCGGTTCAAGTAAGCTGAGAAAAAAGCAGTTTAATTCGAGAAAGGGACTGGTGTGAAGTTATCACGTGATAAGTTGCTAAGAGGTCAACGATGTCTTTTCGTCAGAACTAAAGAATAAAGGATGGCGCAGGTTTAAACGTCCTTTTAAACTGATTACTGTGAAGCAAAACTGGGTACCAAAAATACTTTCAATAGAATTGATTTTGCTGGGTCTCCAGTTCATCTAGGAACGCATGGTCGCTTCAACATCACAGGATAATGAATCTACTCACTCGTCTGGACTGATGTTATGGACTGGCCATAACCAAGATGCATCACCAAGTCCACCAACGACCAGTTCCGGCATTTGTCTCCCGGACACAACCCAAATAGATATTACTGCCCTCTTCGGAATAACCGAAATACAAAATAATACTTACTAGGATTTGTTCTGGGACTACAAAAGACAAGCGTTTACGCGTGACTTGGCAAGCGGGTTAAAAATCTCGTCAGATGACCTTAGACTGAATGCAATCAGCTAATGTGACAGAGTGGACGCTAGTCGATACAATCTTGCTTCCATACCCCTTCTCGCTGACTATAACATTCTTGATTAAATGTACCAACTGCTAACCGGAACGAAATCCGAATTGCTGTCAATGAGGCTTCACAGAGGCAAGAACAAAGATGGACCTCATGAGATCGTTCATCCTTGCTTCCAAATTTTACTATGCAAGATCTGGATATTTGCAAGTATAGGCTACATTAGGGTATGGTAAAGACACCGAATCAGTGATTCGGGCCAACTCGGCCAGCGCACAGTTCTCCTCGTTCACAGACTACAGAAGGCTTTCGACCCATGAGAAACTCCCTACTCAGAGACTTCACGCGTTCTATCGACTCCTGACGCGGCAAAGACGGCAAGTGACCAGGTGACACAGAGACTATCACTAGAATGACGAATAAGGTGACAATACGATGTATCATTTTAAGCGGCTAGAAATATGTCGGACTATAATCCAAATCAAAGACTCGCACAAACCCTAAGTTGAAAAAGCTTTGCCACGATTTTTGCGTTCGCTCTCCGTTATATTGCATCCGTATCTTTATTTAATCGTTAATTTCAAAAAGCTTTACGGATACAAACAGAAGGTGTACCAGATAAATAATTTCATCTTAATAGAAATATATTTTTCAAATTTTTTGTCTTCTCCACTAAATTTGTCAAACCTATCGGCAACTTGTTTTTGCCTTCTTTTTTTACGGAGTGTACTCTATACCAGGTAAATCAACAACCAAACCCAGCAGAAACTTCTCCAGGCAAAACTGCTGGCAACTGGGAAGATACTGGTATTTTAGTTAAGTAAGTAAGGTACCATCTTCAATAACTCATAATATCTCAATTCAAAAAAACCGGCACCTTTTTAAAATTAATGGTTCTGTAAGGACAAATACAGGTGGGTCTTTGGCGATTCACCTCCTACCATGCCTCGGTTCCAGGCATTCCTTGCTAGTTGCTGCCAGAGTGGCAAGCAAACAAGTCGGTTCCTTTTCTGCCGAAGAATTTTCCACGCTGTTGGTACTGGACCAAAACTTGACGTCGCTTTGCTTTCACTGGTCGTATACTATAATACCTGTTCCATTCCATTAGACACAACAATTTTCCCCTCGCGAACCATGACCATAGAGATACCAGGGACTCCCAGACAAAGATCAACACCCAGTGTGCCAAGTTTTCTAGACTTATTAAAAAGCTCATCTGCAGCCAAGGCAACTGGGACAACTGAACTCAGCCTCGAATTACCACTGGCATACCTTATGGTAATTAAGAGGAATCCCTCAAACACTCTTCCCACGACCCAACGCCTGGCATAGTTCAAATACTGCATGCATTTCCTTGAAGCCAATTTTGAACTTTGTCAGAACCATCTACGGTACATCTGTTTGCATTTTATCGGAAAAGGTCTGGGCTCTACCGGACGATGTAGGCGCTGGAACGGGCAACTATCCGACCCCTGATAAAAAGCTCAACTACATAGCAACACGTGGTCTGAGCGGATAGACCATCCGTGCCTATACCTACGCTCCATCTCCTTCGGGACTCCCAAGTAGCTCTATGACTAGGAGACGACAGTAGCTGAGTCGACGGAAACGAAGCCCAAAGAATCCACTTGAGAGCCTGATTTAGCGACGGAGCAAAACAAGGAACTCATATGTGTTGGTAGAAATAATTAGGGACCGGGACAGATCCAGGGTCCCGTGCCAATCACTCGCCTGGACCCAAGTATTTCATTTCGTTTCCTGGCACATTTTTTCACAGGTTGCAATGGAAAAGGCTGAGCTTCAGTCCTCCGAATACCGGAATGACACGCTGTGGTGCAGTAAGCTTTTTGATTGTAACTTTGGCACTTCACGGTGTCATCTAAACCCAAGGGTTAACGTTTAGCGGACAGGTGATGACAATAGACAAACAAATAAATTCAACTTACTTTTTTGGCAAATTCCCATTCCGCCATTTTTTGTCCGAGTCGTAATACTCAAGCCGAGCTGGATGAGTGGCAGACTCGCATCTCAAGACGAAGAACTTCTTTTTCATCCGCTAAAACGATTAGAAAAGTCCAGTTAGTCAAATGCCCAAATAGTAAAACGATTAATCATTTTGTTTTACCACCAAAAAAGAAAGCTCAGTAATACGAAATTACCATCTGCAGAATGGACGTTAACATTGTATGTGTATTTGTATTTACACTTTGAAGGCATAAAGAGCCATGGTACATAACTCAACGCCAAAAAAAAAATAAAAAAATACTTATGTCACCTTAAATGACGCATGTCCCACCTGAAAGATCGAGACAATGATGGACTTTCATAAACTAGATCGATTGAAAGCATTGAACTGGATTACTAGAATATGGCGAATTAAGCGGAGCCTTGCCTCAGGCCTCTATGCAGGCGGGTTTACGTGACGTTGTCGTTCTACGATCGAAGAAGGAGGTTTTCACACATATCATTCAAGTGGTGTTTTTCCGTGACAATCCAGATTGACGAATCACGATCCGGATTCTCCAAAATGCGTTTTCGATATGACAATCCAGATTATGAAAAATAATTTTCTCTGATAATCTGGAATCGTTCTTGGGTCGTCGATTCGGGAATCTTGCAACGGAGCAAGATCCTCGGATTGCCTTTTTGTAATATGAGATAGTCAATTCTCTGATGAATCAGTTCTCTAGGACTATAATCCGGGATTGTCTCGGAAAAACGCCTATAGGTGTCGTAAGTTACGTTCTGGAATGGAAGTGGGTTTAAGTTTGTTGAGTCAATTCAAAGCTAATTACAATTCAAAGCTAAATACTGATCAATCTTTTATTCGATCATTATTTTTCACTAGCCAGGAACTCTTTCCGGCTCTGTCCACTCTAGGCTTGATGACAGTTTTCCTTTTTCGTGTTTTGCCACTTAAAGGCAGTCTCAAAATACTCTGTTTCTCATAAAAAACAACTTTAATCTCTATTTCCTGACACCAGTAACCTTCCAAAAGTATCATAGTATTTAAAAAAAAAATGCGATCACATTCGGTTGTTTATTGCAGTTTCTAACGGCCCTTACTCATCACTTGTCACATTAAGTGATGTTGGGATTCTTAAATTTTCTCCATGACTGGTAAAACTAATCTGAATAATTGACAATGGCACGTTTGTGATTTCCAGATACGATCTTGTAAACGTTCAATGCCTGCCAAAATTTTATATTTTTTATTTCATTTTTATTTTTTGTCTACTTCGAAATTGGTTACCTGAAATTTTGTCTTGCCATGGTGGTAACGCACAACAATGACGGATTTGAGTGAAGCAGGAGCTGGAGTTTAGACAGGGACTGAAACATCCGTGTTTGTTTACCGACTATGAATAAAACAACATCGTCATCGTCTTCCCGTCTTTAAGGCAGCACCAACAACCACAGTCCGGAGAAAAACTCCAGACTTCGACAAGTGAAGATAGTTAACTTCATTAATTCATCAACATTTTCTAGGTGTCGTTTTCGCATACCTGTTGCTCACCATCCCAACTGATCTTTCTCTACAACCCCACCATTTGCAAATCTATTTTGACTATCATATTTATGTTTAGTTTTGTTTCTTTGTTAGTTGTGAAATGCCGTAAGGCTAAATCACGTAGTAAATTCATCATACCCTCTCAGTTACAGTTTGGGGGTTCGACATTCCTGACTTCAGACGTTTTGGCCTGTAACTGCTGTTTTCATTTTTTGTTTTATCTTTTCAAGATAAAAACAAGTCCGTGCCAGGAATCTTCACTGGTCTTGCGTTAATCCCACTACTATTATCAGGACTGTTTTCGTCGAATACCTTCTTCATTGTTTAGTTCTCCGTCAGGCAATCATCTTTCTAGTCAAGAACAAATCTGATAGACCTGACGTCGTGGAACCAAGAGGTGATACAAGTTTGAGTCCAAGTTGACAGGTCAATTAACTTCCGAGGGTGAAAAACAATATGCGGTTGCTTACGTTGATTTAGGGCACAACAGATGGGTTTGAACTGGCTAAACAATCTTGATCAAGGGCACTAGAACCCGGAAACAACATTTATCTTGAGATCTACGGGCATTAGCCCCGAAGTAAACAGACGAACAGGCATTTGTTTCGCCTCTTAAACTTTGACCTTAGTTGGGTGGTTATAGGACAAAGTAGCCTTTACGATATTATTAGTTACATTAAACAGATCTCGAAATGGTGGGATTGTTAAAGTATTTGATTCATGTGGGCCGAGAAGGTGGGAGACACCATCATTTTTCGATGGGTCGGATTTTTGCGAACACACTGTTACCTTTGTGTTGTTGAAAATCCTCACGGTAGCCAACGTTATCCACAAATTACTTGAACACAATTCGGTCTTGAAAGCAAGGTCGCCATTTATTTATTTATTAAGCTCATTAACTATTCATTGATCTCCCGGTGGAGGTTAAAAGAGTTACTAAAACCTTCGAGACGATCGATTGGCGTGTAAGAGGACTAAAACAACTAAGTAACTAAGTATATCACCATGTGAACGTTTAGATATGTCGGAAGAAGAAATCATCGGCCAAATTTGACATATTTTGGTCTCGGAAGCTGAATATTATTAATCTCAATTTCAGAATCTTCAAGATATTACTATAAAGAATTTGGCGTTTGTTTATTGTGATCTAGTTTACATGCTACCTTCTTTGGACTACGGGAATAAACAAGAAAAAAAACAGATAACAAAATTCTAAAAAAAATCGTAATGCAAATAATTAGTTCGATTTCTCTAAACATTTTCCATATGCCTGCTAAGATAAAACATTTTGTTAGATCCATAGTCAAACTTAGCCTCCCCATGTCGGGCGCTTCCGACCCTCGCCACCTGATGACCCAGCGGTCGGATCAAGTCGTGGCTTCATCTTGGGTCATGGGTGGGGGGGGGGAGGGTTCTAGACGTTGCAAGTGCTAGAATGCTTACGATGCAACTCCTTTACAAGATATTCTGAAGATAGAGTTAGCTTGTTTTTGTATCGAGTATTGCAAGTAAGTCGCCTTTACGATACTGTTAACTATATTAAGTAAATCCCGCAGTGGTAGGATCGTTGGAAATATTCTGAAATAAAGTTATCTGGTGTTTGTATCGAGTCCTGCACGTCGATTTAACACAGTTCTGTATACTACTAACTGCATATACGACTAATGAGCTTTTTAAGGACCCCTCTTGCTAATTATGCCTTATATATTATTCCTAGCTCCCTTGCGGATCTCCCTTTCGCCATCGTTTCGTTTTGTAGCTATGAATTTTTAGCGCTTTTTCGGCCGAACAGAGTTTTGCCACTCCCGCAGCGCAAACTTAGCCGGAATTACTTCAAGGTCCACCAACAACTCTTTCACCCATAAAGACATAAAAAGCTTAAAATTGTTGTTTTTCGTTTTGGAAGACATGGTCGGAATCACGGATGTAAATACCTTACCTTAGCTTTCTTGAGAAATGCAGTTCGCACGACATCCTGATCAACGGATGGCTTCGAGTCCACCATAGCTTTTCAAAGCGCTGATGCTTCACTTCATAAAATCCACTTTATCCTTATGGAGTGACATCTTCTGAAAGGATAAGGAGCTCAAAAACATCACATGGAGCAGGTAAATTTCTAAAACGGATAATGAGAAAGAGTTAGGCGCGTCTCCGATTAAAACTGGCGACACTCTCCGGCCAAGAGTGTTTGATCAGGGAGCATGTCTTGGATAGAAGAACAATTTTAGGTTCATAAGATAACCTCCTGGCACTATTTCCGCTGCGCGACATAGCAAACGAGAGGTTTCTCTTTTTCAACTCGACACGCCCCGCCCCCCAACAAATCCCCCCGCAAAGTCTCGGGCCTGCCATAGCGCAGAAATTCTAAGCTCAGTAAGTAAGTACCGATAAACAGTAAGGACTAACGAGCGGACTCTCTCCAAACTCGAGCTGAAAGAACACGCGGCGCTTGCAAGGGTAGTTAGCATGTATTAGCCCGATGAAAAATTTGTAGCCTGCGTAGTTGTATGACAGTTGTACGAAAAAGTTGCATGTATTTATATGTAATAGTAACGAATACTATCATTAAATGTTCCTCAGACTGGGCCAATCTTAAGCAGTAGTATCCAGCATGCAGAAGATTGCAGTAACACGGTAGCCCTGACACAGAAGCATGTAGTAGCACCAGTTCGTACTGCATGCAACTTTTTCGTACAACTTCATACTACTAAGTTTGAGATAATTTTTCATCGGGAGCTAAGGTGGAACACCTAGGACATTGTGCTCTCGCAAACTATAAAGTTCGATCAGGTTCGTATCACGGGTTCGAGAAATATATCCTCCAACTCCCCCCACAATGAACGGATCTGTAAATGTAAACTTAGGGCTTGTGGCTGTCCTACTCGCTAAGTCCGAGTAGGACTTAGGGTTTGTGACTTAAGGCTTGTGACTCATGCGAGTTACAAAGATTTCCGGTATCCACCCTCGATGTCCTCGAAAAGTCGTCGAACCTGGACTGGACCTATAAACGGAAGATCCGGGGCGTGTATTCTTGCCAACCATCAAGTTCACCAAGATGGGATTGCACTTCTAGAGTTATACATACCACAAGATTTCCTGAAAATTTCCGGGCCCCCTCCTCTAACTCCCACCGCCGAGGTCGGCTCCGATTCGGTTCTTGGACCCCTCCTTATCGCCTCCTACAGAAGACGTATCCGGTCCAGGCTTCAAACGGCACATCTAGGGCTTATGACCTTTGTACCGTCCAAGTTTCGTCACTATTCCTCCATGCGTTTGCCCTTACACGCATCACAAAAAGATCGGGACCCCCGTCTTGCAACTCCCAACCGTGTCCCGATTGCAACTGAGCCTTTTGCTCTTACCACCCACCAATTCACTCGAATAACAGCACTTCCGGGAAATATCCGATATATCCTCTAACTCCCCCGACCGCGGCTGGATCCGGTCCGGCCTCAAAATGTTATCCAGGACCCATGACTTTTGTACCGTAAAAAATTCCATCCCGCCTCCTCCAACCGCTTGGTCACTACGCACGTAACGAAATACTCCCTCCAGCTCCCCCCCCCCCACCGTGGTCGGACACACAAATGTAACATCTACGGCATGTGCTCTTACCAACCATCAAGCTACACTCGAACCGGATAACCCGTTCGCAGCTTACGGGGTCACAAAATCCCTGATTCCATCTCCCTCCACTCCCACACATCATCACACGTGAACGTATCCGTGTCGTTGAGCTGTGGGTCGGGTCTTTCTGGGTGCCATACAAAGGAATCTTAATCAAGAGCCATGAAGCTAAACCTAACTACGATGAACTGCAAATTGTTTGACGCCGCAGAAGCAGACCACGCACCAGACGGAAAGACGTCACTCACACAGCTACTTGAGTGCGACACTGCCCTCCCCCCACCCGCCTAGGGCGTTCCAAGCTGCCGCTAGACCGCGCCCAATGGAGGCAACAGACGAGGCCCCACTCTAGTTCTCTCTGCGAAGGTAGTTGAGGAAAACACTAAGTCAAAGTTCTGACTTTCCGAATTATCTTTCACTTGCTTGTTTCTTCCTCTCCCCCCCCCCTGACCCCGCTTACTCAAGCGATTGCAGTGATGTAAGGGGGGGGGGGGGGGCAGTGACAACTTTCCACATTCGAGCGATCCGGATTAGGCCTACGGTAAAGGTTACTATGTTACTAGTAGATGAACAGCTAGTTCACAACAGTTGAGGAGATAGATGACTGGTAAAAGAAAATCACAAAACAGACAACTACAAGCTGAGACTTGGGGTTCAAATCCTTACAGGGACCTTTAATTCTTTGAAAGAATCAGCTTTGACTATCAGACCGGCAAACAAACACCAGTCACAAAACACGCAACTATTTACTGGTCCGTAGAAAAACAAGAGCTACGAGCTCATATGGCACTTGCTACGAGTAGAGGGTACGAGAAAGTGGATGAGAAGGTCACACAATACTACACCCGCCATCCAAAAATGCGGTTCGGGCTTAGAAATAGAATATGCAGTTTCACTAGATTCTGATCATTTCTGGCATCACTTCGGATCATCTGGGGCAAATGACCGTTGTAACTTTCGAGTATCAGCCCAATAAACCCACTTGTTTGATCCCTAGAGGTGCCACGGTCTCCGTTACCTCCCTCCAACTGCCCCCCCCCCTCACCGCGGCCGAATCTGGCTCGGACTCGTGAATGGATCACCTGAAGCATCTTTTCTCACCACCTACCAAGTTTCACTCGAATCTGGGCGTTTTTCGGTCGCAGCCCCCCCCCCCCCACCGTGGTCGGATCCGGTTCGGTCAATAAAATCCAGTTATGTTAATGACGTATCTAGGACTTATGATTGTTCTTCCGACCAAGTTTCATCCCGATCCCTTCACTCTATAAGCACTTTCCAATATTTCCGTTCCCCCCTCCAACTCCCCCGAAATACACCGGATCCCGTCCGGATTTGAGACGCTAGGTCTATCTAAAAATCAAGTTTCATTAAGATCCGGTCATCCGTTAAAAAACTATAAAAATATATGAATTTTCCGGATTCCCCTCTCTCCACTCCCCCCAGATGGTCGGATCGGGGAAACGACTATTCTCAAGTCAATCTGTTGGGGTCCATGACATGCGTGCCAAGTTTCATCGTCCTAGCACATCAGGAAGTACCGAACTCGCGGGATCACTAGATTATAAATATTCCTTCAACCCAAGCTGACTGCGAATCATATTTGACAGTGCAAAAACGGATACGTCAGCTAAATTTTATTCGAGCTATATTTCGGCCCTTCTTGGCAAGGGTCCTCTTCAGGCTCAAAACCGCTCAAGTTGGAAAAACGAAGTTATCACAAGTTTCGTTTTTCCAGCTTGAGCGGTTTTGAGCCTGAAGAGGACCCTTGCCAAGAAGGGCCGAAATATAGCTCGAATAAAATTTAGCTGACGTATCCGTTTTTGCACTGTCAAATATCACTAGATTTCTGACCCCCCCCCCAACTCCTCCACAGTGACCGAATCCGGCCCGGTTATGTCATTCACGTTTCTAGGACTTGTGCTTGTTCTTCCCACCAAGTTTCATCCCGAACCCTCGACTATAAGCGTTTCCCGAGATTTCCAGTTCCACCTCCCCCCAAATCCCCCCAGTTTCACCGGATCCGGTCCGGATTTAAAATGGGGCATCTGAGACACGAGATCTTTCTATATATCAAGTTTCATTAAAGATCCGATCACCCGTTCGTAAGTTAAAAATAACTATCTTTTCCGGAACCCCCCTCCCTCCATCCCCCCTCCGAGATGATCGGATCGGGAAACGACTTTTCTCAAGTCAATCTTTTTGGGTCCCTGACAAGCCTGCCAAGTTTCATCGTCCTAGCGCATCAGGAAGTACCGAACTCGCGAGATCACTAGAAATCCGGATCCTCCCCAACTCCCCCACAGTGACCGGATCCGGTCCGGTTATGTCAATCACGTATCTAGGACTTGTGCTTATTCTTCCCACCAAGTTTCATTCCAATCCCTCCACTCCAAGCGTTTCCCAAGATTTCCGGCTCCCCCCTCCAGCTCCCCCCAAAGTCACCGGATCCGGTCCAGATTTTAATCCGGTCGTCTGGGGCACGAGGTCTTTCCAAATATCAAGTTTCATTAAGATCCGATCACCCGTTCGAAAGTTATAAATTCCAAAATATTCCGAATTCCCCCTCCCTCTACTCCCCCAACGATGGTCGGATCGGGAAAGTGACTTATTTCTAATTTAATCATTTGAGGTCCCTGATATGCGTGCCAAGTTTCATCGTCCTAGCTTATGTGGAAGTGCCCGAACTAGCAAAACCCGGACCGACCGACCGACCGACAGACGGACAGAAATTGCGATCGCTATATGGCACTTGGCCGAAGGGCAAGTGCCATAAAAATAGACAAGCATGATATTTGATCTGTAGACTATCAATTTCTGTCTGTCGCTGAGTGTCTTCACGTTACCACTGGACTGAATTGACATTTCTTGTCACAATACTTTAACAAACACAACTGTTCCTTGGTATTTAGGCCATTCAGAAAGTAATGGACATCCAAGTGTCAAACTGAAACAATTCCAGTGAAAGGGAATGCACATAAGTCAAGCTGACTTAATAAAAGTAGACCTTGCAAAACGCCGTATATCACAGAAAACAAAGCGCTAATAATTACAGTTCACTGTCCACACAGTTGAGAATAGGAACCATTAGTCTAGGACTTGCCGATCTTGGCTAAGCATAGGGGTTTTACCAATCAGACAAGCACCCCTAGTCTACTAATCCCAGCACCCTGCACCCAACTAATTGGGTACTAAATTCGCAGGGCAAATAGTGGCGTATATTTGGCTACCTAGCTAGGTAGTACAAGTAACAGATGTGGTATATTTGGATGGGTAGGTTTAGAGACAATGGAAGCATAACCCAGACCAGGCCTGATTGAGCCTTGGGCACCAAAGTAGTTACCCCCCTGCCATTTGAGATTTTTTCTGGTTGAGCAGTCAAACAACCAACCAGCAGCGGGTGTCTGTCCAACTCTGCATCAAACTCATCTGAAAAAGTATGAGACTCGACACGACATTTATGAGCTTTCATAGGTATAGAATTTACCAACATGATGGTTTGCTGAGCGATCCAGACCTTGAACAGATATGGGATCCCAAAAATCTAACATTTGATCCAAACAATTGGGTCTTGCCTTCGCCATTCAGTCTTCGTCAGATTCCTTGAAGATTTTTACTGTTAAAATAAAGTTCAAAAATGTATTCAGCCTGCCTCCTTGCCTCGATACTGAATCTCTAATCGACTTCAAAAACAACTTTGAGCTTCAACCAAATTTCCAGTTTCGGACGAACTCGTGATGAATCATTTCTCCAGCAAGAAAATTAAGTTCAGATATGGATTCAGCGGACCTCCTTACCCCTTCAATGAATATCTCATTAGCTTATAAAACATACATATTTTTACCGTAAATTCGAAACCCCTCCTCTGCCTCTAAATATAGGATTAAAGGACCCATCTACGAACTGAACCTGTACTCTGCCAATGAATCCTCATACTAAGCTTGAACAACCTATATCAACCCCTACTCAGCTTCAACAACATATACCAGCCCCTTCGACCCTCGATTACACTAGCTCTCTCCGACGTTCATACAAAGAATGTCTTCATCCACGCGCAGAGCTATACTAGTGTGAAGAAAGGGCTAGGGACTGCTATAGCCGAAAACTGGAGGACCAACTTTGTGTCCGTTTTTTGCCGGATTCCGGGTGAACTACTTGTCCGGCGAGAAAATAACTTTCATATTCGGATACAGCATGTCTCCTTACACCTAAATCAACTATCTCAATAGCTTTAAAACAAAAATTTGCCCCTTAATCTGAAACCCCACCCTTAAATATGGGGCTACAGAGCCCACCTACGAACTCGACCATTCCCTTGATCCAAAGGATCCTCCCACCAAGTTTCATCAAAATATCTCATTCCCTTCGAGAGTTATCGTGCTCACAGACGGACGGACGGACAACTTTCGCGATGTCATAGATATCCCTCCACTTACGTTTTGGGATCCCAAAAACAACAGGGAGAACAGGTCACCGGGGCACTTCCCACTGTCCAGTCTGAAGCATGCAACAATAAAAAAAATAAGGATTCTTCTAAGCCAACAGCTTACAGTAGGTCAGTCTACCGCAAGTCCCTGATTTTGGGATAGCTTATCCTTAATACTGGTTACTATGTGCTAATGCCGGGCATCCCAATAATGTCACTGTTATGGTAGTTTTCAGGTAGGCTACCCAGAAGTACCCACCATTTGAAATAAGCTGTCCCAAAATCAGAGATGTGTGGTAGACTCTAGGGTACCAGTAACCAACCCCTGGAGAAATCCTTGCACTTTTGGCTGCAGTAGATCTTGTGATTTCTGGAAATTACACCATGTAAAGGTTCTTATTTTAAATCTTGTTTTATACTCTGCAGAACCAGCTATAAACTACACACTGCAAGCTAAGACTCTGTTGCAAACCAACCCAGTTGACAGATTACAATCTGACACAATCAGCCAATAAGTAATCATACAGTGATTCTGTTTTTGATGCGATACACGAATTTAAATTCTATGGTGCCATTTTAAGTTCACATCTAGAACTTTACTTACGGCCATTCAAACCAAGAGCTTATGACCTGCTTCTGACCATTCTAATTTAAAATTTCCAGAAATGTCTGTCTTTTACAGAGATCTGTCTGGCTTTAAAGGGAACTAAAAAAACATGACAAAAATACCAGACTGAAGCTTATATACTGGTTTACATGTTGAAATAATACATTCTTCCTCAATTTTTCCAAACGATCACGTTTTTATTTAACACTGAACACCTCATTCTCACCTGAGCTCGAATTCCCGAGTGAGGAAAAAGATACCAAAGTTAGTAACCAGGAAATTCTTTTTTTAAGCAAGTTGCAGGTGTTGGTTCTTGACTGTCAAGACTGCATGGAAATCTCATTTTGACATTCTTGCGGCAGTAATTCAAGGTTAGTTTACCCTCCTGTAAATAACTATCCTTTGATCTTTTTGTTCATTTTTCATTCACAATACCTATTTTCTAACTGAATTTAAGAATGCTGAGGGATTGCGATAGCTGATAGGCCCACAATGACTCAGCTGTCCTTAGGCTTCAGCAAAATGACCCCTCTTTCGAACAACCTCTACTGTTGACTGAAGATGGCTGATACACTTGAATCTTGTAGGTGTAATATAACTTATGGGGGAATACCATACAGCTCTGACATAAATTGGTGACATCATGTGATTAGGGACCCAACACAGGGTATGATTGTCCCTAGGATGCTTTATAAATGTAAACGCGACAAGCGCCTTGCTGTCCACTCGGCTCTATATAAATAAATTCTAATACATATTCATCTGTAGGAATAAACCTGGAACAAACTACAGTTTTTTGTGTTTAGATGTTGAATAGATCAAATAGGTGTGATGTCACACTTGTATAGAATTCTGCACTGATTTAAATGAGACCCTCTTGCCTGCCTCTTGTAGGAATGTAGGCCTAGATGGTAAGTTCTTATATATACAGGAGGGGTATCCAAACTCAAATTTTTACAACCTCAAACTTGGCCTAGGCTAAAAAGGTTAAGAGGAAAGATCAATGCAGTCCTAACAAGGTCCTAATTGTCAAGAAAGACACAATGAAAACCTAGACTAAATTCAGGACTGTAGTTTGCTTGTACTTGTAGTATCTTCAGGCCAAGATCGAGGTTACAGGAGGGGTATCCAACCTCGTTTTTACACTACCTCGATTTTTGCCGCGAAAATTTTAAAATCGAATGTACAAGCTGTCCTGACAGTCAAGAGGCAAAATATGACTTTTTCCAAAGTCATGTGTCCAAAAATATTCAAATCCTGTGCCTTTTCTCCCTTTTGTAGCTATTTTGAAATCCTGTTTTCTGGCTATTGACTTTGCTAACTCTTCCTTTTTCATCATTTTCAAGTCAATCTATGTAAGGTTAAAATAAAGTAATCTTGTTTGAAAAGAAAAATAAGTTTAACTTGAAATACTAAAGAAGCAATAATTATTAATCCAATATGTAAAACATTCATCTAGCTTCAATCTAGTACAGGAGTGTTGCATGAAGCTGCCCGTACCATGGCGCCGCCCACCCCCTAGAAAAGCCACCAAAAGAATAAATCCTAGAGACTTTAACCACTTAACTCAATTAGCTGCTGTTTAGTTGGTTGTTTACTATATTTGGCTTGTTTTGAGCCAGATTTGATTCGAATTGGCCATGGTACATGATCCTGCCACCCTGGATCATGAAGCTGCCACCCCCAGAAAGATCATGCGAATTCCAAGAAAACAGCAAATTTTTTTATTTGAAATAGGTCAAGGAACGTCTCTGACCAAACAGCTGGCCTCTAGCATTCATCATGTAGCAAAATACCATTTTTAGCAAAGTGGGCAGCTTCGTGATCACTTGGGTGCCTGTATTCTTTCGTGTTTTCCAGCTTAGCCTTGAACAATTACAAGTAAACTAAGGTACCAGCAGAAAGTGAAGGTTTTGAGCTTCCTTTCAAGATACTGCACTGAATTTTATCTCAACTTTTACTCTGTTTCCATAAGTCATTTCCCCAAAATAGGAGTTTAGGGTGGCGGTTTCATGCAGCACTCCTGTATTTTTGTCATATTTGTTGGTTCTTTTTTAAGCCAGATGGATTATTCTGAAGGAAAGACTTCTCTGGAAATTTGAAATCTTGTCTGAGGTTGGATACCCCTTCTGACCTGCTCCTGACCCTGTACATAAGTCTTAACTTCGAGGTTGGACACCCCTCCTGTACATACTGATTAAGATTTATTATTTCTCAATATATCATTCACAAATAACCTGCATTTGACTGATTTAGACTCGAAGAAAAGAAAATCAAGGTACAGGAGGGGTATCCAACCTCAGACAAGATTTCAAATTTCCAGTGAAGTCTTCCCTTCAGAATAATCAATCTGGCTTAAAAAAGGAACCAACAAATATGGCAAAAATACCAGACTGAAGCTAACTGAATGGTTTATATATTGGATAAATAAATATTGCTTCAATATTTCTAGTTAAACATATTTTTCTTTTCAAACAAGATTACTTCATTCTAATCTCACCTCGATTGGTTTAAAAACGGTGAAAAAGGAAGAGTTAGCAAAGTCAATAGGCAGAAAACAGTATTTTAAAACATTACAAAATGGGATAAGAAGGGCACAGAATTTGAATATTTTTGGACAAAAGTCATATTTTCCCTCTTGACTGTCATGACAGCTTGTACATTTCGTTTAAACATTTTTGCTGCAAAAATCGAGGTAGTGTAAAAACGAGGTTGGATACCCCTCCTGTAGCCTAGGTCAGGTTTTCAAAACCACGCAAGGACCATAAGACCTGGATAAGGACATAAGGATAAGGACCAAGGACCTGCCCTGGGCTAGGTTACTGTACAGCAGTCATGCACAAATCCTCAAGTTTTGGGCATGGTACTAGCATGGCACCCCCATGATATTTGGTTGAACTGAGATTGATTACATACCTAAATAGGGCCTTCTTCCTCTCCTAGACCACAAGATACTTGATCTTATGTTCTATCTAACCTCTTTTTCCACTTTTAAAAATATTAGAGAACTTCCAAGAAATTTAGCCATGAACGAATTCCCCTTTTTCTCTGGAAATGGATAGGTAAACCAGTAAGAAAAAGTGCTCTTCATTAAAGGCTAAATTTCTTGGAAGTTCTCTAATACTTCTATTTAGGTATGTAATCAATCTCAGTTCAACCAAATATCATGGGGGTGCCATGCCAGTACCATGCCCATGCTCCAGGGCATGGTGCCCCAACGTATGGGCACCATGCCCATACCTTGGGAAATGCCCTGACGTTGGGGCACCATGCCCAAAAATTGAGGATTTGTGCTTGACTGCTGTACAGTACAGGTACAGTAGAAGAGGTATGCTTATGTGAACGTTCGCTGACTTCGGATTTTGCCATTTTCATGAACTTGCTGTGTCTAAAGCTAACTACAGGAGTGTTGCATGAAGCTGCCCGTCCCATGGTGCCGCCCACCCCTTAGAAAAGCCACTACAAGAAGCAATCTTAGAAACTGTAACTTTTTAACTCATTTAGATGTTTGTTTATTACTATTTGGCTTGTTTTGAGCCAGATTTGACTCCAATTGGCCATGGTACATGAACCTGCCACCCTGGATCATGAAGCTGCCACCCCAGAAAAATCATGCAAATTCAAAGAAAATAGCAAATTTTGTTATTTACAATAGGTCAAGGAACCTCTCTGACCAAACAGCAGGCCTCTAGCATTCGAATGTAGCAAAATACAAATTTTAGCAAAGTGGGCAGCTTCATGATCACTTGGGTGCCTGTGTTCTTTCATGTTTGCCAGCTTAGCCTTGAACAATTACAAGTAAACCGAGTTACCAGCAGCAAATGAAGGTTTTGAGCAGTGTTTCCACTTCATGGTGACAGGTTTTCCGTTCTTGTAGTCCAAAAATCCGTTAAATTCCGACGATCAACATCGAGAAATCCGTCAAATTTTCCGTCAAAAAAAACGTAAGAAATCCGTCTAAAAATCCTACTGTAAGCAGTAGCCTGGCAGTAGCAGCCTAGATGGAAGTTGTTAAGCGCACAATGATGTGCCGTGTAGACATATCCGAAGCAGGGAATAAATCTGGTTGTGTTCTGAAAAGAGTCAAGCAAACAAAAAATAAATAAATAACTGCGTGAGTAGCCTCTGGGAGGACCATATCAAAACATACCACTGGTTAATGAAAGACAAAGCTAAAATGATACGAATAGACCGATAAAGAAAATAGAACTGAAACGCAAAAACACAGGCGATTTTTGTTTTTTGTACAAACTTCAAGTTAAAGCTGCTTTTTAGAGAGTTCGGAAAAAGGCGGTCGTGATACTAGGTGTTGCCAAAATTCCCTTTATTTAAGCTTATGTTGAAGAGAGCGAAGCCCCGTTAGCAGCTTCTAATTCGACTGTACCTAAGACAAAATTAAACTGAGCGCCGCAGGCAAAAATTTTAAATTCTAGCTTAATTTTGCATTTTTGGCAAATTCAACAGCTTCCTATTCTTTATGCAAGATCTTTAAAAATCCGTTAAAAATCCGGAAATCCGACGAATCAAATTCTCATCTGTCAAAGACCCAAGAAATCCGTTTTTGACGGACAAATCCGTCAAAGTGGAAACGCTGGTTTTGAGCTTCCTTTCAAGATGCCCCACTGAATTTATTTCAATTTTTACTATGTTTCCAGAAGTCATTTCCCCAAAATAGGAGTTTAGGGTGGCGGCTTCATGCAGCACTCCTGTACCTGTTAGCCAAAGTAGGTGAGAAGGGCAGCTGAAAACACCTGTACATGTATTTTACTGCAAAAACTGCAGTGTTCACATTAATTACATTAAAGTAACTGTTCACATAATAAGCATACCTCTGGCTCTACTGTAGTTCAAAAATTAGAGAATGTGTTTAAAGAACCATGCCCCTATTGTAGTTACGTATTTTAAAATGCTTACCTTTGACTTCAGGCCACCATTTCATCATGCATGGCTAGTAGGATAAGTCAAAACTACGCAATAAAAACATGCTGTGAACAACACATCACCACATGGACCTTTCCAGCGTTGCCAGCCGATTGAAACGATAGTAAAATAATAAAAAAGTATAAAAGATAAAAGAAACAGTAAAACCATAGAGTTTCTGGGTTTCTTCATAGAGCTTAAAGTTTAACTGAAAAGCCAACTTATTGTTGTGTCATTTAGTTGAATACACTGAGTTATTCGATTCTGCAAAGGGATTTTTTTGTTTTCCACTATCTGCACTAGTTATGACGTTCAAAATGTCTGCGGCTGTCCCCACAGCGAAAATTCTACTATGACGCGGGAAATGTTTATCCAAACACAACAAGGCTTTTCAGTGGGCAGTGGCGATATTGGTGAAGACTGCTTAGTGCCTGAACAAAAAAAAGTCATAAATCTTTCTTGTAAGGCACACAACAAATTAGAGGTACCACAAAATTTTAACTGTTCCAGTTTAAACTCGTATTGGCTGGCTGCTCTTAGGGTTCCGAAGGGTCGGAGCCCAAGAGTCAGAAGTTATTTGGATTGGATCTTAGCAAGGTCCAGGCAAGGTGAATATTCCTGTGTACAGTCGGTCTCAGAGAACCTTTCCATAATCTTATCTGACCAACTCGTGTTTTCTTTGAGATGAGACAGCTTTGATAACTGAGTTGTTTTGGGCAGGGGCGTCGCTATGGGGGGGGGGGTACCTTTTTTCTTTCTTCGAGGCGGGGTGGTACCACCCCGCCTCGAAGACAAAAAAAAGCTAAAACGGGCGCTCGCAGAGCGCCCGACCAAAAACTTTGAGCAAATCTGGGCGCCCGTACAGCGCCCGACCAAAAACTTTGAGCTAGTCTGGGCCTTCGCAGAGCGCCCGATCAAGACCTTGAGCTAGTCTGGGCGCTCTCTGAGCGCCAGACCAAAAACTTTGAGCTATTCTGGGCGGTCACAGAGCGCCCGACCATACAAATTCAGCTAAACTGGGCGCTGGCAATGCACCCGGAAAAAGTCAGTAAGGGTAGTTCAGGATTACCAACTTTTCTAAATCGACACGATATGTTATGTACCAATATCTCTCGATTCAACAAAATTCAGGCTGATTTTGCTTGTGGCGTATATTTTCAAGGATATGTTAGTTTCATGCAAAGGTGCTTTGTGTTTTAACAGAAAATAATTTGGTGAAAATAATTTTCCTCCAGTGCGTCACATAAAAATAAATCGGCTTTGTGAGTCAGCAAAAAAGGAAGATGTAATGACAGGCCTGATTATTACAACGCGTCATTTGATTTTTATTTTGTTTTTTAACTGTAAATTGAGAACATGTCTGCTCTGTTTCAAGTCGTTTTTTCCTGGATGACCAGTACTTCTTTTTCGGGAAGGGTCAGAAAGGGTCACATAACCAACTTCCAGCTAAATGTGTCAGTTGCTAAATGGCCCTTAATTTCATTCGGGATTCGAAAAGACGTTCTAACCCTACCGGACTGCAACAAAATTTGCCTGTGGCGCATTTTTTTTAGCGTCATCGGGTCTTCTCATTCGGGTTTGCTTGGAATTTCGTGGCTGGACCATATTAAAAGCAAGATTTTGTTGGGGGGAAGTAGTGTATAACCCGAAAAAAGTCATCTGTTACTTCAAAAATATCGTCTGCGGCGCTCATTTTCATTCTGTCTGATATGCATTAGTCATTATGTCTGGTAGTAGCGGGCTGTGGGTTGAGCTTTTACGAAAACGAAATCCTCGTTATTACGAATGAGCCCAGTCGTATATTTTGAGGTAGTTACCTTCCATACCCAAGCCGTTCAAACCGTCCCTGAGCTCGGAGATACGACTAGGCATTTCAGTCATCACGAGTTCACATTTTGCGACGAAAAGCTGAAACGGGCGGCAGGGCACCGGCAGGCGCCCAGCCACCCACCCCCTCGAGTTTTGGCTAGCGACGGCCCTGGTTTTGGGATCCCAAAACGTCAGTGACTGGATACCTACGACTTCGTAAAGTTTGTCCGTCCGTCTGTGAGATATTTTCTTGAAACTTCAAAGTGTGAGGATCCTTTTGGTAAAGGTTCAGGCCAAGTTCGTAGATGGGCTTCGTAGCCCTATATTGAGGGATGGGGTTTCAAATTAAGGGCGAAAAAAAAAAATACTTTTAAGCGGCTATCAGTTAGTTTATTTAGGGTTAAGGAGACATGCTGAGTCCATATTCTCATCGGACAAGTAGTTCGCCCGGAACCCGGCCGAAACCAGGAAATGTTTTGAAAGTGAAAGTTTTGTCTGAAGTAGATTAGAGGCTCGATCCAGGGTAAGGACTAAATATGCTGAACTGGTTTTTAGACTTTGGCCTAGCCGAAAATTTTGCAGAGGTAAAAGTTATTCTGAAGTCGATTGGATATTCGATATGGGGGTAGAATACATGTTCAATCCATGCCTGAAGTTCATTTTTGCACCTGACAAATAGTACTTCCGGAATCCGGCCAAAACCGGAATATTAGTTAAAGTAAAAGTTGTGTCTGAAATCGTTCAGAGTGCCGAAATAAGGGTAAGAAAACACGCTGGAACATGTTAATTGTTAATTGTTTGATCTAGGGGTTTAGTGTCAATAGTGGGGTATGCTGAGTGCTGACATGTTGAATCGACCTATCGTCTTCGTTTCCTGCTTGGTTCATCCTATCGACGGAATCTGGTAAAACCCGGAAGTTCGGGAGGCATCGTACTGTGTTGATCTTCCTGCTAAGCCGCTAGGTCCTTTTCCAAAACGTATATATCCAGCTCTTTGTTTCGTAGCAGAGATAGGAAGCCTGCTTTGTAATATTACCCTGTTAATGGTAATATCCAGTTCTGATGTAAACGGGAAATTTGGAAAGAACAAATTCTTCGATCAAACTTATAAAGAGGGTGTGCATATAGACAAAGAAAGTGTTGGAACCGAATAATTTCCAAGTTTTCGACTAGCACCGGTGTTTTCTTCGTATTCTAGGCTATACCGGAAATTAAAGACATATACGAAATACCAATAAGTTTGGTTAAGTCGTTGATTATGAATAAATTACATTACTACGGGATCTAGCGAAGACCGGAAATATCTAAGACCCGTTAGCCTGGATGAAGAACTCCGATAAATATTTCCCTTTGGGATCCCATCCGCACCTTTTATGTTGTTCTTTCAGGAAACCTCGATAGCCAGATAATTATATTGGAGCCCTGTTGGAGCCGTTGGTTCTCAATGAGGCCAGTTGGGTTGCAAATGAAGAATTGTGTCAACCATTTGATTCAGAAACGATAAAAACAAAACGAGACATATCATGTTAAATCTCAACGGCATAAAAATTAAAGACCTACTCTCATGATTCATGAAACACAACCAAACAAATGTAAGATATATACAATACTTCCACGTCGCAAGACTTTGGAGGGTCAAGCAGTTGATGTTGCGTTGTACTACCTATAAGAACAAAACGGAAGCTGTAAGATCATGTGAAACGTCATGGATAGTTAGCAAGCACATGAGCTAAGGTTCGATAAATCAAGGTCGAGTAGCTATTCTCAGACCCCCCCCCCCCAACTCCCTGAAGCATATGATAGTCCTGTCCGGCAAGTTCCGTCCAGATCTCTCCACACTTAGTGTGTAACAAGATTTCAAAGAACTCACCCTCATTTTAAACGCCCTCACACTGGCCCAGTCTGATCCGGACCTGTAAATGTACATCTAATCCAAGACATATGACCTTTACACATACTGTCCTCCAGTTGCATACCGTGCCCCCAAGCAGTGCGTAAAAGAAGGAAAGGCCCTCCCGCCGGAGACCGTAAAAACAGTCCTGCATTTAAGGCACAAATGATCACGGGCCCTTAGGGAACCTTTTGGCCAAAAATATGTTTGCACTGTCCGGTTGAAATGTACATTTTAAGCGGGTTAGGAATTCATTCGTAAGCATAACGCTTGAGGCACAAATGATCATGAGTCGATTGCCGGAGTTATCCGCTGTTGAGCACGGACCCACAGCCGAAGCCTTTTGAGCCGAAGGAGTATTTATGCTAGCAACACATTTGTATATAGGCACGGTCCCTTTGGGAACAAGAAAATGTATTGTTTCGCGAAACGTTTTTGCACTGTGCGGTTAAGATGCCCATTTTAAGGGGGCTAGAAATCTGTAAGAAAATGAGTCCCGCCAAGTCCCGTCCCAATTCCTCGACTTTAAGCGCACCACAAGATTTACGGTACCCTCTCCAACTTCCCCCACAGTTTCCAGATCCACACTGAGTAAGAAACGGAACATCCGGATTATGTCCTCTTGGCAGTTATCAGGTTGGTTGGACCCCTAATATGCCTGACAAGTTTTCATCGTCCTAGCCCGTCTCGTAGTACAGTAGAGGTATGCTTATGTGAACAGTTACTTTACTGTGAACAGTGCAGTTTTGGGCTAAATGATAGAATAAAGATCCAAAATACCTCTACAGGTGTTTTCAGATGCCCTTAACTATCTACTTCGGCTAACTGGTAGTTTGCTTTAGACACAGCAAGTGCATGAAAATCAAAGTCCACAGTCAACAAACTTTCACATAAGCATACCTCTACTGTATCCTGACTTGCGTGACACAATGTTTTCGAGACCCCTCCAACTTCCCCACACAGTACCTTTGCCATTTGTCAAGTTCCAATCAACACTCGTTCCAGACTTAAGCATGTCACAAGATTTCCGGACCCCCTAAAACTCCCCCACAGAAGTATGCCATAACATTTAGGGGCCCCTCCTCCAGGCTACAACTCCCACTACGGTTGTCGGATCTGGCCCAGACTCCAAACTGAACATTTGAGACACACGTTCTTGCCAATTATCAAGCTTTATTCAGATCTGATCACTCGTTCGAAGGTGTGCATGCATACATTTTCCGGATTCCCCTTCACTCCCCCGGGATGGTCGGATCAGGGAAGTGACAATTTCTAAGTCGACCTGGTCGGGTCCCTAACAAGCCTGCCAATATTCATCGTCCTAGCCCACCTGGAAGTACCCTAACTCGCGATCAACGGATCGATGGTAATATATGGAACTTGATTCGGAGGCTTCAAGTATCATACAAACAGAACAAAAGGCAATCTTCTACAGCAGAACAGTAGTTGACCGACAAAAGCACAAGAATATGGACGCCGAAGAGTTAGAACTCTTCTCTTTACTTCTTTCCAGACTGCTTCCACTGAGTTAGCAAATTAGGAAAATTACAAGCTCAGGTAACAGAACGCGTGTTTGCTGTTTAGTGCAGGCGTACGCGTTGATAGAGGATAAGTGAGAAGCCCAGCAGAGTGCTGAGCGTCTGGCGTTCATTTTCGGTTTTAACTATCACGATTACCTCTCTTTGCATGTAACTATATCCATTCTAGTGCAAATATTTAGTTCACAAGACGGAGCCCATAGTATTTCAAGCCTATCACTCACAACTGCTGCGACTGCACCATAAACGGGTATCTTAGGAGCATGATTCCGCCCCACCTCACCCAGATTCTTACCTCAGGGTATCTAGTCGCTGACACGTGCGGAGCGAGATGTATTTCCGTCTGCATCAGGCAGGAGGACCCGATGGGACGTCAAAATGTGAGACTGGATTTGTGCTTTTGACCTCTTCGACTCCAATACGCTATAGGTACATAGTGGACAGACCTTCTTATTGTTGATCAGCCCTGAAAAATAAGACTATTGAGTAAAAGATACTCTTTCACCTTCTTCTGGAACTGAACCCGTTTAGTTCCCCAACATCTTCCTTGCATGTGTCAAAGAACATTTCCGGGAAAATTGCAGCAGTCCATAACAGCCAGGTACTCAACAGTCGGATACGGTTTGAAACCGTAAATCTAGCGCTTACGACCTGTCCTGCCTACAAGATTCTGTCCTGGTTTCTTCATCCGTTCAGCACTTAAATCTGATCGGATCCGGTCAGGACATCCAAGTTTCATCCGAATTTGATCCCCTGTCCCACAGTTATGAGTAGTTATACAAGGTCATGGATCCCCCCTCAACCCTCCCACGGATGATCAAATCTGGGTAAATGACGACTTCAAAGTGAACCTTGTCAAGTGCACAGAAGAAAAATGAACTCTGCGTCATACAGCGGACGAAGATTGCCGCAGACAATACGGCGTTAACTTTGAAAACAAGACTGAAAGAAACAATACAAATTACGAGGCAAACTCCACCACCTTTTCTATCCAATGATTTCTGGTTTTCTTTATGCTTCACTTACCGGTATGGATAGCGATATGATTTGCAAGTCCTTCCGGCGTTGTGTATCGCGCCGAGCAGACAGGACAAGGCTTGGATGA
The DNA here is from genome assembly GCA_023053555.1 of Branchinecta lindahli. Classification (NCBI taxonomy): domain Eukaryota; kingdom Metazoa; phylum Arthropoda; class Branchiopoda; order Anostraca; family Branchinectidae; genus Branchinecta; species Branchinecta lindahli. Next base: position 5,157,543 of record JAKZAO010000007.1, on the reverse strand, counting down.
AACTCCAGGAAGGCGACCTCTGAAAATAAATCATCAGTCTACAGAAGCTTTCGGGGTTCTTTCACTAGCAAGACTTACCGGCGTTCTCCTATCCCTTTAGTATTTTCCTGTTTTTCCGCAGTTCCAAAAAAAAAGTAGCGTGCTCTAATTTTAGACAGACGGAAGGTTGATTTTCCTTACTGGATACAACGTAAAACAACAGCGGCTACAACGCGCGAGTTACTTTATTCTGTCCGACCCGAACGTCATCGGCTTTACAGACAGTGGCTTCGGGGAGGAACATCGCTTTAAGAAAGATTAAGCAATGGAACGCCCTCGTTAAGAGCCAGGGTATGCACAACATATTATGGGCCCTTGCTATAGGGTTATATGACAGGCTATATGATATATCCAAAGTTTCCATCAGCCATTAGCCAGGAGGCTAGTGCGAGGTTAGCGGCTAGGCATCCAGCACTTCCCGCCTTTCCGCGGTTTCTCTTTAACGGTAAGGTATTCCACTGCTAGTCACACAGCGCGCACTAGCTACATCGATAGAACAACAGCCTTGGCGAAGATTTGCAAATAAAACTGTTTATACGGATAAATTCCTTCCATCGATAGCTCAATGACTCGACTAAGAAAGGGAAAAAATGCATCACACTCAGAACTCCAGGAAATCCTTCGACTGTGGCCTACTCTACAGGTTACAAAACAAACTACTTACTCTCCCATATCAGCACCGGAAAGGAAGTCATCATCGTTTTCTTCTTCTTGCTTAGTGTCAACTGGCTTTTTCCGTCTCTTTCGCTCTGGCTGCTCCACCGGACTTTCTGCGGGTTTCTTCTCGACCTGCTTTCGTTTCAATATACTTCTTGCGTTATCCTTAGCCTTGGATCTTTTGGGTTCTTCCGGGATCACTTCTTGTGGAGTTTCCGAAAAACTGACCCGTTTGCTGCCTCCTGTTCGCTTCATGGTGGGGGTAGAAAATAAATCGAATTCTTTAACTTTCGACGGCGACTCCGGTGAAGAAAGGCTAGTTTTCCGCTCAGAACTTGATGATTTCGCTCCATTTTCCTTAAGCTTCGTCGCTACGGGTCCTGATTTCTTTACATGTTCTTTAGCTTTAGCTGGTGCTTCATCAACGTTGGATACTTCAGGGGCTTTTGATTTCTTTGCCATTGTTGTGTCCACCGCAGGCTGTGCTCGCTTCCTGATTGCAAACAAGTTTTCGACGAGAGATTCTGGGACCTTCTTCTTTTCTGTGGTTTCTTTAGCAGGCAAAGGTACTGGTCGCGAAGGGGTTAGCACGGGAGGTTTATCCGGCATGACTGTCACCGGTTTGGCTGGGGAAGGAGCAAAGCGAACTTGCTTTGTTCCAGGAGAAACAGAAACAATAGGCACATTGGTGTCAGAGCTCGTTGGCGATTTCAGCGCAGGTTTAACCTGTATTTTGTCTGAAGGAACAATTTGCACTCTATCTACACGCGGCGACGAAACGAGAGTCTGCTCCGCTGTTTTATCTTCCACCGTCTTCACAGGGCTGGAAGGCGAAATCCCACTTGAAGACTTCCTCCTATCGTAGGTTTTCGTTAACACCGGCTTTTTGGCTTTCAAAGGCCTTTCATCGTCCGAGTCCCATTCACTCCAATCTTCAAGAATAGGGTTAGCACTGGCAGTCACCGGAGGGCGTTTTTCCATGGGTATAAGGATAGGCGGATGGTCATCGTCGTTGTCAACAGGTAATTCCACTTCGCGAACTAGAGTGGGCAACGTAGAATCTGCTGGTGTTTCTGGTCCCGCCGGCTTAATCAGCTCCTCGGGCGCTCGTCCTTCTGTGTCAATGGGGCTCAAGGCTGGAGGCCCTTCGGACTCCGGCTTGGCTTCGGGAGCGTTTGTGGAAGACTGCTCAGGCGTCTCACATGCCTGCTCTTGACGACTTGCTTCGACGCCTGATGGAATCTCTGGCAGAGGCAATTCAGGGTCGGTAGATTGTACTGGAGTATCGTCCAATTTTCTGACCTCTTCATGTGTCGATCCAAGTTCCGGAGCAAGAGATACTTCTGTCGAGCTTCCTTCTGGTATTTCTTGCGGGACCTCTTTCTCCAAAACTTCGACTATCTCCATCGTCTCTTCTGACACTGGTTGCAGTTCCTCGGTCTTTTCGCCATCTGCCAGATTCTCAGAGACTACTTCTGGCGGCGATGACGCAGGTGGCGCGTCAGGTAATTTGTCATTTTCCTCACCAGCTGATATAGCAGTAGCTACTGGAGCTGGTAGAGACGTCGGAGTACTAACTTTCTGCACACTGAAACTCGTAGAAACGGGTTGCGTTTGTGGCGTCAGCGACTTGGCCAAGACAATCCTTTTAGCTGTTGGGGTACTCACTGACGGCACTACTCTGGCAATTGGGATTGGTACCTCGACGGGAAGCCTGGATTTTACAGCCTGGCTGTCTTCTTTTGACGGGGGTGCAGGTATCTTCATCACCGCAACCGGTCGCGTCAGTGGACTCGCTGCCGGAGTACTGTTGGCAGGAGACGAAGCTGCTACTACTCTTATTTTGACTGCCTTGGTGTCAACCGGAGCCTTCTCGATGAGGGCAGCAACTTTTTTCTCTATGACCCTCGTCGGTCCAAGATCGATAGGTTGCCTCGAGGGCGCTGTGAGCAGCACGGGGACTTGCTTGAAAGGAACGGCTTGAGGAGATGGTTTAGTCGGTAAGGTAACGCGGGTGGGAGTGGTCGTTTTTGCGGGTAAGGTTACACGGACCGGTGTTCGGACTGGAACAGTGACATGCTGTACAGAGTAGGACTTAGGTTGTGGAGGCGTTGGCACGACCCTGGTGAACTTAGTAGGAGTAGATGGGCTATTAGCAACAGTTGAAGGGATTTTGACGGGTACTGGTTTCAAGGCCGGCCGTTTGCCACTGCTTCCAGCGTTCTTTGCTTTCAAGACAGTCAGTGGCGACGAGACATTTTTCGGGACAAGGTTTTGTTTAAGCTCTTCGATACGAAAACTCGACGGTCTCGCTGTAGCACAGGTGTTAATGACCACAAACTCTTCTTCTTCCTCTTCTTGGGCTTCCGGCTTCCTTAGAGCATCCAGGTCAAGAATATCAGACTGCTGATTTGACGGTTCCATGGCTGTGTGGCTCACATACACCGGATCACTCGGAGGTTTATATTCCTGAATATACTCGCTTGGCAACGGATCATTCATTAGCTGGCTCTGATCCATCTTCTCTGCTCCTTCTGAGACGAGTCCAAGAGTTTCCGGGTTGAAAAAATACCCATCGGTTGGGTAATAGTAATACCCGTCGTCTCCAAGAAACCCGTCTACGGGCATATTTGGGGGATTAACAACCACGCTCCCGTCCTCCGAATAGTAATACTGCTGAGCACTATCGTCGCTCGGTCCCTGGTAGTCATGCGGTAAAATTAGGCCTTCTTCTATCACACTGCTAGGCTCTTCAGTATAGAACTGTTCAACAGGTTCGGGCGGTTGGTATACTGGCTCGATCTTAGGCTCACGTTTCACTTGAAACTGTGGAAACCGCCTCTTCTGTTTTTTCTGCTTGTCGTTAAATCGCGTAACATTATTTCCTGCAGGAATCTCGTACTGCTTTCCTTCTTCATCAGTGTATATATACTTCTTCTCTGTCTTGACAGCGTAGGGGGTGAGAACCGTATTCGACCTGACAATGGGTTTCGGTTCTTCAGGCTTTGGTGATTTTTTCCCAAAAAGCTGCTTGATAAAAGGAATAGCTGAAGCGTTAGGTGCTTCGTAAAGATCAGTATCACCGTCCTGGTCGTACGTCTGTTCGAAAGGGAGCTTAAGGCTGATCATGGCTGCTGGCATTTCATCAACCAAGTCGATACAGTCAGCGGGAGGTCTCCGGCCGACAATTTGCTTGTTCTCACCACTTTTCCAGCTGTTCCGGGAATATGCCACTGGGCCAAAGCCTTTGTTAGAATTTACATGAGGACTTTTTCTTACCTCACACCTCTCCGCGGCTTTAACCACGGATGGTGGAATATCGATCTTCTTGGTCGAATGAAGCCGAGAGTCAGCACTGTTGCAGCCTAAATTGAAAATCTGCTTCCCATCAATCACATGGGAGATGATCACTCTTTTGGCTGCTTTCGGGGTTTCCATTTTAACAGAGGTACCAGCCGATTTAACTACAATAGGTCTGGCATCGGACGGTGGCCTGGGAGTGTCAATGTACTTGGTGGGATGAAGAGCTGACGGACTTTCCTGCAAGCGGGTATTCTCCGGTGATTGATTTTCTGGCTCCTCCGGCAGAGGCGAACTATCCTCTGTCGCCGATTCTTCGTTGATGACCAGAGGGGACTCGACAGATTCGCGACCTTCTCTTTTTACATATCTCACAGGAGTAGACTCAAGAGAAAACGCCTCGAGCGAGGGATTAACGTCAATTTTCTTGGTTGACATTGTTCTCAATAGGATTGGCTCGCAGCCGAAATTGTGAATAACTTTCCCGTCGATCACTTTCGTCACTGAGTCCTGACTTTTCCGCGTGGCGAAAGCCCCAGGTGCAGACACCAAGTTGGGCTGCGACAGCACAGCTCTCGTCAGAGCCTTGGGCACCAATGTCGTGAATGTCGCTCGTGTTGGTTGGGCTGTCACTGGTTTCGTGCGTCTCTCGTCCTTGCTCGGAAGAGGGCTATTGCCAGCATGGATTAACCCCTCTGTACCTTGAATGAACTTCTGACTTTCTGGCCGTTGGTCTTTCGGAAGGATAGAGCCAGGAGTAGATTTTCCAAGGGCACCAGTTTCAGACTTCGCAAGGACAGGCTCAGTTCCCGGTTTCACTTTCAGTAGTCGGGAGACACGTTCTTCTAGGCTACCCCTGTTTTGTCGGTTCATGATTGGTGACCTGGGAAAGAAAAATTTCATTTACGGTTGACAGAAAAAAAGAATGCAGAGATAAACCATGTCGAACTTCCGGTCACACCCCCCCCTGCTACGCCAGGTAAAAACTGCGGCATTCAAAACCGCGCCTGACATGAAAAGCCAATTCTCTAATGGGATCAGCCTCAGGATTTTGACTACCGCATTTGAAGAAAATTATTTCTATTTAAAGATAACGTTTATTTGCTGTATAATATCTTTACAGATAGATGAGCAGCTACAATATAAATAAATAAACATACAATTTGTATTATATAGTCATATGCGATTTGTCAATCTCTATTTAGGCCTACATGTTCATGTGATGTACAAAATATTGCCGGAAAGAGCGCCTGTATCGGGAAGACGCTGACGCTTTGCAATTTGTACGAATGTTTCCTTTATCCTTTGTATTGTCGGACGTGGAAGAGGATGTTTTGAACAAAATTCGGAGACGAAATGGGTCGAACTGAAAAAGACAAGTCGATGTTTTTTAGATTTAAAGAAGCTGGTGAAGTTACCAAAGCTGGCCTTCACAAACATATTTTTCTGTAAAGAAATTTAGTATATGAATGTTTGTGTTTTTCTTGATTGGCTGTCGTCATTTTATATTATGTGCACAATGGGACTTTTTTGTTGCAATAAATTATTTAGGCCTATCTATTCATCAATTCTAACTGCAGATTCCAGTAGAACCTACATCATTGAACAGGTTTTTGGGATCCCAAAACGTAAGTGGCGGGATACCTATGACATCGCAAAAGTTGTCCGTCCGTCTGTAAGCACGATAACTCTCGAAGGGAATGAGATATTTCGATGAAACTTGGTGTGAGCATTCTTTGGGTCAAGAGTAAGGTCGAGTTCGGAGATGGGCCCTGTAGCTTTACATTTAGGGGTGGGGGAGGGGGTTTAAATTAAGGGGCAAGCAAAATTTTTTTAAACAGATAATGTGATAGTCGATTATAGGGTAAGAAGACACGTTGAACACGAATATGAAAACCATTTTCTCGCCGGACAAGTAGTTCGTCCGGAATCCGGCCAAAACCGGAAAGTTTGTTAAAAGTAGAAGTCTTATTTGAAGTTGATTAGATGTTCGATAAAGGGGTAAGAAGGCATGCTGAACAAGAATATGAAAATAGTTTTCTCGCCGGACAAGTAGTTCGTCCGGAATCCGGCCAAAACCGGAAAGTTTGTTAGAAGTTAAAGTTTTATCTGAAGTTGATTAGATGTTTGATGTAGGGGTAAGAAGGCATGCTGAACAAGAATACGAAAACCGTTTTATCGCCGGACAAGTAGTTCCTGAATTTCGCCAGAACCGCAAAATTCACAGACGTAAGCTAGGATCGTTTCGATCGGCTTATAGAGGTAAACGCACATGCTGAATCCATATCTGAGCTTGGATTTCTTAATGATTAGCTGTTTGGCCTGGCGAAGACTGGATCTGGCGAAGACAAAACCTAATTGTCTGGATCAAATATTGAATTTTTGGGATCCCATCGGAACCTTTGGTCTTGTTCTTCATGCTGACTTCATAAATCTTTCTTGACTTAGCGGTGCGAGGTTCGACACGCACTAAGCCCCGCCCAAATTTACCGAATGACATTTTTTTTTCAATCAATCAATCATTTTATTTCAACCCAATAGCACTAAGCTAACACGGACATGCAGAAATCAGGGAGGATGTATTGCTTAGTATTTGACGAAATGTGTCACTACAATTTCTCTGAATCGGGACAGGTAAGAAATAGAGGGAAGACCTTTATAAAGTAGGAACAAGACCAAAGGTTCCGATGGGATCCCAAAAATTCAATATCTGATCCAGACAGTAAGGTTTTTTCTTCGCCAGGCCAAACAGCTAATCATTAAGAAAACCAAGTTCAGATATGGATTCAGCATGTATGTTTTACCCCTATAAGCCGATCGAAACGATCCTACCCTACTTCTGTGAATTTTGCGGTTTTGGCGAAATTAAAGAACTACTTGTCCGGCGAAAAACTAAAGCTCAAAAACGAATTCAGCGTATCTCCTTACCCCTACATCCAGCATCCCAACTTCAAAGAAAAATTTAACTTCTAAAAAATTTTCCGGTTTCAGCCGGATTCCTGAAGAACTACGTGTCCGGCTAAAAAATGATTGTCACACGGAATCAGCATCTTTTCTCACCCCTAGATCTATCATCTAATCAACTTCAAATAAAACTTTTACTCTTAACAAATTTTCCGGTTTTGGCCGGATTCCGGGCTAACTAATTGTCTGGCGAGAAAACAGTTTTCGTATTATTGTTCAGCATACCTTCTTACCCCTACATCGAACATCTAATCAACTTCAGACAAAAATTTTACTTTTAACAAACTTTCCGCTTTTGGCCGGATTCCGGGCGAACTACTTGTCCGGCGAGAAAATGGTTTTCATATTCGTGTTCAGCATGCCTTCTTACCCCTAGATCCAACATCTAATCAACTTCAAATAAAACTTTTACTTTTAACAAACTTTCCGGTTTTGGCCGGATTCCGGGTGAACTACTTGTCCGGCAAGAAAATGGTTTTCATATTCGTGTTCAGCATGCCTTCTTACCCCATAATCGACTATCACATTAGCTGTTTAGAAATATTTTGCTTGTCCCTTAATTTGAACCCCCTCCCCCACCCCTAAATGTAGGGCTACAGGGCCCATCTACGAACTCGACCTTACTCTTGACCCAAAGAATGCTCACACCAAGTTTCATCAAAATATCTCATTCCCTTCGAGAGTTATCGTGCTTACAGACGGACGGACAGACGGACGGACGGACGGACGGACGGACAAATTTTGCGATGTCATAGGTATCCCTCCACTTACGTTTTGGGATCCCAAAAAGTTATTTCTTGTATAATTGTGCCCGATTGCAGTCAACTCATGGTCGACTTATGAGTTTCTGCTCTTCACCTTTTTTTGGGATCCCAAAACGTAAGTGGAGGGATACCTATGACATCGCAAAAGTTGTCCGTCCGTCTGTCCGTCCGTCCGTCTGTCCGTCCGTCTGTAAGCACGATAACCCTCGAAGGGAATGAGATATTTTGATGAAACTTGGTGTGAGCATTCTTTGGGTCAAGAGTAAGGTCGAGTTCGTAGATGGGCCCTGTAGCCCTACATTTAGGGGTGGGGGAGGGGGTTCAAATTAAGGGACAAGCAAAATATTTTTAAACAGCTAATGTGATAGTCGATTATGGGGTAAGAAGGCATGCTGAACACGAATATGAAAACCATTTTCTCGCCGGACAAGTAGTTCACCTGGAATCCGGCCAAAACCGGAAAGTTTGTTAAAAGTAAAAGTTTTATTTGAAGTCGATTAGATGTTGGATCTAGGGGTAAGAAGGCATGCTGAACACGAATATAAAAACCATTTTCTCGCCGGACAAGTAGTTCGCCCGGAATCCGGCCAAAACCGGAAAGTTTGTTAAAAGTAAAAGTTTTATTTGAAGTCGATTAGATGTTGGATCTAGGGGTAAGAAGGCGTGCTGAACACGAATATAAAAACCATTTTCTCGCCGGACAAGTAGTTCGCCCGGAATCCGGCCAAAACCGGAAAGTTTGTTAAAAGTAAAAGTTTTATTTGAAGTTGATTAGATGATAGATCTAGGGGTGAGAAAAGATGCTGAATCCGTATGACAATCATTTTTTAGCCGGACACGTAGTTCTTCAGGAATTCGGCCGAAACCGGAAATTTGTCAGAAGTACACCAGGAAGTTTCGATCAGTATCGTCAAAATAGATATGGCTTATACAGGTATATCTGAACTTGGTTTTCTCAGATGATTAGCCTGGCGAAGACTGGATTTGGCGAAGACAAGGCGTAGTTAATATTTAAATTTTTGGGATCCCATCGAAAACTTTGGTCTTGTTTTTCTTGCCAACACTGTCATAAGTTTCAGATCAGATCACAATGTTTGCTCATCTGTGTGTTAAATGTTACGAGAAAATATCTGTTATGAACCTTTTAAAGGACACCTGAACGATCCTACCATACTTCCATGAACCCCTCAGATCGTCCTTCACAGTACCGGTACAGAGAAGAAGAATTTTTTCGCTCCGTGATTTCGGCGCTATCCACTCTTGAAGTTCTAAGTCTCCCTATGGCGATTCGTTACGACCTCCCATGACAAATTTAGCACCAATATTTAAACTGTCATTATCGCATGGATAAACGTACGTTGATAACGCATGGATGGATAAACAGCGCATGGATGGATAAACGCATGGACTGTTACGGCGTGGACTGTTACAACATGAACTGTTACGCATGTACTGTTACAACTGTTACGGCGAGCGTTACGATCAAGACAAGTCGGAAAAAAGGCGGAAAATTATAGCACGGTGAAACTTCATCCGATTTTAGTCCGGTTTTCGAGAGATAAATGGTAAGCAGTATGTAAAAGTGGCAATTTAGGGTGTTATACTTCATTCAGATGACCTTTAAGCGCTATGTTTCTAGACAAAACTTTTGTTATGAACGTTTTAAGTGTCACGCTTCGCGAAACTATAACATTTAAAAGGGTCGTAAAAGATATATTCTCAGAACATTTAACACATGGATACGCGTTATCTGTAAATGAAGAAGTGTCGAAGTATCTGTAGAATAAATACCAGCTGACTTGCCCTGCAAAGTCACATATGATTCGAAGCCAGCTTGGGCCGAGGGATAGCCTACTTAGGGAAAAGATTTTTGAGGCCCAATATCGAGCTCATTCACAACGTAACTGAAAGCTCAGTGTAATTGTTTCCTCTTTCTATTTACCGCAATATTCCCCATTTCTTGTTCACTATGTTCACACTGTCAAAAGTTTCATAACGCATATCACAAGGATGTGCAGTTTCAATAGATAAAACCTGTGAGCCGAAAACCCGCCGACAAAGCATCTGCTGACTTTTCCGATATCATGGTGACAGATAAAAAAGTTAGCAGACGTGCTTTCGGTGGTGTTTCAGCTTTTCGTGTATGCAAAACGTTTACAAAACATAACAGCTAGCATCCTAAGTGTTATCTGTTTATTAGTCGCGTTCGTTGCACTCCCTAATAGTTACTTATTAGAGCACCCTCTATAGGGACAATTTTGGTCTCACCATATCCCTGTGACTTCTCACTACGGCCTGCCTTCCGACCACGTTCTAGCTAGTCGTCACTGGTGAGGACAAAACCAGGCACTGGTGAGCACGAAAAAACGGGCTATTGTACTACAGAGCGGTAACCACAGAATCCAAAAACACCTAATAGGAAAAATGAGAGACCACTAGTGAGTAGCCCGGCTGTAAAGAACACAACTAATGCCGGTACACCAAATCAAATGAAACAGGAGGGTAGAAAGGTCCTTTCTGTACCTATTCTGTTTAAAACGAGAGCAAGTAAAATAAAAGCTACTGAATTATTTATAATCAACTTACTGGTCGGGATTTTCGACTATTTGCTGCACGCGCTTTACCGGTTCCTGGACCTGCACTGGCCTTGATTTCTGGACCACGCACTGATCCAAAACGTGCTGAGCGTGACTCAAAATGTACGTTCCACCGGCGTCTGACCCAAAATCCACAGCTTCCATAGAGGACGTCACCAACTGACTGACTGACGTCCCGCTTTCTTCATACTGACGAGCCTGGGGAACGGGTTTTGGTCTCTGGATCTGAGTCCGGGGCTTTTGTGTGGCCCGTTGGTGAGAAGCGTGTTGAACGGGAGCCGTGGGTCTGGTGGGAGTCGGGGCCTGGATGACGGGCATCGATACAGGAATCTGAGAGAAAGGGATTGATAAGATAAGATAAGATTTTATTTGCGCTAAGAGCCAACGGCCATGGCAAACACATATTCATATAGAAAAAAAAACATCAACACACACGCAAAATATTTACTCCTATAAGCAACTGCCCCTATGGGCTAGGGCTACCCTGAGGAACCTCACCAGCTGTTTTATATTTCCAAAACAGTTATTGCCCATTACACCACACATCCATTCTTCATCCATTCCCCTTCCATTCACTCCAAAAATTTCTAGCCTGATCAAGTTCGCTCAGACTTTCGCACTCACAGAATAAATGTTTTAAATTCTCATCCATGATAGTTGAGAGAAAAAAAATACTACGTCGTGCTTCCAGCTTGAACATTCGATATCTTCGGAACTTCAACCGCACCACTGACAGTACGGATCCAATCTTTTTCGCTGAAACCTCGATCCACTCACTTGCCCAAACTACAAACTTCGTATGATTATTCTATACCTGCCCTAACGACGTTCCTCCGAGTCTACCACTACGATTTCCGCGAATGATTCAATTCAATTCAATTCACTTTATTTTCAAAACCGATACAACGGTCAAGCCGATTTGGTGGTTCTCTGGCCATTGCTGAACTAACGATTTTGATTTGGAGAGGGGGGGGGGGGGGGGAGAGACCTGCCGAAACAAAGATTCGGCCGACAGGGTAGACGTCTATGTGAAGGTCAATCCACGGAGTTCTGCCATCATGCTCCACCATTCAGTCAACAAACGCGACTTCTGTGCACTTTTCGGCCACTTTCCATTCTTTCTTACCATCCTGGAGAGGAGGTTAGTAAGGGCTCTTCCCTTAATCCGCACCGCCGTGGAAGTCCGGCGATAACTGCGCCGTCGTGATAACTGACGTGAAACCAGCTACTTAACTCCTATCCTGACCTTTGGTTTTGAGGTAAACAAATTCTGAATGTGGGATATTCGGGTGGAAGCCAGATATTATTTTTTGTTAGATAATGAAGTGGATGATTCAAGTGTATTTGGCTCCCCCCTCTTCGCCAAAAGAGCATCTACTTTCCGAGTTATGTACAGCAATCCTTGTTACTCACCTGAACATACTGAGTTGACCCATCCGGCATTCGGACTTCGAAGAGGGAGACAGCCTGGTCGCTCTCACCGTGCAGCATGTCGGAGGTGATGTAGTATTCTTCCCCTTCTCCCTCTTCCGCAGCCACTCCGAGAGCAATGCCCTCTGCTGGCGGGTTTGCAATCTGAGAAAAAGCGTTAACAAATTAGGCCCAAGTCAAGCTATTCTCTGTTAGCTTAGGTCTCTCACCTCTGCTGTAGACCTGACCAAGAAGAGAGACGGCAACGGTGTTTTTACACTCTCAAGCTGAAGGGGCCTCAGGACCGAAACTCAAGCAGCAACTATAACCTCAGGGATACTCCAGTAGTATGCAGATAACGTAAGACATTCTAAGAAAAAAGGCTTTCGGCTATGTCATACAATACAAAACATAACTCGAGGCACTTGTTTAAGTCATGTATAAAAACTCACATAACCTTTAGGGCGGAAAATTATGGGATCCCTAGGCTACAAACCTACCTTCAGTTGACGAACAACCGAAGACAAACAAAGCCTGCAGTTAACGAAGCAAGCACGGTGGCAAATCAAGCAAATCTTGTAAAAGAAAACAATGCCAGGCCGACCAAGAAAACGCCGACCAGTCAGCCCAGTGAGCTTCGATTAAAGCTGATTCCACATGAATCGAGATAATAGTTTGGGGAAAAAATTGGCCTTGTACCTAACCAATTTTCAAGATGGAGTAGAAGCAGGAGCGGTTACGTTTTTAATATTCACTATGGAGGTAAACTTTTCTGTGGCTGCTTTCTCTTACCTGTATTACTTGCTGATCGAACGTCCATCCGTTGCCTCCTTGGATGAAGGCCTGAATCGCCTCAACACTTTCATCCTGCCCGCTACTGACCACAGTCAGTACCTGACCATCAGCAGTCATGACCTGATTGCCATAAGCACTGTACGGCTGACCCATAGCGTCATCGGCAGCTACTAAAACAAGAGTCTCCTCCTTACTCAGCTCATCCTGGACCTCTGGTGGCTCATTTTCTGCACCATCGAAAATCTGCTCTGGGATTGCCTCTGTTGCTGGAAACTTTCCCATCAAGTCTTGGTTCAAAACTGATGAGTATTCTGGCAAATCTTCTGTCTTGTATACCACTGTTTTCATATCCTCTTGATTATCAGACTGAACAGCACCATCTACATCCATAGCATCTGAAGTCCTAGTCCCACAGATGAAAGCTTGCTGCTTAATAACTGCAGGCTCTGCAACTCCCTGGGACTGCTCATCTGACTCAGAGGGCACATACATCTCAGAATCAGTTTCTTTTTCATAGTTATGATCTGGAAGACGGAACCTTCTTGCTGGACTTGTCATGGGGGATTCAGTGGCATCAGTGCCTCCTTCCTGCTCCACCAATCCATTTTCCATCTTTTCACCTGGATTTTCCACTAGCAAATCACTATCTGACACCTTAACAGGGGAAGTGCCTCCATGCTCCTCAGATGCATCTAAGTTTTTTTCAGCAACCTCAGATCCCTCATGTTCATCCAACTTTTCACTTTCATCCATAAAGTTTGCTTCTCGAATGGTGATTATCTGGTGGTTGTTTGGGTCTGCTTCTAACCCTCCTGAAACCGCCATAAGTTCTTGATTAGATTCCTGCAACCTTTCACTGGGTGGCCGACTGGAGGGTTGGGTAGCAACTTCAGCAGGCATTCTTCCTAGCTCTCTGCCTTCTTCATCTAATTCTACTTCACTGCCATCAGCCCTGGTAGCTAGAAGCATATCCTCTTTACCATCGTTTTCAACCTGGCTGTCTGAAAATTCAGCAGCATCTACTTCTTTGGCTTCAGTGCCAGTCTCTACCTCCTCTTGGTGACCATTGCCTTCACCAGTGTCCTCCACCACACTTACATCCAGGTCTATAACTTCATCTCCAGCTTCCTGGCCGCTGTCATACTTGCCATTTTCAGCTGAAGCATTTTCCTCTGTTGCTGTTTCACTTAAAGAACATGCAGCATCCTCATTCACATCACTGTTGGACCAGACACGTTTGTGATCTGTTACTAGGATAGCTGTCTGGTCATGGCTTGACTCCACTTCTATACTCTCAGTTGCACCATCATCTCGACCACTTCCACTAACCACAACTTCATCCATATTAGTATCATCTTCTTTATCAAAAGCTCTGTCATCATATGTCTGTGTGACCAGCTCTTTCTCAGTTGCACCATCATCTGGACCACTTCCACTAAACACAACTTCATCCCTATTAGTAGCGTCTTCTTTATCAAAAGCTCTGTCATCATTTGTCTGTGTGACCAGCTCTTCTGTGACCACATCCTTCTCAATAACTTCTGATGGGGGTATTAACTCATCTCTAGCTGCAAGGGCTATGTCACTACTTTCGTGTACCACCAGCTCTTTTGTTTCCCCTTCTTTCTCACTCAAATCATTAGCAACCCCAAACGAGGTGCTAGGTTTACCTTCCGACGTTGGCTCAAGCCCTTTTTGGCCATTTTCTTCCTCAAAAGTTTCTGATGTTACTGTGCTGGTATCTTCTTGTCTAGAAGCCTGCTCATTTTGTTGTTCTGATTCTTTGGGCTCAGCTAGTTCCTCAGCTGATACATTTTCGGCAATTTCAGTTTGGGACTGCTCAGTGACTTGAGAAGGTTCTTCTTCACAGAGATTCTGAAAGGATTCCTCCACTGTTATTGCTTGATCTTCAGAGACCATAACAGACTGTGAATGATCAAAAGAAGGGTCACCTTTTTCTATCCCATCTCCAACATTTGCTTCCTCTTCCTCCATGTCGAAGGAGCTGAAATAAATAAACTGTTGGAACCAACAATGCAATTCACAAAGAAGCAGGACATTTAGGCCTGTATACCGAAACAAATTTCTGTTGTGTTTTTTTCAACAGAGACTGGCCACCAAATTTTCCAGGGTGCTGACTAGGTCAACAGTTTGGACTTCAGATTGAAAGGCATTCCACGAACTCATCAGTCTGTTCTTGACGGACCAAATGACTTGTGTCCTTCAAAAAGCTCCTTTAAACGGCTTGGAGTCATGTCTAGACATATTGTTTGTATTCTATTTAATGTACTACTAATAGTCAGAGGCGTTACTAGCCAAAATGTTTGGGGGGGGGGGACAACATATTTACCGACTGGCTGGTCATTTTTACCGACTATTTTTGCGGATAAAAACGACTATTATTGAGAAAAAAACAACTGTGTTGACGAAAAACTGGTTGACTTCAAGAAAAAACAACTATTTTTAAGAAAAATCGACTATTTTTACGAAAAAACGACTGCTTTTGATTGTTTTTAAGAAAAAAACGACTATTTCTAAGAAAAAAATCGACAATTCGCGGCGCTTCACGCCGACTCGGCTATTTTTTACCGACTGCCCGAGAACATTGGGGGGCGTCCCCCCCCCCCCAGTAGTGATGCCTCTGCTAATAGTACAGATTCACTCTTACTTCTAATTTCTCAAGCCATATCCGATCTTCAACAGAGACATTTGCCTGATGTAAGCTACTGTAAACTAGGCCTAGCTATGCTTTTTTTCTAACATCTGAACTGTTGAATGGTTAGTTAACGTTGGCATTTTAGAGCAGTTTCGGGCTAAATGGTAAAATGAAGTCTCAGAAAATCAACCCAAGGGTTTCACATTAAGCCTCCTTTACTGGGAACTTGGACCGAGAGGCAGTTTCTAACATTTTCTGTTCTCATTCCTCCATCATAGAAGCATTGTACACCAACCAAACCAATGAGCCCTAAATAAACCCTTTACTGCAACCAGGGGCATTCCGACACCTTCCTGATGAGGCGGCAGTCGTGGTGCAGCTTCAGATTTTTACGGGACTTTCAGAGGTTTAACTGGAAATTCTCTGTGTCGACTCTGTAGCAACTTTGGCTGACTGGCAGTTTCCATCAGAACATTTTCTGTTTTAATTCCTCCATATAAGCACCCCACCAATGAACCCTAAATACACCATTTACTGCAACCGACGCCTTCCTGTTAGGTGCTGACTTCTGTTACGTAAAAAATAGGCTCAGGAAGTTTGTCACTAAAGTGAAATTCTTCGACCTCCAAACCAACCTACACATTTATCCCTCACATTTTAAGCGTTTTCCCTAAGTAACGGGTAACGGGTTTCCGAGATGCTGCAGAGAACCACACCAACCAGTGTCTGGAAAGTCCGTTTCTTATAACATATGAAACCAATGAGTTGAGGAATGGGAAATAGGACCTGTTGCGGACGAAAGGAAAATGCTTAAAGTTTAACCGAAAAGGGCTGGGATAGGACAATCTAGTTATCCATCACTTATTCACTTAAATTGGCTTGAAGACCCGCTGAAAATGCCATACTTCATTGTTCCGCTGTTCACGAATAATCGATTTTCAAATAGTGGAAATTCCTTGTGATTTATGGTACTGAATTTTTGTTGTATGCTTTACGAGAAAGATTTATGATTTTTTTTTTTTTCAGGCACTAAGCAATCTTCACCAATCTCACCACTGCCCACTGAAAAGCTGTGTTTGTGTTGAGATTAAAATTTCCTGCGTCATAGTAGAATTTACGTTGTGGGGACGGCCGCAGATATTCTGAACGTCATAACTAGAGCAGATAGTGGAAAATAAAAAAATTCCCTTTGCAGAATCCAAATAATTCAGTGTATTCAATTAGATGACCCGAAATTAAATTGGCTTTTCAGTTAAACTTTAAAACATGAGCAATAAATATGTAGGGTGAGTTGAACATCAAAGAATTTTCACTTTCGAGTGACAAACTTTCTGAGCCTATTCTTTACTTAACCGTTTGTCAGCTAGACGTAAGTGAAGTCAGCTGGAAGTCAGCATCTAACAGTATACAGCAAGGCCAAGGGCACATTAGGTACTCTTGTAAAAATCTGTCTGAAAAGCAAATTTCCATCATAAATTTCAACTCAGCAGATTTTTATGTGGGTACCATGTCCTTACTGCCGGGCATGGTGTGGTGCCCCAACATCAGCTCAACCTGTGAACACCATGCCCGTATGTTGGGGCATGCCCAGACGCTGAAGCACCATGCCCAAGAACTGAGGATTTGTGTATGACTGGAGGAAATCTCCCAGATAGGAAACTACAACAGTGGCCAGGTCAGCAGAAACAACCAAGGTAGGAAACTGCAACACAGCTGCAACAGTAACAGTAGTGAGTGGTATAGACTGAGCCTGCACAGTATCCACTGAGTATCCATGACAGTATCCTACAGTAGAGGTAAGCTTATGTGAATGTGTGTTGACTTTGGACTTAGGCATTTTCATGCACTTGCTGTAAGTGTAGGCTAACTAAAGCAAACTACCAGTTAGCTAAAGTACAGGAGGGGTACCTGACCTCGTTTTTACGCAACCTCGAATTTTGCCGCGAAAATGTTAAAATGAAACTTCCATGCTATCCTGACAGTCAAGAAGCAAGATCCGACTTTTTTGTTCAACAGTTATGTCCCAGAATATTACAATTATTTGTCTTTTCTCTGTTTTGAACCTGGTTTAAAAAGGGATTTTCTGGTTTTTAGCTTTATTACCTCTATCTTTTTCACCACTTTGCAAGCAATCTGACCTCATGTAAAAATGGGTGAAACTGTTTGAAAATCAAAATATATTCAACTAGAAATATTGAAGTAAAGTTTATTTCCCCAACATGTAAACCATTCTATTAGCTTCACTCTAGTATTTTTGTCATGTTTTTTGGTTCCTTATCCAGATAGATTTCACGAAAAAAAGATTTCTCTGGAAATTTGAAATCTTGTCTGAGGTTGGTACCTCTCCTGTAGGTAACTAGGGCCTGACTAGGGCAGAACTAGGGTGAACTAGACTAGCCGTCTAGGGGTCTCTGAAAACAGCTAAGACAGCTATTCTACCATTGAACCATTCTGCATTCATCCCAAAACTGCACTGTTCACATCAAAGTTTTTTTCAAATAAACATACAGACACAGTAGAGCAGAGGTATGCTTAGGCCTATGTGAATTGTGAATGTTTCTTGACTTCGCACTTTCTTTGAGTTTGGCTTTGCTTTGCCATTTTCATGCACTTTGACTTGCTGTGTCTAGTCTAAATCTAGTTACTGTACCCATTAGCCAAAGTAGGTAAGAAGGGCAGCTGAAAACACCTGTACAGGTATTTTGGATCTTCAGTCTACCATTTAGCCCAAAACTGCAGTGTCCAAGTGACACTGTTCACATTAAAAAAGTAACTCCTCTACTGTAGGTTATAATGAATTCTACTGATAAGAAAAATCAACACAGTCTGAATAATAGCTGTTGAAGACTTACCAGCTATGATTGTCGATGCAAACACTCCGCTCTGGGGCCTGATTCTCCAAATATTATTGTTCAGTTGTCGAATTTCTAAAATAAATCAAAATCCAAGATGGTGACTGGCGCTTCGTCGTGGGCTGTTTCCGAAGCGAATTTCTTCTTTTGCGCAGCAATCGATACATTGTTTGCCGGCAGATGGCGCTGGCCTGAATTTGAAAATGTGTCAGGAGTCTGCAACTCTTTTTGTTCCGTCCTGATATATCCGTATACAATATCGGATTAAGCCCCTAAGAGGCCCCTAGAAACAGTTTACCACAAATAGGCTAGCGCGAAGGTTAGGTATACCCGACAGTCTAGAATAGCCTATAACAAATGCTGCCTGCTTCAGAGAATCGTAGTGTCAGTCGTATGTTTTAAGATTGTCTGTACGATAGTCTTGTGTTTTGTGCTTGCCAGAATGACATAAAGGCAGTTACCTAACGTGAATTTCGTCCGCAGATGACCTGTTTCTAGTCGTATGGCTACGAAGAGAATTTCTAGTCGCAAGTTTTGACCTTGTGACATTCACAGTTGTGTGTTCCGAGCTTGTCAGAATGACAGTCGTCTGTTTTGGGCTTGCCAGAATGACACTAAATCGTGAATTTCCCCTGCAACCTGTTTCTTGTCGAATTTTACGAACAGTTTTCCTACTCGCATATTACGAGACAGACGTATATTTTGAGCTTGCCAGACCTAGCCGTGAATTTCACCTGCAAATGACCTGTTTCTAGTCGTATGGTTACGTCGAAGTTTTCTATAAGTCACATGTGACGAGACAATCGTATGCTTTGAGTTTGTCAGAATCCCATTCTTATGTTTCTAGCTTGTCAGAATGACATAATATTCAGTTACCAAATCGTGGTTTTCACTATGTGTCGCACAGTTCAAACACAACTGGTTGTGTGCCAAATCCTCTGTATTTCAACAGAAAACAGGCTGATTTGCGTAATTTTGTACTGCCGCGCAAGGTTTCACTCTTATCTGTTTTTTTTTTTTTTTTGCAAAAATCTCCTTATTATAGCATAAAACAGGTGTATTTTTTTAAATGTCTTGCGGGGTTGGGTTTAAACGCAAATCGGCTTTGTAAACACTGTAGGACTATATAGGGATGCACCTGATGATTGTACCATTTTTTGTTACTGTAAAGTGTAAATTCAGAACAAATCTGCTTTGTATCTATTTTATTTTGGATGGCCTACCCTTTGACGGAAAGGGTCAGTCGAGTGAAAGCACTCGCATGTCCAGTAAAAACATCCCACTCCGTTTGGGAGTTATTGGGGTCATGGACAGACGGACACATCTGTGGTCTAATCAGCAGCTCGTTTGGAATCCAAAAAATATTCTGTTCATTAATGTACTCAAAAGTTCGCCTGTAGCGATTTTCATAGTAATCTATTCTCTATTTAGTGGACGGGCACGTAATTTAAGTGAGGTTTTATGCTTGGGATTTGAGTCACGTTAAAAGCTAGAACTTGTGTGGAAAGAAGTTGAATTTTGTCGCAAAAATATGTTTTAAAAAAAAATTCGCCGGCGGCGCCTTTTATAGTAGCCTAGTCTCTATTTAGTTGAAGGGTGCGTCATTTAAGTGGGGTTTTAAGCTTCAGTTTTTGGGTCTGAGCCCAACCTTTTTTGGGTCTAGAATTTGTATTGGAAGTAGTTCAGTTTTGCCAGAAAAAAGGCGGATTTAAAAACCGAAGCCTGCGGCACTCAACTTAATTTTGTCTCTGGTAAATTCGTTAAAATAGGCTACAGACGCTTCGCTCTCTCCAGCGAATGCTGAAATGAACGGCCTGCTGGAATTCGTGTTATTTATTTGTTGATCATCTTATTCCTGTAATGACCTACTGCCTAACCTTTTAAAATCGGTGTTAATATTTCTGGGAATTTGTATAGTTTTTGGGATGTAGTGCTGCTTTTTTGTCTATTCTTTCTAATCTTTATAATTGCCAGTCGTATGTTTTGAGGTCTTTACCCCCCCCCATGCCTGAGCACTTCTAACCGCCCCTGAGGGGGGGGGGGAGGGAATCCATGGCAGCCGTAAATTCAAATTCTTCCTCCTTTATGATAGTGTTTCGCCGCTAAATAGGTTTCGAGAAGCAAAATGCTCGGCAAAATGCATAACAATTAATTTTAAAAACTACCTTCAAAAACTAATATTACCCCAAAAAGAGTGACTAAGTCTTGAGTCTGTGAATTTACTCCAAAAGAGTAATTCAGTTTTCGAGTCTGTAAATACTCCTTGATCTCAAGCTGACTGGGAAACTTATATTCAAACAATGGATAAAAATGGAAAGTCAGTTACCATGTTTGACAACGATCCTGGGACGTGGAGCCCAAAATTCATCCTAGGACACTTAGTTGTACTGGCCGCCAAGCCCAGTAAAATGTACGCGTTACGTTTTACAAGCTGACAGCTGGGGCCAGGCCAGCAATGCCAGCATTTGTCATAGGCTTGTCGTAGACGTTTGGCCCTGGTTTGGCCTACTCTGTTCCAGACACATGTGCACCCGCCTGTAGGAGGATTTTTAAATGCTTTGCCGTAGCCTGCCTGAAAATCGGGCTTTAATCCTCTTACACGCCACTCGATCTTCTCGGAGGTTTTAGTAACTCTTTTGACCTCCGCCGGGAGATCAATGAATAGTTAATTAGCAATGGCGACCTTGCTTTAATATTGAATTGTGCTAATACAGTAGAGGTATGCTTATGTGAACGTTTGTTGACAGTGGACTTTGCCATTTTTATTCACTTGCTGTGTTTAAAGCTAACTACCACTTAGCCAAAGTAGGTAACTGAGGGCATCTGAAAACACGTGCATAGGTATTTTGGCTCTTCATTCTACCATTTAGCCCAAAACTGCACTGTTCGTGTTAAAGGAACTGTTCACGTAATCATAACTCTACGGTAATTTGTGGATACCGCGGGATAACGTTGGCTACCGTGAGGATTTTGAAGAAAACAAAGGTAATCACTGTGTTCGTAAGAATCCGACCCATCAAAAAATGATGGTGCTTCTCCACCCACATGAATCAAAGACTTTAAAATTAGGTTTCAAATGATCTAAGATCTTTTAAATGTGTTTATGATCAGTCTCATGCAGAGCAAAATAACACTAGGGAGTAGCGCCTAAACCAATCCTTTCCATGCTTCGCAAACGGGCCATAGTCATAGCGCCCCCCATTACGCTTGCGGAATCTGAAGCGAGACAAACTTCCGGGTTTATAAGTTTCTGGTAAAGATAAGATGCGGTCTCCACACATCGTGGAAACAAGGGAGGTTGTATCTTTTTTTTGCTGTGTTCAAAATACGAAGTCATTGGAGCCAGCGCTGGCGCACGACCGATTGAGTTTCAGTAGGGACGTTCACTATCGCAGTGGTGCTAGTGTCGCATCAAGACCTATGCTTTCCATGCTTTGCAAACGGACACTTGCGGCATTTAAACCGAGACAAACTTGAGTGTTTAGAATTTCTAGTAAAGCCAAGATGAGGTCTGCACCCATGGAGGAAAAAGTGAAAGTTTCATCTTTTTATGGCACTTGCCAGCTCCGCTCAAGTGCCATATACCGATCACTTTTCGGTCGGTCGGTCGGGCGGTCCACTGTTTTCGAGTTAGGGTACTTCCAGATGTGCTAGGACGATGAAACTTGGCAGGCATATCAGGGACCCGATATAACTAACCTGGAAATAATCAGTTTCACGATCCGACCATCTGGGGGGGAGTGGTGGGCCGGGGAATCCTGAAAATTAAGTAGTTTTTGTCACACTTTTTCGAGTTGGGGTACTTCCAGATGTGCTAGGACGATGAAACTTGGCAGGAATATCAGGGACCCGATATAACTAACCTGGAAATAATCAGTTTCACTATCTGACCATCTTGGGGGGAGTGGTGGGTCGGGGAATCCGGAAAATTAAGTAGTTTTTGTCAAACTTTTTCGAGTTGGGGTATTTCCAGATGTGCTAGGACGATGAAACTTGGCAGGAGCATCAGGGACCCGATTCGAATAAACTGGAAATAATCAGTTTCCCAATCCGACCACCTGGGGGGGAGCGGAGGGCTGGGGAATCCGGAAAATTGGAATAGTGTGTAACTTTCGAACGGGTGATCGGATTGGAATGAAACTTAATAACTGAATAAATGGCATACCTCTGATGTCCCATTTGAAGTCCGGACCGGACTCGACAGCTATGGGGGAGTTTGGGGGGGAGACCGGAAATCTTGAGAAACGGTTAGAATGGAGTGATCGCGGTGAAACTTGCTGGGAATAACAAGCATCTGCTCTAGATAAATCGTTTATACATTTGGACTGGATCCGGACACTGGGGGGGGGGGGTGGAGGGGAGTTTCCCGGAATTCCGGTAATGGCGGTTTGGGGGATTTTCACGACGAAACTTGGGAGGCGTATCAGGGACCCGATCAAACTGACTTATAAATAAAAATTTACATGATCCGATAGTCGTGGGGGGAGTAGCGGGAGGGGGAATCCGGAATATTGAGTCATGCGTAACTTTGGAACGGTTGATCGGATTTGAGTGAAATTTGATAACTGAACAGAGGACATGTCTCTGGTGATCTTTGTCATGTCTTGATCTTTGTACACAACCGGATTGATTCCGGTGACTGTGGGGAGTTTGAGGGGGAGGGGGGCCGGAATTCCGGCGATCGCGATTTAAGGTACTTCCATTAGTGCTAGGACGATGAAACTTGGCTGGAATATTAGAGATTCGGCAATATTAGCTTAGAAACCGCCACTTTCTAAATCCGACCATTCCTTAAAGTACCAATCTTGACTGCAAATTCAGAAAGATACTTTTAAGCAAAATTTACATTTTCATGATCCCCATGAGCCCATTATCATTTTTGACTCAGGGGTTTTGCTTACAAATGAAGTTCTAGCTCCCTTAAAGTGCGCTATCACCGTCTATCACCGTTAAAGTGCGCATTTTAACCGAAAAGTGTAGAAAAATACTTTTGTGACCAAACGGTATATATCTATGGTCCCTAAGGGCCTGTGATCGTTTTTGTCTCAATAGTTTTTCTTACAGATGAATTTCTACGCCTTTAGAGTGTGCATCATTACAGCAAAGTTCACAAATAAAATACTTTTTATGGCACTTGCCTTGCGGCCAAGTGCCATATACCGATCACTTTTCCGTCGGTCGGTCGTCCGCTGATCGCGAGTTAGGGTACTTGCAGATGTGCCAGGATGATGAAACTTGGCAGGTTTATCAGGGACCCGCCCAAACTAACTTGGAAACAGTCAGTTCCCCGATCCGACCACCGTGGGGGGAGTGGAGGAAGGGTGAATCCGGAATATTGACATATTTATAACTTCTGAACGGGGAATCAGATCTTGATGAAACTTGATATTGGAAAGACCTCGTGTCTCAGATGTCACGCTTCAAGTCTGGAACGGATCCGGTGACTTTGGGGGGAGTTGGATGGGGGAACCGGAAAATGTGTGACATGCTCAGAATGGACGGATCGGTATGAAACTTGGTGGGAAGAACAAGCACAAGCCCTAGATCAATAGTTGACAAGACCAGACCGGAACCGAGTACTGTGGGGGGAGTTAGAGGGAGGCTTCCGGAATTCTGGTGATCCCGACTTCAGATGCTAGGACGACGAAACTTGGCTTGAACAGTAAAGACTTGACAAGATTGGCTTAGAAATTGTCACTTCTCTGATCCGATCATCCATTAAAGTACCCATCTTAACCCCAAAGTACAAAAAATACTTTTAAGCAAAACCTACATTTTCATGATCCCCATGAGCCCATGATCATTTTTGCCTCAAGGGTTTTGCTTAGAAATTAGTCTCTAGCACCCTTAAAGTGCGCATCTTAACCGGAAATTTAAAAAAATACTTTTCACCAAACCATATAAATTCATGATCCTAAAGGGCCCAGGATCATTTTTACCAGTAGGGTTTTGATTACAAATGACATTCTAGCGCCCTGAAAGTGCACATCATCACAGCCAGGTGCAAAAAAAAACCTTTTTTACATAACGATACATTCTCTTGATTTCCAAGGGTCCGTCTTCATTCGTATCTCAAGGGTTTTTCTTACAAATGTTCACAAAAAGCCCACGAATTGGCGAATTCCTACTTTCATACTTTTACCAAGCCTTGCAAGTGCCATATGAGCTTACAGCTCTTGTTTCTGCTGTGTTCACAATATAAAGTTATTGGAGCCAGCGCTGGTTCACGACTGATTGAGTTTCAGTAGGGACGTTCACTATCGCTAAGTGGTGCTAGTGTCGCTGCTATTCGAGTGTGTGTCACTTTTTGCAAGTCTTGGCGCTACTCCCTAGTGTTATTTTGCTCTGGTCTCATGGCAGCAATGTAAATTGTAACCGAAGGAAGCACTAATATCAAAAGTTTCTCTGATTTTTTCTTTCCTTTTCTTGCATATTTCTGGCCGGTTGACGGTTAGGTTAGCCTGCAAATTTTGAAAGTTGGCTGGGGATAGCAGCCTGACGCTTTCGCGCCTTTATTAGCATTCGATCTGATACCAAATTGAAACCAGCCAATAGCGAGCAAGCTAACTTTCGCGTCACGTGACTCGTCTCTGGATTTTGCCGCATTGCGAGTTGCGACAGGCCAGGGATCAGTTGAGTTTCCCTTGGTTCACACTGCTACGTTGTGTGCGACACGATTTTTTCTTTGCTGTTCCGACGTGCGACAGAATCGCACGGATGTTCTCACCACCACGCAGACGCAAAAGGAAAACGAAATTTTTCGTCCAGAGTAATCTGCAAATGGACAAAGGAGCCCTTGGGGAAACGACCTCTGAAAATGTGGGGAGATAACACATCTAAATACCACCCAGCATTAGGAAATTTTCAGTCAAAACCTATAGGTCATCTTGTTCAAAACAGGTAATACAAGTTTATTTAGAAGATATTTTGCATTCAGCCATCGTAGGATTACAATCAGAACAAGGTAGAGCAATTTTAGTCTTGAAAATTAACTAATCGTTGTTCTTTCTTTTCTTTCCCTCAAAAGATCGCATGCGTTATGTCGGATGAGTTGAAATTTTTCAACGCATACGACACTGCGACAAAACGCACAGTTCTGCGTCACTTGTCGTACGATTTGTGTCGTATGTCGGATGACGCAGAATTTTGCGCGAAATCGCAGCAGTGTGAACCATAGGTTTGAGATGGGTCGCGTGCAATTTCGTGCCTGGTGTACTGTACCACAGCCTATATACTCACGTATATAGGCTGTGTACTGTTCGGTGTACACTGTACAGTTGGCTGTGGTTGTGATCGAGAGCAGATTTGGTGTGAATATTGATGATTGGGTCAATTGTGTAAGACTTCACATAACCTAAATAGGGTGTCGTTAATATGACTGGGTTAGGCGTAAGCTAGGTTGTTTCGTTACATTGAGCTTCAACGGGTATTGTTTAAAAGCCTAGGCTACGGCAGAGCTACGGTTACCTGCAACTAGGTAACAGCTTGAGCCCCGAGCTCGAAGAGAACCCCTGCCAAGAAGGTCCGAAATATAGCTCTAATAAAATATAGCTGGCTGCGATTAATGTTTGACACTGCCCAACAGATACGTAAGCTAAGTTTTATTTAGAGCTATATTTCGACTGTTCTTGGCAAGGGTCCTCTTCAGACTCAGATATCCACAATCCACAAAATCAAATATTCGAGGAAGAATCTGTATTTGTTTTTCCACTAGTTCATTTTCCAGCTTAAGCGGCCTGAGCCGGCAGAGGACTCTGCCAAGAAGGGGCGAAAATTAGCTAGGCTATGACAAAATACTACCTACTCAGTACCTACTCGAGATGTTTTCTAATACACTGCATTCCTGAAAGGCATCGGAGGAGTTAAGCAAGTTTAGGTTTAGGTTCCGAAGGAAGGGTAAGGTAGTTCAGAAAGCAACTTCGGATAACTATGGTGGTGTTCCATCCTTTTTATAGTATAGTTGTCAGCTACATTATTTCGACCAGGCCTTCTTGGCAGGGTCCTATCCTGGCTCAAGCCGCTCAAGCTGGACAATGAACTTATGGAAAAATAGCTAAAGGGGCAGGGGTTCGCAGTCAGCGTGGGGTAACTTTTTAGAGATTGCTTTAGGAAAAATTAATTTCGTTATTGCAAGATTTCATATCTTTGCCGAGATTTCGCTGTCAAAGATTGTAGCTGACAAACACCCTTCAGAGCTGCAAATTTTAAGCTAATCACTATTTTAGGTCGAGAGATTGCTTCTGCCAACAACTGCGGCATTCGAACCGTTTGTTTCTGCATCCAGGCCCTTGTCAGTCCTCCCTGAACTTGTCTAAAACCGATTTCGTGAAATATTTTGAGGTAAGAAATTCTGACGTTTATACGGATGAGGTAGGGGAGGGGAAATCTGGGGGGAAAAGTCGGGCTCGTTGGTCAAGTCCAGAGTTGAGCCACGACATTGGACTTGTTATCCTGCTGATAAGGATCAGCTTTTGATACTCAGCTATCCTCGGTTATAGGTGTGGATGGAGTCGCGTCTTCTTCAACCGAGCTATTCGATTGGTGTTCGTTGACGCCACATCGCAGCTCTGCCATCTATTGCTCCTAGTCAATGCAAGTTCTGGATTTTGATCACGCTGTTGCAAAAGTCTTTTGGAAGGGTTCTTTACGTTTTGTCGCCACTTTGCACTTGCCGCCATCTATCGCTCCTAGACCCTAGTTGATGGCGTTGATGCAAGGTCTGGATTTTACTGTAGAACTATTTTTAACGGAATGGTTCTCTACCCGTTCACTCGCCATCTGTCGTTCCCGACCTGGACGAAGCAGTGTTTAGGTTTTGGCCGTTAGATGGCGCTGAACAGAGGCCAAGCAAAATTTCCGGTAATGCTTACCCTTCTGCGGTGCCACGAGTGCTTAACGGTTCTTACAAAGGCAACCGTACCCCTGTCACTGTTTACTGTTTTGTTCCAGTATACTAAAATAGTTGGACATAAAAACTAGGTGCTCTCAGCAAACTACCGGCTTTGGCTGTTTTAGTCTTTTTCCAGGCCTGTTGACTCGGACACTGGTGCTTGCGAGTTCAAATGCGGTTCAGATTTAGCCCATAACTGTGATTCTTTTCGTGCAGTTAAATTTCATTTCCCTTTTCAGCCAAATTGAAGAGAAAAAACGAGGATACTTGGTCGTGGTGGGTGAGTGAGTTTTAGTTAGCCCAGTCGACCGATCTCTGTAGTTTGTGGCTACTCCTCCCCCTCTTTCCATTTAGCGTAGGATTTTCAGGTCAGGTATTCTGAGAACATTAATTTCAAAGCTGCATCCCCCTTCCTGTCAGTAGTTCCAGTACCGTCATCATGTTTCTTTGTATCACTAGCTGCTGTCATATTTATTTGCATCCCCAAGAAAAGTGGCAGGAATTTATTATGCACGACTCTACATGCTAAGATTTTACTGTGTTTTTTCTTCATTTGTTATAGAACAGGGGTTCGCTAGATGTTCTGATGGTAGGGACCATTGTGAAGCACGGGACTTTTGGGTAATTTGTGATGACAGGAAAAGGAAGAGCAAAGACACCGAGATCGGAAGGCTACATTGTTTGCTTTGGCTTTGCCAACCGTATCTGAGTCCCCTTTTAATGCGACCCGGACAACATCAGATGCAGCTGGTCTGTCATAGATTGGTTTCGTAGCGAGCTTTTGCTTTCCCTTAAAATTCGATGGTCTGTGAGGTGGGATCAGATACGGTTGGATTTCAGAATAGATGCTTTGCAGTGCTGTTGTTATTGAGTTCAGATTCATCTTGTCCACTGCGTGGTCTCCAACGTCAGACGATACCTTCGCCTAGTCCCCGGTAGGATTTCCAGGTATGTACCTTCTAATATCACTATCCCCCCTCCAGTGCCAGTTTAGTATTGTCATCGTGTTCATTTGCATCAGGAGTTCAAGAGGAAAGGATGCTGATTTTAGACTAACCTGTATTCCCGGACTTGACGTTTTAAACTTTGTAATTTGCACTTCGGTTAAAATAAAGCCGGTCCATTTTAAAGACTTGGGCGTTCCAAAAGAATGTATCAAGGAAAATGGGGGAACGGGGGCGTGGGGTGGTAGAACTACTGGGACGAAATCATAAAGGCGAGTTTTCAGGTGTATGGCTGTGGCAAAAATAGTTGCGCTTTGGTTCGGTTCTGCATTTTGTGTGGAACAGTTTTTTTTTTTTTTTTTTTTTTGAAATAGAAAATCAGAACTAGAACAATGGATCTTAAGGCTTCAGGTATCTTAGGGCTCTGTTCGGCTAAAACAGTAGATAATTATAACTAGAACGTTCAATATCAATGCTTCAGGCACCTTAGGGCTCTGTTCGTCAAAAATTGTTGCGCTTTGGTTCGATTCCATTGCATTTTGTTTAGAACAGGTTTTATTTTTTTTTTCATAAAAACTAACAAATTAGAACTAGAACGTCGGATCTGAAGGCTTCAGGTATCTTAGGGCTCTGTTCGTCAAAAATAGTTGCGCTTTGGTTCGATTCCATTGCATTTTGTGTCGAAAAGGTTCTATTTTATCGTAGAAACTAGAATATTAGAACTAGAATGTTGGATTAAGGCTTCAGGTATTTTAGGGTTCTGTTGGTCAAAAATAGTTGCGCTTTGGTTCGATTCCATTGCATTTTTTTTGGAACAACAGGTTTTATTATGGCACTTGCAGCTTCGCTCAAGTGCCATATACCGATCACTTTTCCGTCGGTCGGTCTGTCTGTCTGTCTGTCGGTCTGTCGGTCGGTCGGTCGGTCCGGTGATCGCGAGTTAGGGTACTTGCAGATGTGCTAGGACGATGAAACTTGGCAGGCATATCGGGGACCCGACCAAACTAACTTGCAAATAATCACTTCCCCGATCCGACCTCTGTGGAGGGAGTAGAGGGCGGGGGAATCCGGAAAATTTAGTAGTTTCTGTAAAACCCCTACCCCTTTCTTTACACTAGTAGGTCTGCGCGCGGCGTGACGTCACTCTTTGCATCGGATCACTCTGTTAACATTGGAAAGAGCTAGTGCATTCGAGGGTCAAAGGGGTTTGTATCTGTGGTGCAGTGCGGGGGAATATGGAAAATTGAGTGTTGTGTAACTTTCGAACGGGTGATCGGATTGGGACGAAACTTAATATCTGAATGAATGACATATCTCTGATGTTCCATTTGAAGTCCGAACCGGATTCGACCCTATGGGGGAATTGGGGTGGGGGAAGACCGGAAATCTCGAGAAACGGTTATAATGGAGGGATCGGAGTAAAACTTGCTGGGAAGAACAAGAATCTGCTCCAGATAATTTGTTTACACGTTTGGACTGTACCCGGACACTTGGGGGGGGGGGGGATGTGGAGGGGAGTTTCACGGAATTCTGGTGATGACAGTTTTTGACGAAACTTGGGAGGTGTATCAGGGACCCGATTAAACTGACTTGTCAATAAAAATTCACTCGATCCGATAGTCGTGGGGGGATCGGAGGGAGGGGGAATCGGGAATATTTAGCCATGCGTAACTTTGGAACGGGTGATCGGGTTCGAGTGAAATTTAATAACTGAACAGAGCCTGTGGTGATCTTTTTCATGTCCGGACCGGATCCGACAACAATTGGGGGGGGGGAATACGTGACCGGATTGGACTGGAGAGATCGGGATGGAACTTTGTGGGAATAACAAACAAGTCCAAACTGAACCGGATTGGCTCCGGCGACTGTGGGGGGAGTTTGAGGGGCGGGTCCGGAATTCCGGTGATCGCGAATTAAGGTACTTCCAGATGTGCTAGGACGATGAAATTTGGCTGGAATATTAGAAATTCGACAAGATTGGCTTAGAAATCGCCACTTTTCAAATCCGACCATTCCCTAAAGTACCAATCATAACCGCAAATTAAGAAAAATACTTTTAAGCAAAATATGCATTTCCATGATCCCCATGAGCTCATGATCATTTTTGCTTCAAGGGTTTCTTACAAATGAAGTTCTAGCTCCCTTAAAGTGTGCATCTTAACCGCAAGGTCGAAAAGTACTTTTTATCAAACGATACATCTGAACCCATGATCAGTTGTCCCACAAGGGTTTTGCAAAAAAAATAGTTTCTTGCACCCTTAAAGTGCGCAAATTAGTGGGAAAAAAAAAATACTTCTGATCATACGTATATATCAATGATCCCTAAGTGCCTGCTATCGTTTTTGCCTCAAGGGTCTTCCTTACAGATGAATTTCTCGTGCCTTTAAAGTGCGCATCATTACAGCCAAGTTCAACGATAATATACTTTTTCTCTAGCTCCCTTAAAGTGCGCATCTGAACCGCACAGTCGAAAATTACTTTTGATCAAATAATACATCTCAACCCTTGCAAGTGCCATATGAGCTTACAGCTCTTGTTTTTTTTCGTAAAAACTAACAAATTAGAACTAGAACGTCGGATCTTAAAGTTTAACTGAAAAGCCAACTTCTTTTTTGTGTCATTTAATTGAATCCACTGAATTATTTGGATTCTGCAAAGGGATTTTTTTATTTTCCACTATTTACTCTAGTTATGACGTTCAGAATATCTGCAGCCGTCCCCACTACGAAAATTCTACTATGACGCGGGAAATTTTAATCTCAACACAAACGCGGCTTTTCAGTGGGCAGTGGTGAGATTGGTGAAGATGGCTTAGTGCCTGAAAAAAAAAATCACAAATCTTTCTCGTAAGGCATACAACAAAAATAAAAGCGCATAGCGGTACCACAAATCACACGGAAATTCCACTATTTGAAAATCGATTATTCGTGAATAGCGGAACAACGAAGTAACGCATTTTCAGCGGGTCTTCAAGCCAATTTTAGCGAAGAAGTGATGGGTAACTAGATTGTCCTATCCCAGCCCTTTTCGGTTAAACTTTAAGGCTAGGTATCTTAGGGCTCTGTAAAGACTTGGGCGTTCCAAAAGAATTAATCAAGGAAAATGGGGGAACGGGGGGTGGGGTGGTAGAACTACCGGGACGAAATCATAAAGGCGAGTTTTTCAGGTGTATGGCTGTGGCAAAAATAGTTGCGCTTTGGTTCGGTTCTGCATTTTGTGTGGAACAGTTTTTTTTTATTTGTTTTATTTTAGAAATAGAAAATCAGAACTAGAACAATGGATCTTAAGGCTTCAGGTATCTTAGGGCTCTGTTCGGCTAAAACAGTAGATAATTATAACTAGAACGTTCAATATCAGTGCTTCAGGTACCTTAGGGCTCTGTTCGTCAAAAATTGTTGCGCTTTGGTTCGATTCCATTGCATTTTGTTTGGAACAGGTTTTATTTTTTTTTCATAAAAACTAACAAATTAGAACTAGAACGTCGGATCTGAAGGCTTCAGGTATCTTAGGGCTCTGTTTGTCAAAAATATTTGCGCTTTGGTTCGATTCCATTGCATTTTTTTGGGAACAGGGTTTTATTTGTTTCGTAGAGATTAGAAAATTAGAACTGGACTGTTGGATCATAAGGCTTCAGGTATCTTAGGGCTCTGTTCGTCAAAAATTGTTGCGCTTTGGTTCGATTCCATTGCATTTTGTTTGGAACAGGTTTGATTTGTGAATTAGAACTAGAATGTTGGATCTTAAGGCTTCAGGTATCTTAGGGCTCTGTTCGTCAAAAATAGTTGCGCTTTGGTTCGATTCCATTGCATTTTGTTTAGAACAGGTTTTATTTTTATCGTAAAAACTAGAAAATTAGAACTAGAACGTTAGATCTTAAGGCTTCAGGTATCTTAGGGCTCCGTTCTGCAAAAACAGTAGATAATTAGAACGTTCAATCTCAATGATTCAGGCACCTTAGGGCTCTGTTCGTCAAAAATAGTTGCGCTTTGGTTCGATTCCATTGCATTTTGTTTGGAACAGGTTTTATTTTTTTCGTAAGAACTAAAAAATTAGAACTAGAACGTTGGATCTTAAGGCTTCAGGTATCTTAGGTCTCTGTTCGTCAAAAATAGTTGCGCTTTGGTTCGATTCCATTGCATATTGTGTCGAAAAGGTTTTATTTTATCGTAGAAACTAGAAAATTAGAACTAGAATGTCGGATCTTAAGGCTTCAGGTATCTTAGGGCTCTGTTCGTCAAAAATTGTTGCGCTTTGGTTCGATTCCATTGCATTTTGTTTGGAACAGGTTTTATTTTTTTTCATAAAAACTAACAAATTAGAACGTCGGATCTGAAGGCTTCAGGTATCTTAGGGCTCTGTTTGTCAAAAATATTTGCGCTTTGGTTCGATTCCATTGCATTTTTTTGGGAATTAGAAAATTAGAACTGGACTGTTGGATCATAAGGCTTCAGGTATCTTAGGGCTCTTTTCGTCAAAAATTGTTGCGCTTTGGTTCGATTCCATTGCATTTTGTTTGGAACAGGTTTGATTTGTGAATTAGAACTAGAATGTTGGATCTTAAGGCTTCAGGTATCTTAGGGCTCTGTTCGTCAAAAATAGTTGCGCTTTGGTTCGATTCCATTGCATTTTGTTTGGAACAGGTTTTATTTTTATCGTAAAAACTAGAAAATTAGAACTAGAACGTTAGATCTTAAGGCTTCAGGTATCTTAGGGCTCTGTTCTGCAAAAACAGTAGATAATTAGAACGTTCAATCTCAATGATTCAGGCACCTTAGGGCTCTGTTCGTCAAAAATAGTTGCGCTTTGGTTCGATTCCATTGCATTTTGTTTGGAACAGGTTTTATTTTTTTCGTAAGAACTAAAAAATTAGAACTAGAACTTGGATCGTAAGGCTTCAGGTATCTTAGGGCTCTGTTCGTCAAAAATAGTTGCGCTTTGGTTCGATTCCATTGCATTTTGTTTGGAACAGGTTTTATTTTATCGTAAAAACTAGAAAATTAGAACTAGAACGTTGGA
Source organism: Branchinecta lindahli (assembly GCA_023053555.1). Classification (NCBI taxonomy): domain Eukaryota; kingdom Metazoa; phylum Arthropoda; class Branchiopoda; order Anostraca; family Branchinectidae; genus Branchinecta; species Branchinecta lindahli. Next base: position 5,124,659 of record JAKZAO010000007.1, on the reverse strand, counting down.
TCTTAAGGCTTCAGGTATCTAAGGGCTCTGTTCGGCAAAAACAGTAGATAATTATAACTAGAACGTTCAGTCTCAATGCTTCAGAACTCTTAGGGCTCTGTTCGTCAAAAATAATTGCGCTTTGGTTCGATTCCATTGCATTTTTTTTAAAACAGGTTTTATTTGTTTCGTAGAAACTAGAAAATTAGAACTAGAATGTTGGATCATAAGGCTTCTGGTATCTTAGGTCTCTGTTCGTCAAAAATAGTTACACTTTGGTTCGATTCCATTGCATTTTGTTTGGACAGGTTTTATATGTTTCGTCGAAACTAGAAAATTAGAACTAGAATGTTGGATCATAAGGCTTCAGGTATCTTAGGGCTCTGTTCGTCAAAAATAGTTGCGCTTTGGTTCGTTTTCATTGCATTTTGTTTGGAACAGGTTTTATTTGTTTCGTAGAAACTAGAAAATTTGAACTAGAATGTTGGATCTTAAGGCTTCATTTATCTCAGGGCTCTGTTCGTCAAAAATATTTGCGCTTTGGTTCGATTCCATTGCATTTTTTTGGGAACAGGGTTTTTGTTTCGTAGAAATTAGAAAATTAGAACTGGACTGTTGGATCATAAGGCTTCAGGTATCTTAGGGCTCTGTTCGTCAAAAATTGTTGCGCTTTGGTTCGATTCCATTGCATTTTGTTTGGAACAGGTTTGATTTGTGAATTAGAACTAGAATGTTGGATCTTAAGGCTTCAGGTATCTTAGGGCTCTTTTCGTCAAAAATAGTTGCGCTTTGGTTCGATTCCATTGCATTTTGTTTGGAACAGGTTTTATTTTTATCGTAAAAACTAGAAAATTAGAACTAGAACGTTAGATCTTAAGGCTTCAGGTATCTTAGGGCTCTGTTCGGCAAAAACAGTAGATAATTAGAACGTTCAATCTCAATGATTCAGGCACCTTAGGGCTCTGTTCGTCAAAAATAGTTGCGCTTTGGTTCGATTCCATTGCATTTTGTTTGGAACAGCTTTATTTGTTTCGTAGAAATTAGAAAATAAGAACTAGAACGTCGGATCTTAAGGCTTTAGGTATCTAAGGGCTCTGTTCGGCAAAAACAGTAGATAATTAGAACTAGAATGTTCAGTCTCGATGCTTCAGGAATCTTAGGGCTCTGTTAGCCAAAGTAGTTAATTAAGGGCATCTGAAAACACGTGCATAGGTATTTTGGCTCTTCATTCTACCATTTAGCCCTAAACTGCACTGTTCGCGTTAAAGGAACTGTTCACGTAATCATACCTCTACGGTAATTTGTGGATACCGCGGGATAACGTTGGCTACCATGAGGATTTTGAAGAAAAAAAGGTAATGTCGGCTGCAATGGAGTGCCAGTGAGCCGATGTATCAACAACCATCTACTAAACAAGCCGCCAACCAGCGATAGACTCTACAGGAGGATCACAGCACCTTATCTCGCTGGAAGTGCGATTTAAGGTAATTTAAGGTAATCACTGTGTTCGTAAGAATCCTACCCATCAAAAAATGATGGTGTCTCCCACCTTCTCCACCCACATGAATCAAAGACTTTAAAATTAGGTTTCAAATGATCTAAGATCTTTTAAATGTGTTTATGATCAGTCTCATGGCAGCAATGTAAATTGTAACCGAAGGAAGCACTACCATCAAAAGTTTCTCTGATTTTTTCTTTCCTTTTCTTGCATATTTCTGGCCGGTTGACGGTTAGGTTAGCCTGCAAATTTTGAAAGTTGGCTGGGGATAGCAGCCTGACGCTTTCGCGCCTTTATTAGCATTCGATCTGATACCAAATTGAAACCAGCCAATAGCGAGCAAGCTAACTTTCGCGTCACGTGACTCGTCTCTGGATTTTGCCGCATTGCGACAGGCCAGGGATCAGTTGAGTTTTGAGTTTGAGATGGGTCGCGTGCAATTTCGTGCCTGGTGTACTGTACCACAGCCTATATACTCACGTATATAGGCTGTGTACTGTTCGGTGTACACTGTACAGTTGGCTGTGGTTGTGATCGAGAGCAGATTTGGTGTGAATATTGATGATTGGGTCAATTGTGTAAGACTTCACATAACCTAAATAGGGTGTCGTTAATATGACTGGGTTAGGCGTAAGCTAGGTTGTTTCGTTACATTGAGCTTCAACGGGTATTGTTTAAAAGCCTAGGCTACGGCAGAGCTACGGTTACCTGCAACTAGGTAACAGCTTGAGCCCCGAGCTCGAAGAGAACCCCTGCCAAGAAGGTCCGAAATATAGCTCTAATAAAATATAGCTGGCTGCGATTAATGTTTGACACTGCCCAACAGATACGTAAGCTAAGTTTTATTTAGAGCTATATTTCGACTGTTCTTGGCAAGGGTCCTCTTCAGACTCAGATATCCACAATCCACAAAATCAAATATTCGAGGAAGAATCTGTATTTGTTTTTCCACTAGTTCATTTTCCAGCTTAAGCGGCCTGAGCCGGCAGAGGACTCTGCCAAGAAGGGGCGAAAATTAGCTAGGCTATGACAAAATACTACCTACTCAGTACCTACTCGAGATGTTTTCTAATACACTGCATTCCTGAAAGGCATCGGAGGAGTTAAGCAAGTTTAGGTTTAGGTTCCGAAGGAAGGGTAAGGTAGTTCAGAAAGCAACTTCGGATAACTATGGTGGTGTTCCATCCTTTTTATAGTATAGTTGTCAGCTACATTATTTCGACCAGGCCTTCTTGGCAGGGTCCTATCCTGGCTCAAGCCGCTCAAGCTGGACAATGAACTTATGGAAAAATAGCTAAAGGGGCAGGGGTTCGCAGTCAGCGTGGGGTAACTTTTTAGAGATTGCTTTAGGAAAAATTAATTTCGTTATTGCAAGATTTCATATCTTTGCCGAGATTTCGCTGTCAAAGATTGTAGCTGACAAACACCCTTCAGAGCTGCAAATTTTAAGCTAATCACTATTTTAGGTCGAGAGATTGCTTCTGCCAACAACTGCGGCATTCGAACCGTTTGTTTCTGCATCCAGGCCCTTGTCAGTCCTCCCTGAACTTGTCTAAAACCGATTTCGTGAAATATTTTGAGGTAAGAAATTCTGACGTTTATACGGATGAGGTAGGGGAGGGGAAATCTGGGGGGAAAAGTCGGGCTCGTTGGTCAAGTCCAGAGTTGAGCCACGACATTGGACTTGTTATCCTGCTGATAAGGATCAGCTTTTGATACTCAGCTATCCTCGGTTATAGGTGTGGATGGAGTCGCGTCTTCTTCAACCGAGCTATTCGATTGGTGTTCGTTGACGCCACATCGCAGCTCTGCCATCTATTGCTCCTAGTCAATGCAAGTTCTGGATTTTGATCACGCTGTTGCAAAAGTCTTTTGGAAGGGTTCTTTACGTTTTGTCGCCACTTTGCACTTGCCGCCATCTATCGCTCCTAGACCCTAGTTGATGGCGTTGATGCAAGGTCTGGATTTTACTGTAGAACTATTTTTAACGGAATGGTTCTCTACCCGTTCACTCGCCATCTGTCGTTCCCGACCTGGACGAAGCAGTGTTTAGGTTTTGGCCGTTAGATGGCGCTGAACAGAGGCCAAGCAAAATTTCCGGTAATGCTTACCCTTCTGCGGTGCCACGAGTGCTTAACGGTTCTTACAAAGGCAACCGTACCCCTGTCACTGTTTACTGTTTTGTTCCAGTATACTAAAATAGTTGGACATAAAAACTAGGTGCTCTCAGCAAACTACCGGCTTTGGCTGTTTTAGTCTTTTTCCAGGCCTGTTGACTCGGACACTGGTGCTTGCGAGTTCAAATGCGGTTCAGATTTAGCCCATAACTGTGATTCTTTTCGTGCAGTTAAATTTCATTTCCCTTTTCAGCCAAATTGAAGAGAAAAAACGAGGATACTTGGTCGTGGTGGGTGAGTGAGTTTTAGTTAGCCCAGTCGACCGATCTCTGTAGTTTGTGGCTACTCCTCCCCCTCTTTCCATTTAGCGTAGGATTTTCAGGTCAGGTATTCTGAGAACATTAATTTCAAAGCTGCATCCCCCTTCCTGTCAGTAGTTCCAGTACCGTCATCATGTTTCTTTGTATCACTAGCTGCTGTCATATTTATTTGCATCCCCAAGAAAAGTGGCAGGAATTTATTATGCACGACTCTACATGCTAAGATTTTACTGTGTTTTTTCTTCATTTGTTATAGAACAGGGGTTCGCTAGATGTTCTGATGGTAGGGACCATTGTGAAGCACGGGACTTTTGGGTAATTTGTGATGACAGGAAAAGGAAGAGCAAAGACACCGAGATCGGAAGGCTACATTGTTTGCTTTGGCTTTGCCAACCGTATCTGAGTCCCCTTTTAATGCGACCCGGACAACATCAGATGCAGCTGGTCTGTCATAGATTGGTTTCGTAGCGAGCTTTTGCTTTCCCTTAAAATTCGATGGTCTGTGAGGTGGGATCAGATACGGTTGGATTTCAGAATAGATGCTTTGCAGTGCTGTTGTTATTGAGTTCAGATTCATCTTGTCCACTGCGTGGTCTCCAACGTCAGACGATACCTTCGCCTAGTCCCCGGTAGGATTTCCAGGTATGTACCTTCTAATATCACTATCCCCCCTCCAGTGCCAGTTTAGTATTGTCATCGTGTTCATTTGCATCAGGAGTTCAAGAGGAAAGGATGCTGATTTTAGACTAACCTGTATTCCCGGACTTGACGTTTTAAACTTTGTAATTTGCACTTCGGTTAAAATAAAGCCGGTCCATTTTAAAGACTTGGGCGTTCCAAAAGAATGTATCAAGGAAAATGGGGGAACGGGGGCGTGGGGTGGTAGAACTACTGGGACGAAATCATAAAGGCGAGTTTTCAGGTGTATGGCTGTGGCAAAAATAGTTGCGCTTTGGTTCGGTTCTGCATTTTGTGTGGAACAGTTTTTTTTTTTTTTTTTTTTTTGAAATAGAAAATCAGAACTAGAACAATGGATCTTAAGGCTTCAGGTATCTTAGGGCTCTGTTCGGCTAAAACAGTAGATAATTATAACTAGAACGTTCAATATCAATGCTTCAGGCACCTTAGGGCTCTGTTCGTCAAAAATTGTTGCGCTTTGGTTCGATTCCATTGCATTTTGTTTAGAACAGGTTTTATTTTTTTTTTCATAAAAACTAACAAATTAGAACTAGAACGTCGGATCTGAAGGCTTCAGGTATCTTAGGGCTCTGTTCGTCAAAAATAGTTGCGCTTTGGTTCGATTCCATTGCATTTTGTGTCGAAAAGGTTCTATTTTATCGTAGAAACTAGAATATTAGAACTAGAATGTTGGATTAAGGCTTCAGGTATTTTAGGGTTCTGTTGGTCAAAAATAGTTGCGCTTTGGTTCGATTCCATTGCATTTTTTTTGGAACAACAGGTTTTATTATGGCACTTGCAGCTTCGCTCAAGTGCCATATACCGATCACTTTTTCGTCGGTCGGTCTGTCTGTCGGTCTGTCGGTCGGTCGGTCGGTCCGGTGATCGCGAGTTAGGGTACTTGCAGATGTGCTAGGACGATGAAACTTGGCAGGCATATCGGGGACCCGACCAAACTAACTTGCAAATAATCACTTCCCCGATCCGACCTCTGTGGAGGGAGTAGAGGGCGGGGGAATCCGGAAAATTTAGTAGTTTCTGTAAAACCCCTACCCCTTTCTTTACACTAGTAGGTCTGCGCGCGGCGTGACGTCACTCTTTGCATCGGATCACTCTGTTAACATTGGAAAGAGCTAGTGCATTCGAGGGTCAAAGGGGTTTGTATCTGTGGTGCAGTGCGGGGGAATATGGAAAATTGAGTGTTGTGTAACTTTCGAACGGGTGATCGGATTGGGACGAAACTTAATATCTGAATGAATGACATATCTCTGATGTTCCATTTGAAGTCCGAACCGGATTCGACCCTATGGGGGAATTGGGGTGGGGGAAGACCGGAAATCTCGAGAAACGGTTATAATGGAGGGATCGGAGTAAAACTTGCTGGGAAGAACAAGAATCTGCTCCAGATAATTTGTTTACACGTTTGGACTGTACCCGGACACTTGGGGGGGGGGGGATGTGGAGGGGAGTTTCACGGAATTCTGGTGATGACAGTTTTTGACGAAACTTGGGAGGTGTATCAGGGACCCGATTAAACTGACTTGTCAATAAAAATTCACTCGATCCGATAGTCGTGGGGGGATCGGAGGGAGGGGGAATCGGGAATATTTAGCCATGCGTAACTTTGGAACGGGTGATCGGGTTCGAGTGAAATTTAATAACTGAACAGAGCCTGTGGTGATCTTTTTCATGTCCGGACCGGATCCGACAACAATTGGGGGGGGGGGAATACGTGACCGGATTGGACTGGAGAGATCGGGATGGAACTTTGTGGGAATAACAAACAAGTCCAAACTGAACCGGATTGGCTCCGGCGACTGTGGGGGGAGTTTGAGGGGCGGGTCCGGAATTCCGGTGATCGCGAATTAAGGTACTTCCAGATGTGCTAGGACGATGAAATTTGGCTGGAATATTAGAAATTCGACAAGATTGGCTTAGAAATCGCCACTTTTCAAATCCGACCATTCCCTAAAGTACCAATCATAACCGCAAATTAAGAAAAATACTTTTAAGCAAAATATGCATTTCCATGATCCCCATGAGCTCATGATCATTTTTGCTTCAAGGGTTTCTTACAAATGAAGTTCTAGCTCCCTTAAAGTGTGCATCTTAACCGCAAGGTCGAAAAGTACTTTTTATCAAACGATACATCTGAACCCATGATCAGTTGTCCCACAAGGGTTTTGCAAAAAAAATAGTTTCTTGCACCCTTAAAGTGCGCAAATTAGTGGGAAAAAAAAAATACTTCTGATCATGCGTATATATCAATGATCCCTAAGTGCCTGCTATCGTTTTTGCCTCAAGGGTCTTCCTTACAGATGAATTTCTCGTGCCTTTAAAGTGCGCATCATTACAGCCAAGTTCAACGATAATATACTTTTTCTCTAGCTCCCTTAAAGTGCGCATCTGAACCGCACAGTCGAAAATTACTTTTGATCAAATAATACATCTCAACCCTTGCAAGTGCCATATGAGCTTACAGCTCTTGTTTTTTTTCGTAAAAACTAACAAATTAGAACTAGAACGTCGGATCTTAAAGTTTAACTGAAAAGCCAACTTCTTTTTTGTGTCATTTAATTGAATCCACTGAATTATTTGGATTCTGCAAAGGGATTTTTTTATTTTCCACTATTTACTCTAGTTATGACGTTCAGAATATCTGCAGCCGTCCCCACTACGAAAATTCTACTATGACGCGGGAAATTTTAATCTCAACACAAACGCGGCTTTTCAGTGGGCAGTGGTGAGATTGGTGAAGATGGCTTAGTGCCTGAAAAAAAAAATCACAAATCTTTCTCGTAAGGCATACAACAAAAATAAAAGCGCATAGCGGTACCACAAATCACACGGAAATTCCACTATTTGAAAATCGATTATTCGTGAATAGCGGAACAACGAAGTAACGCATTTTCAGCGGGTCTTCAAGCCAATTTTAGCGAAGAAGTGATGGGTAACTAGATTGTCCTATCCCAGCCCTTTTCGGTTAAACTTTAAGGCTAGGTATCTTAGGGCTCTGTAAAGACTTGGGCGTTCCAAAAGAATTAATCAAGGAAAATGGGGGAACGGGGGGTGGGGTGGTAGAACTACCGGGACGAAATCATAAAGGCGAGTTTTTCAGGTGTATGGCTGTGGCAAAAATAGTTGCGCTTTGGTTCGGTTCTGCATTTTGTGTGGAACAGTTTTTTTTTATTTGTTTTATTTTAGAAATAGAAAATCAGAACTAGAACAATGGATCTTAAGGCTTCAGGTATCTTAGGGCTCTGTTCGGCTAAAACAGTAGATAATTATAACTAGAACGTTCAATATCAGTGCTTCAGGTACCTTAGGGCTCTGTTCGTCAAAAATTGTTGCGCTTTGGTTCGATTCCATTGCATTTTGTTTGGAACAGGTTTTATTTTTTTTTCATAAAAACTAACAAATTAGAACTAGAACGTCGGATCTGAAGGCTTCAGGTATCTTAGGGCTCTGTTTGTCAAAAATATTTGCGCTTTGGTTCGATTCCATTGCATTTTTTTGGGAACAGGGTTTTATTTGTTTCGTAGAGATTAGAAAATTAGAACTGGACTGTTGGATCATAAGGCTTCAGGTATCTTAGGGCTCTGTTCGTCAAAAATTGTTGCGCTTTGGTTCGATTCCATTGCATTTTGTTTGGAACAGGTTTGATTTGTGAATTAGAACTAGAATGTTGGATCTTAAGGCTTCAGGTATCTTAGGGCTCTGTTCGTCAAAAATAGTTGCGCTTTGGTTCGATTCCATTGCATTTTGTTTAGAACAGGTTTTATTTTTATCGTAAAAACTAGAAAATTAGAACTAGAACGTTAGATCTTAAGGCTTCAGGTATCTTAGGGCTCCGTTCTGCAAAAACAGTAGATAATTAGAACGTTCAATCTCAATGATTCAGGCACCTTAGGGCTCTGTTCGTCAAAAATAGTTGCGCTTTGGTTCGATTCCATTGCATTTTGTTTGGAACAGGTTTTATTTTTTTCGTAAGAACTAAAAAATTAGAACTAGAACGTTGGATCTTAAGGCTTCAGGTATCTTAGGTCTCTGTTCGTCAAAAATAGTTGCGCTTTGGTTCGATTCCATTGCATATTGTGTCGAAAAGGTTTTATTTTATCGTAGAAACTAGAAAATTAGAACTAGAATGTCGGATCTTAAGGCTTCAGGTATCTTAGGGCTCTGTTCGTCAAAAATTGTTGCGCTTTGGTTCGATTCCATTGCATTTTGTTTGGAACAGGTTTTATTTTTTTTCATAAAAACTAACAAATTAGAACGTCGGATCTGAAGGCTTCAGGTATCTTAGGGCTCTGTTTGTCAAAAATATTTGCGCTTTGGTTCGATTCCATTGCATTTTTTTGGGAATTAGAAAATTAGAACTGGACTGTTGGATCATAAGGCTTCAGGTATCTTAGGGCTCTTTTCGTCAAAAATTGTTGCGCTTTGGTTCGATTCCATTGCATTTTGTTTGGAACAGGTTTGATTTGTGAATTAGAACTAGAATGTTGGATCTTAAGGCTTCAGGTATCTTAGGGCTCTGTTCGTCAAAAATAGTTGCGCTTTGGTTCGATTCCATTGCATTTTGTTTGGAACAGGTTTTATTTTTATCGTAAAAACTAGAAAATTAGAACTAGAACGTTAGATCTTAAGGCTTCAGGTATCTTAGGGCTCTGTTCTGCAAAAACAGTAGATAATTAGAACGTTCAATCTCAATGATTCAGGCACCTTAGGGCTCTGTTCGTCAAAAATAGTTGCGCTTTGGTTCGATTCCATTGCATTTTGTTTGGAACAGGTTTTATTTTTTTCGTAAGAACTAAAAAATTAGAACTAGAACTTGGATCGTAAGGCTTCAGGTATCTTAGGGCTCTGTTCGTCAAAAATAGTTGCGCTTTGGTTCGATTCCATTGCATTTTGTTTGGAACAGGTTTTATTTTATCGTAAAAACTAGAAAATTAGAACTAGAACGTTGGATCTTAAGGCTTCAGGTATCTAAGGGCTCTGTTCGGCAAAAACAGTAGATAATTATAACTAGAACGTTCAGTCTCAATGCTTCAGAACTCTTAGGGCTCTGTTCGTCAAAAATAATTGCGCTTTGGTTCGATTCCATTGCATTTTTTTTAAAACAGGTTTTATTTGTTTCGTAGAAACTAGAAAATTAGAACTAGAATGTTGGATCATAAGGCTTCTGGTATCTTAGGTCTCTGTTCGTCAAAAATAGTTACACTTTGGTTCGATTCCATTGCATTTTGTTTGGACAGGTTTTATATGTTTCGTCGAAACTAGAAAATTAGAACTAGAATGTTGGATCATAAGGCTTCAGGTATCTTAGGGCTCTGTTCGTCAAAAATAGTTGCGCTTTGGTTCGTTTTCATTGCATTTTGTTTGGAACAGGTTTTATTTGTTTCGTAGAAACTAGAAAATTTGAACTAGAATGTTGGATCTTAAGGCTTCATTTATCTCAGGGCTCTGTTCGTCAAAAATATTTGCGCTTTGGTTCGATTCCATTGCATTTTTTTGGGAACAGGGTTTTTGTTTCGTAGAAATTAGAAAATTAGAACTGGACTGTTGGATCATAAGGCTTCAGGTATCTTAGGGCTCTGTTCGTCAAAAATTGTTGCGCTTTGGTTCGATTCCATTGCATTTTGTTTGGAACAGGTTTGATTTGTGAATTAGAACTAGAATGTTGGATCTTAAGGCTTCAGGTATCTTAGGGCTCTTTTCGTCAAAAATAGTTGCGCTTTGGTTCGATTCCATTGCATTTTGTTTGGAACAGGTTTTATTTTTATCGTAAAAACTAGAAAATTAGAACTAGAACGTTAGATCTTAAGGCTTCAGGTATCTTAGGGCTCTGTTCGGCAAAAACAGTAGATAATTAGAACGTTCAATCTCAATGATTCAGGCACCTTAGGGCTCTGTTCGTCAAAAATAGTTGCGCTTTGGTTCGATTCCATTGCATTTTGTTTGGAACAGCTTTATTTGTTTCGTAGAAATTAGAAAATAAGAACTAGAACGTCGGATCTTAAGGCTTTAGGTATCTAAGGGCTCTGTTCGGCAAAAACAGTAGATAATTAGAACTAGAATGTTCAGTCTCGATGCTTCAGGAATCTTAGGGCTCTGTTAGCCAAAGTAGTTAATTAAGGGCATCTGAAAACACGTGCATAGGTATTTTGGCTCTTCATTCTACCATTTAGCCCTAAACTGCACTGTTCGCGTTAAAGGAACTGTTCACGTAATCATACCTCTACGGTAATTTGTGGATACCGCGGGATAACGTTGGCTACCATGAGGATTTTGAAGAAAAAAAGGTAATGTCGGCTGCAATGGAGTGCCAGTGAGCCGATGTATCAACAACCATCTACTAAACAAGCCGCCAACCAGCGATAGACTCTACAGGAGGATCACAGCACCTTATCTCGCTGGAAGTGCGATTTAAGGTAATTTAAGGTAATCACTGTGTTCGTAAGAATCCTACCCATCAAAAAATGATGGTGTCTCCCACCTTCTCCACCCACATGAATCAAAGACTTTAAAATTAGGTTTCAAATGATCTAAGATCTTTTAAATGTGTTTATGATCAGTCTCATGGCAGCAATGTAAATTGTAACCGAAGGAAGCACTACCATCAAAAGTTTCTCTGATTTTTTCTTTCCTTTTCTTGCATATTTCTGGCCGGTTGACGGTTAGGTTAGCCTGCAAATTTTGAAAGTTGGCTGGGGATAGCAGCCTGACGCTTTCGCGCCTTTATTAGCATTCGATCTGATACCAAATTGAAACCAGCCAATAGCGAGCAAGCTAACTTTCGCGTCACGTGACTCGTCTCTGGATTTTGCCGCATTGCGACAGGCCAGGGATCAGTTGAGTTTTGAGTTTGAGATGGGTCGCGTGCAATTTCGTGCCTGGTGTACTGTACCACAGCCTATATACTCACGTATATAGGCTGTGTACTGTTCGGTGTACACTGTACAGTTGGCTGTGGTTGTGATCGAGAGCAGATTTGGTGTGAATATTGATGATTGGGTCAATTGTGTAAGACTTCACATAACCTAAATAGGGTGTCGTTAATATGACTGGGTTAGGCGTAAGCTAGGTTGTTTCGTTACATTGAGCTTCAACGGGTATTGTTTAAAAGCCTAGGCTACGGCAGAGCTACGGTTACCTGCAACTAGGTAACAGCTTGAGCCCCGAGCTCGAAGAGAACCCCTGCCAAGAAGGTCCGAAATATAGCTCTAATAAAATATAGCTGGCTGCGATTAATGTTTGACACTGCCCAACAGATACGTAAGCTAAGTTTTATTTAGAGCTATATTTCGACTGTTCTTGGCAAGGGTCCTCTTCAGACTCAGATATCCACAATCCACAAAATCAAATATTCGAGGAAGAATCTGTATTTGTTTTTCCACTAGTTCATTTTCCAGCTTAAGCGGCCTGAGCCGGCAGAGGACTCTGCCAAGAAGGGGCGAAAATTAGCTAGGCTATGACAAAATACTACCTACTCAGTACCTACTCGAGATGTTTTCTAATACACTGCATTCCTGAAAGGCATCGGAGGAGTTAAGCAAGTTTAGGTTTAGGTTCCGAAGGAAGGGTAAGGTAGTTCAGAAAGCAACTTCGGATAACTATGGTGGTGTTCCATCCTTTTTATAGTATAGTTGTCAGCTACATTATTTCGACCAGGCCTTCTTGGCAGGGTCCTATCCTGGCTCAAGCCGCTCAAGCTGGACAATGAACTTATGGAAAAATAGCTAAAGGGGCAGGGGTTCGCAGTCAGCGTGGGGTAACTTTTTAGAGATTGCTTTAGGAAAAATTAATTTCGTTATTGCAAGATTTCATATCTTTGCCGAGATTTCGCTGTCAAAGATTGTAGCTGACAAACACCCTTCAGAGCTGCAAATTTTAAGCTAATCACTATTTTAGGTCGAGAGATTGCTTCTGCCAACAACTGCGGCATTCGAACCGTTTGTTTCTGCATCCAGGCCCTTGTCAGTCCTCCCTGAACTTGTCTAAAACCGATTTCGTGAAATATTTTGAGGTAAGAAATTCTGACGTTTATACGGATGAGGTAGGGGAGGGGAAATCTGGGGGGAAAAGTCGGGCTCGTTGGTCAAGTCCAGAGTTGAGCCACGACATTGGACTTGTTATCCTGCTGATAAGGATCAGCTTTTGATACTCAGCTATCCTCGGTTATAGGTGTGGATGGAGTCGCGTCTTCTTCAACCGAGCTATTCGATTGGTGTTCGTTGACGCCACATCGCAGCTCTGCCATCTATTGCTCCTAGTCAATGCAAGTTCTGGATTTTGATCACGCTGTTGCAAAAGTCTTTTGGAAGGGTTCTTTACGTTTTGTCGCCACTTTGCACTTGCCGCCATCTATCGCTCCTAGACCCTAGTTGATGGCGTTGATGCAAGGTCTGGATTTTACTGTAGAACTATTTTTAACGGAATGGTTCTCTACCCGTTCACTCGCCATCTGTCGTTCCCGACCTGGACGAAGCAGTGTTTAGGTTTTGGCCGTTAGATGGCGCTGAACAGAGGCCAAGCAAAATTTCCGGTAATGCTTACCCTTCTGCGGTGCCACGAGTGCTTAACGGTTCTTACAAAGGCAACCGTACCCCTGTCACTGTTTACTGTTTTGTTCCAGTATACTAAAATAGTTGGACATAAAAACTAGGTGCTCTCAGCAAACTACCGGCTTTGGCTGTTTTAGTCTTTTTCCAGGCCTGTTGACTCGGACACTGGTGCTTGCGAGTTCAAATGCGGTTCAGATTTAGCCCATAACTGTGATTCTTTTCGTGCAGTTAAATTTCATTTCCCTTTTCAGCCAAATTGAAGAGAAAAAACGAGGATACTTGGTCGTGGTGGGTGAGTGAGTTTTAGTTAGCCCAGTCGACCGATCTCTGTAGTTTGTGGCTACTCCTCCCCCTCTTTCCATTTAGCGTAGGATTTTCAGGTCAGGTATTCTGAGAACATTAATTTCAAAGCTGCATCCCCCTTCCTGTCAGTAGTTCCAGTACCGTCATCATGTTTCTTTGTATCACTAGCTGCTGTCATATTTATTTGCATCCCCAAGAAAAGTGGCAGGAATTTATTATGCACGACTCTACATGCTAAGATTTTACTGTGTTTTTTCTTCATTTGTTATAGAACAGGGGTTCGCTAGATGTTCTGATGGTAGGGACCATTGTGAAGCACGGGACTTTTGGGTAATTTGTGATGACAGGAAAAGGAAGAGCAAAGACACCGAGATCGGAAGGCTACATTGTTTGCTTTGGCTTTGCCAACCGTATCTGAGTCCCCTTTTAATGCGACCCGGACAACATCAGATGCAGCTGGTCTGTCATAGATTGGTTTCGTAGCGAGCTTTTGCTTTCCCTTAAAATTCGATGGTCTGTGAGGTGGGATCAGATACGGTTGGATTTCAGAATAGATGCTTTGCAGTGCTGTTGTTATTGAGTTCAGATTCATCTTGTCCACTGCGTGGTCTCCAACGTCAGACGATACCTTCGCCTAGTCCCCGGTAGGATTTCCAGGTATGTACCTTCTAATATCACTATCCCCCCTCCAGTGCCAGTTTAGTATTGTCATCGTGTTCATTTGCATCAGGAGTTCAAGAGGAAAGGATGCTGATTTTAGACTAACCTGTATTCCCGGACTTGACGTTTTAAACTTTGTAATTTGCACTTCGGTTAAAATAAAGCCGGTCCATTTTAAAGACTTGGGCGTTCCAAAAGAATGTATCAAGGAAAATGGGGGAACGGGGGCGTGGGGTGGTAGAACTACTGGGACGAAATCATAAAGGCGAGTTTTCAGGTGTATGGCTGTGGCAAAAATAGTTGCGCTTTGGTTCGGTTCTGCATTTTGTGTGGAACAATTTTTTTTTTTTTTTTTTTTTTGAAATAGAAAATCAGAACTAGAACAATGGATCTTAAGGCTTCAGGTATCTTAGGGCTCTGTTCGGCTAAAACAGTAGATAATTATAACTAGAACGTTCAATATCAATGCTTCAGGCACCTTAGGGCTCTGTTCGTCAAAAATTGTTGCGCTTTGGTTCGATTCCATTGCATTTTGCATAAAAACATAACACGATGAAATTAGAACTAGAACGTCGGATCTGAAGGCTTCAGGTATCTTAGGGGTCTGTTCGTCAAAAATAGTTGCGCTTTGGTTCGATTCCATTGCATTTTGTGTCGAAAAGGTTCTATTTTATCGTAGAAACTAGAATATTAGAACTAGAATGTTGGATTAAGGCTTCAGGTATTTTAGGGTTCTGTTGGTCAAAAATAGTTGCGCTTTGGTTCGATTCCATTGCATTTTGTTTGGAACAACAGGTTTTATTTTTTTTCGTAAAAACTAACAAATTAGAACTAGAACGTCGGATCTTAAAGTTTAACTGAAAAGCCAACTTCTTTTTTGTGTCATTTAATTGAATCCACTGAATTATTTGGATTCTGCAAAGGGATTTTTTTATTTTCCACTATTTACTCTAGTTATGACGTTCAGAATATCTGCAGCCGTCCCCACTACGAAAATTCTACTATGACGCGGGAAATTTTAATCTCAACACAAACGCGGCTTTTCAGTGGGCAGTGGTGAGATTGGTGAAGATGGCTTAGTGCCTGAAAAAAAAAAATCACAAATCTTTCTCGTAAGGCATACAACAAAAATAAAAGCGCATAGCGGTACCACAAATCACACGGAAATTCCACTATTTGAAAATCGATTATTCGTGAATAGCGGAACAACGAAGTAACGCATTTTCAGCGGGTCTTCAAGCCAATTTTAGCGAAGAAGTGATGGGTAACTAGATTGTCCTATCCCAGCCCTTTTCGGTTAAACTTTAAGGCTAGGTATCTTAGGGCTCTGTAAAGACTTGGGCGTTCCAAATGAATTAATCAAGGAAAATGGGGGAACGGGGGGTGGGGTGGTGGAACTACCGGGACGAAATCATAAAGGCGAGTTTTTCAGGTGTATGGCTGTGGCAAAAATAGTTGCGCTTTGGTTCGGTTCTGCATTTTGTGTGGAACAGTTTTTTTTTATTTGTTTTATTTTAGAAATAGAAAATCAGAACTAGAACAATGGATCTTAAGGCTTCAGGTATCTTAGGGCTCTGTTCGGCTAAAACAGTAGATAATTATAACTAGAACGTTCAATATCAGTGCTTCAGGTACCTTAGGGCTCTGTTCGTCAAAAATTGTTGCGCTTTGGTTCGATTCCATTGCATTTTGTTTGGAACAGGTTTTATTTTTTTTTCATAAAAACTAACAAATTAGAACTAGAACGTCGGATCTGAAGGCTTCAGGTATCTTAGGGCTCTGTTTGTCAAAAATATTTGCGCTTTGGTTCGATTCCATTGCATTTTTTTGGGAACAGGGTTTTATTTGTTTCGTAGAGATTAGAAAATTAGAACTGGACTGTTGGATCATAAGGCTTCAGGTATCTTAGGGCTCTGTTCGTCAAAAATTGTTGCGCTTTGGTTCGATTCCTTTGCATTTTGTTTGGAACAGGTTTGATTTGTGAATTAGAACTAGAATGTTGGATCTTAAGGCTTCAGGTATCTTAGGGCTCTGTTCGTCAAAAATAGTTGCGCTTTGGTTCGATTCCATTGCATTTTGTTTAGAACAGGTTTTATTTTTATCGTAAAAACTTAGAAAATTAGAACTAGAACGTTAGATCTTAAGGCTTCAGGTATCTTAGGGCTCTGTTCTGCAAAAACAGTAGATAATTAGAACGTTCAATCTCAATGATTCAGGCACCTTAGGGCTCTGTTCGTCAAAAATAGTTGCGCTTTGGTTCGATTCCATTGCATTTTGTTTGGAACAGGTTTTATTTTTTTCGTAAGAACTAAAAAATTAGAACTAGAACTTGGATCGTAAGGCTTCAGGTATCTTAGGGCTCTGTTCGTCAAAAATAGTTGCGCTTTGGTTCGATTCCATTGCATTTTGTTTGGAACAGGTTTTATTTTATCGTAAAAACTAGAAAATTAGAACTAGAACGTTGGATCTTAAGGCTTCAGGTATCTAAGGGCTCTGTTCGGCAAAAACAGTAGATAATTATAACTAGAACGTTCAGTCTCAATGCTTCAGAACTCTTAGGGCTCTGTTCGTCAAAAATAATTGCGCTTTGGTTCGATTCCATTGCATTTTTTTTAAAACAGGTTTTATTTGTTTCGTAGAAACTAGAAAATTAGAACTAGAATGTTGGATCATAAGGCTTCTGGTATCTTAGGTCTCTGTTCGTCAAAAATAGTTACACTTTGGTTCGATTCCATTGCATTTTGTTTGGACAGGTTTTATATGTTTCGTCGAAACTAGAAAATTAGAACTAGAATGTTGGATCATAAGGCTTCAGGTATCTTAGGGCTCTGTTCGTCAAAAATAGTTGCGCTTTGGTTCGTTTTCATTGCATTTTGTTTGGAACAGGTTTTATTTGTTTCGTAGAAACTAGAAAATTTGAACTAGAATGTTGGATCTTAAGGCTTCATTTATCTCAGGGCTCTGTTCGTCAAAAATATTTGCGCTTTGGTTCGATTCCATTGCATTTTTTTGGGAACAGGGTTTTTGTTTCGTAGAAATTAGAAAATTAGAACTGGACTGTTGGATCATAAGGCTTCAGGTATCTTAGGGCTCTGTTCGTCAAAAATTGTTGCGCTTTGGTTCGATTCCATTGCATTTTGTTTGGAACAGGTTTGATTTGTGAATTAGAACTAGAATGTTGGATCTTAAGGCTTCAGGTATCTTAGGGCTCTTTTCGTCAAAAATAGTTGCGCTTTGGTTCGATTCCATTGCATTTTGTTTGGAACAGGTTTTATTTGTATCGTAAAAACTAGAAAATTAGAACTAGAACGTTAGATCTTAAGGCTTCAGGTATCTTAGGGCTCTGTTCGGCAAAAACAGTAGATAATTAGAACGTTCAATCTCAATGATTCAGGCACCTTAGGGCTCTGTTCGTCAAAAATAGTTGCGCTTTGGTTCGATTCCATTGCATTTTGTTTGGAACAGCTTTATTTGTTTCGTAGAAATTAGAAAATAAGAACTAGAACGTCGGATCTTAAGGCTTTAGGTATCTAAGGGCTCTGTTCGGCAAAAACAGTAGATAATTAGAACTAGAATGTTCAGTCTCGATGCTTCAGGAATCTTAGGGCTCTGTTAGCCAAAGTAGTTAATTAAGGGCATCTGAAAACACGTGCATAGGTATTTTGGCTCTTCATTCTACCATTTAGCCCTAAACTGCACTGTTCGCGTTAAAGGAACTGTTCACGTAATCATACCTCTACGGTAATTTGTGGATACCGCGGGATAACGTTGGCTACCATGAGGATTTTGAAGAAAAAAAGGTAATGTCGGCTGCAATGGAGTGCCAGTGAGCCGATGTATCAACAACCATCTACTAAACAAGCCGCCAACCAGCGATAGACTCTACAGGAGGATCACAGCACCTTATCTCGCTGGAAGTGCGATTTAAGGTAATTTAAGGTAATCACTGTGTTCGTAAGAATCCTACCCATCAAAAAATGATGGTGTCTCCCACCTTCTCCACCCACATGAATCAAAGACTTTAAAATTAGGTTTCAAATGATCTAAGATCTTTTAAATGTGTTTATGATCAGTCTCATGGCAGCAATGTAAATTGTAACCGAAGGAAGCACTACCATCAAAAGTTTCTCTGATTTTTTCTTTCCTTTTCTTGCATATTTCTGGCCGGTTGACGGTTAGGTTAGCCTGCAAATTTTGAAAGTTGGCTGGGGATAGCAGCCTGACGCTTTCGCGCCTTTATTAGCATTCGATCTGATACCAAATTGAAACCAGCCAATAGCGAGCAAGCTAACTTTCGCGTCACGTGACTCGTCTCTGGATTTTGCCGCATTGCGACAGGCCAGGGATCAGTTGAGTTTTGAGTTTGAGATGGGTCGCGTGCAATTTCGTGCCTGGTGTACTGTACCACAGCCTATATACTCACGTATATAGGCTGTGTACTGTTCGGTGTACACTGTACAGTTGGCTGTGGTTGTGATCGAGAGCAGATTTGGTGTGAATATTGATGATTGGGTCAATTGTGTAAGACTTCACATAACCTAAATAGGGTGTCGTTAATATGACTGGGTTAGGCGTAAGCTAGGTTGTTTCGTTACATTGAGCTTCAACGGGTATTGTTTAAAAGCCTAGGCTACGGCAGAGCTACGGTTACCTGCAACTAGGTAACAGCTTGAGCCCCGAGCTCGAAGAGAACCCCTGCCAAGAAGGTCCGAAATATAGCTCTAATAAAATATAGCTGGCTGCGATTAATGTTTGACACTGCCCAACAGATACGTAAGCTAAGTTTTATTTAGAGCTATATTTCGACTGTTCTTGGCAAGGGTCCTCTTCAGACTCAGATATCCACAATCCACAAAATCAAATATTCGAGGAAGAATCTGTATTTGTTTTTCCACTAGTTCATTTTCCAGCTTAAGCGGCCTGAGCCGGCAGAGGACTCTGCCAAGAAGGGGCGAAAATTAGCTAGGCTATGACAAAATACTACCTACTCAGTACCTACTCGAGATGTTTTCTAATACACTGCATTCCTGAAAGGCATCGGAGGAGTTAAGCAAGTTTAGGTTTAGGTTCCGAAGGAAGGGTAAGGTAGTTCAGAAAGCAACTTCGGATAACTATGGTGGTGTTCCATCCTTTTTATAGTGTAGTTGTCAGCTACATTATTTCGACCAGGCCTTCTTGGCAGGGTCCTATCCTGGCTCAAGCCGCTCAAGCTGGACAATGAACTTATGGAAAAATAGCTAAAGGGGCAGGGGTTCGCAGTCAGCGTGGGGTAACTTTTTAGAGATTGCTTTAGGAAAAATTAATTTCGTTATTGCAAGATTTCATATCTTTGCCGAGATTTCGCTGTCAAAGATTGTAGCTGACAAACACCCTTCAGAGCTGCAAATTTTAAGCTAATCACTATTTTAGGTCGAGAGATTGCTTCTGCCAACAACTGCGGCATTCGAACCGTTTGTTTCTGCATCCAGGCCCTTGTCAGTCCTCCCTGAACTTGTCTAAAACCGATTTCGTGAAATATTTTGAGGTAAGAAATTCTGACGTTTATACGGATGAGGTAGGGGAGGGGAAATCTGGGGGGAAAAGTCGGGCTCATTGGTCAAGTCCAGAGTTGAGCCACGACATTGGACTTGTTATCCTGCTGATAAGGATCAGCTTTTGATACTCAGCTATCCTCGGTTATAGGTGTGGATGGAGTCGCGTCTTCTTCAACCGAGCTATTCGATTGGTGTTCGTTGACGCCACATCGCAGCTCTGCCATCTATTGCTCCTAGTCAATGCAAGTTCTGGATTTTGATCA
This sequence comes from Branchinecta lindahli, assembly GCA_023053555.1. Taxonomy (NCBI): domain Eukaryota; kingdom Metazoa; phylum Arthropoda; class Branchiopoda; order Anostraca; family Branchinectidae; genus Branchinecta; species Branchinecta lindahli. Next base: position 5,104,743 of record JAKZAO010000007.1, on the reverse strand, counting down.
CGCTGTTGCAAAAGTCTTTTGGAAGGGTTCTTTACGTTTTGTCGCCACTTTGCACTTGCCGCCATCTATCGCTCCTAGACCCTAGTTGATGGCGTTGATGCAAGGTCTGGATTTTACTGTAGAACTATTTTTAACGGAATGGTTCTCTACCCGTTCACTCGCCATCTGTCGTTCCCGACCTGGACGAAGCAGTGTTTAGGTTTTGGCCGTTAGATGGCGCTGAACAGAGGCCAAGCAAAATTTCCGGTAATGCTTACCCTTCTGCGGTGCCACGAGTGCTTAACGGTTCTTACAAAGGCAACCGTACCCCTGTCACTGTTTACTGTTTTGTTCCAGTATACTAAAATAGTTGGACATAAAAACTAGGTGCTCTCAGCAAACTACCGGCTTTGGCTGTTTTAGTCTTTTTCCAGGCCTGTTGACTCGGACACTGGTGCTTGCGAGTTCAAATGCGGTTCAGATTTAGCCCATAACTGTGATTCTTTTCGTGCAGTTAAATTTCATTTCCCTTTTCAGCCAAATTGAAGAGAAAAAACGAGGATACTTGGTCGTGGTGGGTGAGTGAGTTTTAGTTAGCCCAGTCGACCGATCTCTGTAGTTTGTGGCTACTCCTCCCCCTCTTTCCATTTAGCGTAGGATTTTCAGGTCAGGTATTCTGAGAACATTAATTTCAAAGCTGCATCCCCCTTCCTGTCAGTAGTTCCAGTACCGTCATCATGTTTCTTTGTATCACTAGCTGCTGTCATATTTATTTGCATCCCCAAGAAAAGTGGCAGGAATTTATTATGCACGACTCTACATGCTAAGATTTTACTGTGTTTTTTCTTCATTTGTTATAGAACAGGGGTTCGCTAGATGTTCTGATGGTAGGGACCATTGTGAAGCACGGGACTTTTGGGTAATTTGTGATGACAGGAAAAGGAAGAGCAAAGACACCGAGATCGGAAGGCTACATTGTTTGCTTTGGCTTTGCCAACCGTATCTGAGTCCCCTTTTAATGCGACCCGGACAACATCAGATGCAGCTGGTCTGTCATAGATTGGTTTCGTAGCGAGCTTTTGCTTTCCCTTAAAATTCGATGGTCTGTGAGGTGGGATCAGATACGGTTGGATTTCAGAATAGATGCTTTGCAGTGCTGTTGTTATTGAGTTCAGATTCATCTTGTCCACTGCGTGGTCTCCAACGTCAGACGATACCTTCGCCTAGTCCCCGGTAGGATTTCCAGGTATGTACCTTCTAATATCACTATCCCCCCTCCAGTGCCAGTTTAGTATTGTCATCGTGTTCATTTGCATCAGGAGTTCAAGAGGAAAGGATGCTGATTTTAGACTAACCTGTATTCCCGGACTTGACGTTTTAAACTTTGTAATTTGCACTTCGGTTAAAATAAAGCCGGTCCATTTTAAAGACTTGGGCGTTCCAAAAGAATGTATCAAGGAAAATGGGGGAACGGGGGGGTGGGGTGGTAGAACTACTGGGACGAAATCATAAAGGCGAGTTTTTCAGGTGTATGGCTGTGGCAAAAATAGTTGCGCTTTGGTTCGGTTCTGCATTTTGTGTGGAACAGTTTTTTTTTTTTTTTTTTTTTTTAGAAATAGAAAATCAGAACTAGAACAATGGATCTTAAGGCTTCAGGTATCTTAGGGCTCTGTTCGGCTAAAACAGTAGATAATTATAACTAGAACGTTCAATATCAATGCTTCAGGCACCTTAGGGCTCTGTTCGTCAAAAATTGTTGCGCTTTGGTTCGATTCCATTGCATTTTGTTTAGAACAGGTTTTATTTTTTTTTTTCATAAAAACTAACAAATTAGAACTAGAACGTCGGATCTGAAGGCTTCAGGTATCTTAGGGCTCTGTTCGTCAAAAATAGTTGCGCTTTGGTTCGATTCCATTGCATTTTGTGTCGAAAAGGTTCTATTTTATCGTAGAAACTAGAATATTAGAACTAGAATGTTGGATTAAGGCTTCAGGTATTTTAGGGTTCTGTTGGTCAAAAATAGTTGCGCTTTGGTTCGATTCCATTGCATTTTGTTTGGAACAACAGGTTTTATTTTTTTTCGTAAAAACTAACAAATTAGAACTAGAACGTCGGATCTTAAAGTTTAACTGAAAAGCCAACTTCTTTTTTGTGTCATTTAATTGAATCCACTGAATTATTTGGATTCTGCAAAGGGATTTTTTTATTTTCCACTATTTACTCTAGTTATGACGTTCAGAATATCTGCAGCCGTCCCCACTACGAAAATTCTACTATGACGCGGGAAATTTTAATCTCAACACAAACGCGGCTTTTCAGTGGGCAGTGGTGAGATTGGTGAAGATGGCTTAGTGCCTGAAAAAAAAAAATCACAAATCTTTCTCGTAAGGCAAGCGCATAGCGGTACCACAAATCACACGGAAATTCCACTATTTGAAAATCGATTATTCGTGAATAGCGGAACAACGAAGTAACGCATTTTCAGCGGGTCTTCAAGCCAATTTTAGCGAAGAAGTGATGGGTAACTAGATTGTCCTATCCCAGCCCTTTTCGGTTAAACTTTAAGGCTAGGTATCTTAGGGCTCTGTAAAGACTTGGGCGTTCCAAAAGAATTAATCAAGGAAAATGGGGGAACGGGGGGTGGGGTGGTAGAACTACCGGGACGAAATCATAAAGGCGAGTTTTTCAGGTGTATGGCTGTGGCAAAAATAGTTGCGCTTTGGTTCGGTTCTGCATTTTGTGTGGAACAGTTTTTTTTTATTTGTTTTATTTTAGAAATAGAAAATCAGAACTAGAACAATGGATCTTAAGGCTTCAGGTATCTTAGGGCTCTGTTCGGCTAAAACAGTAGATAATTATAACTAGAACGTTCAATATCAGTGCTTCAGGTACCTTAGGGCTCTGTTCGTCAAAAATTGTTGCGCTTTGGTTCGATTCCATTGCATTTTGTTTGGAACAGGTTTTATTTTTTTTTCATAAAAACTAACAAATTAGAACTAGAACGTCGGATCTGAAGGCTTCAGGTATCTTAGGGCTCTGTTTGTCAAAAATATTTGCGCTTTGGTTCGATTCCATTGCATTTTTTTGGGAACAGGGTTTTATTTGTTTCGTAGAGATTAGAAAATTAGAACTGGACTGTTGGATCATAAGGCTTCAGGTATCTTAGGGCTCTGTTCGTCAAAAATTGTTGCGCTTTGGTTCGATTCCTTTGCATTTTGTTTGGAACAGGTTTGATTTGTGAATTAGAACTAGAATGTTGGATCTTAAGGCTTCAGGTATCTTAGGGCTCTGTTCGTCAAAAATAGTTGCGCTTTGGTTCGATTCCATTGCATTTTGTTTAGAACAGGTTTTATTTTTATCGTAAAAACTTAGAAAATTAGAACTAGAACGTTAGATCTTAAGGCTTCAGGTATCTTAGGGCTCTGTTCTGCAAAAACAGTAGATAATTAGAACGTTCAATCTCAATGATTCAGGCACCTTAGGGCTCTGTTCGTCAAAAATAGTTGCGCTTTGGTTCGATTCCATTGCATTTTGTTTGGAACAGGTTTTATTTTTTTCGTAAGAATTAAAAAATTAGAACTAGAACGTTGGATCTTAAGGCTTCAGGTATCTTAGGTCTCTGTTCGTCAAAAATAGTTGCGATTTGGTTCGATTCCATTGCATATTGTGTCGAAAAGGTTTTATTTTATCGTAGAAACTAGAAAATTAGAACTAGAATGTCGGATCTTAAGGCTTCAGGTATCTTAGGGCTCTGTTCGTCAAAAATTGTTGCGCTTTGGTTCGATTCCATTGCATTTTGTTTGGAACAGGTTTTATTTTTTTTCATAAAAACTAACAAATTAGAACGTCGGATCTGAAGGCTTCAGGTATCTTAGGGCTCTGTTTGTCAAAAATATTTGCGCTTTGGTTCGATTCCATTGCATTTTTTTGGGAATTAGAAAATTAGAACTGGACTGTTGGATCATAAGGCTTCAGGTATCTTAGGGCTCTTTTCGTCAAAAATTGTTGCGCTTTGGTTCGATTCCATTGCATTTTGTTTGGAACACGTTTGATTTGTGAATTAGAACTAGAATGTTGGATCTTAAGGCTTCAGGTATCTTAGGGCTCTGTTCGTCAAAAATAGTTGCGCTTTGGTTCGATTCCATTGCATTTTGTTTGGAACAGGTTTTATTTTTATCGTAAAAACTAGAAAATTAGAACTAGAACGTTAGATCTTAAGGCTTCAGGTATCTTAGGGCTCTGTTCTGCAAAAACAGTAGATAATTAGAACGTTCAATCTCAATGATTCAGGCACCTTAGGGCTCTGTTCGTCAAAAATAGTTGCGCTTTGGTTCGATTCCATTGCATTTTGTTTGGAACAGGTTTTATTTTTTTCGTAAGAACTAAAAAATTAGAACTAGAACTTGGATCGTAAGGCTTCAGGTATCTTAGGGCTCTGTTCGTCAAAAATAGTTGCGCTTTTGGTTCGATTCCATTGCATTTTGTTTGGAACAGGTTTTATTTTATCGTAAAAACTAGAAACTTAGAACTAGAACGTTGGATCTTAAGGCTTCAGGTATCTAAGGGCTCTGTTCGGCAAAAACAGTAGATAATTATAACTAGAACGTTCAGTCTCAATGCTTCAGAACTCTTAGGGCTCTGTTCGGCGAAAATAGTTGCGCTTTGGTTCGATTCCATTGCATTTTGTGTCGAACAGGTTTTATTTTTTCGTAAAAAACTAGAAAATTAGAACTAAAACGCTGCAGCTTAAGGCTTCAGTCTCAATGCTTCAGAACTCTTAGGGCTCTGTTCGTCAAAAATAATTGCGCTTTGGTTCGATTCCATTGCATTTTTTTTAAAACAGGTTTTATTTGTTTCGTAGAAACTAGAAAATTAGAACTAGAATGTTGGATCATAAGGCTTCTGGTATCTTAGGTCTCTGTTCGTCAAAAATAGTAACACTTTGGTTCGATTCCATTGCATTTTGTTTGGACAGGTTTTATATGTTTCGTCGAAACTAGAAAATTAGAACTAGAATGTTGGATCATAAGGCTTCAGGTATCTTAGGGCTCTGTTCGTCAAAAATAGTTGCGCTTTGGTTCGTTTTCATTGCATTTTGTTTGGAACAGGTTTTATTTGTTTCGTAGAAACTAGAAAATTTGAACTAGAATGTTGGATCTTAAGGCTTCATTTATCTCAGGGCTCTGTTCGTCAAAAATATTTGCGCTTTGGTTCGATTCCATTGCATTTTTTTGGGAACAGGGTTTTTGTTTCGTAGAAATTAGAAAATTAGAACTGGACTGTTGGATCATAAGGCTTCAGGTATCTTAGGGCTCTGTTCGTCAAAAATTGTTGCGCTTTGGTTCGATTCCATTGCATTTTGTTTGGAACAGGTTTGATTTGTGAATTAGAACTAGAATGTTGGATCTTAAGGCTTCAGGTATCTTAGGGCTCTTTTCGTCAAAAATAGTTGCGCTTTGGTTCGATTCCATTGCATTTTGTTTGGAACAGGTTTTATTTTTATCGTAAAAACTAGAAAATTAGAACTAGAACGTTAGATCTTAAGGCTTCAGGTATCTTAGGGCTCTGTTCTGCAAAAACAGTAGATAATTAGAACGTTCAATCTCAATGATTCAGGCACCTTAGGGCTCTGTTCGTCAAAAATAGTTGCGCTTTGGTTCGATTCCATTGCATTTTGTTTGGAACAGGTTTTATTTTTTTCGTAAGAACTAAAAAATTAGAACTAGAACTTGGATCGTAAGGCTTCAGGTATCTTAGGGCTCTGTTCGTCAAAAATAGTTGCGCTTTTGGTTCGATTCCATTGCATTTTGTTTGGAACAGGTTTTATTTTATCGTAAAAACTAGAAAATTAGAACTAGAACGTTGGATCTTAAGGCTTCAGGTATCTAAGGGCTCTGTTCGGCAAAAACAGTAGATAATTATAACTAGAACGTTCAGTCTCAATGCTTCAGAACTCTTAGGGCTCTGTTCGGCGAAAATAGTTGCGCTTTGGTTCGATTCCATTGCATTTTGTGTCGAACAGGTTTTATTTTTTCGTAAAAAACTAGAAAATTAGAACTAAAACGCTGCAGCTTAAGGCTTCAGTCTCAATGCTTCAGAACTCTTAGGGCTCTGTTCGTCAAAAATAATTGCGCTTTGGTTCGATTCCATTGCATTTTTTTTTAAACAGGTTTTATTTGTTTCGTAGAAACTAGAAAATTAGAACTAGAATGTTGGATCATAAGGCTTCTGGTATCTTAGGTCTCTGTTCGTCAAAAATAGTTACACTTTGGTTCGATTCCATTGCATTTTGTTTGGACAGGTTTTATATGTTTCGTCGAAACTAGAAAATTAGAACTAGAATGTTGGATCATAAGGCTTCAGGTATCTTAGGGCTCTGTTCGTCAAAAATAGTTGCGCTTTGGTTCGTTTTCATTGCATTTTGTTTGGAACAGGTTTTATTTGTTTCGTAGAAACTAGAAAATTTGAACTAGAATGTTGGATCTTAAGGCTTCATTTATCTCAGGGCTCTGTTCGTCAAAAATATTTGCGCTTTGGTTCGATTCCATTGCATTTTTTTGGGAACAGGGTTTTTGTTTCGTAGAAATTAGAAAATTAGAACTGGACTGTTGGATCATAAGGCTTCAGGTATCTTAGGGCTCTGTTCGTCAAAAATTGTTGCGCTTTGGTTCGATTCCATTGCATTTTGTTTGGAACAGGTTTGATTTGTGAATTAGAACTAGAATGTTGGATCTTAAGGCTTCAGGTATCTTAGGGCTCTTTTCGTCAAAAATAGTTGCGCTTTGGTTCGATTCCATTGCATTTTGTTTGGAACAGGTTTTATTTTTATCGTAAAAACTAGAAAATTAGAACTAGAACGTTAGATCTTAAGGCTTCAGGTATCTTAGGGCTCTGTTCGGCAAAAACAGTAGATAATTAGAACGTTCAATCTCAATGATTCAGGCACCTTAGGGCTCTGTTCGTCAAAAATAGTTGCGCTTTGGTTCGATTCCATTGCATTTTGTTTGGAACAGCTTTATTTGTTTCGTAGAAATTAGAAAATTAGAACTAGAACGTCGGATCTTAAGGCTTTAGGTATCTAAGGGCTCTGTTCGGCAAAAACAGTAGATAATTAGAACTAGAATGTTCAGTCTCGATGCTTCAGGAATCTTAGGGCTCTGTTAGCCAAAGTAGTTAATTAAGGGCATCTGAAAACACGTGCATAGGTATTTTGGCTCTTCATTCTACCATTTAGCCCAAAACTGCACTGTTCGCGTTAAAGGAACTGTTCACGTAATCATACCTCTACGGTAATTTGTGGATACCGCGGGATAACGTTGGCTACCATGAGGATTTTGAAGAAAAAAAGGTAATGTCGGCTGCAATGGAGTGCCAGTGAGCCGATGTATCAACAACCATCTACTAAACAAGCCGCCAACCAGCGATAGACTCTACAGGAGGATCACAGCACCTTATCTCGCTGGAAGTGCGATTTAAGGTAATTTAAGGTAATCACTGTGTTCGTAAGAATCCTACCCATCAAAAAATGATGGTGTCTCCCACCTTCTCCACCCACATGAATCAAAGACTTTAAAATTAGGTTTCAAATGATCTAAGATCTTTTAAATGTGTTTATGATCAGTCTCATGGCAGCAATGTAAATTGTAACCGAAGGAAGCACTACCATCAAAAGTTTCTCTGATTTTTTCTTTCCTTTTCTTGCATATTTCTGGCCGGTTGACGGTTAGGTTAGCCTGCAAATTTTGAAAGTTGGCTGGGGATAGCAGCCTGACGCTTTCGCGCCTTTATTAGCATTCGATCTGATACCAAATTGAAACCAGCCAATAGCGAGCAAGCTAACTTTCGCGTCACGTGACTCGTCTCTGGATTTTGCCGCAATTGCCGCATTGCGACAGGCCAGGGATCAGTTGAGTTTTGAGTTTGAGATGGGTCGCGTGCAATTTCGTGCCTGGTGTACTGTACCACAGCCTATATACTCACGTATATAGGCTGTGTACTGTTCGGTGTACACTGTACAGTTGGCTGTGGTTGTGATCGAGAGCAGATTTGGTGTGAATATTGATGATTGGGTCAATTGTGTAAGACTTCACATAACCTAAATAGGGTGTCGTTAATATGACTGGGTTAGGCGTAAGCTAGGTTGTTTCGTTACATTGAGCTTCAACGGGTATTGTTTAAAAGCCTAGGCTACGGCAGAGCTACGGTTACCTGCAACTAGGTAACAGCTTGAGCCCCGAGCTCGAAGAGAACCCCTGCCAAGAAGGTCCGAAATATAGCTCTAATAAAATATAGCTGGCTGCGATTAATGTTTGACACTGCCCAACAGATACGTAAGCTAAGTTTTATTTAGAGGTATATTTCGACTGTTCTTGGCAAGGGTCCTCTTCAGACTCAGATATCCACAATCCACAAAATCAAATATTCGAGGAAGAATCTGTATTTGTTTTTCCACTAGTTCATTTTCCAGCTTAAGCGGCCTGAGCCGGCAGAGGACTCTGCCAAGAAGGGGCGAAAATTAGCTAGGCTATGACAAAATACTACCTACTCAGTACCTACTCGAGATGTTTTCTAATACACTGCATTCCTGAAAGGCATCGGAGGAGTTAAGCAAGTTTAGGTTTAGGTTCCGAAGGAAGGGTAAGGTAGTTCAGAAAGCAACTTCGGATAACTATGGTGGTGTTCCATCCTTTTTATAGTATAGTTGTCAGCTACATTATTTCGACCAGGCCTTCTTGGCAGGGTCCTATCCTGGCTCAAGCCGCTCAAGCTGGACAATGAACTTATGGAAAAATAGCTAAAGGGGCAGGGGTTCGCAGTCAGCGTGGGGTAACTTTTTAGAGATTGCTTTAGGAAAAATTAATTCCGTTATTGCAAGATTTCATATCTTTGCCGAGATTTCGCTGTCAAAGATTGTAGCTGACAAACAACCTTCAGAGCTGCAAATTTTAAGCTAATCACTATTTTAGGTCGAGAGATTGCTTCTGCCAACAACTGCGGCATTCGAACCGTTTGTTTCTGCATCCAGGCCCTTGTCAGTCCTCCCTGAACTTGTCTAAAACCGATTTCGTGAAATATTTTGAGGTAAGAAATTCTGACGTTTATACGGATGAGGTAGGGGAGGGGAAATCTGGGGGGAAAAGTCGGGCTCGTTGGTCAAGTCCAGAGTTGAGCCACGACATTGGACTTGTTATCCTGCTGATAAGGATCAGCTTTTGATACTCAGCTATCCTCGGTTATAGGTGTGGATGGAGTCGCGTCTTCTTCAACCGAGCTATTCGATTGGGGTTCGTTGACGCCACATCGCAGCTCTGCCATCTATTGCTCCTAGTCAATGCAAGTTCTGGATTTTGATCACGCTGTTGCAAAAGTCTTTTGGAAGGGTTCTTTACGTTTTGTCGCCACTTTGCACTTGCCGCCATCTATCGCTCCTAGACCCTAGTTGATGGCGTTGATGCAAGGTCTGGATTTTACTGTAGAACTATTTTTAACGGAATGGTTCTCTACCCGTTCACTCGCCATCTGTCGTTCCCGACCTGGACGAAGCAGTGTTTAGGTTTTGGCCGTTAGATGGCGCTGAACAGAGGCCAAGCAAAATTTCCGGTAATGCTTACCCTTCTGCGGTGCCACGAGTGCTTAACGGTTCTTACAAAGGCAACCGCACCCCTGTCACTGTTTACTGTTTTGTTCCAGTATACTAAAATAGTTGGACATAAAAACTAGGTGCTCTCAGCAAACTACCGGCTTTGGCTGTTTTAGTCTTTTTCCAGGCCTGTTGACTCGACACTGGTGCTTGCGAGTTCAAATGCGGTTCAGATTTAGCCCATAACTGTGATTCTTTTCGTGCAGTTAAATTTCATTTCCCTTTTCAGCCAAATTGAAGAGAAAAAACGAGGATACTTGGTCGTGGTGGGTGAGTGAGTTTTAGTTAGCCCAGTCGACCGATCTCTGTAGTTTGTGGCTACTCCTCCCCCTCTTTCCATTTAGCGTAGGATTTTCAGGTCAGGTATTCTGAGAACATTAATTTCAAAGCTGCATCCCCCTTCCTGTCAGTAGTTCCAGTACCGTCATCATGTTTCTTTGTATCACTAGCTGCTGTCATATTTATTTGCATCCCCAAGAAAAGTGGCAGGAACTTATTATGCACGACTCTACATGCTAAGATTTTACTGTGTTTTTTCTTCATTTGTTATAGAACAGGGGTTCGCTAGTTGTTCTGATGGTAGGGACCATTGTGAAGCACGGGACTTTTGGGTAATTTGTGATGACAGGAAAAGGAAGAGCAAAGACACCGAGATCGGAAGGCTACATTGTTTGCTTTGGCTTTGCCAACCGTATATGAGTCCCCTTTTAATGCGACCCGGACAACATCAGATGCAGCTGGTCTGTCATAGATTGGTTTCGTAGCGAGCTTTTGCTTTCCCTTAAAATTCGATGGTCTGTGAGGTGGGATCAGATACGGTTGGATTTCAGAATAGATGCTTTGCAGTGCTGTTGTTATTGAGTTCAGATTCATCTTGTCCACTGCGTGGTCTCCAACGTCAGACGATACCTTCGCCTAGTCCCCGGTAGGATTTCCAGGTATGTACCTTCTAATATCACTATCCCCCCTCCAGTGCCAGTTTAGTATTGTCATCGTGTTCATATGCATCAGGAGTTCAAGAGGAAAGGATGCTGATTTTAGACTAACCTGTATTCCCGGACTTGACGTTTTAAACTTTGTAATTTGCACTTCGGTTAAAATAAAGCCGGTCCATTTTAAAGACTTGGGCTTTCCAAAAGAATGTATCAAGGAAAATGGGGGAACGGGGGGGTGGGGTGGTAGAACTACTGGGACGAAATCATAAAGGCGAGTTTTTCAGGTGTATGGCTGTGGCAAAAATAGTTGCGCTTTGGTTCACTTTGGTTTTTGGTTGGTAACAAATTAGAACTAGAACGTCGGATCTGAAGGCTTCAGGTATCTTAGGGCTCTGTTCGTCAAAAATAGTTGCGCTTTGGTTCGATTCCATTGCATTTTGTGTCGAAAAGGTTCTATTTTATCGTAGAAACTAGAATATTAGAACTAGAATGTTGGATTAAGGCTTCAGGTATTTTAGGGTTCTGTTGGTCAAAAATAGTTGCGCTTTGGTTCGATTCCATTGCATTTTGTTTGGAACAACAGGTTTTATTTTTTTTCGTAAAAACTAACAAATTAGAACTAGAACGTCGGATCTTAAAGTTTAACTGAAAAGCCAACTTCTTTTTTGTGTCATTTAATTGAATCCACTGAATTATTTGGATTCTGCAAAGGGATTTTTTTATTTTCCACCATTTACTCTAGTTATGACGTTCAGAATATCTGCAGCCGTCCCCACTACGAAAATTCTACTATGACGCGGGAAATTTTAATCTCAACACAAACGCGGCTTTTCAGTGGGCAGTGGTGAGATTGGTGAAGATGGCTTAGTGCCTGAAAAAAAAAATCACAAATCTTTCTCGTAAGGCATACAACAAAAATAAAAGCGCATAGCGGTACCACAAATCACACGGAAATTCCACTATTTGAAAATCGATTATTCGTGAATAGCGGAACAACGAAGTAACGCATTTTCAGCGGGTCTTCAAGCCAATTTTAGCGAAGAAGTGATGGGTAACTAGATTGTCCTATCCCAGCCCTTTTCGGTTAAACTTTAAGGCTAGGTATCTTAGGGCTCTGTAAAGACTTGGGCGTTCCAAAAGAATTAATCAAGGAAAATAGGGGAACGGGGGGTGGGGTGGTAGAACTACCGGGACGAAATCATAAAGGCGAGTTTTTCAGGTGTATGGCTGTGGCAAAAATAGTTGCGCTTTGGTTCGGTTCTGCATTTTGTGTGGAACAGTTTTTTTTTATTTGTTTTATTTTAGAAATAGAAAATCAGAACTAGAACAATGGATCTTAAGGCTTCAGGTATCTTAGGGCTCTGTTCGGCTAAAACAGTAGATAATTATAACTAGAACGTTCAATATCAGTGCTTCAGGTACCTTAGGGCTCTGTTCGTCAAAAATTGTTGCGCTTTGGTTCGATTCCATTGCATTTTGTTTGGAACAGGTTTTATTTTTTTTTCATAAAAACTAACAAATTAGAACTAGAACGTCGGATCTGAAGGCTTCAGGTATCTTAGGGCTCTGTTTGTCAAAAATATTTGCGCTTTGGTTCGATTCCATTGCATTTTTTTGGGAACAGGGTTTTATTTGTTTCGTAGAGATTAGAAAATTAGAACTGGACTGTTGGATCATAAGGCTTCAGGTATCTTAGGGCTCTGTTCGTCAAAAATTGTTGCGCTTTGGTTCGATTCCATTGCATTTTGTTTGGAACAGGTTTGATTTGTGAATTAGAACTAGAATGTTGGATCTTAAGGCTTCAGGTATCTTAGGGCTCTGTTCGTCAAAAATAGTTGCGCTTTGGTTCGATTCCATTGCATTTTGTTTAGAACAGGTTTTATTTTTATCGTAAAAACTTAGAAAATTAGAACTAGAACGTTAGATCTTAAGGCTTCAGGTATCTTAGGGCTCTGTTCTGCAAAAACAGTAGATAATTAGAACGTTCAATCTCAATGATTCAGGCACCTTAGGGCTCTGTTCGTCAAAAATAGTTGCGCTTTGGTTCGATTCCATTGCATTTTGTTTGGAACAGGTTTTATTTTTTTCGTAAGAACTAAAAAATTAGAAATAGAACGTTGGATCTTAAGGCTTCAGGTTGGTTCGATTACATTGCATTTTGTTTGGAACAGGTTTTATTTTTTTCGTAAGAACTAAAAAAAAATTAGAACTAGAACGTTGGATCTTAAGGCTTCAGGTATCTTAGGGCTCTGTTCGTCAAAAATAGTTGCGCTTTGGTTCGATTCCATTACATTTTGTGTCGAAAAGGTTTTATTTTATCGTAGAAACTAGAAAATTGGAACTAGAATGTTGGATCTCAAGGCTTCAGGTATCTTAGGGCTCTGTTCGTTAAAAATAGTTGCGCTTTGGTTCGATTCCATTGCATTTTGTTTGAAACAGGTTTAATTTTTTTCGTAAAAACTAGAAAATTAGAACTAAAACGTTGGATCTTGAGGCTTCAGGTATCTTAGGGCTCTGTTCGTCAAAAATAGTTGCGCTTTGGTTCGATTCCATTGCATTTTGTGTCGAAAAGGTTCTGTTTTATCGTAGAAACTAGAATATTAGAACTAGAATGTTGGATTAAGGCTTCAGGTATTTTAGGGTTCTGTTGGTCAAAAATAGTTGCGCTTAGGTTCGATTCCATTGCATTTTGTTTGGAACAACAGGTTTTATTTTTTTTCGTAAAAACTAACAAATTAGAACTAGAACGTCGGATCTTAAAGTTTAACTGAAAAGCCAACTTCTTTTTTGTGTCATTTAATTGAATCCACTGAATTATTTGGATTCTGCAAAGTGATTTTTTTATTTTCCACTATTTACTCTAGTTATGACGTTCAGAATATCTGCAGCCGTCCCCACTACGAAAATTCTACTATGACGCGGGAAATTTTAATCTCAACACAAACGCGGCTTTTCAGTGGGCAGTGGTGAGATTGGTGAAGATGGCTTAGTGCCTGAAAAAAAATAAATCACAAATCTTTCTCGTAAGGCATACAACAAAAATAAAAGCGCATAGCGGTACCACAAATCACACGGAAATTCCACTATTTGAAACTCGATTATTCGTGAATAGCGGAACAACGAAGTAACGCATTTTCAGCGGGTCTTCAAGCCAATTTTAGCGAAGAAGTGATGGGTAACTAGATTGTCCTATCCCAGCCCTTTTCGGTTAAACTTTAAGGCTAGGTATCTTAGGGCTCTGTTCGTCAAAAATAGTTGCGCTTTGGTTCGATTCCATTGCATTTTGTGTCGAAAAGGTTTAACTTCATCGTAGAAACTAGAATATTAGAACTAGAATGTTGGATCTTAAGGCTTCAGGTATTTTAGGGCTTTGTTCGTCAAAAATAGTTGCGCTTTGGTTCGATTCCATTGCATTTTGTTTGAAACAGGTTTAATTTTTTTCGTAAAAACTAGAAAATTAGAACTAAAACGTTGGATCTTGAGGCTTCAGGTATCTTAGGTCTCTGTTCGTCAAAAATAGTTGCGCTTTGGTTCGATTCCATTGCATTTTTTTGGGGAACAGGTTTTATTTGTTTCGCCGAAATTAGAAAATTAGAACTAGAAAGTTGGATCTTAAGGCTTCAGGTATCTTAGGGCTCTGTTCGTCAAAAATAGTTGCGCTTTGGTTCGATTCCATTGCATTTTGTTTGGAACAGGTTTTATTTGCTTCGTAGAAACTAGAAAATTTGAACTAGAATGTTGGATCTTAAGGCTTCAATTATCTCATAGCTCTGTTCGTCAAAATAGTTGCGCTTTGGATCGATTCCATTGCATTTTGTGTCATTTGGTTGAATACACTGAATTATTTGGATTCTGCAAATAGATTTTTTGTTTTCCACTTGGTTCGATTCCATTGCATTTTGTTTGGAACAGGTTTTATTTTTTTTTTCATAAAAACTAACAAATTAGAACTAGAACGTCGGATCTGAAGGCTTCAGGTATCTTAGGGCTCTGTTCGTCAAAAATAGTTGCGCTTTGGTTCGATTCCATTGCATTTTGTGTCGAAAAGGTTTTATTTTATCGTAGAAACTAGAATATTAGAACTAGAAAATTAGAAAATTAGAACTAGAAAGTTGTCTCTTTTCGTCAAAAATAGTTGCGCTTTGGTTCGATTCCATTGCATTTTGTGTCGAAAAGGTTCTGTTTTATCGTAGAAACTAGAATATTAGGACTAGAATGTTGGATTAAGGCTTCAGGTATTTTAGGGTTCTGTTGGTCAAAAATAGTGCGCTTAGGTTCGATTCCATTGCATTTTGTTTGGAACAACAGGTTTTATTTTTTTTCGTAAAAACTAACAAATTAGAACTACAACGTCGGATCTTAAAGTTTAACTGAAAAGCCAACTTCTTTTTTGTGTCATTTAATTGAATCCACTGAATTATTTGGATTCTGCAAAGTGATTTTTTTATTTTCCACTATTTACTCTAGTGATGACGTTCAGAATATCTGCAGCCGTCCCCACTACGAAAATTCTACTATGACGCGGGAAATTTTAATCTCAACACAAACGCGGCTTTTCAGTGGGCAGTGGTGAGATTGGTGAAGATGGCTTAGTGCCTGAAAAAAAATAAATCACAAATCTTTCTCGTAAGGCATGCAACAAAAATAAAAGCGCATAGCGGTACCACAAATCACACGGAAATTCCACTATTTGAAAATCGATTATTCGTGAATAGTGGAACAACGAAGTAACGCATTTTCAGCGGGTCTTCAAGCCAATTTTAGCGAAGAAGTGATGGGTAACTAGATTGTCCTATCCCAGCCCTTTTCGGTTAAACTTTAAGGCTAGGTATCTTAGGGCTCTGTTCGTCAAAAATAGTTGCGCTTTGGTTCGATTCCATTGCATTTTGTGTCGAAAAGGTTTAACTTCATCGTAGAAACTAGAATATTAGAACTAGAATGTTGGATCTTAAGGCTTCAGGTATTTTAGGGCTTTGTTCGTCAAAAATAGTTGCGCTTTGGTTCGATTCCATTGCATTTTGTTTGGGAACAGGTTTTATTTGTTTCGCAGAAATTAGAAAATTAGAACTAGAAAGTTGGATCTTAAGGCTTCAGGTATCTTAGGGCTCTGTTCGTCAAAAATAGTTGCGCTTTGGTTCGATTCCATTGCATTTTGTTTGGAACAGGTTTTATTTTTATCGTAAAAACTAGAAAATTAGAACTAGAACGTTAGATCTTAAGGCTTCAGGTATCTTAGGGCTCTTTTCGTCAAAAATTGTTGCGCTTTGGTTCGATTCCATTGCATTTTGTTTGGAACAGGTTTGATTTGTGAATTAGAACTAGAATGTTGGATCTTAAGGCTTCAGGTATCTTAGGGCTCTTTTCGTCAAAAATAGTTGCGCTTTGGTTCGATTCCATTGCATTTTGTTTGGAACAGGTTTTATTTTTATCGTAGAAACTAGAAAATTAGAACTAGAATGTCGGATCTTAAGGCTTCAGGTATCTTAGGGCTCTGTTCGTCAAAAATTGTTGCGCTTTGGTTCGATTCCGTTGCATTTTGTTTGGAACAGGTTTTATTTTTTTTCATAAAAACTAACAAATTAGAACGTCGGATCTGAAGGCTTCAGGTATCTTAGGGCTCTGTTTGTCAAAAATATTTGCGCTTTGGTTCGATTCCATTGCATTTTTTTGGGAATTAGAAAATTAGAACTGGACTGTTGGATCATAAGGCTTCAGGTATCTTAGGGCTCTTTTCGTCAAAAATTGTTGCGCTTTGGTTCGATTCCATTGCATTTTGTTTGGAACAGGTTTGATTTGTGAATTAGAACTAGAATGTTGGATCTTAAGGCTTCAGGTATCTTAGGGCTCTGTTCGTCAAAAATAGTTGCGCTTTGGTTCGATTCCATTGCATTTTGTTTGGAACAGGTTTTATTTTTATCGTAAAAACTAGAAAATTAGAACTAGAACGTTAGATCTTAAGGCTTCAGGTATCTTAGGGCTCTGTTCTGCAAAAACAGTAGATAATTAGAACGTTCAATCTCAATGATTCAGGCACCTTAGGGCTCTGTTCGTCAAAAATAGTTGCGCTTTGGTTCGATTCCATTGCATTTTGTTTGGAACAGGTTTTATTTTGTTCGTAAGAACTAAAAAATTAGAACTAGAACTTGGATCGTAAGGCTTCAGGTATCTTAGGGCTCTGTTCGTCAAAAATAGTTGCGCTTTGGTTCGATTCCATTGCATTTTGTTTGGAACAGGTTTTATTTTATCGTAAAAACTAGAAAATTAGAACTAGAACGTTGGATCTTAAGGCTTCAGGTATCTAAGGGCTCTGTTCGGCAAAAACAGTAGATAATTATAACTAGAACGTTCAGTCTCAATGCTTCAGAACTCTTAGGGCTCTGTTCGGCGAAAATAGTTGCGCTTTGGTTCGATTCCATTGCATTTTGTGTCGAACAGGTTTTATTTTTTCGTAAAAACTAGAAAATGGAACTAAAACGCTGCAGCTTAAGGCTTCAGTCTCAATGCTTCAGAACTCTTAGGGCTCTGTTCGTCAAAAATAATTGCGCTTTGGTTCGATTCCATTGCATTTTTTTTAAAACAGGTTTTATTTGTTTCGTAGAAACTTTGGTTCGATTCCATTGCATTTTGTTTGGACAGGTTTTATATGTTTCGTCGAAACTAGAAAATTAGAACTAGAATGTTGGATCATAAGGCTTCAGGTATCTTAGGGCTCTGTTCGTCAAAAATAGTTGCGCTTTGGTTCGTTTTCATTGCATTTTGTTTGGAACAGGTTTTATTTGTTTCGTAGAAACTAGAAAATTTGAACTAGAATGTTGGATCTTAAGGCTTCATTTATCTCAGGGCTCTGTTCGTCAAAAATATTTGCGCTTTGGTTCGATTCCATTGCATTTTTTTGGGAACAGGGTTTTTGTTTCGTAGAAATTAGAAAATTAGAACTGGACAGTTGGATCATAAGGCTTCAGGTATCTTAGGGCTCTGTTCGTCAAAAATTGTTGCGCTTTGGTTCGATTCCATTGCATTTTGTTTGGAACAGGTTTGATTTGTGAATTAGAACTAGAATGTTGGATCTTAAGGCTTCAGGTATCTTAGGGCTCTTTTCGTCAAAAATAGTTGCGCTTTGGTTCGATTCCATTGCATTTTGTTTGGAACAGGTTTTATTTTTATCGTAAAAACTAGAAAATTAGAACTAGAACGTTAGATCTTAAGGCTTCAGGTATCTTAGGGCTCTGTTCGGCAAAAACAGTAGATAATTAGAACGTTCAATCTCAATGATTCAGGCACCTTAGGGCTCTGTTCGTGAAAAATAGTTGCGCTTTGGTTCGATTCCATTGCATTTTGTTTGGAACAGGTTTTATTTTTTTCGTAAGAACTAAAAAATTAGAACTAGAACGTTGGATCTTAAGGCTTCAGGTATCTTAGGGCTCTGTTCGTCAAAAATAGTTGCGCTTTGGTTCGATTCCATTACATTTTGTTTGGAACAGGTTTTATTTTATCGTAAAAACTAGAAAATTAGAACTAGAACGTTGGATCTTAAGGCTTCAGGTATCTAAGGGCACTGTTCGGCAAAAACAGTAGATAATTATAACTAGAACGTTCAGTCTCAGTGCTTCAGAACTCTTAGGGCTCTGTTCGGCGAAAATAGTTGCGCTTTGGTTCGATTCCATTGTTTTGTGTCGAACAGGTTTTATTTTTTCGTAAAAACTAGAAAATTAGAACTAGAATGTTGGATCTCAAGGCTTCAGGTATCTTAGGGCTCTGTTCGTTAAAAATAGTTGCGCTTTGGTTCGATTCCATTGCATTTTGTTTGGAACAGGTTTTATTTTATCGTAAAAACTAGAAAATTAGAACTAGAACGTTGGATCTTAAGGCTTCAGGTATCTAAGGGCACTGTTCGGCAAAAACAGTAGATAATTATAACTAGAACGTTCAGTCTCAGTGCTTCAGAACTCTTAGGGCTCTGTTCGGCGAAAATAGTTGCGCTTTGGTTCGATTCCATTGTTTTGTGTCGAACAGGTTTTATTTTTTCGTAAAAACTAGAAAATTAGAACTAAAACGTTGGAGCTTAAGGCTTCAGGTATCTTAGGGCTCTGTTCGTCAAAAATATTTGCGCTTTGGTTCGAATCCATTGCATTTTGTTTGGACAGGTTTTATATGTTTCGTCGAAACTAGAAAATTAGAACTAGAATGTTGGATCATAAGGCTTCAGGTATCTTAGGGCTCTGTTCGTCAAAAATAGTTGCGCTTTGGTTCGATTCCATTGCATTTTGTTTGGAACAGGTTTTATTTGTTTCATAGAAACTAGAAAATTAGAACCAAAACGTTGGATCTTAAGGCTTCATGTATCTTAAGAGCTCTGTTCGTCAAAAATAGTTGCGCTTTGTTTCGATTCCATTGCATTTTTTTGGGAACAGGTTTTATTTGTTTCGTAGAAATTAGAAAATTAGAACTAGAACGTTGGATCTTAAGGCTTCAGGTATCTTAAGGCCCTGTTCGTCAAAAATAGTTGCGCTTTGGTTCGATTCGATTGCATTTTGGTTGGAACAGGTTTAATTTTTTTCGTAAAAAGTAGAAAATTAGAACTTAGATATCAGATATAGATATGTATAGTCTTAGGTATCAACAAGTGCGCAAGCGCTCAGACGTAGAGTATAAAAGTAAAATGTTTATCACATTTTATATACAAACAACGTTAGATCCAAGACATTTCACATCCCCAATAACCAAACAAGTATTTAAATAACCTAATTTGAAATCATCCCACATTAAAAGCTTTCAATGTCAACAAACCGCAAGTATAAATCCAGAGAAATCTTGAAGATCTTGCAAGAACAGTTGGAGTTCTTTCCTTGACAGCCAGTCCGTCCCTTTAGACATCTTTTCCATTAGCAAGGTAATGCCAAGTGGAATAAACCAATCGTAGCAGCCTAAAACCCCCATCGTCACGTCTCATTAAGAACGGCGTGTCATCGATCATATGACAAAACCGTCCGGTTTCCATTTGTTCATTAAAGATATATACATCGATACATACGTCGCGTAGTTTTATTTTTTGCTTTTACACCAAAATCCTCATTTATAGGTACATCTCCTCAAGTATACAAGAGTAAAACTTGAGACCTGTCATAGACGAATTTAACTCACGGGAAATCCAGGGCCAGCTCCCCATGAACGGGAGTGTGTGTGGGGGGGGGCTCGGGACCCATAAAAATGCATATCTATTATCTACACCTCTATTTTCTCAAGTATACCAGCTTAGAGTTTGATTCCAGTCACGCGTCAAAAACTTTAATCATGGGCAATTTGGGCCCATAAGCGTGGAGGGTGGGAGGGTGTAACTCCGCGTATATATTCCCATCCCTAAGATCTAAAAGCACAAGGGATTTTACTGCCCTAACACCAGCTACTGTGAAGTTAAAACATTGAGAAATGGGCAATCTGTGCCTGATTGCCCCTGAACCAATTGGGAGTGGGGTTTGGGACCCTCAAAAAGCAAAAAGACCTGTTGATTCCTGTCACCGGTTACGAACATTACTTTTGGGCAATCTGGGCCCAGTTGCCAATGAACTGGATGGGTGGGGGAGGTGCAACTTTAAAAGTAATTTCCCATCCCTAGGATTTACAAGTACAAGAAATTTCATCGTCTTATGTCCAACTCTGGTCAAGTTATGAACATTATTCACTGGGCAATCTGGGCCCATTTACCCAGAAGTGTACCAAGTTTGAACTTGATACTTGCACTGGTTCACGAGTCATGAGCTCCACAAAATACGGTGACAACCGAAAACTGGAAGCCGAAAGCTGCTAGAGCGCTCGCAATAGTGGATTGTTCCAAGGAACACTCCACTAAAAACAGTTGCGCTTTGGTTCGATTCCATCGCATTTTGTTTGGAACAGGTTTTATTTGTTTCGTAGAAACTAGAAAATTAGAACAAGAATGTTGGATCTTAAGGCTTCAGGTATCCTATGGCTCTGTTCGTCAAAAATAGTTGCGCTTTGGTTCGATTCCATTGCATTTTGTGTCATTTAGTTGAATACACTGAATTATTTGGATTCTGCAAAGAGATTTATTGTTTTCCACTATCTGCTCTAGTTATGGCGTTCAGAATATCTGCGGCCGTCCCCACAGCGAAAATTCTACTATGACGTGGGAATTCTTTTATCGAAACACAGACAAGGATTTTCAGTGGGCAATGGCGATATTGGTGAAGATTGCTTAGTGCCTGAACAAAAAAAAGTCATAAATCTTTCTTGTAAGGCATACAACCAATTAGAGGTACCACAAATCACACGGAAATTCCACTATTTGAAAATCGATTATTCCTGAATAGCAGAACAACCAAGTAACGCATTTTCAGCGGGTCTTCAAGCCAATTTAAAGGACACCTGAACGATCCTACCATACTTCCATGAACCTCTCGGATCGTCCTTCACAGTACCGGTACAGAGAAGACGAATTTGTTTCGCTCCGTGATTTCGGCGCTATCCACTCTTGAAGTTCTAAGTCTCCCTATGGCGATTCGTTACGACCTCCCAAGACAAATTTAGCGCCAATATTTAAACTGTCATTATCGCATGGATAAACGTACGTTGATAACGCATGGATGGATAAACAGCGCATGGATGGATAAACGCATGGACTGTTACGGCGTGGACTGTTACAACATGAACTGTTACGCATGGACTGTTACAACTGTTACGGCGAGCGTTACGATCAAGACAAGTCGGAAAAAAGGCTGAAAATTATAGCACGGTGAAACTTCATCCGATTTTAGTCCGGTTTTCGAGAGATAAATGGTAAGTAGTATGTAAAAGTGGCAATTTAGGGTGTTAGACTTCATTCAGATGACCTTTAAGTGAATAAGTGATGGGTAACTAGATTGTCCTATCCCAGTCCTTTTCGGTTAACTTTAAGGCTTCAGGTATGTTAAGTTGCGTTTTGGTTCGACTCGATTGCATTTTGTGCGGAACAGGTTTTAATTTTTTCGTAAAATCTGTCTAAACATTGTTGCTGCCTAGTGAATTTATTTTTGTCAGTTTTTCTTGCTTGAAGAAATGCTTTTTTTTCTGTGCTTGTAAACATGGTCTTGTCACCAAGACCGGAATCTGATCAAGTTTTTCTCTACTTGTAAACGCTGCATAAGATGGGTGCCCGAGTCCTGAAGAGGATTTTATTGATTGAATAAAAGAAGCGGAAAGATGTGCAAAGTAGTTCCTACAGTTCGAGTCGCCAATTTTTAAAGATACACCATCACAAGCATGAATTTTATAGACAAAATTTTATAGACAGATAAACAAAATCTATAGTTTCTGGGCAGCACGCACTGTGCAGTATGATCAGTGAGAAACAGTACCAACTGATCACTCACATTCGGGATCCCGCCAGCGTGTCCCAGAAAGCTACGACTAACGAGACCAATCGGTAATTCCTCTACTTGGTTTGCTTGGAAACGTAGGCTATCTTTTCTGTTAATCTAATCAGTGGCTTTCAGGGGAAGATAAACGAAACGAAAAGTATAAATCATCGGTAAGATGAAAAATTATGTCCCGTGTGTTTTAATGACATCAAATATGAGGCTTGGGCTCACGTATAAGGAAGCTCTTAATCGCCGTACGAAAAGTGACAAGTAATTCGACGAATTCCTTCCTCCAGTTAGGAAAAGAGAACCCGAAGAGGCAAAATAAATGCAATTTATTGACATATGAGCTGCAACAGAGAGACACGAATTCGGAATATAAGGGCCTGGCCTAACATCAAACACGAATATAGTCAAGAGAACGAAAATGGTCTTTTTTTTTTAATTACAAGAAAAGGAACAAGTTTCTCCCTGAAACTGCAGTGAACCGGTTAGATTGAGAAACACTTTTACGAAAAGAGAATCAATTTACACCAGTAGAGGCTTTTTGCAGATCAGGTTAAATTTTGCCCCGCAGTCGTGGTCGTTCCAGTAGCCACCTTTTGTGTCGAAGTCAAACGCGACACAATCTTCCCCGTTCATATCATTTGGCTCACCGGCAGCAAAGTTCACATAATCAAGTGGGGTGGCATCAGCCCACTGGAAGGCTCCTTCTGCGGCAGAATCGAAGAGACCTATCCAGGCGCTCTGACCTCCCGTCAGATCTCCGACAAACGTATTTTCTTCTGGGCTGTGTACAGACGCAAGTTCAGCGCTTTGGTCTTTGCAGAAGAAGTACGCTTCGTTCCAGTCAAGCGCGGCAAAGAAGACTCGGAAGCAGTTGCAGCCACCCGGGTAGCAATAAAACTTCCAACCGTCCTCGCAACTTTGTGACAGCGTTCCTGGTGCCACTATGAATAGAAGGATGGCACCTAAGGCCGATTTCATATTTCAATCTGAAAGAAAGGTGGGTACTTTTTTTTTTAATCAACTAAATCAAACAAAGCTAATACTTCGCAGCAAAGAGAAAGTCCTAAGGACTTTGTGCTGCAAATCACTGATAACTAACAGTAAGAGCAACTACGAACCAAAGCTTTCCAGTTCAATTTTCCATTTGACTGTCCTTCTTTGTTCATGGGTTAAAACCCTGCATTTCTAGTGTCATAAGTAAGGTAGGCTATTCCATAAAAATCATCATATAAATAGTTAAAGCCTACATGATTCGTAAACTGAAACACAAAACCTGATGCCTGGTAGTCACGAAACCGACCAACGTTCAACACATTACACATGGGAAAACTTGTGATTGTGCACTTGAAAAGAGATCACAATGATTGTGATTACGACGGTTTTGTGATTTTTTTATTATTATTATTTCGTGTGAAAACAAAGAGCTGACTCGACTCCCCGGTATCTTTTTGGCTTGATGTGGCCAGTCCTTTCGCTTGAACGATTATCAGTTCGGAATCAACGGATGTTACATTGCGAAAGGTTCACTGAAGATCGTTCCCAATTCCATCACAGGCACAGTTCCACACACAGTAAGTTGCTGCCTTCAAATTCAAATTCGCCGGAAGAAGAAAATGACCAGAAACTAACTTGGAAGTATTCACTTCCCCGATCCGACCACCGTGGGGGGAGTGGAGGGAGGGGGAATCCGGAGTCTTGAAGTATTTATAACTATATAAAACTTCATGTTTGGAAAGACCTCGTGTCTCAGATGTCACACTTCAAGTCCGGATCGGATCCAGTGACTTGGGGGGGGGGTGGAGGGGGAACCGGAAATTGTGTAACATGGTCAGAGTCGACGGATCGGGATGAAACTTGGTGGGAAGAACAAGCACAAGCACTAGATACATAGTTGGCAAGGCCGGACCGGATCCGAGCACTTGCACTGTAGGAGGAAGTTGGAGGGAGGGTTCTGGAATTCCGGTGATCCCGACTTAAGATGCTTATACATGTGGTAGGATGATTAAACTTGGCAGGCATATCAGGGACTCGACAATTTTTAACTCAACAACAGTCATTTCTCCGATTTGACCATCGTGGGGGGGAGTGGAGGGAGGTGGAATCCGGAATCTTGAGGTATGTCCAACTTTCGAACGGGTGATCGGATCTTAATGAAACTTGATATTCGGGAAGAACTCATGTCTCAGGTCTCCCATTTCAATTGTGGACAGGATCCGATCAATGTGGGAGGGGGGGTGCGGAAGTTTCGCGACATGCCTAGAGTGTTGCGATTGGGATGACAGTTGGTGGGAAGAACAAGTGTAAGGTGACAAAACCGGACAGGATTCAGTCACTCTGGGGGAATGGGAGGGGGGTCCGCAATTCCGGTGATCGCAGTTCGAAGTACCTCAAGATGTGCTAGGACGATGAAACTTAGCTTGAACATTAGAGACTTGACAAGATTGGCTTGGAAAATGTCACTTCCCAGATCCGACCGTCCCTTAAAGTACTCACCTTAACCGCAAAGTAAAAAAAAAGACTTTTATGCAAAATCTATATTTTCATGATCCCATGAGCCCATCATCATTTTTGCCTCAAGGGTTTTGCTTAGAAATGAATTTCTAGCAACGTTAAAGTGCGCATCTTAACCGAAAAGTAAAAAAATACCTTTAACTAAACCATATATATTCATATGATCCTAAAGGGCCCAGGACCATCCTTGCCTCAAGGGTTTTGATTATAGATGAATTTCTAGCGCCCTGAAAGTGCGCATCATCAGAGCCAAGTACAAAAAAAAACTTTTTTTTTACCAAACGATACATTCTCGGGATTTCCAAGGGTCCATCGTCATTCTTATCTCAAAGGTTTTGCGTACAAATGATCACAACAAACCCACGAATTGGCGAATTCCTACTTTCATCCTACGAACTTCCAGCTCGTGTTATGAATTGTGGGAACGACTTATCAAGCAACGCAGATTGTTAGATCGACCCTTTTACAAGGAACTTGAAAATAAGAAGTATATAAACCATACCTTTATTTACAGAGAACTGCCAATATGGCCTACAAGCTAAAAAAGACTAACGGGGTTTGAGAATCAGCATCTGATTGCGATTATCAGTATAATGATAAAGTAAGTACTATTCATAATCTTTATGTCCGTTCTTATCATTTAAAACTCAGAACACGTTCTGACTTCTGACAGCAAATTTTCCAGTGAAGTCTAAAAGCCAGTGGGGAGTCTGCAGCTGATATTATTATGTTCGAGTTGCTCACATAAGGACTATCGCCGTACTGAAAGAAACAGTTTCAACTACACCCTTGCTTGAGTAATTAAAAATACAAATGTACACCATCTTATTTTTTTACCGTGGTGCCATCTGGCCGATAATCGAGAGACAAATACTCGGAACAGAAGTGTCCGTCTTTGTTTGCGCTAGATGCATCGGCTCAAAACTAAACAAAGGTTCCAGTTGTATTCCTAGATGCAGAAAGGGATAAACGCATATTGTATTTACACTACAATAATTGTACCTTTATTTACAGAGAACCATACCTTTATTTACAGAGAACTGCCAATTTGAAAACCAGTTATTTTAACTTGACTTTTGGATAATATGCAGTTAAGAAACCCTAGGTTATCCTTAAAGATGCACAGGGCTTCTTCTTAGCAGAGGTTCATTTTGGAGGTACACCACAAATTTTTTTTCGCAAACCTCTCAAAAATTACATTAGAAAACTGAATAATTTCAGCTCAAATTGTTTGGAAATAAATGGGCTTCATTTTCTAAAAGAAAAAAAAGTTCGTTGCCCTGAAAAAATTCTGAGTAATTAGCCTTTCTTTGCAATTTTTGTCATCTTTGATAGTCATTATTTGGAAAATATAGTAAATAGAGAGTATATAGTTCTTTTAATTTTAAATTAAAAATTTGATCCTTATACAACTTGATTCGCTCTTTCGAATGATATAAGGTAACGTTGGATTTAGACTACGCTGACTCCTTAAGAAAAATATAGAGCGTGACAGGTCACTATAGGCTAAAATTTTCCGTTTTTAGCTTATATCTCGGAAATCCCCAAGGGCGGAATTGCGCCCTACGATATTCGTTTTCAGCGAGATTGACTACCCCAGGAGCACTTCTCAGAATTTTGTACCTTCCGTCATGGGTACTAAGGGGACGTTTTCGCGTGGATGGCTGGTCCTGTCGACCTCCCGTCGAGCTCGACGGACATTTTCGCGTGGATGCCGTCGATCTTTTTGTCATTTTCGCGTGTACGGATGAACAGGTGAACGGGCCATCCAGCTCGACGGGCGTCTCCCGTTCAACACCGCTCCGAGGGCAGCGTTGAGCTGAACGGGGATATTGTGTGGAACTTCCCACTCATATGGAACTTCCCAGCTGGATGGGCATTTTCGCGTGGACGGAACCCATCTTCCTCAGCCGTTCAACGGCTTGTCGTTTTGCTTATTTTCGCGTGGACGGGATCACCAGTTCAGCTCTACAGCCATCCACGCGAAAACGTCCCCTAAGAGAAACAAGCGAGATACAGAATCTGGCTCCCTAATATGGAGACTTTATTTAATCCATATTCGGACATCTGACATTTCAAACCCTCGAAGTTTAAATTAAGGATACTGAAGTTTTAGCTGCGATTGGATAGTTAACGGACCAACAGAACTTGCCGCTGTTACTGTACAAGATAAAAGGAACCGTCGCAGATTTTCTAAAAGACAAAGAACAGGAACTGGCTAACACTCAAAATGCCCACGATCACAATGCCCACGACTCGAGAAAAAATAAAATAATTCCTTTCAGAATCTTATCCGTGGTTAATCTTATCCCTTATAAGCTCGTAGTATGTTGTCCCAGGGTGGTTTTGGCCTCCCCTCTGGACAGTTTCAGCCGTCGGCATTTGTGACCATTTTGAACTGTTGGCATTTTGAGCCGCCGACGATTTCGATTTGGGGTGTTCGACCTGAATTGTGGACATGTTGAGTCGAAGGCATTTGAGTCGGTGGTCGCTGTCGATTCTTGAGACGCGCGGGACTGTCATACGCATATCCTCACTTTTTGGGCATGGTGCCCCGACGTCTGGGCATGCTCAAACATATGGGAAAGGCGATCATAAAGGCCATGGTACCCCAACAAAAATCTTTTTGAACAGCTAATTTCCGTTTCAGATTCTCAGTTCAACAAATTTTCATGGGGGTACCATGGCCTTCCTGCACGGCATGGCGCTCCAACGTATGAGCATCCTGCCCATACGTTGGGGCATGCCCAGAAGTTGGGTTACCATGCCCAAAAAATTAGGATTTGTGTATGACTGGCGTAGAAGAAATTGAAGTAGTAAGATTGGGCGAAGAAACTTGTCTGGGTTGAAAAAAATATGTGTATCTTATATACAAATATATAGATCGCAAATAAATTGTAAAACTATAAATAAAATTTGAGAAATAACTGAAAATACATGGACATTTTATTTGTTAGGCCTACAGATCGTACAAAGTTAACCGACATGGTCGGGGCCCAAGTCAGTTTTCTCACGGACTTCATTTTCCCCATATACTTAACCCCCTCGGCCGAGCTGCTCTCCGGTCGGAATCAGAGGCGTTACTAGCCCATTTTGAGGGGGCCGGGCAAGGTATTAACCGAGTGGCTGGTCATTTTTACCGACTGTTTTTGGAGAACAAAACGACTGTTTTGACGACCCCCCACCTCCCCCCCCCCCATACGTGACGCCCCTGGTCGGAATATGTTAATCTGTAGTAAGTTTGGTAGGCACCTAGTTGCCTTCAAGTGGTCTAAGTGAACAAACGATTTAAAAAAGAATAATCCACGCTAAACTAGAGGCTTTTTGCAAACTGGGTTAATTCTTTCTTCGCAGTCTTCATCGTTCCAGTAACCGTCTTTGCCAAAGTCAATACTGACACAGTCCTCTCCGCCGTCATCATTTGGCTCACCACCAGCCCAGTTTACGTAGTCAACTGGAGTGCCATCAGCCCACTGGAAGGTTCCTTCTGCGGCAGAATCGAAAAGACCGAGCCAGGTATTCTGACCTCCCGTCAGATCTCGAACAAAGTTATTTTCTTCGATGCTGTGGATGGACGCAAGCTCAGCACCTTGGCCCTTGCAGAAGAAGTATGCTTCATTCCAGTCCATCGCGGCGAAGAACACTCGGAAGCAGTTGCAGCCTCCAGGGTAGCAATAAAACCTCCAGCCGTCCTCGCAACTTTGTGACAACGTTCCTGTCGCCGCTAAGGACAGAAGGACGACGCCTAAAGTCAATCTCATATTCCGATCTGAAATAAAGAGAAAGTAACCTACAGCGAATCCGGTTGTGAACCGTGTCATCTTCATGCAGTTACTGTTTCCGAAAAAAGATATCCCAACCATTTCCCCTTGTGATGTATTTGAGAAGATACTCAAATTAAAAACAAAAATGGTATTCGTACCAACGATGTTCCGACTGATCATGTCAAGGCCTTGCTTCCTTCATGTTGCTGCTCAACACCGTGACGCAGTCGGCGACGACGGTATTCCGGAATTCCTTCCATGCGCATAGCCTAATGATTTGTCAGCGGATAATTAACAATGTCATATCTTAGAGCTTTTTATGTCTTTTAATATTTGCGAATATTCTAAAAGTCAATTTCATTTTCATTTATTTTCTTGCTCGAAACACGTTGCTACGTTAGAAAATAATAATAGACTTAGGTCTAGGAAGCTTAAAGCACAACTCTTACTAGAAATAATCTTTTCCCTATGAAATGGATCAGAAAAAAACATTTTCGAAAATACCATTACTTTCCATCTGAAATTAGCGATTTTCTTGTTAGCGCCTGTCGACTATGTCCAGCCTTCCTGCTCTCCGACGCGGCGGCTGGGCGCAAAACATTTGAAAACTGATTGCGCCGTGGTTCAAAAGTGTGAAAACTAAGCAAATAAAAGAAGTAATAAACAAAAGCTTCTCAGATTTGTATGTGTGAAAGAGTTGTCAGCAGACTTTGATGATCCCTGCAAACGTTTCGTTGTGTGACGGGCAAAACTCGGCAAGGCCAAAAAAGCGCTAAAATTTCGTAGGCACAAAACGAAACAATGGAGAAAGGTGGGGATCTTAGAAGCTTATAATTCTGTATGGGAGCTAGATATATTATAAAAAGCAGAATAAGCAAGAGGGGTCCTTTAAGACGCACGCGTTTGTTTAGTGAGTACGGTTATAGTTCTACCTTAAATTACCTTAAATCGCACTGGCCGGCGAATAAGGTTGGGTGAACATCCTGTAGGTTCGCCGGTTGAGTGATGGAGGTGAAGTGCGTTGTCTAGTTCCGTTGAGTAGATCCACTGGCCTCCCAGTGTAGTTTCCACTCCATCGCTGCCCAGTCTCGGTCAATTGCTTTCTTGAAGTTGTCAACAGTTTTGGACTGAACTGTTTCTTCACTAAGGGAATTCCACAGTGGAACAGCACGAGTTGAGAAGAAGTTGGAACGCTCTCTCCGTGAGCTTCTTTGCTGCTGGAGCTTCTTGGTGTGGCCCCGGGTGTGGCTAGAGAGCGACTTATTAAAAATTCCTGGTGTGACACCATTCTCCAGCAGCTTGTGGGTCAGGATTGCATCTCCGCGCTTCCTCCTGTACGTCAGGGTTGGCAGCTTGAGTTTCTTGAGGCGTTCAGGGTATGAGAGGTTCTTACATTTGGTTGGTAGCTTTGTAGCCCTCCGCTGAACGTTCTCAAGGATCTTCTTGTCCATGACATAGTGAGGAACGGCAAGAGAGACTCCGTACTCAAGTTGTGGTCTGACCAATCCTGTATATAGCTTCCTGATTGTCCTGGGAGATCTACTGGTGATATTACGTCTGATGAGACCAAGGGACCTGTTGCCTTTGGCAGCTAGGTATTTGCTGTGACTATGGAATTTCATTTTGTCGTCGACAATGACCCCAAGGTCTCTTTCTTCGGTGACAGTTTCCAAAGTTATGAGCTTCCCAGTACGATCTGTCATTGTATATGTCATTCCTGGGTTCTTAGGGCCAAGATGTAGGACTTTGCACTTTTCAGCATTAAATTCGAGGGACCAGGAAGAGGACCAGTTGTTGAGGGTGTGCAGATCTGCCTGCAGAGCTGCGCACTGTTGGTTGTTTGCGACTGGGCCAAACAATTTCGAGTCGTCTGCAAACAGCTTAAGGTCATTTTGCACTGACGGGTGAAGATAATTATTCGTCTTCCATATGCGAATTTTGAAAGCGGACGAAGGTAAGCAATCATGGGCTTCTCAGGTTAAGAAAATTTTATTTGAGTGTGGGGTTGTGATAGGTGGAACGAGGGTTATGGGTTAGAGTTAGGGACAGTAGCTAGAGAAGCAAAAGCATACTTGGTACCAGGAAAATTCAAAGGTGGCAGATTAATAGGGATAGTTTGACCTCTTTGAGGTTTTATACGGAGGCGAAAGAGACATGGGGTGAATGTGTTTTTTTCAAAGAGGTTTAGTCAGGAAAAGAATTCAAATCATTCATTAGTATGCGGCTGGTAGTTTACCTTTGGGGAACAAGAGGAGGTACTTTGGCAGGGAGAATGGAGAATTGGTCCTTACTTTTGCCCGATGTGTGGAGATACGGAAGAGTGTGTGCATCTTATGTGTGAATGTAAGGAATCAAATGATTTGAGATGAGAACTATTTAGAGTAAACGAGTGGGATCAGGAATGGGTGGGGCAATTGTTGAGGAATGAGTGTTATATTTCAATAAAGAAAAAAAGGAGATCTCTCAAGCTCTCAATGATCCACAGAGCTAAATTTTGGTAGTTTTTAGGGGTAATTTGGTAATAATTAGAGATAAGTTGCTCATTTCATTTTTTTAGTATTGTCCTTGGGATTTTAGTGTAACAGACATCATATCATATGATGTACAGACTAGGCTACAACTAAAAACAAAAAGATTACAACAAACAAATTTTACGCTAGGCTATAGGAATTGGACACATAGTCCAAGCCGTTAATTGTTTGTCTTCCGTTATCGTTCAGCACGGATATGTTACGCCGTTTATGCTGGTTTAGTAAAGGATAATCTGTTTAGTAAACGTATAGATCCTCGGGTGCAAACGCCAGTTCTCACAAGAAACTCGAGAAAAAAAAAAGGTTTGTTGGGGTCGCAAACCTTACCTTTACTTGGATACAACTGCTAATACTGCCTACGCGCTATACGAAGACTGAAGACTGATTAAAAAGCCAGTCTATATATATACTGTAGATTGGCCGCAGTGTTTCTTAAGATAACAGTTATCCGTGTTTTGTTTAAATTACTAAGCAAACATCGCACAGGATTTTGTTCAGTATTTCCTTATCATTTATTACCATGGCTACAAGAAATATGGCGACGTTTAAAAAAAATGAAATTACTCGACTTCGTTAACAAGCTATCGGTTATTCCGCATGCAGCAGATCTACTCGCGCACTCCTTGTGGGAAATTTGTGCAAAAATATGTGTGCTGGTCCCGGAAAAGCAGTTTCTCTTAGGAAAAGTGCAAAACGCTATTGTTCAATGCTCTCGTTCTACTTTATGTCTTATATGTTTCCCCCCATTGGGATTGTCCTGGTGTAACCGCAAAAGAAAGGTACGAGCTCAGTAGTACAAACTCGCAAATTTCCTACTTCTTCTCCCTTTGTGGGGGTCAAATTGGCAAATTAGCTGTCAAATCAGTAGCTTATGGGTGAGCCCAGCCAAAAGTATCCTGAGACAGTTACGGGCTTGTCGTCGAGCCTTCGATGACTCGTACGAGTCAGTCCTGAGGCATATTATGTATGCATATTAGGTCGTGCTTTTTCTCATTTAGTGTTCTTTTTGTCTTTTGTTTTATATTCCGTTTTTATGGCACTTGCAGCCTCTGGCTCAAGTGCCATATACCGATCGCAATTCCGTCTGTCTGTCTGTCGGTCGGTCGGTCGGTCCCATTTTTTTTGTCCCACATGTTCGAGTTAGGGTACTGCCAGATGTGCTAGGACGATGAAACTTGGCAGGAAAATCAGGGACCCGACCAAACTAACCTGGAAACAATCATTTTCCCGATCCGACGATCTGGGGGGGAGTGGAGGGCGGGGGAATCCTGAGAATTTAGTCGTTTTTGCCAAACCCCTACCCCTTTCTTGACACCAGTAGCTCTGCGCGTGGCGTGACGTCACTCTTTGCACCGGATCACTCTGTTAACATCGGAAAGAGCTAGTGCATTCGAGGGTCAAAGGGGTTGGTATATGTGGTTCAGTACGGGGGAATACGGAAAATTGAGTGATGTGTAACTTTCGAACGGGTGATCGGATTGGAATGAAACTTAATACCTGAATGAATGACATATCTCCGATGTTCCATTTGAAGTCCGAACCGGATTCGACAGCTATGGGGGAGTTGGGGGGGGGGTAGACCGGAAATCTCGAGAAACGGTTATAATGGAGGGATCGGAGTAAAACTTGCTGGGAAGAACAAGTATCTGCTCCAGATAAATTGTTTACACATTTGGACCGGACCCGGACACTTTGGGGGGGATGGGGTGGAGGGGAGTTTCCCGGAATTGCGGTGATGGCGATTTTTTGGATTTCACGACGAAACTTGGGTGGCGTATCAGGGATCCGATCAAACTCACTTGTAAATAAAAATTCACTCGATCCGATAGTCGTGGGGGGAGCGGAGGGAGGGGGAATCTTTAATAATGAGCCATGCTTAACTTTGGAACGGGTGATCGGATTCGAGTGAAACTTAATAATTGAACAGAGGACATGTCTGTGGTGATCTTTTTCATGTCCGGACGACCGGACCGGGTCCGACAACGATTGGGGGGGGAGGGCGGAAAATACGTGACCGGCTTGGACTGGAGAGGTCGGGATGGAACTTTGTGGGAATAAGAAACAAGTACAAAACCAAACCGGATTGGCTCCGGCGACTGTGGGGGAGTTTGAGGGGCGGGTCCGGAATTCCGGTGATCGCGAGTTAAGGTACTTCCAGATGTGCTAGGACGATGAAACTTGGCTGGAATATTATAAATTCTACAAGATTGGCCACTTTCCAAATCCGACCATGACTTAAAGTACCATTCATGACCGCAAATTAAGAAAAATAATTTTAAGCAAAATATGCATTTTCATGATCCCCATGAGCTCATTATCATTTTTGCCTCAAGGGTTTTGCTTACAGATGAAGTTCTAGCTCCCTTAAAGTGTGCATCTTAACCGCAAGGTTGAAAAGTAATTTGTATCAAACGATCCCTCTCAACCCATGATCATTTGTGTCACAAGGGATTTGCCAAACAAAAAATATTTCTAGCACCCTTAAAGTGCGCATTTTTACCGAAAAGTGGAAAAAAATACTTTGACCAAACGGTATATATCAATGATCCCTAAGAGCCTGCTGTCGTTTTTGCCTCAAGGTTTTTGCTGAGAGATGAATTTCTAGCGCCTTTAAATTGCGCATCATTACAGCGAAGTTCAACAATAAAATACTTTTTCTCTAGCTCCCTTAAAGTGCACATCTGAACCGCACAGTCGAAAATTACTTTGAATCAAACAATACATCTTAACCCATGCAAGTGCCATATGAGCTTACAGCTCTTGTTTCTTTCTTTGTTAGGAGTGGGCAGCAAGAAATTATTGTTATTATTATAAGTTTATCTGATGAACAAGCCCACGAGACTGCTGTCTAGCCAATACTTCGTGGCTGAAGAGGTTTGCTCCGTCACTTACGGAATCCCCCAAAAAGATAAAACCTCCACTGTTTTCTCGACGTGCCCAGGCTGCTTCTTAGCTGTAGTGCTCTACCAGAGTTTTCTAAACCCGCAAGGTATTCGCAGGTGTTATTTTGCTCTGGTTAGGGAGTAGCGCCAAAACCTTTGCTTTCCATTCATAGGAAACGGGCCTTACGCGTAGCGCCCCCCACTACGCTCGCGACATTTAAAGCGAGACAAGCTTGCGGGTTAAAAATATTTAGTACAGCGAAGATGCAGTCTGCGCACCTCGAAGAAAAAGGGAGGCGTATCATTTTTTTGCACGGGAATGTGGAGTTATCGCAACCAGCGCTGAAGCACTGATTGAGTTCCAGCAGGGACGTTCTCTATCGCTAGTGGTGCTAGTGTCGGTGGTATTCGAGCGCTTGTCATTTTTCAAGTCTTGGCGCTACCCCCTAGTTTCATTTTGCTCTGTCCCTAAAGTTATTTTACTGTGCCTAATTTACAAGCTTCGCGTGAAGTTCACACAAATAACGCATTTCCCAATAAGCCACATAGAGCGCTCATGGTGCAGGCAGGGTTCGGTACAGGCAGATATCCTAGAACTTTGCGTTGAATACTTAATTGCTACTTTCGAAGCATTATTTGCACTTA
This sequence comes from Branchinecta lindahli, assembly GCA_023053555.1. Taxonomy (NCBI): domain Eukaryota; kingdom Metazoa; phylum Arthropoda; class Branchiopoda; order Anostraca; family Branchinectidae; genus Branchinecta; species Branchinecta lindahli. Next base: position 5,070,493 of record JAKZAO010000007.1, on the reverse strand, counting down.
TTTCATTTCATTTTTAATGGATGTCCAAAATCACAGAAAGTGAAATTGTCAAAGAAGACATCAACAATCTCTATTTTGGTCCAGGAGTCGAAGGTTCGATCTTCTTCAGACTCAGATAGTTTACTGAAACACGGTGTGGTAATAAGAAAAACAAACTGATTGCTTTTCCGGGTACAAAAAGAAAGGATGAGCAGAGTTACTTGTATGGAAGTGTAACGAGCTACTTTGACTCACAGATTGTCGAATTTACCACAGTAAATGGACGAAAATTTCACTTTTCAGAGCTATTTTAAAGTTAAAGAACACCCTAAGTATAGTAACACAAATTCTTGAAACCGTCTGGTACTTTTCTGTGCAATTGTCATTCTGAGTGGCTAAAAGGTTTGGTACTGAACAGTTGGTAAGAAAAATCGCAAGAATGAGACTAAGAGTGCTGAAGATTCGCCAATAAAATTTATCGATGCAAACCCTCAACCTTTTTCTTGAAATGTTGTTGTTGAGTCTGAACAACGAATTAGAATCGAAGATTGTGAGTAGCGCTTCCTCGTGGACTGTTTCGGAAGCGCGTTTCTCCTTTTTCGCAGCATCTGGCCTAATGTTCATCGACAGATAGCGGCACTCATCATATTGTATTCAAAAGTATGTCAGGAGTCTTAAGCTGTATTTCATAATTTTCATTTTGTGCCTGATTGCCTCAGACAAAACAGCTTTTTGTCGCCGTACCAAAACAGGACAGTTGTAACTCCGTACTTGGGGAAAATGCTTCCAGTCGTTCTAGAGAATATATGAACACGTGTCTAGAGAATCTTCGAACATGTGTCTGAAGCAAGGTTAGTAAGCAGGGCTATTTTGCAGGCGGGGAAGGTCCTTAAGGATCTTGACATTGGATTGGAGTCGTTTATATAATTATAAAAAGAGAAAACCAGTTTGTACTTAGAAACTGCTTTGCAGGGTTCAAGCGAGGGTCCAAGTGAACAAACGGTTTAACAAAAGAAAAATCAATGCTAAACTAGAGACTTTTTGCAAATCGGATTAATTCTTTCTTCACAGTCTTCATCGTTCCAATTGCCGCCTTTATCGAAGTCAAGACTGACGCAGTCTTCTCCGCCGTCATCATTTGGCTCATCGCCAGCCCAGTTCACATAGTCGACTGGAGTGCCATCAGCCCACTGGAAGGCTCCTTCTGCGGCAGAATCGAAGAGACCTATCCAGGTGTTTTGACCTCCCGTCAGATCTCGGACAAAGTTATGTTCTTCGATGCTGTGGATGGATGCAAGCTCAGCACCTTGGCCCTTGCAGAAGAAATATGCTTCATTCCAGTCCATCGCAGCGAAGAATACTCGGAAGCAGTTGCAGCCTCCAGGGTAGCAATAAAACCTCCAGCCGTCCTCGCAACTTTGCGACAACGTTCCTGTCGCCGCTAAGGACAGAAGGATGACGCCTAAGGTCAACTTCATATTCCGATCTGAAACAAATAGACCGTAAACCATAACGAACCCTGCTGTGAAGCGCGCATGGCGTCAAGCAATCTGCAGACTGCAACAATTTGATCATTTCATATTATGTATTCTATCAAAACAAAGACGAAAAAACCGGAAACGGAGTAAATACAAGGAAACAGAAAGAAACAAGGCCAAAGGTTTCGGTAGGATCACAAAAATGGAAAATTTCATGGACTTCTTGATCCAGACAATCAGGTCCTCCAGATTTCCGGTCTACGCCAGACCCCTTCAGCACATTACTCTTTATCCCTAATAACCGCTAGAAAATATACAAAAAAAAATGCCGAATGGTGTTTTTTGACAGATTACGGCCAAACATACATGTTTACCCCTCTAGATATCTCTAATAGCATGAAAATAAACTTCCGAAGTGAATTCGCCGTGTTTTTTTTTACCCCTGATTCGAACCTCTAATCGACTTAAGAATGAACCTTTACTTTTACTAAATTTCCGGTCCAAAATTCCAGAGAGGAAACAAGTTACAGATATAGACTCAGAATGTCCGTTTACCCCTGGATCAAAGGTCCAAACGACTTCAGAATAAAATTTGCTGCTTGACCGGATCCGGACGAACTAGTTGTTCGGCGAGAAAATAGTTTTTAGAAATGTATTTAGCATGTCTCGGTATCCCTATGAACCTCTGATAAAGTTCAGATAAAACTTTTTTTTGTGTCAAATTTTCCGGTTTTGGCCGGATTTCGGAGGTATTAGTTATCCAGCGAGAAAATAAGTTTCAGGTATGGATTCAGCGTGTCTCCTTACTCTAAATCAACTATCTCATTGGCTTTTAAAAACTAGTTTTTTCACCCCTTATTGACCCCCCCCCCCTAAAAATATTGCTATGGGGCCCATCTATGAATTTGACCTATACTTTGACCCAAAGGATCCTCACACCAAGTTTGAACAAAATATCTCAATCCCTTCGAGGGTTATCCTGCTCACAGACGGACGGATGGACGGACGGACAAACTTAACGAGGGTCAAAGTTATCCTGTGACAGGTATCCTGTCACTTAAGTCGTGGGATCCCAGAAACACGAAAAAAAAATTCACAATAGGAGAAACCATCTATGCTATGCCGTCACTTTATGTTGGAACCAAGTGGTTGATCATTTGACATGTTAGCTTACATTCGGTACCGGTGTGTTTTGGTTCGATGCCCCGACAGTGATCAGTTCTTAGGCTCTCCCCGTATTTTGTTGCATGCGTAACTTGCGAATGGGTGATCTGATTCGAATAAAGCTTAATGGGTGGTAAGAGAAGATTCCCTAGATAATCCATTTATGTGTCCGAATCGGATTGGGCTACGGTTGGGAGGTTCTGGAGGAGGGTGGTTTTGTAGTACGTCCAGGGGTCAAACGAGTGAGGTCGGAACCGACCTCGATGGGGGGGTAACGGACAATTCCCGGAAATACTGAGATCCATGTGAGACTTGTTTTAAAAAAATGCCCTGTTTGAACAAAAAAAATTGTTTCGTTGATATTTCGTACTTTTGAATGTTATCTGTAAATCTGTTGTTCTATTTTGAGGACTAGGCTCGACACATGAATGAACTAGGAAAGATTTTGTTTTACAAACGAAGACAGGCGTATCTACAAAAATTTTAAACAAATTAAGATACAAATATTACGTTTAGTGAACCAAAAACGCGACACAGCACCTTATTTTCTTATTTTTGTCATTATGAAGACAGGTCTGAAAGCACCCCGGACGCGTCCGGGAATCTGGTAGAAAAATCTACCAGATTCCCGGATTCTGGGTGAAAAGAAGCGGGAATTTGAAAGTAGTTTTCATTTGACTTGGAGAAATTGTGTTCAGGTGGCAAAATCTAAGAAAATGACAGAAGTGCTGAAAAATGCCCAAAAGTGGACTGTTGAAGAGACATTTGATTTGATTTCTGTTTGGGACCGTCTTCACGTAATCCGGACCCCAGATTCTGGGGCGTCTGGGTAGTGAAGCCCGTCCTTTACTGGAAGCATAAGCAATTGAGCAAATAGATTTTTCTACCGAGGATTTTCAACGTAAGGGTTCAAAACGCCAGTTCTCACAAGAAGCTTGAAAAGAAAAATACTTTGCTAAGAGGCTAGAGCCTGTTTAATGCACTGGAATTATTAATAGTATACAAATATTTATTATTCGAATTTCAAACCTTACCTTTATTGAATTACAGCTGCTATGTTATGGCCTACGCGCTACACGAAGACTGATGGAGACTAATTCAAAGGTCAATCTATATATACTGTAGATTTGCAGTCTTACTTAAGATTACCGTTATCCGTATTTCATATTCATTAAATTTGTTAATCAAATATTACACATGATCTTTCAAGTCATTCCTTATCATTCCGACCTCAAGAAATGCTGCGAAGGAGACACATGGGGTAATCCCACTTGGTTACCAATTTATCGTTTCTTACGTTTGTCGTATCCACCGAAAAATACGAGGGAGGTGCGACCCCTGTCCCAATTTTCGTCTTCTTCTTCCCAAGACAGACCCCTGTTCTGGCGAATTTCTTCTTCTTCTTCCTCGATAAATTCGATTTTCGGAGCCTGGTTTTGCATCGTTAACTTCTAGCGTTTTGGCAGATGCCTTGGTATCTATTACTACGGTAACTGGATCTGCAATTAGTCGTTTTTGCAGCTACCGTGGCATCTGACACCACGGTCTAAAGTCGGGGTATCTGAATATCAGATACCACATTACCGTGCCAGATACCACGGTAACTGCAAAAACGCCTTTTAACCGAGGAATCAGATACCGCGGTAACTGCGAAAACGACTTTAGACCGTGGTATCAGATACCACGGTCCACGTGGTATCAGATACCATACCATACCATGGTGTCCTCGAAAACGCAACTAATATTTCTCAACGAACCGTATCCGAGTTATTGGACTTGGAAATTATTCCATAATGTCTCGGTCAACGGACGAGGTTTCAAATTTCAAATTATCGTGTACCCTGTGTCGTACCCGAGGAGTTGCTTACTCACTGGGCACCACTGTACACCCTCCCTGGGCACCGCTGGACACCGGCTGGGCACCGGCTCTCACCCCGAAATGAAAAATGTAAAAAAGTGCCATCTATGATTTTTTTTTTGTGACCGATGAACTGATGCGCGTGACGAAATTTAGAAAAGAAGAAGAATAAAAATTGTTGTGTTGTGAAGCTTGTTGCTTCTGATAACTCACAATAGAGAAATTGCACCATATCCGACGAAAGCGGCGGGAGAATAACGAAAAAATTTAACATTAGGAAGTATAGGACTTTCGATTTTGAGAGTAAATTACCGGCCTTGGATAATTGCTGTGAATCAGAGAGTTGTTGGAATTGTTATCTGGCTTCTTCTTGTTGGAACAGTACAACGTTTGCAAATTAATGTTCTTTTTTTATGAGAGTTTGAAGCCTTAAAAGTTTGTAAGAAAAGAGGGGAGTCTCGCGTCCTATTGGTCAGCTATGACGCGTTCCTTGAAGTACGCGTCATAACCGACCAATAGGACGCGAGCCTCCGTCTTTGTCTCCGTCTTTGAGCACCCTGCATGCACAAGACCAAAGGTTTCGATGGGATCCCACAAATTTAATCTTAGATCCAGACAACTAGGTCTTGTCTTCACCAGATCCAGTCTTCGCCAGGCTATCATCTGAGAAAACCAAGTTCAGATATACCTGTATAAGCCATATCTATTTTGACGATATTGATCGAAACTTCCTGCTTTACTTCTGCCAAATTTCCGGTTTCGGCCGAATTCCGAGCGAACTACTTGTCCAGCAAAAAAAAGATAGTTCAGAAACGAATTCAGCGTATCTCCTTATCCCTATAAAGAACACCTAATCAACTTAAATAAAACTTTAACTTATAAAAAAAAAATCGGTTTCAACTGGATTCCGGACGAACTATATGTCCGGGTAAAAATGATTGTCATATACAGATTCAGCGTCTCTTCTTACCCTTAAATCTGCCATCTAATCAACTTCATATACAAATTTTGCTTTTAACAAATTTTCCGGTTTCGGCCGGATTCCGGGCGAACTACTTGCCCGGCGAGGAAATGGTTTTCACCATCGTGTTCAGCATGCATTCTTACCCCATAATCGACTATCACATTAGCTGTTTCAAAACATTTTGTTCGCCCCTTAATTTAAACCCCCTCCCCCACCCCTAAATGTAGGGCTACAGGGCCCATCTAGACTCTTGACCCAAAGAATCCTCACACCAAGTTTCATCAAAATATCTCATTCCCTGTGAGAGTTATCGTGCTTACAGACGGACGGACGGACAGACAGACAACTTTTGCGATGTCATAGGTATCTGTCACTAATGTTTTGGGATCCCAAAAAGGGCTAGTATACTAGACTGGAGGTGATTCAAAAGATTTTTCCATTCAAGTATTTCCACGTTAGTGTCCCGAAGTTGAAATAACATTTGATTGGCCATGTCGCGTACCACCCATGGAACTCTTACTTCGAGTCTGAATTTTCAAGTAGTTTCCAAGAAAATGTAGAAGTGTTTTAGGGTAGGATGCTGAAGAGCCGACTGAGTATTGAGAAATATAATAGGTGAATTAATCTAATTGGTATTTTAGTTTCTGTCTTTCTCAAATAATTTTTTTTTTCGAATGTTCAATAAATTAGTGTCACCAGATTTGTGATTTATGGAACCGACTGGGCTCACCTGGGCACCGGCTGGGCACCGGCTGGACACCACTGGGCACCGGGCACCACTGTACAACCATTTTGGGAGTGAGCAACCCCTCGGTCGTACCCACGAGGCTTTCGTTGTCCAGGCACTTCTTTCTTGCGATGAAGACGTCCATAGCTGAACTTGTTGCTCCTCTCGACCAAACTGTCTGTCAATGTTACGGTGAATCCTCGGGACTAGCCTTCTCTACTTAAAGTCCGTATCAAAACTTGTCTAGGAAACTACGATAACACGTCGCTGACACAATCCCAAACTTAAAGAAGAACCGGCTGGGCCGGCATGACTTCAGTCTCCGTGGCTGGTGAATGGCGATCCTCAAAAGAGGATTTTTTTTTAACAGAGTGGTGGAACAATTGTTTAAAAATAGAGTAAAGAAATTTTTGTTGGAGGGGTGAGGAGTCACGATTCAGAGAATGAAGGTATAAGTTACGATTTCTTTTCTCATTACCTTTATTTATTTATTTTTTCTTTCTTCTTCTTTTTTTCTTCTTTTTTCTTTTGTGTGTTAGGCTATATGGAAATTTTTTTTGATTAATTAGTGTTGAAGTGAAATTAAGTTATTGTTTGGGTTGGGTTGAAGTAGTTTGTGGTAACCGCCCAGTGCCAGTGCATTAATGTCTTCTCATGGGCGGTTACCTATCATGATGGGTTATTGTGTAGTTTGGCAATAAAATAATCTAATCTAATCTAATCTGAAGTAGTATTAACCTTCGATCTAAGTTCCTCAAGAGCCCTCGGTGGCGCATAGGGCGTCGAGAAAGCCTCTCCATTCGTCCTGCATTGATGCCGCAGTGGTGACGACCTCTCGTTCAGGTACCAGCCGTCATCAGATTTCGGTCATATGTTCGCCTCAACGTGTTTTTGGCGCGGCCTCGCTTTCTTCTCCCGTCTAGCTTCCGGTTTTGCTAGGATGGTGGTTCTCTTCCATACGAAGGACCTGTCCAAGGTATGTCCACCGCCTTCTTTTCAGCAACTCAATGACAGAAGGCTGGCCTGTTTGTCTGCGTATTTCTGCATAAAAACGCATATAAGTAGTATTAAGCGATTCTTTAAATCTTTCCTATTTTTTGCCTTGTATTATTATGATTATTAAAACTCCTAATCCAATCTTCTGCGTCTTCTAGACACAAACCAACCCTCTCCTGTGTGTCACTACCGACGAAGCCAAGATTTTAGGCGCGAAACATTCTTGCAAGCAATACCCGAGCAAGTACAGAGATAAAAACGACAGGAAATACCGAAGACATTCGCAAGGATGAAAAATGCGAAAAGTTTGAAATCACAAATAAATATCCCTTCAGCCTAATCTAAATGCAGATCATATTTGACGGCGCTAAACGGATAGTCAGCTGAGATTTATTCCAGCGATATTACGGCAGTTCTTGGCAAGGGTCTTCTACAGGCTCCTATTACGGCAGTTCTTGGCAAGGGTCCTCTACAGGCTGGGAACTCTTTGAGAGTCGAGATAGGCTACCCCAGATCTAGCTTCGTGCCCTTAAGCGAAATAGCCCTGAGCAATAGCGAATCCAGAGACCTCCTCTGGAGGGGATGCAGGGAGGTGAAAAGTTCTTTGGCAAAGAAACTACAAAAAAAAGTTAGCACAATGACCGAACGATTCTCAGCATTTTGTTTAGCTAATTTTGTACACTCTGTTGATTTGGCTATGGATCAAGCTCCACTTGACGAAAACCTTACGCAGCGAAAAACGATCTGCAGCTCTTTAAGACCAACAATGATCATTTCTTGCAGACTTAGATACTGGCTGTGAATCTTTTTGAAAATATTGGCCTTTTCTAACAACCTATTGGACGGATATCCAAATCTATGAGTAAATTTCCGCAGAGTCCTTGCTTTGGCAGATTACGATAGCTTACAGAGGCTTATTTAAAGGAGACAAAATAAGGACTATTGTGAACACAAACATCAGATAGCGCGCTTATCAGATTAAGATTACAAGGCTCAGAATTTATCTAAAATTTTAAGTAAACACCGCATGTGGGCCGCTATGCATGGGGGATCCTTTGTTATTCCTTGCCTATCGACATCGCGGAAACGAAAATTAGTGCAATTAGTGCATGGAAAAGAATAATGAACAGCAAAAAGCTAAATAATAGATTTATAGCGAAAGTGCTTACTGCCACTTACTGGATTTATTCATCCGCACTCATCCATACAATGCCGCAGTACCTTTATTCTTTTGGATGTCAATTATTATAAATGTCGGAACGGTTTGGCTTTGAAAAGAATTGCCACTTTCCCCAATGCGACCATGCAAGAGGAAATCAAACTTTAACCGGGCTAACAAAAATTTGCGTGAAAGACCAAACCTAATTTGGTTCACACAACAGCCGTAAAACGAACTATTTCGCGTGTTCGTGGTTACCAAAATACCAGCAGACCGTCTCACTCGCAACTACCCCCTGCAAGCACTCAGTCAAAGACCACTGCATCCTAGCAGAGTTTGGGAAAAGCTAAGAGCTCAAGGGCACTGATACCGGTACGACCTTCGACGTAATGTTACGAACCTCTGCAAATTAGCAAAATTACAAACGACAAGACATTTCCACTTTTTCTAACTTCGCAAACATGATTTATAGCAAAAAAGCTCATACAAACGATTCTTATCTGTAACAACGGAACTCAGACGAAACAAAAATGCTTTTCACGGCACGAATTAAGTTTGAGGGTAGAAGTTTCTTTGACTGAACCTTATACCTTCGACATCTTCTCGGAACAGTGTCGGGAAGTATGTCTCAACGCTGTTGCCCGAAGCCGGAAGAATTTCACTTATTTCAGCCAAGTTCCCATAGGAGGGCTTTTCCATAGGCTGCCATCCATCAGAATAGTCTAATGGTCTTAGAGGCTTTATTTTCTGAACTTGAACTTCTTGGGCCTGCACCGAGTACCCGTTTGTGTTTTCCATCTGCTGGGGGTAGTATACACCTTTGTCTGTGTGCTGCTGCTGCTCATTTTCGTACGAGCCATACCCTGTTACTTGGGATGCATGGGTATTACCCTGGACGTATGTCACAGCTTGCTCATATCCCCCATTAACTCCATGTCCTCCAACTTCATTGTGACCATGAGGAGGGTGATGGACGGGATACGCGTTCTCTGCGTTTCCCTGTACTGGGGGACTACTATACTGAGAGTCTTTTTCAGCACTGGGCACATACGCAGGTGACTGCGGTTGCTGATGTATAAACTGTGGACTAATAAACTGAGACTCCTTTTGAGCAGTGGACACATACGCGGGTGGCTGCCGTTGCTGATGTATAAGCTGTGGACTATACAGTGGCTCTTTCTGAGCAGTAGGAACATGCGGGAGTGGATGCGGTTGCTGATGTATTTGTTTCAAGCCTCCTTCAGAAGTATGGAACATTTGTGGCCGTTGTGGAGATTGGTATCCGACTGCCTGGCTTCCTCTGTGAGGTACTGCGCCAATTGGTTGCTGCGGTTGACGATATAATGTGTTTAAATTTTCCGCATAAGAAGACTGAGCCGTATGTGGCTGTTGTGGAGGATGTGGCTGCCCAACTTGATGTTTAAGAGGGTCGAACTGCATAGCACCGCCGTATCCCTGCACTTGGGCGTTAAACCCATGCGGCACTGGCCTCCGATGATCCATGTGTGGAAGGGCGCTTGGTCTGATAATACTGGTATGAACTTGATTTGGCATTAACTGGTGTATGTTATGACCTGGATTAACATGCCGGGTAGGCAAAGTGTTAGTAGCGGCGATGAGAGGTCCGTGGCCAGGCCTTGGCTGGTTAGGGTGGTATGTGTTCCGGTAGTTTGTCAAATGAGCCGCTTGGCTCTGTACTGGTCTATAGCCGCTATTCCCAGCCGCATTGTGACCGACAGGAATATGAGCTACGGGATTTGTCTTAGTAGGTGGTGGGAGGTACACCAGTGGTGCATGGTTGTTAGCATAGCCTGAGTTCTTATAAAATTTGGCGATCACAAAGCTGTTGAATAATCCTGCAGACGCAATGAGGAGGATGGAGACGAAGTGCTGAAACCAAAATGAGATAATAAGATAAATTTACCAAACCAAATGGAGCGTCTTTTTCATAGCTTAAAAGTTTGCCAGGACCTTAATTTACGTAAACAAGTGGGGACAGGCAAATACGCTGGTTCTTCTGACACGGTGATTTATATGGGCATCACGTAATTTGGCTTTAACGAGGGCTTTTATAGTAAAAGATGTAGAATCACGTATTTCTTCTGGTTTCGGGGCGGTGATTTGTCTTAGGGATTTCCTATCTAGACGTAATCTTGCAAAGATTTTTAACACGGTTGCTCTTCCACAGACTTTGCTTGCATCTTCTTTTTTACCTTTTTTAACGTTTACAAATTTATCTCGCATTAAAACTACTTTTTTTAATTTTGGGAAATTTGTATGCCGGTTTTCTAAACTTCGATCTAGTTCTTTTATGATGGAAAATTATGGTTAAAAAAAAACATTTATATTTTGAAAAAGAAACGGGAAACATTTTTTTCAAAAATTTTCACCATAAAGCACACTTTTTCTGATGCGTTGCGTTGACTGATTGATGAATGTATTTAGGTTGAAGTTTAAGGTAGACATTCGTTTAGGCTAGTGTAGTTTTTTAAAATGAATTGAATGTAGAATTTGTGAAAGTTTATGGTCTCGTTATTCGTCAGTTGTAGACCGATTATTTATATTTTATTATACTTTTCTCCTCGCCAGCTTTGGCGGATATAAATAAATGAATTGAATAGTAACACACACAAACTATCCGAAGCATTTTACAAAACAACTTGCCTTCATATTTCCTATATTGAAGTTTTACAGATTCTATAAACTGTAGCGATCGTCTTTATTCCATCAAGCCTCTACCCAGCATTCTTGTGTACTGGTGAAAAGCCTGAGCAATCAGAACTTGTCAATTGCTTTCTGGCTCACTGTTCCGAGAAGCACGACGCAACTAACTTGACACTCTACCGGTTGAGTTGTCGGGTACGCCGTATCTACTGCAATTGCTGGTAGTGCGGCTATCGAACAATATGCGCTGTCATTTCCGAATTATGTCGAGTTTCATAGTTCTTTACCTTGACGAATTTCGTCGTTCCACCGATTTTGGTAATTTCCTCGGTAATTGTGTGACTTTCTTTAACCCAGCGATGCAACCAGAGACGTGTCCGTGACCTGGTTTCACTTTAGCATTAGGACAGGATCCGGACGTGGGTGGATTTTTTTTCTCCCTCTGTTTCAACAGAACGTCCGATCATTTATTATTTTGGATCACCCATTAGAAAGTTTCTGACGAAACTTTCTGTTGTTTGTAGTACCGAAGAAAAGTTTTGTTTTCTGGATGTAAAGTTACAACACTGCCAAAAGAGTACAAATAGAACCAACCTACTTGCGGCTGATTCCAGAGTTTACAAATAATTCTCAGTTAACACCGTTAACATGAATATTTGTCAACAATACAAATAATTCGGAGTATATAAAAACGACGAATGGATAAGAAAAAAGAAACTCCGCTTATATTTAAAAAACGGCGTAAAATATTAGCGAAAATAAGTTGTCTAGGAATCTGCTGATTTCTTATGTAACATTGTATTCTAGGGGGTGGTAATGTGGTATCATGATTGTTTGATCCGCCTATTGAACTTTAAAATATTCGGTAAAGTTGATTGACTGATTGATATTACTGCTTCCCTGTACGCCTTTCTCTTTCCATCCATTCTCATTTTCAAGATTTTGAACTTCCCTATTTCAGTTTTATCAGGGACCCATAAATTTCCTGTAATGTCTCGCCATTCAGGGGGCTTGTCATTTCCTATGCTTCTATGTTGCTATGTTGCCCGACCTACTCCTACTTTCCAAAAATTCCGCTTGGGTCGAATCGGCGTTCTTGTTTGCCTCATTGGACGTGAGCACCAAAGAGACTCCTCCCTCAAGGCGCCAGCAGCCAATCCCAAATGTTGTCTATCTGGATAGTGGCGTATTCTATCCCCGTGGGTATTTGTCGAACTACCGGTTGGTCGGTCACGATCGCATCAGAAATCTCTTATTGACAAGCCCCCTGAATGGCGAGACATTACAGGAAATTTATGGGTCCCTGGTTTTATCAACAACAAATTGGTTCCGTGCAGCGAGCCAGCGACTATGGATACCCCCACAAAACTGAGCGGAGTTGAGGTACTTGCTGAGCTTTGAGCTAATACCCGTCTACTTCCCTCTTCGGGCTCTTCGTCGCTGCGGATACCAGAAGAAAAATCGTAGCAGGCCTGGAGCACCCGCTCTGCAGCGCGTCATACGTTACGCCACAATAATAGACAACCAATCGGCTGTGAAGGACGACTCGACGGCGTTCCTAAGAAAATTTCTTCTACAGGCCTCTACTGCGATATAGCTGTTTGTATTATGATGTTCCGCGTAGCTCCTACCCTCCGCTTGTTTGCATTGGGCAGAATATAGAGAATATATTCCGACTACGCATGGTTTGCCGTAACAGCATCACGCTGATTTTTTTATGTTTGATGTTTGGCACTTTTCGCGGCGGATCAGGCTCCCACTTATTGCTTCGCGAAATCCAGCAGAGTTTCAAAGGAGTTATACATGTTAGAATTTTGGCATAGAAACTGGATCCGCTGTGACTGGGATCGACTAAAAACTGGAATGGAACGGAACGACACTGTGCAGGAGGAACGCGTACTAAAAACTGGAACGCGTACTAAAATCTGGAACGCTGTACCAGGAGGAAGGCTAGTAGAAGGGGGAACAATGCACCATCCTTCCTTCTTTTAGTAGTTTTTCTGGGAACGAGTTTCAGATCATTCCGGTGCATGCAGGGGGAACAAGTACTAAAATCTGGGAGGCCCGTCCTCTGTTGTTTAGCACTTGGTTGTTGATTAGCACCTGTTTAGCAAGTGCTAAAGAACAGGGATCCTCGTTCCCGTTTTTAGTACTGGCTTCTGACGCAGAACCCAGTGCTAAACAACAGAGAACGGGTCTTCCAGATTTTAGTACTTGTTCCTCCTGAGGACGGATACAAGTGCTAAAGAACAGGGATCCTCGTTCCCAGAGCCGTCACTACTGGGGGGGGGAGGGGGGGGACGCCCCCCCCAATGTTGTCGGCCAGTCGGTAAAAAATAACCGAGTCGGCGCGAAGCGCCGCGATTTTTAGTAAAAACAGTGGATTTTTTTCTCGGAAATAGTCGTTTTTTCTTAAAAACAATAAAAAACCGTCGGTTTTTCGTAAAAGTAGTCGATTTTTTCTTAAAAGTAGTCGTTTTTTCTTAGAATAAGCCGATTTTTCGTCAACACAGTCGTTTTTATCCGCAAAAATAGTCGGTAAAAATGACAAGCCAGTCGGTAAATACCTTGTCCCCCCCCCAAACATTTTGGCTAGTAACGCCTCTGCTCGTTCCTGTTAATAGTACTGGCTTCTGACGAAGAACCAAGCACCATCCTTCCTTCTTTTAGTAGTTTTTCTGGGAACGAGTTTCAGATCATTCCGATGCATGCAGGGGGAACAAGTACTAAAATCTGGAAGGCCCGTCCTCTGTTGTTTAGCACTTGGTTGTTGTTTAGCACCTGTTTAGCAAGTGCTAAAGAACAGGGATCCTCGTTCCCGTTTTTAGTACTGGCTTCTGACGCAGAACCCAGTGCTAAACAACCGAGGACGGGCCTTCCAGATTTTAGTACTTGTTCCTCCTGCATGCATAGGAATCATCGGAAACTAGTTCCCAGACAAAATACTAAAAGAAGGAATGATGGTGCTTTGTTCCCCCTTTTAGTAGTGTTCCTCCTGGTGCAGAGATTTGGATTTTTGTTCCGTGTTCCAGATTTTAGTACGTGTTCCAGTTTTTAGTACGCGTTCCTCCTGCACCGTCTCGTTCCGTTCCATTCCAGTTTTTAGTCGATCCCGCTGTGACTTTGCAATGACAGAAAATTTCAGAATTGACAGAAGACGGACCGAATTGAACGCTTGTTCATGTCGGAGAATAAAGCGACAAGCATTTAGCTTGCCGTTTTTTTTTAAAATAATAAATAAAATGAAGTGACAAAAATCCCCAGAAGTGTATCCTTCCCCTTTTAAACCCTTTATTTCGTTCAAAGAAAAGTGTGAAAATACAAATACAGCAGAATGCATATTAGCCTTATTGGGGACACCTCGTGCAGTCAGGACAGTTCCAAAGGACAGATATTTCCACAGCTAACAAGACGTCAGGTGCTTCCGTTCCCAAGACATCCGTTGTGTCAAAAGCTGGCTCACCAAATTGGTCCCAGTCATGGCAAAGAAACGGAAGTCCGCAGTCATCTGTAAGGTTTCAGATGTTTCGCCTGTTGACGAGTCATCTTTCCAGACTATCGGTAGAGAATTCTTGATGAATACGTCACTGCATGGCCTCCGATATGTTGCAGAAACGGGTCGTTTTCTATTTGAAAGGTAAGTCCAACACTTACAATTCCCTGGTAAAGCTGGTTTTTGCAAATACTATGGTATCTGATACCACGGTAACCGGATCTACATTTGGTCGTTTTTGCAGTTACCGTGGTAACTGATACTACGGTTACTTTGCAAAAACGACAATTGCCGAATTCGCGCTTTTAGAGGTCGAAAAGAAACACAAAAGAAGCACTTTAATCCACTCACATGCAAAGTGCCAAACTTCTTTCCTGAAAATTTAACACATACCTCTTGTGTTGGTGATGACGAAAGTGTGATGACTTATTCAGATACCACGGTAGTCGCGAAAACGACTTTCGACCACGGTATCTGCAAAATCGCTCCTTCACAAAAGAAGAAAAGCCTATAGAAATACTGGAGTAACATTTTATTTTCCTTCAGGGTAATTTGGATATTAGTCTTCTCTGCCGCTGTAGTTGCATCTGGACATTTCATTTTCGAAGTTTACTCGCAATGGGATGAATCTCCAATTATCGTCACATTCGATGCCAAAGGTCTTACAGTGAATGAAATCTACTTTCCATCCGTCACTATCTGCAACTGCAACAAAGGATCCGGACGACGTCTAAAACAGGTTGCCGAAGATCCGAGGTAAGCGATTTTCAAAAGATAGCAAAGTTGGAGAAGTTCAAGTTTATTAATTTTACACAAAAATTGTAAATACACTATACAAGCACTGTGGAGAACAAACATTCGAACATGCAGTGCTTGTTAAACATTTTACTATAATAGCAACAACTACATACCCTATAAATCTAACAAAATATAACATAACTTAAAGATATCGGTTGCTGTTCATCTGGACAGGCAAATGAGTAGAAAGTAGATTGATCCGAAACAAATCATAACGTAACCAAGGACAAGCCACAGGACCGACACGCTAGCCCATGTGCCACTGAGGGGCTTGTGACGAATCGCGAGTCCGCATCATAGCCGAATGACGCGGGTTCAAATCCCCCCCCCCCCCCTCCTAGAAGAAAGAACATTTTTTTTATTTCCCTACTAACAATATAACAGAAACGATTATACACCATGTTTACAGAAAAAGTTTAAAGACGCAAAAATGGTGTTTTTTGTTTGTTTTTGTTATTCGACCTTGTTTCCAAAAAGGAAGATGTGGTGTTCACTAGTGAAACAGTCTACCATCCCTAGAGTAGTAAGCCCATCGTAAGACAAATCATACATAGTTCAAATAGAATAAAAATTAATAAATGTAATGCTGATCAAGGTTTTATGCCTCTTACTTTGACTGCCCCCCCCCCCTCCTTCCAAAAAAAAACACTCGGAAAGAATCAGTTGGGTTATAAATAATCAACTTCAACAAATATTAACTGAATCATAGAGACGAAAGTCATTTCGATGCCAGCAACTGTTCAGACCACTTTTACAGGCTTGTCAATGGCAACATAACAGAGAGTGATTTGAGAAGCATCATCAGGCTCATGACAAGAATCGACGCTTCTTATAAGAATGATGTTGAAGTCATACCAGTTAGAGATAAACTCATCGCAGCTAACCTCAACCTGACAGAAATCACTGGAATTATTGTGCAGGTATTGATTTGGCTCCACTCGAGTCGTTTGTACATAGTCTTTCAGCCATAGAACACAGACAAATCCCAAGTTGGTAAGTTTGGCCTTGCCTACTATCGAATCAGTGTTGTCTGTTGTGTTTAACCCTTTATGTTCGTATGTGTTAACAAGAACAAATAATCTGACAGAACCTCCGTCTCCCCATCTCTGCAATATGACTATGAGTCAGAGCCCATACCCTGTCCGCTACGAACGAGTGGAAGTTACTAGCTTCGCGCCAGATCATGTTTCGTTACCTCTACAAACAGCTAAATCGCTGTCAACCCGGTGAGGAAAAGGAGGAGTCAAAGCTGACTGTTCTATGGACGCGCTCCAGAGCGGGTCAGCGCGCGGAGTACGCATCCTACCAGCCTCCTTCACTATTTGTTGTGCGATAAGCAACGGCGACGACGTAAGAGGAGTAAAGGGGTATCAACATCAGCTCAAAGCTAGAGTAAATACCTCTAGGTTCGCTCAGTGTTGTCGGGGTTTTCATAGTCGCTGCATCTGACTAAATACAGAAGTTCTATCTGATTATTTGTCCTTGGTGTTACCAGGGACCCATAAATTTCCTTTACAGGGGGCTTGTCAATAAAAGATTCTGATGCCCTCTTGACCGGTCGGAAGATAGTTCGAGAAATACCCACGGTCCAATCACGTCAAAGGCCAGATAGACAAAATTTGGGATTGGCTGCTGGCGCCTTAAGGGAGGAGTCTCTTTGGCGCGCACGTCCAATGAGGCAAACAAGAATGTCGATTCGACTCAAGTGGGGATTTTTGGAAACTAGATTCGGATCGGTCAACATAGCAATATAGAAGCATTGGAAATGACAAGCCCCCTGTAAAGGAAATTTATGGGTCCCTGGTGTTATCCATAATTCTGCCAATCGGCAGAGGCGTCACGGATGGGAGGGGGAGGTGGGACGCCCGGCCCCCTCCAATGTTGTCGGCCAGTCGGTAAAACAAAAATAAGTCGGCGATAAGCACCACGATTTTTGTTAAAAACAGTCGACTTTTTGTTGTTAAGAACAATCGATTTTTCCTCAAATTTTTCTTAAAAATAGTCGATTTATTCTTAAGGGACACCTTGCATACCATGTGTTTCTGCCAGACGTTCTGAGATGTTTGACCCCTTTGCAACTAAGCTATGCTTGGACAAAATTATAGACAGCTTCGGCTGTTTTTAGCCTCTTTCCACGTCCCTTGGCAAAATTGGGATAACCGGTTTCTGGAGCTCCTTATAAGCTCTTCGGAGTTGATCGGGCCCATGATCCGTCACGTAAAGGGAACAAACGTGGCAAGCGTGATAATCAGTGTATTGATAAAAGAGGAGATAGGATACACTTATGAAGTGAAGAAGCTCGGGAACGATAATGGATGAGAATACTACTAGAATAGGATGAATTACTATCAGAAGTACGACGTGTGCTTTAAGAAAACTCTTTTTTTTTCTGAAAAACAGTCGGTAAAAATGACCAGTCAGTGGGTAGACCTTCCACCCTGCTAGCTTTTTGGCTAGTAACGGTTGCTTTTCCTTCCTAAACAGTGGCGCCATTTGGGGGGGGGCAGGGGGGGCCATGGCCCCCCTCTGAATTTTAAAGGGGCCCAAAATCCGAGGCTTATTTGTTTATATTCCTTGTTGTTTGACGTACTAACATAAATGCATTTACCAAATCGTGAATTTCACCCTACAAGATACAATTTGTAATCTGATTTTGAATCAAAATCTTTGTATTTTAGCAGAAAACAGGCTGATTTTCGGATGACCACCACTTGTTTTGTAAAGGGCTGCGTGGAATAGCACAGACAGGGTCCGAAAAATCTTTCACTCTGTTTGAGAGTTATCGTGCAATGCGAGGTAAAATGACCACAGGGGGAAGCCATTGCTTTCATTTAGGATACAAAAACAAGACCAAAGGTTCCGATGGGATCCCAAAAATTCAATATTTGATCCAGACAATTAGGTTTTGTCTTCGCCAGATCCAGTCTTCGCCTGGCCAAACAGCTAATCATTAAGAAATCCAAGCTCAGATTTGGATTCAGCACGTGCGTTTACCTCTATAACCCGATCGATACGATCCTAGCTTACTTCTGTGAATTTTGCGGTTCTGGCGAAATTCAAGCACTACTTGTCCGGCGAAAAACTAAAGCTCAAAAACGGATTCACCGTATCCCCTTACCCCTATAGCCAACATCTAATCAACTTGGAATAAAAATTTAACTCTTTAAAAAAAAATCCGGTTTTGGCCTGATTCCGGGCGAACTACTTGTCCGGCGATAAAACGGCTTTCATATTCTTGTTCAGCATGCCTTCTTACCCCTACATCAAACATCTAATCAACTTCAGATAAAACTTTAACTTCTAACAAACTTTCCGGTTTTGGCCGGATTCCGGACGAACTACTTGTCCGGCGAGAAAACGGTTTTCATATTCTTGTTCAGCATGCCTTCTTACCCCTATATCGAGCATCTAATCAACTTCAAATAAGACTTCTACTTTTAACAAACTTTCCGGTTTTGGCCTGATTCCGGACAAACTACTTGTCCGGCGAGAAAATGATTTTCATATTCGTGTTCAGCGTGTCTTTTTACCCCATAATCGACTATCGCATTAGCTGTTTAAAAAAAATTTGCTTGCCCCTTAATTTAAACCCCCTCCCCCACCCCTAAATGTAAAGCTACAGGGCCCATCTACGAACTCGACCTTACTCTTGACCCAAAGAATGCTCACATCAAGTTTCATCAAAATATCTCGTTCCCTTCGAGAGTTATCGTGCTTACAGACGGGCGGACAGACGGACAGACGGACGGACAACTTTTGCGATGTCATAGGTATCCCTCCACTTACGTTCTGGGATCCCAAAAACGCTCTGATCGTGAATGTTTGATGAAATTTTGCCTGCGGCGCCTTTGTTAGTATTCTCTATTCAGGCCTGTTCGAAGGAGCATGTCATTTGGCTGTGGTTTTGAAGCTGAAATTTGTATACGAAGTGTTTTAAGATGTCAACCCCATATCCAAATTCAAAAGGTTTCATGAATCAAAGATATTTCTGGATAAAGCTTCGATCGAGAACCTCAGCTCAGAGGGTTTAAAGGAGCTTATTTTGTCATAAGGGCAGGCCTCAAACTCTAGCTCATAGCATCCTTCAGTAATTTTATTTTTATTTTTGAAGGATCTTTGAACAACGCGTGACTCTTGCATTTTCTCCTTATGATATATACAAAAAACACTTTGATGTTACTCCAATGCAAATAAACTTTACGTCTGATTAAAAAAAAAAAAAAAAAAAAAATAGGGATAGGGGCCCAAAACGGATTTTTTGGCCCCCCTCTGAGGTTTTCTGAAATGGCGCCGCTGTTCCTAAACAGGTAGTGAATGAACTATTATTTCTGTCAGAGTAGTCTTATTTTTGTTTCTTATTATCATATAATAGGCCTAATACTTTTCTTCGTCCCAGCTAGACTACTGTCAAGGCGAAATAACCAAGACCAAAGGGAATATTTGTTGGACATTCTGGACAACGAGAAAAAAGATAATCAGGTCTTGCCGACTTCCGCTTTCGACAGATCCTGTAAAAGTGTAATATCCTCCTAATAGACCCCTGAATCATATCAGCTATAAGGTTATTGGACAATTAGGCTCATTTGAGTATTCCGATTCTGACCGGAATCCAACCGGACTATCCATATGCGGAAACAGCAGTAGTATTTCCCGATTCACCATGCCCTTTCCTCTACCAACCTTCCAACTTTTCAACAGACGGTGTATTCTTGCGAAGAAATGCTGATCTACTGCGCTTGGAGAGACGAAGTACGAAAATGTTCCGAACTGTTTTCTCTGAAACCCGTAGATGACGGATTTTGCTGCGTCTTCAATTCGGTCGTTTACCAAGATGAAGACTCTACCAGCAGGAACAAATCGTAAGTAAATATGTTTTCAATTGTGTACGGTTAGTCCCGAATTTATAACCCACACATTTAATACAGAGCATACCAGAATTATCATTTATTTCAAACTTGAGCGCTCGTGGTAAATCAAATATGCGAGTCATGCCAATGCGTAATATAATAGCTAGAGTTAAGTTTACAAAGATAATAAAATTTAACAATGATGGGGCAAGAACACGAAGATCTCTTAAAGTCTATACCAAAACCTGAACATACTCACACTACTTTAATCCCATGTCCATCTTCGGTTTGGCACAAAACAACCAGCCCTCGTTGGTCGTCATCAATACCAGCCAAGGTTTCAAGTACATAATTCTTCGCCTACACGACGTAACACGACAACCAAGATCGAGTAAGTACAGAAAAATGAAAGGGGACAGTGCTAAATACTCGCAAGGACGAATTTCTTACACGGTGATACTTAAAACCACAGTTATTACATTGCGAATTATTTAGTAATGACTCATTATGGTGCAGAAAGAGATGGTCGTAAACTGAATTGTCACCTAACCGCATTCGGGTGGTGAGCAAGGGGGTTAGCCACTTACGACTAGCATCCTAAGGAAGTGATTCCGGGTATCACAATAGCCTATACAGAAAGGATTTCGTTTTGAGCAGAAACAGCGTGTTTTGAGACCATGTCATCGTGTGATCAAGCCGACCCAACTCAGAATTTTCCTTCATGTCCATCCCCAATTTTAGGCCCCTACGGAATCGCAACTACGGACTGAAAATGGGGCTCACTATCATAGTCGACACAGACGTTCCAGACTATGCGCTGACGACCTCGAGATACAACGGTTTTAAGGTTAGTTTTCATTTCTTCTTTGTTTTTAACGTCCTTTTCGATAAAACTCTCCACATATAATGATGGACTGGGGGGTGAGGTGACGGCATATTCGCTACAAAATCGAGGTATGGCTTTTCTGTCCTGCTATCTCAAGCAACTGCGATGGTTCTTAGATCTTCCGAGTTTCGCAGGTACATTATTTTCCCTTCGTTCCTTTATGCCATAATCTTCCCAACTTCGCATTATACGGTCAGAGATGAGCCTCAACTGAACCGAAGGCAGATCCGCTCATCCAATTTTCGCTGTTTAAAGCGAGGCTGAGGCTTCTCTCAAATTAGGAAGTCACTTTCGAGCAGCGGTTCCACTTCCTACTTACCTCAATGCAGAATACTTCATTTAGATCTTTCTACTGTATAATTTTCTAGTCACATTCCGATCAGACTGAATGCTGTCCGAGGGACTTCGGTATACAGATTAAAAGTGCTGAATTGTACTCTTCACGGGAATCTGTCTGGTAGGAGGGGGGGGGGGGGGGGAGATGACGACGAAAATTTATTCCGGCCATTTACAGATACTCGTTGGACACCCAGAGGAGTTTCCAGATCCAGGAAAGAGAGGATTCGTTGTTGGACCAGCAATGGAAGCATACGTCGCAATAACCCCTGACAAAGTTACGACCGACTTGAGAGTAAAAGAGAGCTCCGTCTCCTTCGAGAAGATCCAGTGCCGATTCGATTCCTTCAAAACTCAATGGCTTCCGGTATACACTTCTGCCTCCTGTCTATTGGAGTGTGAAACAAACAAAATGCTCCAACTATGTGGATGTAGGCCTTATTTTTACCCAGGTAAGCACACAGGAATATGTAACAATTCAGCCGTAGGGTCATGAAGTCAGCAATTCGTTGAACTTGTTTTACATCGAGTTCATACAGTCGGCCTGTGCACGGACCCGTGCTCAACATCAGAAAACCCCGAAGAACGAACTATCTTCCACCTCATGGCCGAACTCCATGCCTGCTGTCGCCATCCTGATTTCTGGCAAGGAAAACTACATAATCATCCAGCCGCCCGAAATCCCTACTGGAATCGACAACTTTTAGTTCCCTGAAACCCACCAACAATTATCTTTTTTTTCAGTTGACCCAGCTCTTCCGTCCTGCAACCTTTCCAGTTACACATGTCTAGCTAATGTCACGAGTGAGTATTTTCCATCGGTAAAAATACTGCCAATTTAGCGAAATCGGTGAATGTAAGGTGGAAATTCATAATCATTTGTATACTCATCCAGCTGTATCTTTCTCTGGAGTCAACATTTAACCAAATGCGTTTACGGCCTTTAATTATCTGGTGTTTTTCGCTTGAAACACGCCGTAGTACAGTCTCCTTAAGAAGAACAGGCTTTACGAGATCGATCCCTCCTTCATAAAATCCAATAACGACTTTCCGCCAGATGCGCAAGAGAATCAATAACAATCACACGTGGGATCTTGGTATAAGTTATCTGAAGGGTGAATAAGCGATTAGTCTTTCGCTTCATACCAAGTCATGCATTAGCCTCGTGGAAAAGTCAGCCAGCACTCGGATCTGAAGTCGGAAGCCAGGACTGGCAAATTTAATGAAGTTTGACAGAACAGAGTTGGGTAGAGCACAAATAGAGGCAGTGAAATTTCAAATAGTTTTAAACATGGCTAGGCCTAAGAGGAATTGAAGAAGCACCAAGAAGTAACGTGTCATTGTTCACTTTATGCTAGCGCATCTAGCGGCCAAAAAAGAACTAACCTGGAAGGAATTTTATGAATGGCGTATAGTCAAGTCTTCTAGTTCCGTAATTACTGTGGTTGTTCCGCAACTTGTTCCATCGTGCCGTAGAAAATTAGTAGTACCGTCGTACTAGCGTTAATACCGTAGTAACAGACGTCGCTGAACAGATTAAAGCTGACGTCATACGGTCTGTCTGACTCACCGACCATGACTGAACCAGCACTAGCCCCTAATTTACCAGAGCTTGTACCCAAGAGAAAGAGGCTGTCTTGGAATTCTAGGGGGTCCCAAATGGCAGTATACGGTTCCAGAACCTTGGTACGGGAAAAAAGGATGTGCTGCCGTGTCCCTACTCCTTCTATACTCCACGCCTGGACGGATCCTGCACATACGAATACAGTCGTGACCAGGCTACGCTAATGGGCAGTTTAACTTTGCAGTGATGATCCGACGAAGCATGATAACATGCGTATGTCCTGAAGCCTGCGACAACATCAACTACCGAGTAGAACTGTCCTACGCGTCATTTCCCGGATATGGGTTCTACAACGGGGGACTTTTGGAAGATCTTCGTCGAATTGCTAACGACTCACGGAAACTCAAAGTGTGTGAGACTTTAAAAGTATTTTCTATGCATTGCTTACTGTTTTTGGGATCCCAAAACGTAAGTGGAGGGATACCTACGACATCGCAAAAGTTGTCCGTCTGTGAGCACGATGACTCTCGAAGGGAATGGATATTTTGATGAAACTTGGTGGGAGGATACTTTGGGTCAAGGCAAAGGTCGAGTTCGTAGATGGGCTCTGTAGCCCTATATTTAAGGGTGGGAGAGGGGTTTCAGATTAAGGGGCAAAACATTTTTTTTTTAAAGCTATTGAGATTGTTGATTTAGGGGTAAGGAGACATGCTGAATCCGAATATGAAAGTTATTTTCTCGCCGGACAAGTAGTCCACCCGGAATCCGGTGAAAACTGGACACAAAATTTGTCGACCAATTTTCGGCTATAGCAGTCCCTACCCCTTTATTCTTAAGCCAGTATAGCTCTGCTCGTGGATGACGACATTCATATGTTAATTCCATGGACGTCAAGAGAGATCTAGTGTAATCGAAGGTCGAAGGGGTTGATATATAATGTTCAAACGAGGAAATATGTTGTTCAAGCGAGGATGTTGTTCAATGAGGATTCACTGCGGTAAAGTACAGTTCAAGTTCGTAGATGGGTCCTTTAGTCCTATCTTTAGAGGCAGAGGAGGGGTTTCGAATTTATGGTAAAAACATGTATGTTTTATAAGCTAATAATATATTCATAGATGGGGATAAGGAGGTCCGCTGAAACCATACCTGAACTTAATTTTCTTGCTAGACAAATGGTTCATCACGAATTCGGCCGAAACTGGAAATTTGGTTGAAGCTCAAAGTTGTTTCTGAAATCGATTAGAGATTCGGTATCGGGGCAAGGAGACATGCTGAATCCATTTTTGAACTTTATTTTAACAGTAAAAATCTTCAAGGAATCTGACGAAGACTGAATGGCGAAGACATGACCCAATTGTTTGAATCAAATGTTAAATTTTTGGGATACCATCGAAACCTTTCGTCTTGTTTGTTTTGTTTCGCGCTTCTTGAATTGTATCTTAAACTGAAGCACTAATGTCTCATATTGTTTTCAGAAACTATCGAACGACTCGTACACAAGGTAAGTTTTGTGTTTATTCTCTCGTTTCTTTGACAAGTTAATTTCACAGTTTGAGCCTGAGCCCTTCTCCAAGCCGAGAAGGGCCGAAATCTAGTCTAAAAAATCGATAGAAATCCGAAAATTCAGCTGACGTATCCGTTTAGCACTGTCAATTATGATTCGCCGTCAGCTATTCTCTCATCTAGTCTTTTGTCTTTCCTCTTATTTTCCCTTTCCTTTTTCTGCTCTGTTCGGTTTGTTTCTTTGAGAACAGAATATAAATGAAAACTTAAGCCCCTCCCATTGTCAAGCCTTATAGTGTGGCTAAAACTCGGGCTAAAAAGGATGTGTCAATAAACTAAACTAAACAAAATTAGATTATTCTAATGAATGGACTAGGCTTATGATTTTTTTTTTCCGCACTTACGCAAGACTAATTCACACTACGCACTGTAACTTTGTTGGAGATACAAGAAATCAAGAAGAAAAGCAGAAATAAAACAAATCTGTCCCAGAGATCATTTCTGTAAATGGGTGGTAGAAAACTGTATTTCAGTATCTGTAGAAAATCTCTAAGCATAAGGTGCCCGATGAAAAATTCTTTGACTGTTTAGTTGCATGGTAGTTGTACGAAAAAATTGCATGTATTGATATGTAGTAGCCTGATATGTAGTAACATGCCTTCGACTGGGTTAATCTTAAGTAGCAGTATCCATTAGCATTCAGTCTTGCTGTAGTAGCATCCAGTTTACTAGTAGTAGCATGCAGAGGCAACAGTTACTACTGCATGCTCCTTTAGCCTATCGTAAAACTCCATACGACTAATTCTCGAAAAATTTTCATCGGGTGTATGTGCGTCACTTCATATGTTTATCCATATGGACGTCACGGCTTTTGGTATATATCAAGTATACAGCCTAATTTGAGGATTTTGTTTTTAGAGAAAACCTTTCCCGGCTGCACTTCTTCTACAAAGATGGTTACGTAGTCCATTACATAAGGGATTTACGGCTAGCATGGGAAGACTTTATAGGTAAAGATTTTGTTCGAAGATTAGTGCATGGATAGGCTTTCCGCCTTAAAGTGCGGGCAGACGATTAGGCTTTCCTGCACTTCCGTCTTAACTTTGAAAAAAAAAAAAAAAATCCGTATGAAACTGATAATGGTTTGAATAATCCTGGCAGGAATTCAAGTCCTCGACCGTGATCGTCTGTTTGCAGCATTATGATATTATGTATTATCGCCCTTCCTTGATTCCCCTTGATTCACCACACCAGCAAGGTGATTCCTCTGGACTGAATTATTGTGTAAAGTGGCTGAAATCAGGCTTTCAAAACACCGTCTTTTTTGGACGGCAACACATGGGAAAGTTAAAGGTTGGAACTTTTTTCTTTTAACATCAGGGGAATACCAGAAAATTTTGGCACTGGGTAGGATAGGACTGATATCATGGAACTGCACGGTGTACTGGTGTTATTGCATGTGAACCTAAGGCGCCTGTTCTTGAATGCGCTAGATGGCTCCGGATGTCTGGGAGAATCTAGAGCAGCAAGGTATAATGCGTTGCGTTAACCGGTAATGCGTTGGTGGACCCTGGGACAGCTCGGAGGAAGACTGAGTGTTCAGTTCGCGGTGATCTAAAAATAAGAATCTCGCTATCCAAATATCAGAATTTGTATTTTATTCAGCATAATGAACTAGCCTACACTAAAATTCAACACACTGCATCGTAACGTCCGTCTTTCCACTTTGTCAACTAATTTCAACCACTACATTTAAATGTCACTATAAAATATAATAAATTATTTGACGGACTATCGAATTATTACTGTAGCTCACATTCAAAACAAGCCTCGCAGTATTTATTTTTTATGTTCCAATATTCTGAACTATTTAAATAGTGTAAAACTAGGTACGCGTAGGTCCTCATGTCGTATCCTTCATCATTCGTGAACTTTATCAATCTTGTATTATTTTTGTGACGAATCTAACTAATTAAGCCGTTACTTTACATGTTATCGAAATATGTTAAATTATATGTTACGTAAAAATAATACATAAATAATCTCAACTAAGATCTAAAAACTTAAGGCCTTAGCGAACTAACTAACCAACGTCTTTTTCTATGCAAGCTTCCCTAGGGGGCCTCCTAGGCCTTGGAACAGGATTCAGTCTCCTCAGTGGCATTGAAATCATATATTTCTTCACCGTTCGGTGGTACCTTCAAAGCCGAAGAAAGAAAAGGGAGAGAAAGCGACAAAGTGATGACGCTGCAATCTTGGAAACAAAAGGATGGATTTGATCTGGTTTCCTGTCGTTGTTTCGGCTGTCACGTAACTAATATAGTATGGAAAATATAATTCGTTTTGGTGCCTGTCAACAGCTAATCGTTGTGTAAATGATCCGTTCCACCCCTCTAGAACATTTCAAGCTTCAACTGGTGTAGTGAAAACGAATCCTTGATAACTCGACACATCGACTTCAGGGAGCCGACAGTTGTGACACAGACATGTCGCCACACCGACAACTTACCTCGCCGACAACTTGCCGCAGTGTCAGTTCGTCACAGAGACGATTCATCAAACTGACACTTCGCCACACGACCACGATTCAAAAATAACGTTTTGTAAACAAAAAATTTATAAGTAAATATCCAGCAGTTGCCGCAAGGAAATTTAGATCCTCTCCTGATCCGTTCTGATTTAAACACAAACCCATACCGGTCAGTAGTTTAGTATAGCCTAGCATTAAAATGGGAACAGTCCAAGGGGAAGTAATAGTGGCGTTTTTGATTGCCGATTAGTTCGGCGATAGCGTAGCCGTTTGAATTTTTGGTGTTTTTGACGTTCGCCGGAAGCCGATAGCCGTAGCTGTTTCTTCTAATTTCTGTTTTTGTGCTCAACGGCTAACGTCTATCGCCTAAATTCCTATCCATGCCTATCGGCCTCAGACTCGCCGATAGGCGATAGACGTTGCCTCCAACGGCTATCGAAAACAGTAAATAAGCACGAATCGGCAAACTTCCTTCGTCTACCGGGGAACTTTCATCGGCGATCAAAAACGCCACTAATAGCTCATTATTTTTTATTTTTTTTCTTGCGCATTCACTTCCCTACTGAAAGCTGAAAACTGAATTAAGAATTTACCAGATAGGTCGGTACAGATCTGTTTAGAGTTATCGCCCATAATTATTTGTTTCATTAAAGGTCATCTGAATGAAGTCTAACACCCTAAATTGCCACTTTTACATACTGCTTACCATTTATCTCTCGAAAACCGGACTAAAATCGGATGAAGTTTCACCGTGCTATAATTTTCAGCCTTTTTTCCGACTTGTCTTGATCGTAACGCTTGCCGTAGCAGTTGTAACAGTCCATGCGTAACAGTTCATGTTGTAAGAGTCCACGCCGTAACAGTCCATGCGTTTATCCATCCATGCGCTGTTTATCCATCCATGCGTTATCAACGTACGTTTATCCATGCGATAATGACAGTTTAAATATTGGCGCTAATTTTGTCTTGGGAGGTCGTAATGAATCGCCATAGGGAGACTTAGAACTTGAAGAGTGGATAGCGCCGAAATCACAGAGAGAAAAAATTCGTCTTCTCTGTACCGGTACTGTGAAGGACGATCTGAGGGGTTCATGGAAGTATGGTAGGATCGTTCAGGTGTCCTTTAAACAATTTTGTTTGAAAAAATGTTAACTAAAAACAGGAGTTTCCGCTGTATATGTTGCGAGATGTCAAATAGTGGCAAGTTATCAGCGTGGCGAACTGTCGCTGTGGTGATATCTCAGTGGTATCATATCATGATATCAGTGATATCTGGTGATATCACAGGCCATCAGTGTGGGAACATGTCAGTGTATCTAGCAGTCGATCCTAGTTATTGCTGTTGCGATTGCGATGTCGTGTGGCACACAAATGAATCGTTAATATTATTATTACCACGCTTTCACACGATGCAATTTCCAAATGTCCGCCGGCTACATCTTTCTTGAAGTGCTATGAGGTTGTTTGAATTGAGGTTGTTTTTTCGCCTGCGAGCCGACAGTCGTAGGCTCCGCTACAAAGATTGTATGCTTCAACAGTCGACGACATACAAATGTATAGAACCACAGAAAGGCCACACGATTTTGGTTACCGCATTTGTCACCATTATTGAAACGGCAACGGAAATCATCAGCTTCTTATCGCAATTTTGCAAATTGAAAATGTCTGTCATTGCTTTTGGCACGACTCAAATGAATCAATCGATTACAAATAACCGAGAACTTGAATGAAAACGAAAGTACATTTACGAATAATTCAAAAATGGTTCATCAAGTGTGACTAACAACGAGCAAAATTTTTATTTTTTGAAATGTGTAACAAGATGCATCAGTTAAATATTTAGGAGTTTTTAATGATACTGACCAACACTAGCCTGCACTGAACTACCAAAAAGTAAAGGTAAAGCTAGCCTACTTATTTTTTGAAATTAGAAACGAGATCAGGATTTTTTAATTCTATTGGCCAACACTAGAGTATAACGAACTGCTAAAAAGTACAGAACTTCAATCCCACTCAATAGGCTGAATCCCGTTCCGAAGCCAAGCAGTCCACCAAGAGAAGCTAGAAAAGAAGAATATTCAGGGCCAAGCTGATGTAAGAGATAATGTCAAGGTAATCATCCCTAACGCGATGAAAGTTGACCGTTGGCAACACTTATAGCCCTTGTCGGGCTGGGTTCCGGCTAAAACCCCCCCGGCGAAAACCCCCCGCCAACCCCCCCCCCCCCCCGGCTAAAACCCCCCCGTTTCCAAACCCCCCCCCCCCCCGACCAACCCCCCCCGGTACCAACCCCCCCCCCCCCCCCCCCCCCCGACCAAACCCCCCCCCGGCACCAAAACCCCCCGGTACCAAACCCCTCCGCATAAAAAAAGACGGGTATGCAAGAGTAGAGTAACTTGTAGGTAGAGAGTAACAGTAGAATAAACTTCTTTCGCAAACTTGACTCTACAAGAATGTCTGAAGTACAGTGGGTATCAGAACAATGATAAACAAAGGGAGTGTAAAGCGAAGGTGAAGGTTGATGGTGACAGACTAATTGCTGAAGTCACCAAACACCCGCGTTCAACTGAAGCTGTTGTCAGTGAGGTGTTAAATGTGAATGATCAAATCAAAGCCAGTTCCACTCTGTGTAACGATCCCCCCAACAAATCCTTTCCCAATGCCTCACCCTTCTTGGCGAGGAAGCTGCAGTTACGATGCCACCCATTGGTGCAACGTGAAGCTCCCCTGCCTGATTGCTCTTTAGTTATCCCTGATTCATACCAGAAACTCGAAGATGGGCAATAAGCGGAGGGATACCTATGACACCGCAAAAGTTGTCCTGCTATCCGTCTGTGAGCAGGATAACTCTCCAAGGGAATGAATATTTTTATGAGACTTGATGCGAGGATTCTTTGGGTCAAGGGAAAGGTTGAGCTCGTTTTGTGATGGCACTTTCAAGATAGTCCCAGAAATATTCTACCGGCTCTTCACCTTACTCGTGCTTGTCAATGGTAAAACTGTCACATGGTTGTTCGTTTTGTTGCCCAGTAAATCCCAGTCTTAATATGTGTGAGTGTCTAAGGATTCGGGGGGGGGGGCTCGCCGGGGGGGTACCGGGGGGGGTTTATATTCTTCTCTTTCTACCAGTTACTCTACTCATACCTACCCGTCTTTTTTATGCGGGGGGTTTTGGTACCGGGGGGTTTTGGTACCGGGGGGGTTTTGGTCGGGGGGTTTTGGTACCGGGGGGGTTTTGGTCCGGGGGGTTTTGGTCCGGGGGGTTTTGGTCCGGGGGGTTTTGGTAACGGGGGTTTTAGCCGGGGGGGTTTTGTCCGGGGGGGGTTTGTCCGGGGGGGTTTTCGCCTAGACCCTGTCGGGCTATAGGTGCAATAGCTCAGTAACAAGTAGCTCGTCGCCATTTGATTTCTTTCTTGCTCTGCAGGATACACTATAGTCCGGGCGCCAGACCCATAAAATGTGACAAAGGGGTGATCAGAAAGACACAGTCAGTTTGAGTATAGTTTCCAACTATATCGACCACGCTGAATCTGAATATGGGTGGTAGCAAAGCTGCAGATGACGGCTTGACCTTGTAAAAGCTGAAAAACACCCTTTTTAGGCCTGTAAAATGTGTCCAGACTGTTTTTTTTTTTTTTCTAAGGTTGTACTAGCCCAATTTAGTTGCAGAACATCTCATTTTATTCCAAAAAATGCCATCTGTTAGAATAAGTTTTATTTTTTCCGATATCTCGTATAGTCCCGGAGCTATAGGCTTGTATTTATTAATTTTCTCTGAAAATCTCGAAAGTCAAAGATTTATTTCCAAGTTCGGCACGTATCTCGTAACTTAATATATTTTTAAGATTTTTTATTCTTTACCAGAATTTATCTTGGGTACTGAGCTTCACATTGCCGTAAAGTTCCAAGCTCCAACTCAACTGCTCTGCGAAGCCGTACAGAATTTTTTGAAAAAGTATAGGCCTAGGCCAAAAATGTATGAGAAAATATGTCTTTGCAAAATAGTGATGACACAATATTCTATACTAGAATTTAGCATAGAATTCAAAAATCAAGTTTATTTTTCAAACGAATATTAACTACGGTTGTTATAGGCTAATTACTTATTTATAGGCCTAAAAAAAAAATTGAAAATGGCACTGCAAGACATGTTTATATGCCAAATTTTGAACTCGAGTCCAACGGTAGTGTTGGTTTTGCAATTGTGTGTCAAATACGGTTTTCATAGGCTATCTAATTTGCTATAAGCTCTAATTTTATTGGAAATATCGTTGTAAATCTAGATTATAATGAACCTAAGGAGCTCTCTAAGGTAGTAAACCGACCCGGAAGCACAACGCTTGACAGAAGATTTAGCCGAAAATGCTGTCCATGCTCAACCGGGAAAATGGGGAATTACAGTAATATCAATGGAAGTTGTCAAGTTGAAAACCTCATACTATTCTGCGCTTAGATTTTCACTGTACTTAGTCGACTTGTCGGAACTGAGAATGTGAGTGAATTTGACAGTGAAGAAATCAAAGGTGTAATATTTGAGAAGCGCCAGTAAAACCTTTTCAGTGATGTGGCCTCTTCTATCGAAGTGTTGTTCTCGAAGTTTCTGTTGTCTGTTGTTGTCACTGATCCATTTTTGTGTGACGAGGAATCATTGGTGAACTTCAATTCAAATCAAGTCGCTGATTAGACAGTGGCAAAGAGTCTCCCGAGGGCAAGTGCTAGTGGTTTAAAGGCACTGGAAGCATATTTCGTTGGAAAACACAAATCCTTTTCCAAGACCAGAAGTAAAGACTATAGATTGCGAAATAAACAGGTCAAACACCCGAAAACCAAGACCGGTCGCAGCGTTCATGTTGATTCAGAAGCTGTCAAAAATATTCTGGTTGCTGTTGCCACTTCGATCGGGTACCAAGTCAAGTTTTCCTGTTGAAGCGAAGTAGCGACTAACACGACCACTGGAAATGGCGTGGTGGCAGATTTCATACCGTTGATCCGAATAATCCGGTCGCAAGTGCCAGAGAAAACCGAAAACAAAGACATTTCGAAACGATTCCTTGCAAGACCGTTAAACCGACCCCAAAAATCTATAAGCGAGCTTCATATTGTAGCTGACCGACATCAATATCAATATCAATCAATATCAATATCAATCAATATCAATATCATTCATTCCCAAAATTCTGATCTAACAAAATGCACGGGATTTGTCATACATGGTTAAAATTCTGTTAAGTCACATTAAAACTACGGATAAAATAAGGCACGAATGAATTTAAATAACGTTCACTGCTGTGCGCAGGTGGATTCACTATAGCTGAGGTTTGTTGGCTGTCCGAGAGACACTTCTTGTCGGACGAGTGTCCATCTTTTTTTCTTCTTCGGGTGGCAGGATGTTACGATGCAAGTCAGATGCCAGGGATTTCAGTCCAAATTTCATAGTGAGGTCGTGTCGACGTGCCGCAAGAGTTGTGATTCCCAATTCGTCCAGTGCTTTTTGGTACGATTGATATTTGTCAGCCAGAATGATTTTGAGCGCCCTTTTTTGGATGGTTTCCAGTCTTTCAGTTTGCTCCTGGTTAAGGCCTGGATGCCATACGGGGCTGCAGCATTCAAGCAGCGGCCGTATATACATCATAAAGCACTGACTCATAACCTTCGCGCTCAGTCCGAACCTCTTAAGGACGACTCAGACGGCGTTCGTAAAGTTCGTAAAGTTTTTCACAAAGTATGCTCCGTAAAGTTTGTCGCCGCTCAGACGGGAATTTGACTTTGATAACATTACGAGAATTTTTTGTGCCGATTTGTTCTAGAAAGAAAAATATTCTGATTATTAGAGATTATTATTATCATATATGAACCATAGATCGATATTTATTAACTCTAAAATCCATTATTGGCCATGGTTAATATCCAGATACAAAAAAAGAACCTCCAATAAATAAATTAGAATAATCATATAACAAAAATAATATAAATAAATAAGTCAGTTCTAAACAGTTTAATTCAATAAGTAATTCTTTCTTCCCTATCTCACCTGACAAAAAACAACAGAAACAAAATTAATTCCTAAAAAAAATTGTTCCTAATTATTCTTGCAAAAAAAAGTTTCAAGTTATTCGACCTTATTATTATTATCATCATATAAACCAGACTAATCATTATCTCATCAGTTTTCAGTTTCCTAATCCCTATTTTACAAATTTATTTTCATATCTTGTTTTCCATCTCTTCTCCTATTGGTCAACCTTCCGAACTTTACGAAAAAAGTTAACTAAAGTTTAACTTCTTGCATGCTTCCGTAAAGTACTTTACGCGGGTTAGCGGAGCAACTTTACGA
Source organism: Branchinecta lindahli (assembly GCA_023053555.1). Taxonomy (NCBI): domain Eukaryota; kingdom Metazoa; phylum Arthropoda; class Branchiopoda; order Anostraca; family Branchinectidae; genus Branchinecta; species Branchinecta lindahli. Next base: position 5,037,213 of record JAKZAO010000007.1, on the reverse strand, counting down.
ACTTTGCGAACGACTTTACGCACTTTACGAACGCCGTCTGAGCCGTCCTTTAAGGTTTGCAAAGCTTTTAAGGGCAGCCGTTGCCTTATTGATCATTGTGGACACATGGCTGTTCCACTTTAAATCTGAATCAATAGTAACCCCCAGGATTTTGACTTTCGTTGCAGATTGTACATCCGGACAGTCGATTGGTGGTACATCACGACGGAGAAAGTTGACTCGAAAAACTGCACACTTTTTCAGGTTTAGTTCAAGTTTTAGGCTGGTCGTCTCACTAACAAGGTCCTGCAAGACCGAGGAGACTGTTGAAGCTGGGTCATGGACATGCAATCGGCGAAGAATGGTCAATGACATGTCATCGGCGAATTTCTTCCCGTATCGCCATTTTTGCATGAGTTGATTGCAAACAATCAGGAAGCAAAGAGGCCCAAGACGGGTCCCTTGGGGCGCACCAGAAGTAATTGGGACAGGGTCCGATACCTCAGAGCCGGGTGACAGTTGCACCGATTGCGTTCGCTCTGAGAGGAAGCTAGCGAGAATTCTTAAAAGAAATTCTCTAGCTCCCATAGATCGGCCGTGTTCAATGACCTCAGTGTGGTCCAGGGAGTCGAATGCTTTTACAAAGTCACTTATGATGCAGTCTATAAAAGCTTCCGGTACTTCAAGGTGTCTAAATATGTCCACAAATCCTAAAAATATATTTAACTACGAGATCCGTCCCTAAACTGGAAATGAACCTTTGAATTTTGAGATTTTCAGAGAAAATTCATAAATATTAGCCTATGGCTCCGTGACTATACGAGATACCGTAAAAAATAAAATTTACTCCAAGAGACGGCATTGTTAAAAATAAAACAGGATGCCTCGCAATTAAATTGGACTGATACAACCTTAAAAAAAAAAAACAGTCATGACACATTTTATAGGCCTAAAAAGGGTGTTTTTTAGCTTTTACAAGGTCAAGCCGTCATCTGCAGCTTTGCCACCACCCACCACCCATATTCAGATTCACCGTGGTCGATATAGTCGGAAACTATCGTCAAACTGACTGTGTCTTTCTGATCACCTCAACTCAGAAATAAGCGAGATTGGTTTTAGTGGCGCCCGGACTACTAATTATGTCATTCAACATACCGATGCTAAAATAATCACCATCTTTGGGGGTTGCAAATCCTTCTAGGGATATGACATTTTTAAGGTTTATAGGGGTTGACTTATTAACATCGCGGTCCCCTGGTCCCACGTGGGGAGTGCGAGAATAATATCGATATTTCGATTATCGTATCGAATATCGCCCAACACTACCACCACCCATATTCAGATTCACCGTGGTCGATATAGTCGGAAACTATCGTCAAACTGACTGTGTCTTTCTGATCACCTCAACTCAGAAATAAGCGAGATTGGTTTTAGTGGCGCCCGGACTACTAATTATGTCATTCAACATACCGATGCTGTACCGATGCTAAAATAATCACCATCTTTGGGGGTTGCAAATCCTTCTAGGGATATGACATTTTTAAGGTTTATAGGGGTTGACTTATTAACATCGCGGTCCCCTGGTCCCACGTGGGGAGTGCGAGCAATGTGTCAAGGTGCGGACATCCCCTGATCCTAAATGTGCCATGATGTGGTTCTTTTTAACTTTCATGATGTCATGTTCATCTTACCAAGCGACTTCTTGGTTAACTTTTTTGTTTACCAAGGTCCTGCTTGCGAGGTGTAAAATTCTTGAGAGTGCGGTAGACGGCCATCGAATGACTGACTTTCTGTAGGTGATTTTAGGGTAGGCGTAACATGATACGTCCCAATCTAACAAAATTTCGTGTTGTGAGGAGCATCGCGTCAGGATTATATCTTAAATTGCTCCGAAGTGCAATTTAAGGTAGTTCAAGGTGATTTTAAAACAGACGTGAAGGAAGCCGCAAAAATACGAAAACAGAATTGAAACTTACCGACCAAATCTTCCCATGAGAATCGAATACTTCGTTTTCTTACGAAGGTCCTCTGCTGCAACCAATTCACTTGAAGACGCGCTAGGTTCTCCCTGAAAGTGTCAGTTAAAGTCTTAGATTCATGTGGGCCGAGAAGGTGGGAGACACCATCATTTTTCGATAGGTCGGATTTTTCCGAACACACTGTTACCTTTGTTTTCTTCAAAATCGTCACGGTAGCCAACGTTATCCACAAATTACTACGCCATTCCTCATTAACTATTCATTGATCTCCCGCCTGAGGTCAAAAGAGTTACTAAACCTTCGAGAAGATCGAGTGGCGTGTAAGAGGATTAAAACAACTAACTATATCACCATGTGAACGTTTAGACATGTCGGAAGAGGAAATCATCGGCCAGTTTGACATTTTTTGGTCTCGGAAGCTGAATATTATTTAGCTCAATTTCAGAATCTTCAAGAAATCACTATAACGAATTTAGTCAAATATAAGGCGTTTGTTTATTGTGTTCTGGTTTACATCCATTCTTCTTTGGACATACGGGAATTAACAAGAAAAAACAGCAAAATACTAAAAGATATCGATAATGTTAATAATTAGTTTGATTTTTCTACACATTTTCCATTTACCTGCTAAAATAAGAACATTTTGTTAGATCATAGTCAAACTATGATCCCAGCCTCCCCATATCGGGCGCTTCCGACCCGCGCCACTAGATGACCCAGCGGTCAGATCGAGTCGTGGCTTCATCTTCGGTCTTGGGTGGGGTAGGGGGGGGGGGTCTAGACGTTGCAAGTGCTAGAATGCTTACGATGTAATTCCGTTAACATCAGTGGATGGTGGACTAATTAATGGAGTTAATTGATATGGGAAAAATGGGACAGAAACTATTACTAGAAAACACAGCTGTGGCCTGTTTCTTGTTTCACTCAACAACAATTACACATTACTCATAAGTAACGGCAAACGAATTTGCCCTTTGGCGAAACCTTAGTTCTCCCCGGCTCATCAATTATTAATTGGGTCTGCCAGTAGTCTCTGACCCTAGCGGACACACTTTCCTCTTAAGAACTTGGCGGATCTTTAAAGCACACCTCGCAGTATTTTGCTGTTTGTGTTCCAGTATCCAAAAATAGCTGAACAGAATAAAACTTCTGCCAGGGACCCATAAATTTACTTTACAGGGGGCCTGTCAATAACAGATTTCTGATGCTATCTTGAGCGCACGGAATGTAGTTCGAGAAATACCCACGGTCCAATGACGTTCAAGACCACATAGACAAAATGTGGGATTGGCTGCTGGCGCCTTGAGGGAGGAGTCTCTTTGACGCGCACGTCCAATGAGGCAAACAAGAATGCCGATCGACTCAAGCGGGGATTTTTGGAAACTGGATTTGGTTCGGTCATCATATCAATATAGAAGCATAGGAAATGACAGGCCCCATGTAAGAAATTTATGGGTCCCTGGTTCTGCTTTTGAAGAATTATCCATGGTTTTGTCCATTGACTTCTAGCAGAAACGCAGAAAATTTCAGATGACAAGTTTTACGCACCAACAGCATGATAAGCGTACACTGGTCGGGAGCATGATTCGCATGGAAAACAGTGAAACGCGGCAAGTGTGAAAATAACTGAGGTGTCGTTAGCGGGTTTAGAATGTAACATATGAAATTAGGATCATAGGGGTTTTAAGAGTTAATGGAGCGATTACAGTGGGTTGCATTGGCATTATAGGTACGACGGGTCCTTTAAGCAGAACTTAATATATGAACATTAAAGAAAATTAACGAAGGAAATAAACGCCGCCAAATCTTTAACTGTATTTTTTAACCTTTTCTTCATACATCAGCTAAAAAAAAATTGTTTCTCTTCGGTTTTTTTTCTGCTGGGACCACTGAGAGCGACCAACCATGCGCTTCCCAATCACGCCTCTAGAGATCGTAGCCTCGGTTTTGTTGCACGTCCACTTCTCGGCCGCTTCTGCTATAATTGGCGTTTTTTCGGTGCTTCCGAGGAAGACGGCAGCGCTTCTCGAGACTCGCGGACTTGCTCACCGACCAAGTCCGTGCTGCACCAGCGATGCAGCAGCACTATTGCAACAAAAACGAGGCTCGTCCCACGGTCATAACGAGTCTCTTTCTGAACACATGGTTCAGAATCAATGTAAAACGATCTCACAAGAAATTTCAATCACAGTAGGACCCCTCAACAGACAGACTGGGGATTAGCGGTTCTGCTTGCAACCAAGCCTTTTCATTGTTCCGTGATGTATGCAAGCTGCTTCTTCGAGCAAACTGCACAGAATTATTCACTTCCTTCAGTTTAGTAATGCAGAGTCTCTGACTCATCTGCTAATCGCCAGTCGCTCTACCAAGCAGTTCCGCAGACGCCGAGATTCCCTCCACAAGCATAATAAATCATTACTGACTAATTTGCAATTGTTTCTACGTTAATATAAGGTTTGAAGCCAAGCTGACCATTCATTGCAAACAAAATGATGAAAACGAGATTTTCGGGGTTTCTTTTTGATCAGCTAATTATCCCTCTAAGATGATTTGCGAGGGATAAATACAAAATTTTCGGATATTTCGGCTGCATTTCCGGCAAACCGTCCTCAGCGAAAAACAGAAAAAACTAAATCATAACATCCACAACAATACCAACAGGACAACGATGCGAAGCCAACAACAATAAAACGGCATGAAACTCAAAAACCAGAAAGAAACGATGCCGATTAAAACGACATGCAGATAAAACGCATCGACTTTGGTAAAATACGTTCTTTTTCGATATTAGCTTGTAACCACTTCCTCGTTTTCTTTTGAATTTCTTATTTTAGTTTGACTATCTTTCTTGCTGGAGAGTAATTGTTCTTCAGGATGGGAGCATTCGTTGCCTGTAAGTCTGTCTTGCCTAGACCACAAGGAAGGTTGATTTTGTAGGAAGCAAAATTTAAAGGTCTGGATAGGATAAAGAAATTCAGGTTAAGAAGGAAGGATATGGGATTCTAAGGACTTGCTCGATACTTGGATAGCATAGAACATGAAAGGATTACTGAGGATTGTCGGTTAAGAAGTCACATGTGCAGTTAAGAAGTGAGTTCATTTCTAGGCAGTGCGACTGTAACTAAGGCAAAGGAGGAAACAAATGGCTCGAATACCGGAACTTCTTAAATAGACACGTTAGGAGTGTTCGTCGCAATCAAGTAGTTTCTGGCTTTACTCACCGGTGAATCCACTTTACACCACAACAAGTTTGTTGGTCTCAAGACTCCTCAGTGGAACCTGCCTGCCGACCAGGTTCTGGTGAGTCCAGACTGGTGAGCCAAACCAGACACTGGTGAGCCAAACCAGACACTGGTGAGTCCTAAACGTTTCATAATAATAGGGAGAAGTCGTCAGTGAATCCGAAGTAGCATGTAAAAACCAGAGACCACCACTGAGTACAACGGCGGTAAAGAACGCAGCTATCACTTACGATGTGTACTTAGCATCGGCGTATTTTGACCGGTTAGTCTTTGCTGCAATTAAACCAGGCAGTGGAGAGTTTGTGAAACCGTAACCAGGAAAAACTGCATACGAAGTAACGTACTCGTACATCATGCGGTTGCATTCGACGCAGCATTCGCAACGAGTACTGTCCTTCAGAAGTTGGACTGGAAAAGATTGTCTGCATTAATGCTGGATCGGATAAAACAAATTGCAGTTTACCGGGGGAGAACCCCGGGCGGCGTCTGTCTCACCTTTATAGTATATTCTTCGTATTCTCTACTAATCACCGTCACGCTTAGTAGCAGGTGGAAATATGGCCGCGCTCTGGCGAAGTATGTAAGGCGTGCACGAGCATAATGTGCGCTTAATCAACCACAATCGCTACTTATGCTCAGTAACGTCTTATGTACTTAGTCAGGATGCCGCCTCAGTGAAAGCCAGGTTTCACCTTCCAGATTGAGATATCTGGCGTTTCCTAATAGTCAAGCAAGACATCCCTTCGGATTTTCATGATAATGACGACAGCTAATGTTGATATTCTTCAAGACTTCCTAACTTCAAATATCTTTCCTCCAAACTCTTCCCTTTTCTCCTGCCCCCTTCATTTGCACATATTGTGTTGCCTCTATGACACTCTCCAGAATCCGGGATCTGGGGTGTCCAGCACCCAGGACATCCAGACGTTTTTGGCCTGGCTTCACCTTCCGGATCCATCTCGACAAAAACGGATGTCTTGAATGTGCATTTTTCTTCTTTTTTTGCCGTTAATATTTTTTGTATGTGTAGTTTATTTATGTAATGCGATGCAATTATTGTAGTGTGATTATTTTCAATGTATGTTAGTGTATAAGTAGTGAATTCCCAACCAGATAGTTTCGGCGGATCTTGTCCCTTGCCACATATTTGTGTTCTGTAGTTTGTGTAGTACAAATAAATGAATGAATCCAGAATAAAAATCTAGAAGGTGAATCCTGAACATTTATTATCCTGTGACTGCAGAGGTAACACCTTAAACATTTGAAGACATTTACCAGGCTAGCTAAGTGCACACACATCAGTTCTAAGTTCAAGTTCATTAAGACCATTAGATCTTACATAGCTACTGATATTCTATCACGGCTGTATTCGGCACGATGATTTCCGTCAGAATTCTAGTTTGCTTCTGTCGCTGCATCACTTGCCAAGAAGAAGTATTATATATTATCGCCCTTGCTGAGGGTGATAGCGGACAAATTTGGCCCGCGGGTGGCATGATAGGCTGATATCGCCCGAGCGCAGCGAGGGTAATATCTGCTTATCATGCTGGCCAAGGGCCAATTTTTTGCTATCGCCCGAAGAAAAGCAAGGGCGATAATGATTATAACACTAGAGTCATTCCACGTGAAGTGGTCCAAAAACGTGTCAGGGCTGTGTCAGCGATTTTTTTCTTTTTGACCTCAAACGGTTCGTATATCATCGAATAACAACCTCTGAAAGTTTCAGCTCTCTAAGTCAACCGGTTCCGAAGTTATGGTAGATTTAGTGCGAACAGGTCGGACACTCAGTTTCATCCTCAGCAACCTTTGCATTTGATTGTCCCAAAGAACAATTTTTCATTTGAAAACGATTAGAGGTATCAACTCAAATTTTTTTTTAGATTGAAGGGGATGATTAGAATGTGTCCGTGTAAAATAATCGACTTCTCAACTTGGATATTTTTGGACCAGCAGACTCTTGAAAAAGGCATGCTGAAAAAGTGGGTCACACGAGATATTTTTTTTGAACCCCGGCAGGAGGTTCAATCTTCATGAAATTTTCACGGTCGAGTCAACTGATAATTTTCTATTTCCTGTAAAAAAATTAAGTGGTAACGGACACTGAAAATGGGGTAACTAAACCTTCAAACTTGACTGATTTTTCGACCAAAAAATACGAAATATGCTATTATTTTTCTCACTATATAAACGAGAACTTACGTCTTAAAAGAAACTGAAAATGGGGTAAACGAAACTTCAAAGTTTGACCGATTTTTTCGCCCAAAAATGACGAAATATGCTATTAGTTTTGAACCCCGGCAAGTAGTTCAGTATTCACTAAACTTTCACTGTCGACTCAACTGATAACGTTCTATTTACCATAAAAAAATTAAATGGTAACGGACACTGAAAATGGGTTAACTGAATCTTCAAACTTGACTGATTCAGACCAGTTCAAGCAAATGACGGGCTAAAAAGAATTGTTGGTGTCATAGCCAGTTTCGTAGTGAACAACGCCATAAAACGGGCTCATGTGGCAAATTCTCTAACTAAAAAAAATTCAAACCATAACTTTGATATTTTAAAAAACGAGTTCTATTTAGTATTGCTGTCATTAAAAAAACAAAAAAAAAACAGTTTATTAATATGTTCGAACTATAAGTCTTATAGAAAAAAGGCATAATGGCATTTTTCGACTTTTCCGGTCGAAAAAACGGACAAGATTTAAGTTTCAGTTTCACGATTTTCTGTCCTGTCTGGTGTAATTTTGTTAAAGGACCCCTCTTGCTTATTCTGCTTTTTATAATATATCTAGCTCCCATACAGAATTATAAGCTTCTAAAATCCCCACCTTTCTCCATTGTTTCGTTTTGTGCCTACGAAATTTTAGCGCTTTTTTGGCCTTGCCGAATTTTGCCGGTCAAACAACGAAACGTTTGCCGGGATCATCAAGGTCTGCTGACAACTCTTTCACACATAAGGATCTGAGAAGCTTTTGTTTATTACTTCTCTAATTTGCTTAGTTTTCACACTTTTGAACCATAGCGCGATCAGTTTTCAAACGTTTTGCGCCCAGCCGCCGCGTCGGAGAGCAGGAAGGCTGGACGTAGTCGACAGGCACCAACAGGAAAATCGCTAATTTCAGATGGAAAGTAATGGTATTTTCGAATATATTTTTTTCTGATCCCTTTTGTAGGAAAAATATTATTTCTAGTAAGAGTTGTGCTTTAAGGTTAATAGATAATCATCCGGTGGGTACACTGCAAAAATTGCATCAAGATCAACCACTTGACAGAGTCCAAATATAGTAGCATATTTCGTCTTTTTTGTTCGAAAAATCAGTGAAGTTTGAAGATTCAGTTACCCCATTTTCAGTGTCCGTTACCATTTAATTTTTTTATTCTAAATAGAACGTTATCAGTTGAGTCCAGTGAAAGTTTAGTGAATATTGAACTACTTGCCGGGGTTCAAAACTAATAGCATATTTCGTCATTTTTGGGCGAAAAAATCGGTCAAACTTTGACGTTTCGGTTACCCCATTTTCAGTTTCTTTTAAGACGTAAGTTTTCGTTTATATAGTGAGAAAAATAATAGCATGTTTCGTATTTTTTGGTCGAAAAATCAGTCAAGTTTGAAGGTTTAGTTACCCCATTTTCAGTGTCCGTTACCACTTAATTTTTTTACAGGAAATGGAACATTATCAGTTGAGTCGACCGTGAAAATTTCATGAAGATTGAACCTCCTGCCGGGGTTCAAAAAAAATATCTCGTGTGACCCACTTTTTCAGCATGCCTTTTTGAAGAGTCTGCTGGTCCAAAAATATCCAAGTTGAGAAGTCGATTATTTTACACGGACACACTCTAATCATCCCCTTCAATCTAAAAAAAAATTTGAGTTGATACCTCTAATCGTTTTCAAATGAAAAACTGTGGTTGACTTAGAGAGCTGAAACTTTCAGAGGTTGTTATTCGATGATATACGAACCGTTTGAGGTCAAAAAGAAAAAAATCGCTGACATAGCCCTGACACGTTTTTGGACCACTTCACGTGGAATGACTCACTAGTACATTTGTTTTAATCTTCTGGTATTTCCCTGATGTTGAAAGAAAAAAAATTCCAACCGTGCGTTCACTTGATGGCTGGGCGGGCGTTATCAAAATAAATAACGCCCGGGCGTTATTTATTTTGATAACGCCCGGCTGGAACTTTTTTCTTTTAACATCAGGGCAATACCAGAAAATTTTGGCACTGGGTAGGATAGGACTGATATCATGGGACTGCACGGTGTACTGGTGTTATATCTTTATACTGCAGTATTTCCTTTTTTCTGCTCAGTACGGAATAAAATTCGCCATCATCATAAAATGGCGGAAGAGTACAATTTGCAATGCAACGTTGGGTTGCTCCTCTCACTCCTTTTCGTATTGTTATTGGTCAATTGGTCATTCGTATCGGTCCTCCGACGGATTTTGTCCCATTAGACTATAAAGCTCTTCGCTACAAGAAATGCGAGGTCCCTTACCTTGAACGTTACGAATACAGTCGTAAGCCTGCAGATCGCAATCCGGTAGTCCTGGAGGAACTGCGGAAACAAATGGTAAGACAAATTTAAGAATGGAGTAACGGATCAAGTACTTCAATAACCATTTTCCAGATCCTTCTCAAGAAAATAATCTTGACTACCTCTTAATTCTGCCAGGGAATGAAAGAACCGTACTGAAGAGCGAGTGTGAATTACACGCTACCATATTTCTTCAACATAGGCTGTTTTGTAACTAACAGTGCAGCGTACCCAACTGAAAGTACCCTAACCGTGCTTACTCCTCCTGTATTTACTTTACGGGATATCTGTGAGACTTATTTCTTTCCATGAGTTGCTTATATTACACTTTAAGCAAAAAATATCACTTACGGGTATAAAAGAAGGGCTTACACCCACATGTAGCATTATTCTTCAAAACATCTGAAACGCAGTCATATTGACAGTGAGACTTCTTGTAGCCTTTGAAGTAGTTAAGCTGGTAGTCAGAATCAAAACAGCAAGATCTTTTTTGGAGCGGGACTTTCTGAACAGCAGGATCTGTCTCAATTTGTGTCAGTGAAACTTGAAAGGAAGCTTCCTGTCCGGCCGTCAGAATAAATCCTTGGTCGCTAACTCCTGGGTAGTCAGTGGGATCGTGGATAAGAACCTTAAAGATGAATTTCCTTAGAGCAGACGGGTAACAAAATTCATTCACTCATTCACATTAATACTTCAAATACCATCAATACCTACCACAGCGTACGAGTCTTCGCTACCTGATTCGCAGTTTGGCCACACGTGCGTTAAAAAGTCTTTGTCCTCGTTTTCGAAAAACGTTCAGATAATTTGTTTGAGTTTGTTCACGAGTCCCGATACAACTTCGCGATGTTGGGCTGCTGATAGGTAGGGATCAAAGCAACAGCAACACGACCAGTTTCCTAGACGCTGTGTTTTCCACATGCTAAGAAGGCAAAGACTTTCTCAAAGCCCCTCTTGTCGGTTCAGTTTCTTTATTCAATTATTATTATTTATCATTATTATTGTTTTATTAGCCAGGGTTAGAGTTAAAACTACACTGTAAAAAAAAATATCTTGCAACCTGATTTTGATTGTTGATTGTGATTTATGCGATGTGTGAACCTTCTCGATTAATAGAACTGGAGAGGTCACCACTGGACCTACAAGGGATTTTGGAATGGACAACAGCTAATGATTTGGCACGGTTTGATGTTAAGCCCCTAAGAAACAGTCAATATCTAGTGAACGAAGCATGCCCAGAAATGCAGATGGCACAGTTCGCGTTTATTGCCCAATGGAGTTGTCTTATATCTTCCGGTTATAATAACATACTTAGTTGCTTAAATTTGTAGTTGTTTAGTCAGTCGGTCGACATACTAGTTATTTGTGAGTCGTTTATCACTCCGAACAGCTTTCTTCCGTCTTACACTTTTCCATGCAAGGTATCAACTGGCATCAAAGTCCCGTACAAATATTCAACGAGGTCGGTTGGCCAACGAAGGTATAAGGAAGGGGACGATTTAAGTGTTTGGATTGAAGGTAAGCTTGAAACATTTGTTATTGAAATTGAAATGGGGGTAAAATGCAATTTTTTTAAATTTATTTTTTTATAGACCCCCTAGTGCTACGCCGGTGGAATTCCTGGAAAACTTTGATAGGCTTGTGTCTCGTCTGTTGGCTGTAAATTAAAATTGTACATTTATTGGTGATTTTAATTTTGATCTTTTGAGTTTAGATAATCATTTTAATCTTGATTTTTTTAATTTAATGGTATCGAATAATTTGTTTCCAGTGAATCTTTTCCCGTCACGAATTAGCACGATTTAACTGAAAGTATTTTTTAACCTTCAAGTGTGATTTCTGATAGCTTCTGTGATGGGATTGTTCAACCCGGATCCGACCACTTAACACTAGTTTGCCTCATAAAGAAGTGGGAACTGAAACGAAGGAATAAGGAGAAAAAGCCACATAGAGAAATGAAACAAAAACGCCTGCAGAAATTCAAAGAAGCTATCAGTGTCCTGCCATGGGTAAAAGTCCAAGATGAGAAAGAGAAACCATCAACTGCGTTTGATACATGCTTGTTTTCCGATTAAATACCAAACAGTTAAAAAAAGACCACCCCAGAAAGCCTTGGATTAATGAAGAAATTTTGGAATTTACTGAAACAAGAAACAGGAGTCATAAGCTGTACCTAAAATGCCCAAATAAAGATACTAAAAAGATATATAGATTCACGCGCAATAAAGTAAACTCCATACGGAGAAAAAAGATGGCCCAATATTATCGTGAAAAGTTTAGTGAAAAAAGGAGATGTTAGAGGTACATGGCAGTTAATTAATGAAGTAATTAAAGGTGGTGCTAATAAGCATGACCAGGTTGATAGTCTGGTAACAGATGGATGCCAGGTTACTAACAAACAACAAATTCCAGATGAGTTTGGAAATTATTTTGCAAATCTGGGTCTTAAAATAAAACAAGATCTCGCAGGGGATACTAGCCTAGAAGGAGGAGACCAGTTTTTTTACGACCGAGGTTGTGGGCATACGTTTACTTCTGAAACGTACAGTGCATACGAATTGCAACAAATTGTTGATAATTTGAAATCTAATAGTGCTGGAATTAATGGAACCAATCTTAAAGCGCTCAGATCAGTATTTGTATACCTACTCCCGTGCTTACCTTATATTGTAAATAAAAGAGAAAGGTATTTTCCCAGAGGCCCTAAAACAGGCAAAGTCCTACCACTACACAAAGGTGGAAATAAAGAAAAAAGGCGATGCATGAGACTGAGTGCATATCTGGACAAACTTGGTATGTTAAATGAGTGCCAATTCGGTTTTCAAAGAAACATTCAACTTCACATGCGATGCACCATCTGATAGACATTGTCAACTCGTCGCTTGAAGAAGGACTTATACCCCTTACGGTTTTTATTGATCTTAAAAAAGCGTTCGATACTGTCGACTTTGAACTGCTAATGATAAGATTATTGGCTCTAGAATTACGAGGCAAGCCGCTTGAGTGGTTCCAGTCATACCTATACATGGTAGATCCATCAGGGTTGTTGTTGACAGGTTAATGGAAAAGCTCATGATGTCAAGTGTGGAGTGCCCCAAGGCTCGGTGCTTGGACCGCTTCTATTTCTAGCGTACGTGGACACACTACCTTTCTATTTACCAGATACATTAGTCACAGCATTTGCTGATGACATAGCACTTACTGTAGCCGCTAGATCATTGAGTGAGCTAATTAAAGCTAATGCAGCATTTGTGAACCTGACAATTTTTATGAAGTCGAGTTTTGTTGCAGTGAATCTGTCAAAAAACCAGTTATGTGATGTTTAGTAGACTTGAACGAATTATAAATAATCAACATCACGTTTTACTTGGAAATTCCCTGGTTAACCAAGTTTATACTTGTAAATATCTTGGTTTCAATCTTGATGTAAATTTTAATTGGAAAACAAACAGTGACATTGCAACAAAAATGGCGAGAGGCGTGGGTGTAATGCGCCGATTCAAAAATATTCTACCGGTAATGGTATTAAGAGACATATATTTTTCAATTGTTCATCCATATTTAATATATGGATGTTCTGTGTATGCCAGTAACTTTAATTCAAATTTTAAACGTGTTGAAATTCTGCAAAATAAAGCGCTCCGTGTTGGGTGAGTTAAAAAAAAAAATCGTCACACAGAAGATTGTTACCGAGATTTCAACGTGTTGAAAGTTGAACATGTAAGAGATCAGCAAAATGGTAATTTTGTGTACAGTGTATTGAATAAATAAATTGTATTGTGAGTATATAATAAAGTGTAAAGTGTATTGAATAAACCGTCGTATTTTAGTAATTTTTTAGTTTGAATTCGGATTACCATGATTATGATACGAGGAATAAATGACAGCCTTGTTAGTGAGTCACGTAAGAGTAGTAGAGCGTCATTTATAATTAGAAATAGTGGTGTGTTTGAAATAATCTACCGGCAAGCACTAGGGAGTCTGAGAATCATTTATTGTTTAACAATAGATTTAAACAAATATTTTTCGGGTAATTGAGTTGGTTGTTTAATAAATTTTGGAAGGGGGATAGGGAATTGGGTAGGTATGTTGGTTGTGGGCAGGGGCGTCGCAAGTGCATTTTAGGTGGGGGGGGTGCAGAGCCAAAATTTTACCGAATCCTAGAAACTGAGAATTCGAGCTTTAAATTGTGGAACAGAAAGGATTATGTAGGAAGAGGAACATTAAAGGGCAGCACGAAAGACGATGTGCCAACTTTTAGGCGGCGTTTCGGCGAAGCCCACTTCGAGAATATATTGCCGGGCCCGATTGCAGTAACAGATTCTATTTGTTATACCCAAGAGAAAATTAAATCGAGCGCCGCAGGCGAAAATTTTCGAAATCCGTTTTTATGGCACTTGCCCTTCGGCCAAGTGCCATATAGCGATCGCAATTTCTGTCCGTCCGTCGGTCTGTCGGTCCGGGTTTTGCTAGTTCGGGTACTTCCACATAAGCTAGGACGATGAAACTTGGCAGGCATATCAGGGACCCCAAATGATTAAGTTGGAAATAGTCACTTTCCCGATCCGACCATCGTGGGGGGAGTGGAGTGAGGGGGAATCCGGAATATTTTGGAATTTATAACTTTCGAACGGGTGATCGGATCTTAATGAAACTTGACATTTGGAAAGAGCTCGTGCCCCAGACGGTCCCATGAAAATCTGAACCGGATCCGGTGACTCTGGGGGGAGCTGGAGGGGGGCGGAAATCTTGGGAAACGCTTGGAGTGGAGGGATCGGTATGAAACTTGGTGGGAGGAACAAGCACAACCCTTAGGTACATCATTGACAGAACCGGACCGGATTCGTCCACTGTGGGTGGAGTTGGAGTGGGGTTCCGGAATTCCGGTGATACGGAGTTAAGTTACTTCCAGGTGGGCTAGGACAATGAAACTCGGCAGGTAAATCAGGGACGCGACCAGATTAACCTAGAAATAGTCAGCTTCCCGATCCGACCATCGTGGGGGGAGTGGAGGGAGGGGGAATCCGGAATCTTGAGGTATGTACAACTTCCGAACGGGTGATCGGATCATAATGAAACTTGATATGTAGAAAGACAACATGTCTCGGATGTCCCATTTCAAGTCCGGACCGGATCCGATGAAGCTGGGGGGGGGATCGGAGGGGGGCCCGGAAACCTTGTGAAAAGCTTGGAGTGGAGCGATCGGAATGAAACTTGGTGGGAAGAACAAGCACAAGCCCTATTAGTCCAGGCAAATGGAGGTTCGACCCGAAACAAATTGCAACAGAAATGATTTTTACACCATCTTGTAGAGAAAAAAAAGCTGAACAACATATCCATTTTCGCGTATTCTCGCTCGACGCAAAATAAGCGTTTTTTGGCTTTTAATGCCTTTTTTTTACGTATTTCGAAAAAAATACAAAACTTTCGTGGTTGTCCGCTAGTCTTGAACTGAAGTATGATTCCATTGCAAAATTACAAGCTGAAACCGAAAATGAAATCAGATTTGGCGTATAAAGCACCAGAAAAAAGTTATTGCCATTTTTTCAACCTATTTCGCGAAAAAGGGCAATTTTTTATTTGGCCCGATTTTCCTGAATGAAAGTGCGATCCGGACATATAATCACGAGCTTAGACCGAAAATGGAATCAAGAAAGTTTCGTAAACATAGATATGTGATCTTTTCGAATTTTTAGTAAAAACAGGAAAATGATTAAGAAAAGTGAAGTACGAATACAAACTGCTTTTCAATGCTCAGTTTTCGTGGTTGTCCTTTAGTCTTGAACTGAAGTACGATTCTAATGCAAATGACAAGGTGAAATCGAAAATGAAGTCAGATTTGACGCATAAAGTACCAGAAAAAGTTAACGTCATTTTTTCAACCAACTATTGAAAAAGTACAAAATTCCACACTGGTCCGATTTTCTTGAACGAAGTGCTAGCCTGAAATATAATCTCGAGCTGAGGCCAAAAATGGAATCAACCTGGTGTCTAGTGTACCAGAAAGAAGTTTCATCATCATCAACATAAGATCTCCACGAATTTTGGGATCTTAGTATATTTTAAGAGCATCGTAGATTTTAAGTCGATTCTAAGAGCATGCGCAGAGCTTGTTGAAGGTCATTTGCTAACGGGTATAAGAAGTCATCTTGATTCTTATATCCCATTTCCTCGATTTTCAGTTGAGGATCAAGCTCCCCAGTTCATTCCTAAACTTGATAAAAGAAAAAAAACTCGGTACTTGTGTTATTTTGCTACATCAACCATTGATGGTGACTGTTCTGGGTGAACAAACGAACTTGTCGTTGTCACTTTTTCGAAATCTTCCCTTCGGAGCTTATTCAGGTCTCCTCCTATCGACGCCACAGATCAGGAGAAGGGTCTCTTCACCAGACTTTCCATGATCCAGATCCTTCAACTTTTATGAAGTTTCGCAGTACCGAAGCATCTCCCAATACTGGAACCACAGCTTTGACATCCGATACTGTAGCAGTCCTGATCAGTTCCAGTATTTATTCTAAGGAATGACTACATGCTACATCCTCAACATTTACTTCCTTGTTCATCAGCTTCGTTAAAAAGTTCCATGATCTGTTCAGATGGTCGTGGAAAGCAGAATAGCGTGTAGCGCCGCGTCAATCATTACCTGGCGACGTAGGCTATGCTTCTGGCGATCACTTATCCGCTGAAAGGACATCTCCGAGTCCTGACTCCCAGTCCGGACATCTTCCGAGTCCTGACTCCCAGTCCAGACATCTTCCGAGTCCGCGACTCCCAGTCCAGACATCTTCCGAGTCCGCGACTCCCAGTCCAGACTCCTCCAGGATGTAGCATCATAAGCTCATGGTGGCGTGGAATCCTCCAAGTTTCAGGTCGAACACTGAATGTCCGCTTCCTGGTGAAGCTGTTTGGACCAGTTTCATGAATTTCCACCACAGGGGTTGGTCAAAGGTTACATCGAGAGTAAATACACGTGTCTTCAAAAGCTGGAAGATCAGTCACTGGGGGAAAAGAGTAAACTATTTCATTGGGTGATTCTCGACCATAAGTGATTGCTGTGTTCCATTCGAACCCAGGATTTTGGATCCGATTTTGGCTTGCTGGTAGGCTAAGTCGAATCATCTGATTTGTGGTGCACAGTGCGTGAAAATTTTTGTAAGCAATAATATGTCATATGCATTTTATTAATCCTAGGAATACGTTTTCTCGCAAAACTTTACTAGATTCCGATATGGAAGAAATATCGAATGAAGTTCAGAGTAGGGTAGGTAGGTCTCAGGATAAACCGCGAAGGAAAAAAATATTATTACTTTGATTGATCATAACTAATTTTCTATCCGACTGCATTTTTGTTTTACTTTGGGCGTTCTTCCAAGGATAAGTTATTTGGTCTTCAAGAAGGTTCTGCTACTCCAGCTCATGTATATGTTTTGTTTTTTCTACAATCGATCATTTTGATGGATAGTAAGTGCTGAGTAAATGTCGTTACAAAAATAATAACGGCGAATATTATTGATAGTGAATCTTTCTTCTGGTGGAAGATACACCACAAATATGACCTCAGCTTGACATTCTGCATCCGGATCATACTTCAGTCCCGAAAAAAGACGACCACGAAAATCGTAATTTTTGTTCTTAAAACCGACTCAGTATGTAGAGCTTTGGATGTGTTGTATTGTTTTGTAAATATTGAGCATTGAAAAGCAGTTTGACTCCTACTTTACTTTTCTTAACAATTTTCTTATTTTTACTAAAAAAACGTGAAGATGACACATTTGTGGTTACGAAACTTCTTTCAGGCACGGCAGACACCTAACATGACTCCATTTTCGGTCTCAGCTCGTGATTCTATGTCAGGAAAGCACTTTAATTCAAGAAAATCAGGCCACACTGAAAATTATCATTTTTTGCGAAATAGGCTGAAAAAATTACATTAACTTTTTTCTGGTGCTTTATACGCCAAATCTGACTTCATTTTCGGTTTCAGCTTGTCATTTTGCATCTGAATCGTACTTCAGTTCAAGATTAGCGGACAAACACGGAAATTTTACATTTTTTTTTCAAAATATGTAAAAAAAAATGTATTAAAAGCCAAAAAACACTTATTTTGCGTCGAGCGAGGATATGCGAAAATGGATATGTTGTTCAGCTTTTTTTTCTCTACAAGATGGTGTAAAAATCATTTCTGTTGCAATTTGTTTGGGGTCGACCTCTTTTTGGAGCTCATTTTCCTGTACTATATGTATATCAGTGACAGAACCGGACCGGATTCGGGCATTGTGGGGAGTTAGAGGAAGGGGGGGGTCCGGAATTCCGGCGATCGCAAGTTAAGGTACTTCTAGACATGCCAGGACGATGAAACTTAGCTTGAAAATTAAAGACTTGACATGATTGGCTTAGAAATAGTTAGTTCCCCGATCCGACCATCCCTTAAAGTACTAATACTAACCGCAAGGTGCAAAAAAATACTTTTAAGCAAAATATACATTTTCGTGATCCCTATGAGCCCATGATCATTTTTGCCTCAAGGGTTTTGTTTACAATAAAATTCCTTAAAGTACAAACAATACTTTTGAGCAAAATATACATTTTCATGCTCCTGATGATCATCTTTTTTGCTTCAAGAGTTGCTTCCGGGAGGGGAGCCGGAATCCGGAATTTAGTGACATGCATAATTTTCGAACGGGTGATCGGATCTTAATGAAACTTGATATTTGGAAAGACCTCATGTCTCAGATGTTCTTTTCGAGTCCAGACCGAATCCGATTAATGTGGGGGGGGGGGGGGTCGGAGGGGGAACTGGAAATCATGTGACACGCTTACAGTGGAGCGATCGGGATGAAACTTGTTGGGAGGAACAAAAACAATACCTAGGTTCATCATGGACAGAACCGGACCGGATTCGTGCACTACGGGGGGAGTTGGAGTGGGGTTCCGGAATTCCGGTGTTACGGAGTTAAGTTACTTCCAGATGTTCTAGGACGATGAAACTTGGCAGGTGTATAATTGACTCGGCCAAATTAACTTGGAAATAGTCACATGCCCGATCCGACCATAGTGGGGGGAGGGAGGGGAGCCGGGATCCGGAATTTTATTGACATTCATAATTTTCGAACGGGTGATTGAATCTTTATAAAACTTGGTATTTGGAAAAACCTCATGCCTCAGATGTACCATTTCGAGTCGAGACCGGATCCGATGAATGTGGGGGGGGGGGTCGGAGGGAGGAACCGAAAATCACGTGATACGGTTAGAATGGAGCGATCGAAACCTCCCGAGTGTCACCGTCGAAAAGGAAGTGCTTGAAAATTTCGCTGATTTTTCCATAAGATGTCAAAATATTTAAAACAAATCGTTCAAATATGCTATACAACAGCAAATATAACTAAGTGACCATTTCTTTTGCACGTAACTGTAGTACCAAACAACCCATCACACTGACAAAGCTACTATCCATTCACATCCTACTGCGATAACTTGAATACAAGCTAAAAAGCTTGCAAGTGCCATATGAGCTTGCAGCTCTTGTTTTTTCCTGTAGGCTAAAATTTAACTGCTTCTCTTACAGATTCTACTTTTTACCGTGCATTAAATACAGTACAGCAACCGGATGCAGCGACGTTCCGGCAGCAGCCGTTCCGTAGTCTAGTCAATAATGCCCATGATTACATAAAGTGAGCGAAGCAGGCGAAACTTTTTTGAAGTTAGCTTTTTCCTGCCAAATTATTCAACTATTTCCATCCAGATTCTAGCGTTTAATGTTTCGAAATCCAGTCCTAAAACTAGCTTAACCCCTGTCAAATGACGCGCCCTTCCACAAAATAGAGAATAGTACGAAATGCGCCGCAGGCGGAATTTTCGAAAAATTTATGATTAGATCTTCTTTTTGGGATCCAAAATTAAAGTAAGGACTACCGATAAAATCATAGATTAGTCCTTTTGTCTGCGACCAGTGCTTCACTGGACCTCTTCCGAGTTTCGAGGTTCGTGGTAACTCCCGAATCCTGGCAATTATACCGAGTAAATTACCGAATCCCAGTTATTATACCGAATAAGTTTAGACCGATAGCATGTTCGGGATCCTGTATAACTACCGTATGCCGGCTATTATACCGAATTGTTTTAGTATCGAAAGACTACCGAAGAATACTCGTATTCGGTATAATTTCGTTGAAACTAGAACTAAAGTCGGGATTCGTGGTAACTACCGAATCCTGAAAAGTATACCGATTAAATTACCGAATCCCAATCATGATACCGAATAATTTTGGACCGATAGCTTATTCGGGATTCCGTGTAACTACCGAATCATAAAGACTATACCGAATAGTTATGGCATTAAAAAATTTCCAAATAATTTCAGTAAATTTTCTCACCGAATTCGTGATAACTACCGAATACTGGCAATTATACCGAATTCCGATCATTATACCGAATAGATTTGTACAGGTAGCCTATTTTGGATTCTGAATAACTACCGAATCACCGTAAATATACGGAATAGTTCTGCTATCGAAAAAACACCGAACAATTTTAGTAAATTTTGGGCCTCCGGCCCAAAATTTTACCGAATCTCAAAAAGGTGGGGGGGGGGTGCTGCACCCCCCCTTGCTAAGCCCCTGGTTGTGGGTGTTCGAGTAAAGAAAGTTGATTTGGAGTGAGATAAAGTCTCACTAAGTGTATACATGTAATAATGCCCATGATTACATAAAGTGAGCGAAGCAGGCGAAACTTTTTTGAAGTTAGCTTTTTCCTGCCAAATTATTCAACTATTTCCATCCAGATTCTAGCGTTTAATGTTTCGAAATCCAGTCCTAAAACTAGCTTAACCCCTGTCAAATGACGCGCCCTTCCACAAAATAGAGAATAGTACGAAATGCGCCGCAGGCGGAATTTTCGAAAAATTTATGATTAGATCTTCTTTTTGGGATCCAAAATTAAAGTAAGGACTACCGATAAAATCATAGATTAGTCCTTTTGTCTGCGACCAGTGCTTCACTGGACCTCTTCCGAGTTTCGAGGTTCGTGGTAACTCCCGAATCCTGGCAATTATACCGAGTAAATTACCGAATCCCAGTTATTATACCGAATAAGTTTAGACCGATAGCATGTTCGGGATCCTGTATAACTACCGTATGCCGGCTATTATACCGAATTGTTTTAGTATCGAAAGACTACCGAAGAATACTCGTATTCGGTATAATTTCGTTGAAACTAGAACTAAAGTCGGGATTCGTGGTAACTACCGAATCCTGAAAAGTATACCGATTAAATTACCGAATCCCAATCATGATACCGAATAATTTTGGACCGATAGCTTATTCGGGATTCCGTGTAACTACCGAATCATAAAGACTATACCGAATAGTTATGGCATTAAAAAATTTCCAAATAATTTCAGTAAATTTTCTCACCGAATTCGTGATAACTACCGAATACTGGCAATTATACCGAATTCCGATCATTATACCGAATAGATTTGTACAGGTAGCCTATTTTGGATTCTGAATAACTACCGAATCACCGTAAATATACGGAATAGTTCTGCTATCGAAAGAATACTCGTATTCGGTATAATTTCGTTGAAACTAGAACTAAAGTCGGGATTCGTGGTAACTACCGAATCCTGAAAAGTATACCGATTAAATTACCGAATCCCAATCATGATACCGAATAATTTTGGACCGATAGCTTATTCGGGATTCCGTGTAACTACCGAATCTCCATAACTATACCGAATAGTTATGGCATTAAAAAATTTCCAAATAATTTCAGTAAATTTTCTCACCGAATTCGTGATAACTACCGAATACTGGCAATTATACCGAATTCCGATCATTATACCGAATAGATTTGTACAGGTAGCCTATTTTGGATTCTGAATAACTACCGAATCACCGTAAATATACGGAATAGTTCTGCTATCGAAAAAACACCGAACAATTTTAGTAAATTTTGGGCCTCCGGCCCAAAATTTTACCGAATCTCAAAAAGGTGGGGGGGGGTGCTGCACCCCCCCTTGCTACGCCCCTGGTTGTGGGTGTTCGAGTAAAGAAAGTTGATTTGGAGTGAGATAAAGTCTCACTAAGTGTATACATGTAGATAAAAAAAAAATATTGATAAATAGAATCTTGTAATTTGTTGTCCGTCTTGCACAGGTCACCTGTTGTCACATATTGAGACGGGCTATTGGTTTAAGAATATGCTGAAAGTTGAACATGTTGAAGAAATAAATTGAACTGAACAGTATTTGCTACTGGGATTAATCTTGTCTCTAATGATATAAGATTATCTCTAATTCGGATTAAGCTTATCCCAGTAGAAATAAAATGAATCAAAGTAGCAAATACTTCAGTTAACTTTAATCCTTACTCGGAGAAACTTTTTACAGTGTAGGGAGTTTTACTATCCTTCTTATCTTGTGAAGAAGACAAGTGTTATATGTTTTTGGGTATTGGAAATAATTAAAGAACCTCAACACAAACCAGCCGTCATTACCAACAGGACTCTCGATTTCTTGTGAGATGTTAGGGTTCAAGCGGGATGGTGGGGTATTACAAAGAAAATAAAAACAAAATTAGAGAAAAAAAATAAGTAAAGGAGAAAGAAAACACACACAAAAAAATATTCACAAATCGGGTAAACATATCTTGTATCCATAGTATGTTCCACGGGTGTTGTGCATGGTCAGAGCCAACACAGGATTCAGTTTTTGCGGACGTAAAAGACCGAGTACGCGATTTTTGTTTATTTTGCTGAAACATTATTATACTAAATCCATCTCCATGAGGTATATTTTTCTTCTGTCTATTACATGGCTTGAAAGTTAGTTGACTAGTCTTTGGCAGCAACTGCTGGTTGGTTAGTTGTCACACAAAGCTGCCCTAATTCGAGTGAAATAAGTAAGCATACTTAGAAGTAATATTAAGCCTGTCCTTGTTTGGCCTTCTTGTATGACTAACCTACTGTCTAGAGAGTGCTTTTGTAATGTTCGGCATCCCACCCGATTCATGGCCTAAACACGTACGTAGCCTTCTTGCAAGAGGTCTTCACTGTTTTAGCAGTATGACGTAGAGACAATTCTAAGAATTCCAACAGTTAAGAAATATGTAGTTTTCAGGAATGTTCAAAATCTGATCACGAGCGAGCATTCTTCTTTTGCCAAGACCAAAGGTTCGATGGGAACCCAGAGGGGAGTATTTATTGGCCTTCTTCTTCCAGAAAATCGGGTCTTGCGAATTTATGATCTTCGCCTGGTCGCATGAAAATTTATCCCTATTATTATTTAAATAGGTCAGATAGGCTCTGTCTTTAATCTTCCATCCGGCCCAGATAACGGTCGGAATATCGGTGCTTTCGTAGTCGCATCGATTTTTTTTTAAGCACCACCTTGTAAATTTTACCAGATGATGTTATTTCCGAAATAATACCGGTCCACATCAGATTCCGATCGTACCATTTACTCGGGAGGAAATCGAAGCAGACAGACTGATCAATTGTCTTATCACCCCTATAATCAAGCGATCAACTGGACAAAGACAGATAAAGAATTCCACATTTTCTCGCCGGATTCCGACGAGTCCGACCGAACTATTAGTAGGAAAACATAGCTAAAAGACCGATTTTTTACTATAGGAATCTACTTTGCTATCGAAGTTCAAAAAATGTGTTTAAGACATAAAAGAAAGCCTGCAAATTTCCGGTTATCACCGGATTACGTTTGCAGTATCGATCATGCAGAAAAAGAAACTTAATAGATCAATTCAGCTTTCAGCTTTCCCCACTATCTACACTCTAAACAGCTTTAACAAGAAAGAAGACGTCCTACCGAAATTCCGTTTTTTGCCGGATTCCAGCAAAATTTTAGTCCGTCAGGAAAAAAAAACCACTAAAGATAAAGATCCAGCACGTTTTCCTACCTCTAACTCGACACTGTAACTGGCACTGGACAAAACTTCATTTCTAACGAATTTTCGGTTGTGGCTGGATTCCGGGCAAACTATATTTGTTCGGCGATGAAATTATTTAAAACTTGGATTCATCGTGTGTTTTAACCGCGACATGTAAGCTCTAATGAACTTCGAAATAAACTTTTACCCTCAACCTTTTGTAGTAAGTAGGAAAAAAATGTAAAAAGAAAATATAGAAATAGATTCAGCGTCCATCCTTGCCTCTATATCGACGCTCCAATCAACTTCAAAATAAACTTGTATTCCTACCAATTCAACGGGTTTGGCCGGAATCCAGGGAAACTATACTTGTGCGGCGATGAAATTATTTAAAATTTGGATTCATCGTGTGTCTTAACCCCAACATCTAAGCTCTAACCAACGTCAGAATAAACTTTTACCTTCCAAATTTTTTAATCGATTCGACATTTCTGAACGGCTACAAGAAAGTCCTACTGACATTCCTTTTCTTGCGCGATACCGACAGAATATTAGTTCTGCAGGAAAAAAAGTAAAGATCCCGACTCAGCGCGCAATACCCCCTCTTGTCGACTTTAGACAAAACCTCTACTTCTCTCGAACGGTTTCGGTTTGGGCCGGATTTCGGACAAACTACTTGTCCGGCGACCTCCAAAACGACTTTGATAATAGCTTAATTAAACCAAAAATATCTTCCATCTCTTAATCCGAAGCTTCCTCCCCACCCCAAATTATACGGCGAACATCTACGTACTTACCCTCT
Source organism: Branchinecta lindahli (assembly GCA_023053555.1). Taxonomy (NCBI): domain Eukaryota; kingdom Metazoa; phylum Arthropoda; class Branchiopoda; order Anostraca; family Branchinectidae; genus Branchinecta; species Branchinecta lindahli. The sequence goes on along the minus strand of JAKZAO010000007.1, from coordinate 5,012,782 downwards.
ACTATGATCAAAGGTTCCTCACACAATTTTTTGAAAAAAGTATCTCAACCCCTTCGAGAGTTATCGTGTAACAGAAGGACAGACAACGTACGGACGGAAATACTCGACGTAATCATAGGCGTCGCTAATGTTTTGGGATGAAAAAAAAAAACAACATCAGCCCACCTTGAATCCTGTAATCATCTCCATCCCGACTCCAACCGCATCGAATCTGTTCATATCTACAATGACGGAAAGCCCATGGAAAGCAGTGGAATTCCTTATTGGCTCATCTTCTGGGGCAGATTGACCAGAAGACCTGAAAGAAATTTTAGTTAGGATATAATTGTGACTGCTTCGAAAGGAACCTGGAAGCGACTGTCTCAATGCCGCATGGGGACCACAATGTAAACTCCGCAGTAGCTAAGTTTTATTTTGACCAGCTTGTAATTTCGTGCGACAGCTTTGGGCATATTAGCCAACCTCCATAGCACGGCGAATCGTTATTACACGTAATATATAGTGGTAATCACTCAGAGTCAAGTCGTAATCCACGCATATTGGCCAGCACTAATTGTGTAACATTTGGGATTGGGATTTGCGTGCTTCTTACGGTGTCGTAATTAGTGTGACTAACAAGTTTCAACTTCACACGAGGAGCAAACGTGTGTGGCATTCTTACCACAAAGTATGCAAATGTTTTAACAGACAAACCAACAACTTCCCTCAAGAATGTCTCCAGCTTTGGAGTATTGAACGAAAAGCAAAACGCCTCATCAGTTTCTGCAGGACGGAATAGCTCATTACAAGGCAGGGATTCTGCTTGGAATTGGCAGTAAATGATGAGGTCGTCCACGGTGTAAGCAATCTGAAAAAACAAGACCAAAGGTTTCGATGGGATCCCAAAACTTTAATATTTGATCCAGACAACTAGGTCTTGTCTCCGCCAGATCCAGTCTTCGCCAGGTTAATGATCTGTGAAAACCAAGTTCAGATATACCTGTATAAGCCATATCTATTTTGACGATACTGATCGAAACTTCCTGCTTTACTTCTGCCAAATTTCCGGTTTCTGCAGAATTCCGAGCGAACTAGCCTACTTGTCCAGCAAAAAAAAAGATAGTTCAGAAACGAATTCAGCATATCTCCTTATCCCTATAAAGAACATCTAATCACTTCAAAAAAAACTGTAACTGATAAAAAAAAATCTGGTTTCAACCGGATTCCGGACGAACTATATGTCCGGGTAAAAAATGACTGTCGTTTACAGATTCAGCGTTTCTTCTTACCCTTAAATCTACCATCTAATCAACTTCAAATAAAAATTTTGCTTTTAAAAAATTGTCCGGTTTCGGCCAGATTTGGGCGAACTACTTGTCCGGCGAGATAATGGTTTTCACCATCGTGTTCAGCAAGTCTTCTTACCCCGTAACCGAATATCACATTAGCTGTTTCAAAACATTTTTTTTTGCCTTAATTTAAACCCCCTACTCCACCCCTAAATGTAGGGCTACAGAGCCCACCTACGAACTCGACCTTACTCTTGACCCAAAGAATCCTCACACCAAGTTTCATCAAAATATCGCATTCCCTTCGAGAGTTATCGTGCTCACAGATGGACGGACGGACAGACAGACAACTTTTGCAATGTCATAGGTATCCGTCACTAACGTTTTGGGATCCCAAAAAGACGAAGAATTTATGCCGAAGTTGCGAAGGAAAGCGCCACTAAACTTTATAAGACCCAGTGCATGGGCACTGTCCTGTTCTGTATTTCAAACAGAGAAAGGCAGAAACTGTTTTCATAACAAGTTATCGTAGTAGGATGTGAATGGATAGTAGCTTTGTCAGTGTGATGGGTTGTTTGGTACTACAGTTACGTTCAAAAGAAATGGTCACTTAGTTATATTTCCTGTTGTATAATATATTTGAACAATTTGTTTTAAATATTTTGACATCTTATGGAAAAATCAGCGAAATTTTCAAGCACTTCCTTTTCGACGGTGACGCTCGTGAGGTTCCGAGCTCCATTCTAACCGTGTCACATGATTTTCGGTTCCTCCCTCCGACCCCCCCCCCACATTCATCGGATCCGGTCTCGACTTGAAATGGTATATCTGAGACATGAGGTCTTTCCAAATACCAAGTTTTATTAAGATTCAATCACCCGTTCGAAAATTATGAATGTCAATAAAATTCCGGATTCCGGCTCCCCTCCCTCCCCCCACTATGGTCGGCTCGGCCAAGTGATTATTTACAAGTTAATTTGGCCGAGTCCGTTATACACCTGCCAAGTTTCATCGTCCTAGAACATCTGGAAGTAACTTAACTCCGTAACACCGGAATTCCGGAACCCCACTCCAACTCCCCCCGTAGTGCAAGAATCCAGTCCGGTTCTGTCAATGATGAACCTAGGGATTCTTTTTGTTCCTCCCACAAAGTTTCATCCCGATCGCTCCACTGTAAGCGTGTCACATGATTTCCGGTACCCCCCTCCGACCCCCCCCACATTCATCGGATTCGGTCCGGACTCGAATTGGGACATCTGAGACATGAGGTCTTTCCAAATATCAAGCTTCATTAAGATCCGATCACCCGTTCGAAAATTACGCATGTCACGAAATTCCGGCTCCCCTCCCTCCCCCCACGATGGTCGGATCGGGCAAGTGATTATTTCCAAGTTATAGAAAATCATCTGTAATCAAAACTCTTGAAGCAAAAAGGATGATCATCAGGAGCACGAAAATGTATATTTTGCTCAAAAGTATTGTTTGTACTTTAAGGAATTTAGTTGTAAGCAAAACCCTTGAGGCAAAAATGATCACGGGCTCGTAGGGATCACGAAAATGTATATTTTGTTTAAAAGCATTTTTTTGTACTTTGCGGTTAGCATTAGTACTTTAAGGAATGGCCGGATCTGGGAACTAACTATTTCTAAGCCAATCATGTCAAGTCTTTAATTTTCAAGCCAAGTTTCATCGTCCTAGCATGTCTGGAAGTACCTTAACTTGCGATCACCGGAATTCCGGCCCCCCCCCCCTCTAACTCCCCCAAAATGCCCGAATCCGGTCCGGTTCTGTCACTGATCTACATAGGGCTTGTGCTTGTTCTTCCTACCAAGTTTCATTCCGATCACTCCACTCCAAGCATGTCAGAAGGTTTCCGGACCCCCCTCCGACCCCCCCCCCCCCCCCCAGCTTCATCGGATCCGGTCCGTACTTGAAATGGGACATCTTAGACATGTTGTCTTTCTACATATCAAGTTTCATTATGATCCGATCACCCGTTCGGAAGTTATACATACCTCAAGATTCCGGATTCCCCCTCCCTCCACCCCCCCACGATGGTCGGATCGGGAAGCTGACTATTTCCAGGTTAATCTGGTCGCGTCCCTGATTTACCTGCCGAGTTTCATTGTCCTAGCCCACCTGGAAGTAACTTAACTCCGTATCACCGGAATTCCGGAGCCCCACTCCAACTCCCCCCACAGTGCACGAATCTGGTCCGGTTCTGTCAATGATGTATCCAGGGGTTGTGCTTGTTCCTCCCACCAAGTTTCATTCCGATCGCTCCACTCTAAGCGTTTAACATGATTTCCGGTTCCCCTCTCCGACTCCCCCCCACACACATCGGATTCGGTCCGGACTTGATATGGGACATCTGAAGCATGATTTCTTTCCAAATATCAAGTTTTATTAAGATCTGATCACCCGTTCGAAAGTTATGCATGTCACTAAATTCCGGATTCCGGCTCCCCTCCCTCCCCCCACGATGGCCGGATCGGGAAAGTGACTATTTCCAACTTAATCATTTGGGGTCCCTGATATGCCTGCCAAGTTTCATCATCCTAGCTTATGTGGAAGTGCCCGAACTAGCAAAACCCGGACCGACCGACCGACCGACCGACAGACCGACCGACGGACGGACAGAAATTGCGATCGCTATATGGCACTTGGCCGAAGGGCAAGTGCCATAAAAACCGAAACAGAAAGAACCCAGGAAGCTTCAAAACAGGCCCTGTTCGTTTTTAAAGGACACCTGAATGAAGATTACCAAGTATCATCCCTATCTGTATGACTTCCGTTAACATTGCCTGCAGAAAACCCAATCCAAATACGAAATAATGTTTCCAAGCTATGATTTTTGCTCCATTTTGCATCTGTCCTTATTTCAGTACCGAACAATTTTAGAAATTAACAAATGTCTCCAATCAACCCTTCTTCTGGAATATTTTTTAACCAGTTAAGCCCAAACGTATATCTAGAAGAAATTCCAATACGATCCGGCCAGCGCTATACAAGATTTGAATGAATTGCGCTTTTTGTCTTGGAGTCTGCATGTGCAAGTGTACTATTTTTATTCATTGTTTGTTCATAAGCTTCATATAACAGAAAAAAATTTCATTATCATTTTCGTGGTAACAAAACCGGAATTGGTAAATGATCGTCAGTATTCGTCAGGTACAAAATGTTGTCATTATTACAGCCACATATAAAGGTATATTACCACATTACTTATTGCTGCTCCAAGGCTACATAAAATTTCAGCAATCTGTGGTATAAAAACTATTCTGGAACCGGCTATTTTGGTTTACTACAGTTTGCCTTGATATTTGCTGTTGATCGTGCTATTCCTACTTGAGTAGGCTACTGCTAATCCGAGGCTGACTAATTTCTGTCTTTAGTTTATCAGCGTATCTAGCAAGCAACAAAAAAACACAGATACTCAAATAAGCTCGTTCAGCCGGTTTATTAAGTTTCAGCTGATCCTGTATGCCAGAATTCTTGATTGTCATATCAATCTCACTCGCAGACGTCGCCACATCCGCATTCCGCTTGCGTAGTGGAAAGGATGAAGAATTGGCTTATTTTCGTATGCGAGGTTGTCAAATTAAAAAAATGATAGAAACTTTGAGTTGAGAAACCTGTATTACTCGAAAAGCGGATAAAAAAAAAAGAAAAACAGTTTCAGCTCACAGAGGCAAAACAGTAGGGTATAGAAAGCTGATTTCAAAACAGCTTCTGTTTGTGTTTGGGTTTCCAAAACAGAAACAGAAGAAAACAGAAACAGTGCTTATGCATAATTATGCTTGTCATAACATAGGGTTGCCAGTTCTACTTTTTTCGTAGAATTTCGTTTCTAGCGAGTATTGCACAGTTGATTTTTTAGCTAAACCTTCATGAAACAAGACCAAAGGTTCCGATGGGATCCCAAAAACCGAATATTTGATCCAGACAAATCGGTTTTGTCTTCTCCAGTGTCCGCTAGACTTCTTGAAGATTTTTACTGTTGAAATTTGGAAAAGGATTAAGGTGAAACAACTAATCATTAAGAAAACGAATTTTAGAAATCATGGTAAAAACAAATATAATATTTTCATGATTCACCGGATTCCGGGCGAACTACTTGTCCGGCGAGAAAACGGTTTTCATATTCGTCTTCAGCATGCCTTCTTACCCCTAATTCGAACATCTAATCAACTTCAAATGAAACTTTAACTTTTAACAAACTTTCCGGTTTTGGCCGGATCCAGGGTGAAATAATTGTCCGGCGAGAATATGGTTTTCATATTCATGTTCAGCATGCCTTCTTACCCCAAAATCAAGCATCTACTCAACTTCAAATAAAACATTTACTTTTAACAAACTTTCCGGTTTTGGCCGGATTCCGGGCTAACTACTTGTCCGGCGAGAAAATGATTTTCATATTCATGTTCAGCATGCCTTCTTACCCATTCTCGAACATCTAATCAACTTCAAAAACAACTTTTACTTTTAACAAACTTTCCGGTTTTGGCCGGATTCCGGGCGAACTACTTGTCCGGCGACAAAATGGTTTTCATATTCGTGATCATCATGTCTTCTTACCCCATAATCGATTATCACATTGGCTGTTTAAAAATATTTTGCTCGTCCCTTAATCTGAACCCCCTCCCCCACCCCTAAATGTAGGGCTACGGAGCCCATCTACGAACTCGACCTTACTCTTGACCCAAAGAATGCTCACACCAAGTTTCATCAAAATATCTCATTCCCTTCGAGAGTTATCGTGCTCACAGACAGACAGACGGACGGACGGACGGACAGACGGACAACTTTTGCGATGTCATAGGTATCCCTCCACTTACGTTTTGGGATCCCAAAAAGGCGTCTGGGACTAAATGCAGGACCAAAACTGACGGTATTCGAAGTCAAAGCTACATTTATATTTTTATAAAAAGAGGATGAATTGCATTGCCTTAGCAGTTTTTCATGTGAATACAAGATCAACGGCTTCGATGGGATCCCAAAAACCAAATTTTTGATCCAGACAGTTCGGTCTTGCAGATATCCGGTCTCCGGCAAAAACCTAAAGCTCAAAATAAATTCAGGATATCTCCTTATCCCCATATCGAACCTCTAACCAACTACAAATAAAACTTGAAGTTTTGACGAATTTTCAGGTTCTGGCCGGATTACGGGCGAATTATTTGTCCGGCGAGAAAATAATTTTCATATACGGAATCCGCACACCTCCTTACCACTACATCGAACCTCTTAATCAACTTCAGATAAAACTTTTACTTATAACAAATTTTCCGTATCAGCCGGATTCCGGGCCAACTATACGTCCGGATAGAAAATGAGTGTCGTGTACGGATTCAGCATGTCTTCTTACCCCTAAATCGACCATCTCATTAGCTGTAAAAAATATTTTTTCCTCCCGTATTTTGAACCCCTCCCCCACCCCTAAATGTAGGGCTACAGAGTCCATCTACGAACTCGACCTGTCCTTGATCCAAATAACTCTCACACCAAATTTCGTCAAAATACCTCGTTCGCTTCGAGAGTTATCGTACTGACGGATAGACAACTTTTTCGAAGTCAAAGGTATCCCTCCACTTACGTTTTGGCAACAACAAACCCGAAGGTAATTTCATGCGGTACGAGGAAGCAACGACGTAATAATTCCTTATATCCAATCACCGGACCAAAATTGAAGCTGAAAAATAATAGTCGTCGAAACAGGCTGAATACACCAAGTCTTCCTAGGAATTGCGTCTGACATGATTTTTTTCTTTATTGCTGAAGCAAACTCTGGCCTATATTATACCAAATACCTCTCTCAAAACCCCGAGGACTTCTTTCAACTGCCATCCAGATCGGATGTACTTGTCGCTGATTTCTTCATATTTTGGTTTGTCCCAAAATACGAAAGACGTAGACAAAAACTCTCCAAGCTTTCCCAATTCATCCATTGTCCAGTTGCCAAGCCATGGTCTAAAAGACAAAGATCTGAGGTTTTAGAGACTGAAAGGACCCTAAGCTAAGAGATTATATAGGCTACTGTTGCAAACAATCTACAATTATAATTCGAACTCCGAGCGAACCGTCTACCCTTTCGCAGTCTCCTTTAGTCGTTGGCAGGATAAAGCAGTAGCGGACGAGGAACTTGCTTGCCAGGTCTGCGGGAACCTGGAGGAAGGGTCGTTTGCGTGAGCGAGTGTATCTAGAGCTTCCAGAGGAAAGATAGGTTTGCTTTTGGGGTTTCCTTCCAGCTTCCGGGAATCCGACTGAAGAGAACAAATTAGGTACACTGCAGTGTAGTATAATGCGTGAACTTCTTAGGCTAATAAATTGTACCCTATACTGTGACAAGTTACAACTAAATGAAAGTTATTCCAACTTACCCCTTCCGTAAGACGGTTTCTAATTTTCTTGTCGAGAACTTGTTGATTGGGCATATCGTTACGGCTGGAAACGGAACCTTGGTTACCTCGTCCCCGGTAGCACCAATGGTAATCATTATCGGACTTTCTTCACTGGATGTCCAGATCTTGTAGATATAGTACGAGGATATCAAGAGAGCACCAGTGAAAATCGCGATCCAGACAATTCTGTAATTCAAAACCATAATGAGGTCACGCAGTCCGTCAGGACCGACCCATATGTAAAATTTATATCATCTTTTTCGGAGCGAAAAAGCCATAGTTATTTGTCTTTTCGAAATGTGAGCCGTCCAGACAGTTTTGCGATTCTCCAATTCCGGGCTTTCGTCCATGTTTGAAACGTTTCCAAATCTTCGAATTCGTGATACTAAAGAAAGTACTAGACTTCCGTTTCGCATACGATATTCGGAAGAAATTAATTCAGAAGTGAGCTTACCTTTCAAGAACTTTGGAGGACTTGATGGCAGTATATTTGAGCCCATGGAGTGATGAGCTCAGCAAAAAGTCCTTCAGAACAGACACAAACCGACGTGAATCATGTTTTGTCCCACCGACCGTCCATGCCGAACTTCTTTTACAAGACTTTCTCTTCTGCTCCAACTTCTTCATCGACATGTCATAAAAATACAAATCTGTGAACACTTTCCTTCTCCTGTGCACTCTCCAGGGCTTTCGTGCCCTCAAACCTTCACCTTCTTCCATGTGGAAGAGCTGGCTCCTTTTTCACTTCTTGGGAGCAAATTGCTGTTTTGTTGACAGTCAATTGAAAACGTCAGTTTCCGTCAGTCAATTATGCTTTGGAATTATTTATTTTCACCTTAATGGTGAGAGCCAACAGAAGGTAGCAATCTAATCAGCTCTTCCTCGTTAATTATTGCAAATGAATATTAACAACTTTTCTTCTGTCGATGACGCTTTCTAGCGTCATTGAGAAGAACTTCGGCAGCGGCATCATGAAGAATAGGCAGACAAAATTATTTAGCGCAGGAGCGAATCGAACCACTTTGACACATCACTAACAAGTTGCCTAAGCAGTTGAAAGCCAACGACGAGCCGATCTTAATAATTTTATTTGTAAATATGATTGACTGTACAGGTCGGGGGCTTTGGCATGATAATTTTCTTGCGACGTTTGGGTACAAGAAGCTTGAAAACGTAATAGCAGACCTCAAGACCACTGATGATACTGAAGCCGCAGGCCAGTCCAAGCAAGCCACCAACCGAAGCTAAAAGAAAAACACTCAGATCAGAGAATTTGAAAACGGCTGCCTCGGAATTATAAAATAAGCTGGTTTAAGAAGAAAAGTCGAAGAGTTTGATTGTTCGGGATCGTAATTTCTTCAGTCAATACACCATCTGGTTCACGAGCAGTCTTAAACGAGGAGAAAGCACTCTCGCAAGTCTGTACGTACTCTCGCACAAACCAACGGACGGACAGAAATAGATTTATGATGTCAACTTCTTTTCCGTGGTCACTACAGAACAAAGTATCATCGGGTCTTTGTTCACCGTGGTTTGCTTTCTTCAAATTTGTGGTATATGATGTTACCTTATCGATCTTTTAAATTAGCAAAATTCCTTTCAGGATTCCTCATTTTTTTTTTTTTTACTTATTCCCAATTAGTTTCAATTTTAGATCCACTCTTAATCCTAAAGAAAAAGATGACGAATTTTTAGAAGAAAGTTTGTGTAGCACTCCCAGCCCAAAAAATGTACCCATTTATCCAGAAATGAGTAGTTTAAGACCTTGGGAATTATAATTTTACCACTTCCCTAATTAAGCCCTAATTGATATAAATGGACTACATCTCGTAAGTGTGGTTAAAACCTAGAACTAAAAGATTCAGATTTGGCAATGCTGTCTAACCAGTTCACTGTAATTCCTTAGTGTTGCACGTAACATCCAGTCTGTTATTTTTTGTTTTGAGCATATGTCACTCCTTGCGTCGTCAAACGATATAACAATCATCCGAGACTTCCTCTTTTGTTGTTTTGCACTTTACAGGCTTTTCTCTTGTCCAGGAATAAATCCTGGCAGAGAAGGAATCGGTCCGAGTTTGAGTTTCTTATGCTTAAATTGAAATGACCACATCAAGAAGGGATTTCCACGCTTCAGTTTGAAATAGAGTCACGCGTTAAACTAAAGCAATTTAAATATGCTGCATAATGATGGTGCATTTTGAACTACCGGCTTTTTAAACACATCATTAGGGCAGTGAAAAGATTTAGTCACACTGGAAACGCTTCAAGTCCTCTGAAAAAAGCAGGCTCTGATCGGATCCGGTTTCGAAACATTGGTCATAATTAAATGTATAATTAGATGGATAGTAATCTGCACTTCGATTTCAATAGGAGCTGGGGGGTTCATAATTGGTTCAACTGCTAATTGCCTTGAGTTTTTCCCATCTCTTTTTCGAGCAGGGTCACAGCAACTTGAAAACATTAAGACCCACCCTTCACGAGTCTCACGTCTTGCGTGAAAAATCATTTCTTCGAAAAAACAATTTGAAAGTGACGCGTGTTCAACAATAACTGGCAACGTCCCCACATTTGTTTACCGTCAGCACGCCTCTGAAAAAAACTATGGTTGCATTACACCGATTTATATCAGTTACGATCGTTATAATTTACTTATGATGGTCGGGATCATCACAAATGATATTTCTTCTTTATGTACTCCGTTTTGTTTCTTCTGCTAACGGGCAAAATAAATAAACATCTGGAATCCGGGACACGATGTTTCTTCCTTGTATTATCATGAGTCCTACGGTATTAACTTATGGTCTGTTTCGCTCTAACAACTTTCACCCTGGAGCAAGAGATTGAAAACTCGAAGAGAGTTTCTACACAGATTTCTATTGTGCCGAAAGAAATTCTTCGTCCTAATCTTGGCTGACCGCTCTCTGATGTTCCCATTATCTGCTCCAGTATATTTATTCATTTTAGACTAACCATTCTTTTTGAGTGTAGCAACAGTGAACTGAAAAATAAAAATGTTCCTCAAGCGGGATTTGAACCCGTAATAACCCTAGGTTCACACAGAGCAAATCGCGGCGATGAACGATATTTTTCAATCGCAGCGACAGGAGATTTTTATCGCCTGGATGTTCACACTGAATTTTCGTCGGCAACAGAATTTACGCGAAAAATTTGAAATTACAGCCAGGTGACAGGAGATATGGATGATGATGTTTTACTTTTAACACAACACAGACAAAAAGAAAGGGTAACGGAAAGCGAGATAAAGATTTGGATCGTCCGGTTTTCTGAGTATCATCGCTGTGGACCGTGGACTTTCGGATCAGTACAGGACATATGTTCATTCCCTGAAGAAAAATACGTTCGTCGGTAACCTGAACTTTAAACTACAAAAATAGCAAGAACAATTCAGCTACAAGTATAAGTAGAAAAAATTATACAAAAAGAACATTTTTTCAGGGCAACTTAGAACAATACAAAATTAGCTAGTCTACAATTTGGCTAAGAACATCTGCTAGTTTAATCACTATGGTTGAAGCTCACCAGAGCTTATTTTGTACAGAAGTTCCTGGATTTTAAACATGGCATAGTCCTTTGTTTTATCATCCATTAGTGACAGTTTTTTCCCAATAGCTTTGCAAAATGGCCCTCAACAGTGTCGTCGCTTTTTTTGCTGTTCAAGTACGAAACAATACTGCGATCTATCTCATCGGTCTCTTCAACATTCTTTTCGTCCTTCATTTTCTTGTCCATTCTCTTCTTGTTCATGGGTGTTAGAGAACGCTTGCTAGTACTCGGTCTGTCCGGAATACCGTCTTGACTGGTTTGCTCTTCCTCTGTGTCATCATTATCGATAATACAACTTGCATCCATGAATTGGTCTGTCACATCATCAGCACTATCATCATGTCTCACCATTGCCCCATACCCGGTGTCAGGAACTGTAACCACATAGCTGATAGCATTATTTTCACTTCTGAAGTTGGTCTCCGTTGCAGAGTTCTCAGTGGCTTTTTCCAGGAACTGCATGAGCTTTAGCCATTTCCGAGGCTTTTTGTCCGGAGCTCCTGCACCACTTTTCGCAAGTTTTTTATGTCGGACGAAACTTGTTCGCAGATTCTTCCATTTGTCTTTGCAGTCCTTCACTAGAAAGAAAGATTATTATTAGCTTCTTCTTTTTTATACCTATGCGATCACTGTCGGTGTCCGTCCGTCTGTTGCACTACAACTTTCGAAGGTTCAAAACAAGCAAGCCAAGTGGCAGTTGATGGGAACTTAGGGTTTCCTCTTCAAAGTATGACACTGATAGGAATGGGAATGGAAATGTTGCATAATTTTCTGCACTCGGCCTGATACTGGAAACTGTCGCAATACTTGGATTTGTTTGGCCATACAAACTTTAAACAACACAAAGCGTTAAAATTCTGACTAGACAACACAACGCGTTAACATTTTGGAAATTTTGGGAAAGTGTAGAAAAACCTGGATTTTTTTTGTGCTTGGCCACACAAAGTTTAGACAACACAACGCGTTAACATTCTTGAAATTTTGGGAAACTGTCGCAATACTTGGATTTGTTTGTGTTCGGTCTGCCAAATTTTAAACAACACAACGCGTTAACATTCTGGAGTGTCGAAAAACTTTGATTTGTTTGTGCTTGGCCATACAAACTTTAAACAACACAAAGCGTTAAAATTCTGGAAATTTAGGGAAATGTCGCAAAACTTGATTTTTTTTTTTGCGCTTGTCCTGACAAATTTTAGACAACACAACGCGTTAATATTCTGAAAATTTTGGGAAAATGTCGTGACCAAGCAAAACCAGCAGGTTGGTCAAATTTTTTGGTGCCCAACCTGCCAAATTTTAAACAACACAACCAGTTAACGTTCTTGAAATTTTGGGAAAGTTAAAAAAAACTTGGATTTTTCTTGTGCTTGGCCCGACAAATTTTAGACAACACAAAGCGTGAACATTCTGGAAAATTTGGGGAAATGTCGCAAAACTTGATTTTTGTTGCGCTTTCCTGACAAATTTTAGACAACACAACGCGTTAGCATAATTTTAGGAATGTTTAGAAAAACCTGGATTTTTTTGTGCTTGGTCGTACAAAGTTTACACAACACAACGCGTTAACATTCTTGAAATTTTGGAAAACTGTCGCAATACTTGGATTTGTTTGTGTCCGGCCGGACAAATTTTAGACAACAGAAAGCGTTAACATTCTGGAAAATTTGGGGAAATGTCGCAAAACTTTTTTTTTTTTTCGCTCAGCCTGACAAATTGTAGACAGCACAATGCATTAACATTCTGGAAATTTTGGGAAAATGTCACAAAACTTGATCTTTTTTGTGCTGGGAGAAAGAGAGAGTGGTAGACCTGATGGTGGATCAGAAGTGAAAAATGTCACACAACTGAGGAAGCAAACTATTATCTTGTGGAAAAGTTTCACATCTGTTCCAACATCAAGGAGATATAGCCTAGTGCAAACAAAACTCGCCCATTCACAGTTAGGGATTCTTTCAATCTGCTGGTGACCTCTTATTCCCGTGGTGTTCTCTCTTATTGCCAGACAGTTGCCAGATTTGCAGATAACCAAGGAAATAAGAGGTCACTAGCAGACTGAAAGAATCCTTAAGTTCCTCTTCACTAGGCCTATAGGCTTATAACTTACCTGATTGTCCAGTGGTTTTAGACACATTTTCCCAGGCTTTCAATAACAGCACAGAGTTCTTGTGTCCCTTTTCTCGTTTTTCATATAAAATAGGGTAGAACTGAACAGCAATAATTAATTTTTCTAAAAGTGTATCATCAGAAGGGTCGTCCATGTTGCTGTTGCGTGCATAAAATCGTACTGTCGCCCGATTAAAGTTGAATTTTCCCAACATTGAAAATCGCCTGACAAAGCAACAAAAATCGCCGATTCTGGCGACGGAAATCTCGGCGATGGCCGATATCGCCTCAGTGTGAACGTCTGTGTGAACCTAGGATAACTTCTGCTCCATATACCGATGCTCTAACCAATTATCGAGGGACTTGTGAAAAAAGTCCGCAATCAACTACAGTCGCTAGTTATTAACGAGCTACACGAACAGTGATCTCGCTCAAGGCAAAGTTTATCTCAACAGTTCACATACCCATGTCACGCTACACTGAGATATCTATGTGCAGATGGAAATTATACAAGGGGTTCTACCGTGACAGATAAAGCAGAAATCATTTTTTTTTTTTTTTAGCATTTAGAAGCCAGAACTCAAGGAGAAATCTGTAGCCTACCCCTGAAGATCATGAACGTGTATCGTTTTGTGTTTAAGATGCGCACTTTAAGAGGGCTGAGGATTCATTTGAAATACAAAACCGTTGAGGCACAATGATAACGTGCCCTAGGGGATCATGAAAATTTATATTTTGGTTAAAAAAAATTTTTTTCACTTACGGATAAGATGCGCACTTTCAGAGCGTTCGAAATCATTTGCAAGGAAACCCTTGGAAGCAAAAATTATCATGGGCGTTTTTGCGCCATGATCCTATATGATCCGCCTATATGATCCGTACTTTAAGGGGGCTAGGAATGCATTTGTAAGCAAAACCCTTATGACACAAATGATCATGGGCCCTTGAAGATAGCGAAAATGTATGGTTTTGGTCAAAAGCAAATTTTTTTTGTTCTCTCCCCCCACAGTTGCCAGTTCTGGTCGGGAGTTGGAATGGTACATTTGAGGAAGTTCCCTTTGACATTTATCAAATCTCGCTCAGATACGACCACAGGGTCGAAAGTTACGCCTGCCTCAAGTTTCCGGATTTTCCCTTCCTATGGAAGGGAAAATCCGGGAATGGTCCCTTCAACGATGGTCAGATCCGGGAAGTGACTATTTCTACGTCAATCTGGTCAGGTCCTATTGTGCCAGCCAAGTTCCATCATCCGAACACATCTGAAAGTACCTTTACTGTGGATGACAGCAGTATCCCCCCCACCCCAACTCCCTCAACAATGCCCGGATCCCATCCGGTTCTTCTAAATTATACAATAGGAGCATGTGCTTGTTCTTCCCAGCAAGTTCCATTCCGATCCCTCCAGTCTAAGTGCGGTACGACATTTCTGGTTTCCCCGACCCCCCAAATCCCCACAGTTGTCGGATCCAGTCCGAAAATGGAACATCAGAGACACGTCCTCTTGTCAATTATGAAGTTTCATTTAAATCCGACCACCCCGTTCGAAAGTTATTCATGACACAATGTCTCGATTCCCCAATCTAGTCGGGTCCCTAATATGCCTGCCAAGTTTCATCGTTCTAGGAAATCTGGAAATACTCTAGCTTGCAATTATGGGACCGACCGAAAAGCGACCGGCATCGCTTTTGTTTTATATTCGTATATTACGCATACTGCTTTTGTAGTTAGGATTTATTAGAAGAGATGCTTGTTTTTAAATTTATTTATTTTGTATGCGGTATCCCTCGGGCTTCAAGTAATATTAAAGGTTAACTTCAGACATCGAGGCTGATATCGGAAAATAACAGCGAGATGGACATTGAAAATAACCTGTCCGAGCCGAAGGCGAGGTTGATATTTTGAAATGGCCGTCGAGCTTGTGATTCCGATATCAGTCGAGATGGAGGTATGTTAACTATTATAACTTTTTCGAACAGAATTTCCGCTTTTCGGGGCTGAAAATAATCCAGCCAATCACGTTTCAGAATTATTCATAACAGCCTCCGGGGAGGTTGATATGACAAATAACACCCTCTCCAGCAGGTTGTTATGACTAATTCTGAAATGTGATTGGCTGGATTTTCCGTGGCGTTTTCATTGTGAAGTTTATCGTAATATAACTGACCGTGGGTCATAGGAAGATATGCATTACACGCCTGTTCGAAAAAAGTTATATACTATTATCACATGGCAACTGGCCGAAGGGCACATGCCATAAAAACATGTGGAAGTTTTCGGAGTTTTTGGACAGAGGCCAATGATGGGCTTAGGACTAGTTCCACAAAAATTGTTCAATAGCGGTTAAATAAGAGTCTACGATAAACTGTTCATATTTGATTTCTGTCGCTCGTAGCACCGGTACAACTTAGTTCAACACCTATAGAAAGGGATACTAATCTTCGAAATGAACGCTAGGAGCGTTTTTGACGGCAGGTGCCTCTTCTAGGATAGAAATATTAGGGTTTCCATGGTTTCGTCAAAGCTTGTAGGGCCAGCGAAGGCCCTTGAAAGGACGGTGAGGATTTTCTCCAGATCAAGATGTGGTTTCAGGATTGTGCCCTCAACAGTACGAACCTTTCTCGGATCTGCTTCACTAAAACCACCAACTTCCCTCTCCCTTCAACCCAGCATAACTTCATTTGTCAAGAGCCTGAAGGAGCTCTGAAATATCTAAACTGAAAAGTTAAACAGCTTTTCAAGCAGGATTCGACCCCGTACGGCCTAAGGTTTATCTAGAATTGAAGCTCTGAGTATCTATATTATAAATTGTCTGCTATTTAATTAATGGACCATTTCTAACTTCCATCCTTGTTTAACGCTGAAATGCTCTTACCTATAAAATCTTTCCATTCAAGCTTCAGATCTCTTAGCTTCTTATCGACGGTCAGTTCCCGATAGAAGACCTGTAGCCGCGCTAGGTTCGATCTGAAAGTAAGTATGAAAAAAAGAAAGTCAAATAAATGCTCCAATTACCATTCTTAAAGTTTAACCGAAAAGGACTGGGATAGGACAATCTAGTTACCCATCACTTATTCACTTAAATTGGCTTGAAGACCCGCTGAAAATGCGTTACTTGGTTGTTCTGCTATTCAGGAATAATCGGCTTTCAAATAGTGGAATTTCCGTGTGATTTGTGGTACCTCTAATTTGTTGTATTCCTTACAAGAAAGATTTATGACTTTTTTTTGTTCAGGCACTAAGCAATCTTCACCAATATCGCCACTGCCCACTGAAAAGCCTTGTTTGTGTTTAGATAAAAATTTCCCGCGTCATAGTAGAATTTTCGCTGTGGGGACGGCCGCAGATATTCTGAACGTCATAATTAGAGCAGATAGTGGAAAACAAAAAAAAAATCCCTTTGCAGAATCCAAATAATTCAGTGTATTCAACTAAATGACACAAAAATAAGTTGGCTTTTCAGTTAAACTTTAAAGAAGTGCATGAGAAGGATAGACCAACAGACAGGTCAACGCCCACATTATAAAGTATGACTGATAAAGTATTTTGTAATATGACATTACAAACGAAAAGCTATCAGTAAACTTAGCCTTCAAAATCAAGCGTCCGGCTTTCTAGAGATTTTGGGTGAAAGATGATGGAATTTAACCCCAGAGGTGCATCGGTCTGCGAGGAGTAGCCTACTGGTGGCTACTGGCAGCAGCTTTTCTGCCGCATCCTGCACATTATTCTTCTTGATTTTCAAATGGTTTTACACCAGCAGTCGCCGGACGAGTTTTATGAATTGCCTGGATGAAGTCGTACTTGCGTTCTGCATTACTGAGAACTGTGAATAGTTTCCTATGCCTGCCTATTCTAGTTATCTGGACTGAACAAAATGTTGACTCAGAAAGCCGACAAGATTCAAAATCAGTCCATAATTTACACTCAACAAAACTGACGACAATCGGTAGACAAATCGCTACGACACTACGAATCCTCTATTTTGCTGACACGGAACGCTCTTGTCTTTTCTCACTTTACAGAGACAGTGGTTAGATTCGTCCCTACACTCTCCAGATAAGGAGTTTCACCTATTTCTCTTGAGGTGCAACCCAAAAATGAGGGATAAGCCTAGAGTACTACTTACCTTAAATAGGTCCTGTTTGAATACTTGACATCTTTCTCTGCTGCCAAATAGTCCGGTAACCACGATGCAAGGAATCCAGACCGGGGATATGCTGAATAGGAAGCCATGCCAACGTAAAAAGTGTCATCGCAGTTTGGAAAGCACCCGCAAACATCCGCGTTCGCTTCCAGTTCCCCTAAAGACAGTAAACAAAAAAGGATATAGAACAGAACAGGCGGGCATTCGAAAAGCTGACCGGGCCATGTACACGACCATATACACAAAGACAAAAACAAACAAATTTCTTCCGAGCAAAATAACATATAATATTTGTGGCAGTCTTCACATCAGTACACTATCATTTTAACATTCCTGTTTTTTCATCCAATTTTTCATTCCTGTAAAGTATTTTTTTTTTTTCATAAATAGGCCTAAACAGATCTAGATGTTACTTTTGGCTTACTGAATTGCAGGATCCCTGGTAGAGCAAGACCAATAATGTTTAGATGCGTAACCCTTAAATCAGATAGATCTGGACTTATTAAGCCTTAAGGACTTATTAATCTGCCTTATTAAGTAAGGTTTGTGGCCCGTCCTAGTTTCTCATTTTGCTTTCCTCTTCAGAATAAGCATTGCGAAAGACCAACCTATGTCCGTCCTATTTCAGTCTTGCTCCAGAAAGAATTCACTTTAATAGCATTCACTGCAGCCTTACTATAGTCTTAACTCCAACTCCCCGGACCAAGGGCGGATCCGGCCAGACAAAAAAAGGGAATATTAAGGGGATATGACTTTTATTCCGCCCACGTTTCATCCGACTCATTTCACTCGTTTGGTCTCTACACGTGGAAACAAACTTCGGGACCCCCACCCCGCATGTCAGTCACCCACAGTGGCCGGATGCGGCTCGGTCAAACGAATAGCGCAGATAAGTCGTCTGCTCCTACCACCTATTTGTTCTCTCGAAATGGATCACACGTTCATATTGATAACTGCACTTCTAAGAGACGTCTGGTACCCCTCTTCAACGCCTGGATCCCATTCCCGGACCCCAAAATGGCTCATCTAGGGTATATGATTTGTTCCATCCAAGTTTTATCCCAATCCTTACATCTGTTCGGTCCCCAAGGGTGTCACAACATCTCCGGGGCAATCCTCCAACTCCCCCAGCGTGACGAGATGCGGTTCGGGCAAATAAATGGCATATTTGGAGCATCGAACTTGAGCATTACAAGGAAATGTCAGATACACCCTTTCCTACTCCGCCCCCCCCCGGATCCGGCCAGCCGTCCAAACCGTCCATACGTTTGGTCCCTACGCGTGTCACAAAATTTCTGACCCCCCCCCCCACCCACCCACCCAATGTCCACATGCGGTTTGGACGCTTTAACGGCACACCTAGGAAACTGCTAGTACTACGTGTTCACAACTACGACGTATCACAAGATCCCGGGTCCCTCCTTCAACTCCCTAAAGAGCATCGGCTCGGGGAAAGGGCAGTTTCTTAGAGCACTGGTTCGGTATTTTGTATGCGTGTCAATTTCATCGTCCTAGTCTAGATGGATGTGAACTACTGACAGACAGATCGACAGTAAAACAGACATTATGATCGCTATATGGCATTTGGGTTCAAGTACAAATTACTTACTCAAGGCTTCTGTTGCGCAAATATAGCCGGTCAAACTGCAAGTGCTGATGTTCTTTGCCACTGAAAAATTAAACAAGCGAGGAAAGAACGGCGATAAGGGTATGTAACTTTTCGCTTAGTAGGCCGACATCTATTGCCAACTCGCCCCTGAAAGCGAAGGCCGCAATACTGTCACAAATCACGCAGAAACACTGTATTTGAAAAATAGTTCATCATGTTCAAGGTAAGACCGCCCAATGTCACAGTTTCATGACAACGGGCAGCAGACAAAAGGACGTTTACTCCGTTTACAGCACTCTCATTTCATTTTCTGCAGGGTTCATCACTGTATCACGCCAGAACCCCTACTGCTTCTGGTAATGATCAACCAGACAGAACGGGGCGACAAATCTAGGTGGAAATGGAAATATATCAACGACCTGACCCTCTCGGATCGCCCATAAAGGCCGATAAGTCTCTCCCTCCTTCGGTCCACATACTAATTCGACTAATGCGAGACGCGGAGATCGCAGTCGGCTACTAGGCTATTTATAACGTGTATAACTAGTCCCGACATCACGAGGCTCTACCCGAACGATCCTCTTGACAGAATAATAGTGCAGAGTAAGGGTCGGCACCGTTTCTGTTTCTGTTTTTTTACTACCGTTTTCTGTTCTTTTTTTTTCAAAAAAAAAAAACCAGAAAACAGGTAGCCGTTTTTTCAGTGCCGTTTCTGTTTCTGTTCCGTTTTTTATATGACCATTTTTAGCCGTTTCTGTTTTATTTTACCTGTTTTTTCCAAATTCCGTTTTTTGGTTGACCATTTATACGAGTGGTGCCCCTGCGAAACCTTGCGGCTTTTATTCTCCCGGCGGATTATGCCATCTATCGATATTTTACACTTTTCGGAAGGAAAGATTTGTGAGTCAGAATAGAGAGATTGAGCCGTATCCGACGAAACAAATATTTCTACACCATCGTAAGAGGTATTATAACACAAATAGTAACATTAGGAAGTATAGGATTTTCGACTTAGAGACTAAATTATCGGCGTTTAATAACCATTCTGATCCAGTGAATTGCTATAAACGTTAATTCGGCTATTTCTTGTTGGCAGAGACGTTATTTACCGACTAGCTGGTCATTT
Source organism: Branchinecta lindahli (assembly GCA_023053555.1). Taxonomy (NCBI): domain Eukaryota; kingdom Metazoa; phylum Arthropoda; class Branchiopoda; order Anostraca; family Branchinectidae; genus Branchinecta; species Branchinecta lindahli. The sequence goes on along the minus strand of JAKZAO010000007.1, from coordinate 4,992,567 downwards.
TACCGACAGTTTTTGCAGAAAAACGCCTGTTTTAAAGAAAATATCTACTGTTATTGCGAAAAAACCGACTGTTTTAAAGAAAAATCGGCTGTTTACAAGAAAAAAAATCTATAGTTTTTACGAAAAAACGCGGCGCTTCGCGCTGACTTGGCTATTTTTTACCGACTGACCGACACCATTGGGTCGGCGTCAGCGAAACGTTTCCAATCATTTACAGACTCAGAATAGTTATCAAACATGGATAAATCAGTCTCAAATCCGGATGTCCTATACCTATAGAATGTTGAATTACTCTTTTTATACCCTTTTCGGCTTTCGTCGGGTTAGGCTGCAATCTCTCTATATAGACAAATTATTGCAAATTAAAGAGCAAATTTTCAATTTAATTCATTTGTTTTTTTTATCAAACACAGTTAACAGATAAAATAGTCCGACTTAATAAGCCAAATGGCCTGTGCAGAGCAGACTAGTAGGATACACTAAGCCTCTTTTTGATAGCAATGCTCAAACGCTGGAGCATGTTGACAATGGTTCTCACAAGTATGTATGTGTACCCTTCTTCCACAGAAGGGTATCAGTATACAGAACTTAGGAAACTAACAGAATTTGGAGTTTAATTTTTTACCACGGGTGTAAAAAAGGGCCTTTTAAACTCGACATTCTCTCGTCAGACCCTTTAGTCCCCTCCTCACGCTATTCAATTTCTAACAGTCGCCTTACTGATCCAAATAAATGGTCCCCTTACTGTTATCTTATAAACCTAAAGACTTGTAAAAAACGGAAATACCTCTTAAAACGGCTGTTTTTTTGGTAAAAACGGACCGTTTCTGTTTCTGTTCCGTTTTATTTGCCGTTTTTTACCGTTTCTGTTTTAGCCAAAAACAGAAACGGTGCCGACCCCTAGTGCTGAGAGAACCATTCAAATCTAGGAAGTTTCGAGCCAACATCGACCGGTATTATGCCCATACCATAGGCGTTTTTCCACGGCACAATTGTGGGCTACATATTTCTGAGTGTTTTTCGCGGAAACACGATTGTGAGCCACAAACTCCAGCCATACGTTGAAACACATCTTGTCTGTTTTTGACGGTAATTTCAAATGTCTGAAAACAAAAATAGAATCCAGGTAAAATCTGAGTAGATAGAACTTCACGCTTACGTTCATTACCATTCCGTGCACAAAGGGTCCTCAGTTTTATGACTATAGGCTTGATACAGTAGTTATTTTTATTATTTAGACGTTATTTTGCTGCTAAATTTGATTTCGCGCCAAATTCGAGCCATAAAATCGAAAATCTCCTCGAAAGTTGTTTGTCCACATTTTGTGGGATCCAGGAAAATCGCCTTATGCTCCAGACGCTAAGTAGCTTGTTTTTTGATGTGATGAGATTAAAAGATGAAAGCTACAATGTCGTATTTCAACTAGATTCAACAGGATTTATTGTTTGTTATGTTTGATAGCAATCGTGCTGGTGAAGGACTTGGACTGTGCTTGAATGACGACGGTTCAACCGAACAAAGAAATCTCCTTATTCTTAGCAGTTCCACGCCGTTCACGAACGACGGTATAAAGAAAACGCTTATAGTAAACCGACGGTTGGAACGGCGAACTGAACGACAAAAACGAACGCAGCTACTGATGGCACACTTAAATAAAAAGGGAGCCCTACCATAAAGATTATGTGATTATCAACATGGATCCTCTCCCCAGCAATAAATATATATGCCGCACAAACTTACCTGGAAAGTAAAAGGGTCGGCAGTTACAATGCTGAATGATCGCTTGTAGCTGACATTCCATCCAACAAGAGCTCTCAGAGTAGATGTGTATGTACTTCAAAACCGTAAAATCAAAATAGCATTTCAGGGTGTCTTCTTTATAGCCAGATTCTTGTACTGCTGGGTTAGTGGAGATGTCTGATAGTCCAACAGCATAGCGGACATCTTTTTTGGGGGCAAGTAGGAAGGGGGTAGTCCGGGATGAGTCCGGTAGGTTCCATGGATGAGTAGCTATAACCTAAAACCAAACAGCATCTAAGAAAAAAGCTTGGGCCCCCAGAGAAAGCTTATCTTCGAACACAAAAGCTGTCTAGTTTCTAAGGCAGTGGTTCCCAACCGGTGGTACGCGTACCCAAAGGGGTACGCGAGACCCTTGCAAGGGGTACGCGACGGAACCAAAACTGGTTTAATATGAAGCTTCAAAACCTCGCCTCACTAATTTTTGATGACCGAAAGCCTAATATTACCAACAGAGACATCATTAGCCAAAAATTTTTGTTGAGGGGCAAGGTGTTTTTACGACTGGCGGGTCGTTTTTACCGATTGTTTTTCACAATCGCGGCGCTTCTCGCCGACTCCTTTCTTTTTAACTGTCTGGCCGAACACTTCGGGGGGAAGGGGGTTGCCAACCCGTGCGTGACGCCTCTGATTACAAGCCTTAGTAAAGTCTATGAAATAATGTTGATTCCAAAACAGCTAGCCGACTGCCATAAATTATCTTCCTGTGTCAAACAATGATGTTTCAAGACGAATAAAGACATTGCAAGTGATATTGTCATTCATGTTGCGAATTCAGCTACCGAAAACTTTTGCGATGCAGCTTGATGAAAGCAAGGAGAACATCAAAACCGAACACAGAGACTGTAAAAAATATTGCCGTTAATGACAGCGAGCCGAGATTTGACAAAATTCTAGCCACAAAGCAGCCTCACGTGTCTCATTGATTTTGTATATATTTGTAACAAATGTCGTCTTTTTCACCTTCGGAAAAAGGGGGTACGCAACTGTTTCGAACCTTGATAAGGGGTACGCGGTACGAAAAAGGTTGGGAACCACTGTTCTAAGGGACTAACCAAAGTCCTCAGTGTATTGTCGTTTGAAGAGGTTGATCACATTAGAGGTTTTTCGTGAATCTCTGGAAAAATAGTGACAATCAACAATTTTCAAACAAACAGCAAGAACAGGGGTTGCTGTTGGTTTGTCCAGTGACTGCGCTGTATTATATTTTTTGTTGATTCTGCCTTGCGATCAACCAGATTAGGCCCAGATCAGTTGCTCATATTCGTACTATGGCTGAGATGGTACAAAACAGATGGCCTCACAAGACTACCATTCAATATAGCTTTTATAATACTAACCGCCAGACAGACTGATGTCCACAGACTACTATGGTACAAAACAGATGGCCTCACAAGACTACCATTCAATATAGCTTTTATAATACTAACCGCCAGACCAGAGGTGCCGCGAGTCCAGAATTTTCGAGTCCGAGACAAGTCCGAGACCGAAGTCATGCTCACGAGTCCGAGTCCTGGACAAGAATCGTTCGAGAAGAGACGAGACTGAGTCCGTGAAAAAAGCGTCTCGAGACGCCTCGAGACCGAGTCAAGCCTCGAGTCAAAAAAACAAAAACAAAACAGTCAGAATCAGTTGTAAGAGGTTAGATAAGGACATTGAAGAATTAACTGAAACAAATCTGAATGCCAACCAAAAATCCCTGTCTTTTCGGCAAAATACCTTGCTAAGAAAATTAGTAGTAGAAAGGCGAATGAGATTTTTTAAATATTGTCAGTGTAAAGATTTACATAGTTCTCATAAAAAAAAAATGAAATTTTCGAAATGCACAACGGGAGTGGAGATAAAGAACGTATGGACACAGGGACTGGCACGGGAATTTAAATTTCCACCAGACAGAAGGTCCCTATGTTCGGTTTTAGAAACATCCAAATGACGGTTTGCGAGAGTTGCTCAGTGGTCTGACGTATTTTCGATACGGAAACATTGATATGTAGTAGTAGTAGTTTATTTCACTAAAGCCTTGCGGCCATGGGTAAACATAACGATATGACAAAATTTACTATGCTCAACAACTATTAAGAATCCTGGTCAGTCACAAGAAATTGTTTGGCGTCCGGACCGGATTCGGCAACCTTGAGAGGGATAAAGGGGTTCCGTACCCCTTTACCGTGTTTAAAATGACCGGGTCGAGACGTTTGCTTAGAAATCGGCTGGATTTCGAGACGAGACGAGTCCGAGTCCAGCTCCGTGAACTTCGAGTCCGAGACGAGTCCGAGTCCATGAAAAAGGCGTCTCGAGACGAGTTCAGAGTCCGAGTCCACCACCTCTGCGCCAGACAGACTGATGTCCACAGACTGCTGACTGAGACTTAATACAAGAAAAACAAACAAGAAAATGTGAACTTGCTTTGAAACCATCAAACTCATCATTTGCAGCAGCATAATCCTCCAAGTTCGCATCCAGAATCACCGAAATGCCTGCGATATTCCCGGACAAAGCTGTCTTCAGTGGCTCCAGCGTCCTGTAAACACACAATTTTAGATTTTCAAAAATGACTGCGGTGGTTTGGATACATAAGTGTCATCTCTGCGGCTTGCTCCATTAACTATATCTCAAGTATATGGCACTACGATCAGTTCACTACTTAATCCAGTTGTAGGCATATATGAGGTACCTTCAATCGCTCGGATTTTTCTCAAAGACAGATATCCGATAATTGTGAATATTGGTATATTAAACAGCGATTCCAGTGGTCTGGAAAGCTCCGCTGGTTTATCCGTCCTGTGTTCTTGCGACTCGCCTAAAACTCGCTTCGGTTTCCGCTCCGCTAGTTTTTCCGTACGTTGAAAGTGGAAGGTGGCAAGCAGCGAGAAGTTGTAAAGCGCAACAGAGGCACAACCACTTTCCTTTAGTTCTGGCGCTCGGCGTATTCTCGCTTTGCTTTTTGGAAAGCGAATTCGTGAGATCGCCCTCAGTAAGTTGATAGTGTTTTTGATAATTTATGATAATTTATTTTCTATGATAAAATAATAATTTTGATCATTTAGGCTACGGATAACTATATATACATCCAGAAAAAGCTACTATCCTTTGTAATAATCTCTCCGGGAAAATGAAAAAGACGGCATCAAGATATGCTGCTCGACTTACCCTCCATTAAAGTGTCATAATCAACGACAAACTGCAACTGCATTCACTTCCTTCGGGCTGTGAACCGGAGTCTCTAACCTCTTTGCCCATCGCCTTTAATTCTTTTCTGTCGGCATTGCGACGCCAGATTATTCAATTCCTTTCATGAATTCATGAGCAATGGCAATTATGAGTTTATGACGAAAACTTGCGAACAGTTGATCCTTGCTAATGTTTTATGTGTCTCCTTTTATTATTATTTCCGTCCCTGCTTGCAATGTGTTGCTGTCCTGGAGTTGAGCCACGATAGACAGTGGATTTGTAAGAAGCAAAATAAAAGTTTGTAAGAAGCCGAACACTGTATGAGAACAAGCCCAGGTTTAAAATGTACTTTTAAGTGACGGCACATTTTGCTTTTTGGGATCCCAAACGTAAGTGGAGGGATACCTATGACATCGCAAAAGTTGTCCGTCCGTCTGTCCGTCCACCCGTCCGTCTGTAAGCACGATAACTCTCGAAGGGAATGAGATAGTTTGATGAAACTTGGTGTGAGCATTCTTTGGGTCAAGAGTAAGGTCGAGTTCGTAGATGGGCCCTGTAGGTTTACATTTAGGGCTGGGGGAGGGGGTTCAAATTAAGAGGCAAGTAAAATATTTTTAAACAGCTAATGTGATAGTCGATTATGGGGAAGAAGACACGCTGAACACGAATATGATAACCATTTCCTCACCGGACAAGTAGTTCGTCCGGAATCCGACCAAACCGGAAAGTTTGTTAAAAGTAAAAGTTTTATTTGAAGTTGAATAGATGGTCGGTTTAGGGGTATGAAGGCATGCTGAACACGATGGTGAAAACCATTTTCTCGCCAGACAATTAGTTCGCCCGGAATCCGGCCAAAACCGGAAATTTGTTAAAAGTAAAAGTTTTATTTGAAGTTGATAGATGTTCGATTTAGGGGTTAGAAGACATGCTGAACACGATGGTGAAAACCATTTTCTCGCCAGACAATTAGTTCGCCCGGAATCCGGCCAAAACCGGAAAACTTGTTCAAAGTAAAAGTTTTATTTGCAGTTGATTAGGTCACAGATTTAAGGGTAAGAAGAGACGCTGAATGTGTATATGAGAAACATTTTTTACCCGGACATATAGTTCGTCCGGAATCCGGTTGAAATCGGATTTTTCATAACCAAAAGTTTTATTTGAAGTTGATTAGATGTTCTTTATAGGGATAAGGAGATACACTGAATTCGTTTCTGAACTTTCTCTTTTTTGCTGGACAAGTAGTTCGCTCGGAATTCGGCCGAAACCGGAAATTCGGCAGAAGTAAAGCAGGAAGTTTCGATCAGTATCGTCAAAATAGATATGGCTTGTAGAGGTATATCTGAACTTGGTTTTCTCAGATGATTAGCCTGGCGAAGACTGGATCTGGCGAAGACAAGACCCAATTGTCTGGATCAAATATTAAATTTTTGGGATCCCATCGAAACCTTTGGTCTTGTCGATACAGGTGCACTAGGCCAGAATATCTTTTCTGATGTTAAACTCAGAAAATATTTGAAAAACTTACGTGTTGCTGACCCAGGCGTAAAGCTGCGAGTTAAAGACACAGCACAGACCATCTCCAGTAATCCTTTCTAGAAATAAATTCTTACAGTCAATAGGATTTCCCTCCAACTGACAATGGACCAATATCTGATCGCAAGTAGAATAGACCTGAAAGGAAAAAGAAAAAGGAGTCCTGAAAAACAAGGGGGCAACTCCATCGTTACCTACGTAACGTTTTGTACACTTCGAAAGGCTGCAGCGTCACCGATTTTCAACTTAGAGGACTCGTTTTTACTCTAAAACAAAGCACAAGCCTTCTTCTATCTTATGTCCAGTGTTCCAGCAATTTCCTTTAAACGGTCTACGCGCACGGCTCGAAAAACCCCGCGTTTCCAACGTAACAAAAAATGGAAGTGACTTTTTGGTAGTGTGCACATAGTCTTAGTTTTCAGCGAATCTGTAAGGTCTAGCGAACTGATATTTTTTTTCGTCAGTTACCAACAGTCTCAGGACTGTTGAGGCCGAAATTCGGAGCGATTGAGCGCCATGCTTCGTTTCTACGATTTTTTTTTCTTCTATTGCAAACGTAACAGATTTTCGTTACCAACGTAACTCGTACGAATTCTCACCAGAATCTTTAGCAAAACGGTTTTGTTTGTAAAAGAAAAGTGAAATGTACATTATTGTTTGAAGCACGGGTGCTACTACCACCGACAGACAGGGGGAGAGATAGCCTTTTTACTATGTCTCGTCTGGGATAAACAAGACCAAAGGTTTTTATGGGATCCCAAAAATCCAATATTTGATCCGGACAATTAGGTTTTGTCTTCGCCAGATCTAGTCTTCGCCAGATTCCTGGAACATTTTACTCTTAAAATTTAGAAACAGATTAAGGCCAAATAGCTAATCATCTGAGAAATCCAAGTTCAGATGTGGATTCAGTATGTGTTTACCCCTATAAGCCGATCGAAACGATCTTGCCGTGCTTCTGCCAATTTTCCGGTTTCGACAAAATTCCGGAACTGCTTTTAACAAATTTTTCGATTTTGGCCGGTATCCGGGCGAACTACTTGTTCGGCGAGAAAATGATTTTCACACAAGTATTCAGCGTGCCTTCTTACCGCTAAACGAACATCTAAATCAACTTCAAATAAAACTTTTACTTTTAACAAATTTTCCGGTTTTGGCCGGATTCCGGGCGACCTACTTGTCCGGCGAGAAAATGGTTTTCATATTTGTGTTCAGCATGTCTTCTATTACCCCTCAATTGACTATCTATTAGCTGTTTAAAATATTTTGTTTGTCCCTTAATTTGAACCCCCTCCCCCACCCTTAAATGTAGGGAGTCCATCTAGGAAATCGACCTTTCCCTTGACCCAAGGATCCTCCCACCGACTTTCATCAAAATATCTCATTACCTTCGAAAGTAATCGTGCTCACAGACAGACAGACGGACCATGAAATTCACTGATAGGCCCCAAGCCTATCAGTGAATACGTTACTGACGTAACATTGGGGTGTTACGTCAGTAACGCAAATTTTTGTACGTTTGTAACGTCTTTTATTGGCTTCAGGTATGAAATAATATTTTTTTTTCCTGTTTACTCGAATAAACACTAAAATTGCTCCAATCAACTGGAACTGGAATAAACACTAAAATTGCTCCAATCAACCCCATTCTCCAATCAACTGATATGTAATATTTGCATATACAGGGTACTTTATATTACTCAAGATGATCGATACTAAGATTAAAACCTTGCCAGATTGGCAGACATTTTCTACGTTACTGACGTAACATTGGGGTGTTACGTCAGTAACGCAAATTTTGTTACGTTTGTAACGTCTTTTATTGGCTTCAGGTATGAAATTATATTTTTTTTTCTTGTTTATTGCTATTTGCTAACGTACTGGCACTTTATTATCTTGCTTGGGTTCAATTGTAGACAAACAATATGCCACTTTTTCGTTACAAACGTAACATTAGAAAGCTTACCTTTCAGCACTGATCAAATTCAATCCGTCAAAGATAGCGACTCCGAATGAACTACATTCCATTCAGGGCTGGCGGTTCTTTAAGTATGGTAAATTAAGAGGATTAGGCTTATTCCCAGATAGATTCTCATTGCAGCAAAAATGATCATAAAATCTTTCAATCCCTGAAACTGATCAGCGTAAGATTTGGACAGTTCAAAAAATTAGAAAGGATGCTCCAAATTTAATAATTGAAACAGATTCTTAAAGCCCAGGGTATGCTCTATAAGAACAAGACCAAAGGTTCCGATAGGATCCCAAAAATTTAATATTTGATTCAGACAAATAGGTTTTGTCTTCGCCAGATCCTCCTTATCCCTATAAATAACATCTAATCAACTTCAAATAAACTTAAACTTCTAAAAAAAAAAAAATCCGGTTTCAACCGGATTCCGGACGAACTATATGTCCGGTTAAAAAATGATTGTCATATATAAATTCAGAGTTTTTTCTTACCCTTAAATCTATCATCTAATCTACTTCAAATACAAATTTTGCTTTTAACAAATTTTCCGGTTTTGGCCGGATTCCGGACGAACCCTTTGTCCGGCAAGAAAATGGTTTTCACCATCGTGTTCAGCACGTTTTCGCCCCCTAAATCGAACATCTAATCAACTTCAAATACAAATTTTGCGTTTATCAAATTTTCCGGTTTGCGCCGGGTTCCGGGCGAACTACTTGTCAGGCAAGAAAATGGTTTTCACCAACGTATTCAGCATGTCTTCTTACGCCTAAATCAAACATCTGATCAACTTCAAATAAAACTTTTACTTTTAACAAACTTTTGGTCGGATTCCGGGCGAACTACTTGTCCGGCGAGAAAACAACTTTCATATTGGGATTCAGCGTGCCTCCTTACCCCTAAATCAACTATCTAAACAGCTTTCAAAAAAATTATTTTGCCCCTTAATTTGAAACCCCTCCCCCACCCTCAAATATAGGGCTACAGAGCCCATCTTCGAACTTGACTTGTACTTTGATCCGAAGGATCCTCCCACGAAGTTTCATCAAAATATCTCAATCCTTTCGAGAGTTATCGTGCTAACAGACGGACAGACTGACAAACGGACAGACGGACAATTTTGCGATGTCATAGGTATCCGTCACTAAAGTTTTGGGATCTCAAAAACCTAAATATGTTCCACTAGTATTTATTTGAAAATTTGTCTTTCGGTAGACCATCTGATGGAGTTGCCCAAGGGGAATGCTCCTATATATCTTTTATTATACACGTGATGCGTAATTATTGTACCGAGCAGCGTGACCTGAACAATACCAAATTCTTCAAGGTATACGGGGTTCTTCCACTTGGTTTTGGTTGTTCCTTTTGGTTCTTCCACCAATGGTTTTCTTCCTGGTCGTCGGAGGTCAAATTTGCCGTTCAAAGAACCTGCATTATATTTTTGGACAACACGCCCCTTTGACTAATGAAAGCTTACAAAAGTACGAAGGGGCAAAAGTGAACAATACGCCTTCCCAAAAGTTATATTGGGTTCCCAAAATTTATGTTGAATTCCCGAAAGTTATATTTGGTTAGTTATATAAAGTTATATAAAGATGCGGGATCTATCCTGGCTTAAACTCTGAATGCCTTCCACTAAATAGGCTACCGAGTTTCATGGGACGACTTAGTCCGTCGGTAACCTAACCTAACCCCCTATTGCTAGTCTGTACAGCTTGCTTCTGACACGAGCACAGGTAAGTACACACAGAAGCCAAACATTCTCCGGAGGTTTTTTAATTTCTTCCTTACAACAGGCTCCTTCCTCACTGGACTCCCAAACATGAAAAACTTAGTGATATTTACCTTTCTAACCATCTCCAGAATCTCCTCAACTCGAACGTCAAGTGTCTTCAAACGGGCATCCAGCGAACGCGAAATACCTTCATACTTTTCTGCCAGACCGACGTCTGTCATAAGGTTAGCTAGCCATGCTAGCTCTATGTCGCTCAAAGCGGCGAACTTTAAACTAGAAGAAAAAAGACAACTTGGACTGTCTTTGCCCATGAAACTAAAATGCCCATGTAATAGGTAGCCGGAATGGCCGGATCAAGAACGAACTGAAACTTTTCCGACCAAAACTAGAAACGGAGTTAACATTTGTTGGATTGTTTAAAAAGTCAAACACAGTTAGATGGTTGATGCAAACAGAGGGAGGACTCACACGGAATAATATGTGGCAATCTTACATGGCAAAACCGATCTTGTTCAGACACATGTTTCCGTGTTCCGTGTTCAGACACGGAAGTAGACGGGTATCAACTCAAAGAAGAGCAAGTACTTCTAGCTCCGCTCAGTTCTTTCGGAGTATCCATAGTCGCTGCATGGGACCATGCAGCGGAGGTTCTATCTGATTATTTGTTCTTGCCTGTACGCAGCTTTCGGGCTCTTCGTTGAACCACCTGAAAGGCTTTTGGTGTGTTTTACTGGTAAGACGGTTGTTCTCAGAATCGTCAGGAGTGAAACGCTCTAACTGGACCAAAGGGTACCTTGAAGTCGACAATGATGTTGCCTTCTTTATAATTATTGATCAAATTTTATTATTTAGTTGGAAGAGAAACTTCTGAGGTTCTTTAAAGTTTTTCTAATAAATTACGCTTCTGTTCGGCTATGCGGTTTAGTAGATTGTTGGTACGCAGACAGGAGGCGTGTTTTATTTGTTTGTCAAAGAAGGCCTGAAGACACCGTGGTGGAGGTTTCCACGGAGCTAGGCACCGACCGTCGACTGCATCGGACCTAGGCACTGTATTGTAGCTGACTCGTTGCTCTTTCAGATGTTTATTTCTGGAAGCACTGACACCGCCAACGTGAGTATCGAAGAACAGGGTGGCCCAAAGCACTCAGGCCAGGAGGGGGGGGGGGGGGGGTGAGACCCCAATTTCAACGACTTCTGGATCATAATTTACGACTCGAGAGTGCCGACAAAAAAGCCATGCTCTGGTCTTCGCATTGCGGATATTCAGAATGGTGAAACCGATGATGATAAGAGCGCGGCCTCTGACGGCAACAATGCGGGGTGAGATGCACCACGCCACCTAGTACAAAGTATAAGCCTAGAACATACCTCATGTCTCCTTCTCGGAAGTTCTGAAGACGTCTTTTGGAGACCTTATTCACATTACAAATAGTGACACTAGGGAATATGACGGTACGGGCATGCACTTGCTGGCCGTCGAAGGAGATAATGACAGGTGAGGCGCACCACTGAGCATAAACCCTCCAAATCAAATACGCCGAGAGTGCCATCGAAAGCAGAAAAAAAGTGGACCATATAAATCTGAAATAAAAAATGTCATGCCGCAGAATACGGACGCACACTATAGTTCATGTGGTAATTTTTTGATAAGAAAGGGTAATAATACTAATAAGATATCAGGATGAGAATAAACGAATGAAAATCCACAAGCTGATGAGCTGCATTATCTGCGCATTTGTTACATCGACTGTTTGCAGTTGTAACCAGAGGCATCATTACTGTGGGGGACGGGGGGACGCCACCCAATGTTGTCGGCCAGTCGGTAAAAAAGAGCCGAGTCGGCGCGAAGCGCCGCGATTTTTAGTAAAAACAGTCGATTTTTTTCTTCCAAACGATCGATTTTCCTTAAAACGATCGGTTTTTCTTAAAAATAGTCGTTTTTTCTTAAAATCAGCCGATTTTTCGTCAACAAGGTCGTTTTTTTCTCTCAATAATAGTCGTTTGTATCCGCAAAAACAGTCGGTAAAAATGACCAGCCAGTCGGTAAATACCTTGTCCCCCCCCCCCAAACATTTTGGCTAGTAACAACTCTGGTTGTAACTACCTTGTTTTAGAAGGGCTTGGTATGCTTTAGCCTACTGTTTTAGTAGGTCAGGTCAGAGCCGAATCACTTTACTACTACCATGCACACCTTCATCGATGGTAGAACGAAAGACAGCGTAAAACACCGTCTGACACAGCACTGTCCGCTTCTTTTCCCTGTCAGTGAACGAGAACGCGCCACGACCGAGCGGCGGCCAATACTCTATATGACTAACTCCAAAACACGCCAATGATCCTCAGGAAGAAGGAGTAAACGTCTCCGTGACGACTCAAATTCAACAACTCACATCCTGTCTCAACCAATCATGGCGATCTTTGGGAGCAGCCGTGATACCACTTCTGTCTTTCTTCCGCTAGGTACCCGGAGAGGCCGGAGATTTTGCATCAGAAAGGAGAGATAGCCATCAAGTGTATTACACTGTGTTTTACTGCGGCTTCGCGCTACAGCGCGTTTTCTAGAAGGTAATAGTGAGTGACTGTCCCGCGCTAGTTCTCATCCAGAAGCAGGAACACCCCAACGCAGCAACATCGGATTCTATCTTACCAATTCTTCCTACCTAATCAATTATCTCGCCCTTAGGAATATTGCACTAGGTGAAAAGGACTCACTTTTGCACGGGATGGATTCCCTCTTCACCAAGGTATTTCAGTCCGTGCATTGACGTGTTCTGGAAAAAGTCCTTCACGACGCTTTTCTTCTGACGCTTCACACATCTTTTGTCTACCCATTTCCTAGCCATAACTAACCTACATGCTTTTCTTCTACTCAAAAGACTATAGAAGGTTAAATCCAGGTGGTTGTCCTCATTATCTGGCAAGGATCGTGACACAATTAGGCAAGGAAAAATTTGGACGAAACCATAATTATGGCCCGGAAAAGGAAGAAGAATAATGCTAATGATACACGCATTTTTTGTAAGGATATCGGAAAAGGCTTTGCTTTTTTATACTCTGTCAGTCTACGAGGACCGAGGACTGTCGAAAACTACTGGTCTCTCGGCTTATAAGATCTCTTACCTCTACCCTAACTCTTAGATTCCTTGGCTCAGGATTCACTTTCTGGTTGGAAACGAAATACGGCCAGAAAATTTGATACCCTACTTTATCCAGGCTTAAGACACTGGTATGGGCATGCTTAAACTAGCATGTTCTGTAATTCCTTTCACATATTTTTAAGGCGGGAAACTATCTAAGTAGGCTACACTTTTGGAGGAAAAATGTCTTTTGGCATCCCCCCCACGCATCAGGGACTGTTTGTGTGATGTGGACTGCAAATTCGCAGCCTGGTAGCCGTCGAAGTCCGGGCAGGTGTAGAAACCTACTATATGTCACTGCCACTAAGCTGTGTCATTTAACTTTAACTCTATTTCCTGTTTAGGAGCTCCGTGCCAGCGGACAGGCCAAAAATAAAATCACCCTGTTAGTTTTTCCCAAACCGACTAGTTTAGTTCGGCGATACCTCTGTTCTGCATGCAACAAGCCAAAAATGGTCTGCTGTCCGCTTGGACTTTCATAAATAGCCTACTAAGGGGAAATAACTTTGTTTTCTCTCCAAAGAAAGCTTTCCGGTAACGCTTTCGTTGGGGACCTAGCAATATATATGGTCACAAACAGGATTATATTTCTTCAGGTTCCACTAACAAAAATAAAATCATTTGCTAGCATACCATCCGCGACGACTTCTTGTACCATGTCGTATCCCCCACTTTCCATATACTCCTTGATTGCGTTCTTCCCTTCCTCGTCATGTGCGTACTCAACGCTGAGGCTTTTAATGTACACTTTGTCCCACGGTATCGACCTTAGCACTTTATACTCAGCTCCTTCCACGTCTAAACTGAAATAGTCGATCTCTGTCTCACCTACTGCAAGCAATATTGAGTACAGCGGATAGCATTCTACTTCTACCTTTTTGTATCCTGGTTTTCCATCTTGCAAGATCTTGCCAATGTTCCTGTTCTGATGGAAGATAACCTTTGTCGGATATGGGTAAGGACTAAGACATACATTGAATGCATACGCTTTGCGATGCTTAGCAATGAGTTTCTCGAAGTTCAGCGGATCACCTTCGATCAAAATGCCTTTCCATCCAAGCTCTCTTTCCATGTACAACGTATTTGACCGTGTTTCACCATCAAGCGCACCGCATTCTACGAAAAAGCCTCCTTCCTGGAAGAAATAAATCTGACAATGGAAACTGACAAACTAGACCATCGTTAGCCGAAAACATTAGGCAAAAGGATACATCAGCTTTGTTTAAAGTCACATTATTTAGCCCGTTCCAACAGACCAAAGGTTTCGATGAGATCGCAAATGACTTATTCGTCCAGATCTTCATCCATTCGTTGGACTTCTTCATCCAGACAATCGGGTCTTGTAGATTTCCGGTCTTCGCCACACCCCGTAAGCCTTTTAATTATCTCTGGTCAACCGCTTGACAATGTACAAAGAATTACAGCGGTGCGTTTTCGCGGAAACGGCTAACGACTAATCTGTTGAGAAAACCAAGAACATATACGGACTCGGCATGTATTTCATAGCCCTATTCCAAAACTCCAATCGACTTCAGATTTAAATTTCACTTCTACCAGAATGCTATTCTTTGCCAAATTCCGGGAGAATTACTTGCCCAATAGAAAATAAACTACAGATACGGAGTCAGCATGTTTCGAATCTCAGATCGAAAAATTTTACTTCCACAAAATTTCCGGTTCTGGCCGAATTAATTGTCCGGGAAGAAAATAAAGTTCAAAACGGATTCAGCATGGATCTTTATCCCGATATTGCACCTCTAATCAACCTCAGACGAAATTCTACTTTTACCAAATTGCAATTATGGCTGAAAGCTGGGCGAACTATTTGTCCGGCAAGATAATAAAGTTCAAATATGGATTCCGTATGTATTTTTTCCTTATATCGAATCTCTAAAGTCCGGTCTTCACCTCCCGGAACTTGCGGAATCTGGGCTTCCAGATTATTCTTTGACGTCTTCTGTAAATTGCATCTGGAATATGAACCGGTCCGAAAGTATATCAAAATAATCCGGAAAAAGGGGGCTTTTGAACTTCCAGATTTCCGGAATTTTTAAGTTGCCGAAGAAATAAAAAAAAAAAATCTCGGAAAATCTGGGAACCCAGATTCCGGAAGGTTAAGACTCACCTTAATTGACCATAGAGAAAACTTTTACCGGAAAAATTTCTGTCTTTGACCGGATTCTGGGCAAACCGCTTGTCCGTCTAGAAAATAAAGTTCAGATACGAATTCAACTTATCTCCTTACCTCTAAATCATTTAGCTCATTGGTTTTTCAGAAATTTGTGTTACACCCCTTATTTGAAACCCCTCCCTCCCATCCCTAAACACAAGGTTAATCCTTCCATCTTCTTCCCAATCTAACTTCCCATCTACGAATTGAACCGTACGTAGATCCAAAAATCCTTACGCAAAGTTTGAAGAAAATGTCTCGATCCTTCGGGAGTTATCGTGCGAACAAATGGGCTGACGGTCAGATTTTACGAAAGTGATAGGTATCCCGTCATTAACCATTTGGGATCCCAAAAACAGATCCCAGATTCAGTCATGGGCGTCACTAGCCTTTTACTTTGAGGGGGGGGGGGCATCCGGTTTGTGCCGACAAAAAACGCCGTTGCTTCGAAGCGGCAACGGCGTAGATTAGTCCTTTAATGTAAATCGTAAATATAAATTCACATATTCGGGTTTTCATTGCAGCTTTCGCTAAAAACTGGAGCTCATTACTTGTACCCAGAACAAGTTAAATTATTCGCCTCAGGCGAAATGTTTTGTATCTGCCTTTGTGTCTGGAAAAATTTTCGAAGCTATCCAACGGCTGTACCCAGAACAAGTTAAATTAATCGCCGCAGGCGAAGTTTTTTTAAATCTGCCTTTTTTCTGGAAAAATTTAGCTTGTATGAAGTTCTGTTAAGTTCTAGCTTTTTACGGTGTTTCAAACCCCAAGAAAACAGTCCTAAAACGCCAACTAAATGAAACACCGTTCGAAAACACCAAAGAACCAAAGAAAACTAACTGTAATGCATTAGTTGAGATTATTCCTTTAGTGTAAATTCGTATATTTAAATTTTTATATTCGGCTTTTCTTTTCACCTTTCGCACCCAGAACAAGTTAAACGAAGCACCGCATGCGAAGTTTTTTTAATCTGTCTTTTTTTCCGGAAGATTTTAGGCTATTCTATACCTATACTTTATAGGTTCTAGCTTTTAATGTGTTTCCGACCCCCAAGAATATCAATCCTAAAACGCCAACTAAACGAAAATCATTCTTCCAAATAGAAAATAACGAAATGCGCAGCAGACGAAATATTGTGGAAACGCTGATGAGCGATCCCAAATGAAAGTAAGGATACTTGTGAAATCACAGATCTTTCCGCCAAAAAAGTATTGGCCATCCATAAGAAAGCAGCCACAAAGTTGATTCTTTTGTGTAGAAAGTCTCGATTTGCCTACGAGACATAAACTTTCGGGATTGGACGAAGGGAATGAAACTTTCCGGGTGCGCCCGACAAATTTTTGAAGAATTCGATTTCTTGCGAATAAAAATATCCCGATGGGCCGACAATAATACCGACGCCCGACTAAAGCATTCAGAATTCTAATTCTTCTTTGTTTTGTCCGACAAGACTGTAAAGGGCTTTATTTCTCACGTGTAAATAGAAGCCTATGTGCCGACAAAACGTAAGCTTTCAGGATGCGCCTGATTAACGTTTACAGAATTTGATTTTTTACGTATAAGAAGAGCGCGATGTGCCGACGATACTTGAACTTCCCGGGTCTCTCCAGGTGCGCCCGACAAATCTTTGATGAAACTGATTTATCACAGATAAACAGAACCCAATGTGCCGACGAGTCTACCGACGCCCGACAAAAGCATGCAAAATCTTATTTCTTCTGAGTTTGCCGGCGCTTCGGGACGTCAAACAAGTGAACTTTCGTCGCGCTCGCCCGACGAAAGTACTTTCGCAAGACCTCTGGGGGGGGATTCCCCCCCCCCCCATAGTGACGCCCCTGGATTCAGTACTAAGCCCTGTGAGCTGAGATAGAAGCATACAACGTTACCTTCAGCTCAAGCGCAGAGAGAATCGCCTCGGACTGCCCCATCGAAGGATCGAAAGCACTGCTCATTTCATTTAACACATATTCTTCTTTTGATGGCAATACCATCAAGTCTCTCAGTCTTTTTATGACTCTTGTGTCATCAGCAGCCACATTTTGACCGAATATGTCGTCAGATATGGCTGACTTCTGCTCCTCAATTAATATTTCTCGTTCTGGGGAAGACCAAGACGTAATGAAAAATATAAGAAGAAAGATGAAAAGTACAGCATACACAGCTCTATTGTTTTTCTGCAAAAACTTTATCAAGTTACCCATGATCATTCATGGGATAACACGCTGACGAATAAACGTCTCCAAGGTTCCAACCGTACTGAAGTCGCGTCATATTTAATCTCAGAAACAAAATCGACCGTCGAGATAACGACAAGTCACAGATGTACAATGTAAGGGAAGTAGAGCGCTAGAGACTTCCAGATAGTGACAAAGCAGTACTCAAACAAGAATACATTATTCGTGAGTAAAAAGCTTCAATAGCGTAAGGTACAAAAAGTATACGACGACAAGCTAAATGGGTCATCCGATCCTCTTTCACAGGAGATTTCGAATCGCAGAAGCAAAGAATATGAAACACAGGTGTGTCATGGAAAGTTTTAATTGTAAAAAAAACACTTGCTAAAAAACGACACAGGTACAAGTGCATTGGGGTTGCTTTCAAACTTTCATATCTTCTTGAAAATATAATCGTTCGCGAGGCCAAGCTCATTTGTAACTTCGTCCGTTAACTCGTAGCCCACACTTTCCATATATCTCTTAACAGCACCTTTCCCCTCCTTATCATGAACGTATTCGACAGATAGTGTTCTTATGTTCACCGATCCCCATGGTATCGTTTTCAGTACTTTGAGTTCCGAACCCTCGACATCCAAACTAAAGTAGTCGATGTCTGTCTTTCCGACTGCAAGGAGCAAAGAATAAAGAGGATAACACTCTACTTCGACGAAGTTTTTGCCTGTTCGTTTCGTGTTCAAAACGTGTCCAAGACTAAACTGCTGGTAAAAGGAGACGATCGTGGGATACGGTTTTAGGCTCAGGCAGACTGGTGCTGCCCATGCTTTCCTCCGCTTCTTAACCAGATTTAGAAAGTTCGAAGGGTCACCTTCAACGAGCAGTCCATTCCATCCGAGGTTACGCTCCATGAATAGCGTATTTGAACGTGTCTCGCCATCCAAGGCTCCACATTCGACAAAAAAGCCGTTCATCTAAAAACACCTTCAATTAGAACTTCCGATTTAGTTAACTGATTATTTGAAAATCACCTATATCCCTGTTAAAGACCCTAGGTAAAAGATGAAGAGCGTGTTCCACCCTACTTACCGTAGTTACTACGCTAGTCGCCGTGGTTACTACGCTAGGCTGGAACGCTTTTTGAATTTTTTCGGTCAAATATCAGGCCGCGGGGTGATCCGAAGATCACGTTACAGAGATGCGTAGTTACTACACTAACTACGCTCCCGAGCGTGGTAAGCAAATAGTTACTATTAGTTACTATTTTGAGTAGGTTGGAACGGTCAGCGTAGTAACTTTCCGTGAGGCTCGAACGGAAATAGTAACTAATAGTTACTATTGGTAGAGGGGTGGAACACGCTCGAAAAAAACAGTCTGCGGAAAGACCATCCCAGTACGGCTCAAATCCAAAGCCCCGCCCCCCCGTTTAAAGCTGATCTAGCCTCCGCACGCAGTTGCGGACCAGGTTGTGGAACGGCAGCGCCGCAGAGGGAAGCCTTCATGAGGGAATATCTGTAGGCCTATACCACCGTATATAGACCAGTACAATTCTCTACGGACCTAGAGCTGTCCTGCCTATACGTTTTTACAGATACCATGGTATCTAATACCACGGTATACAGTTTTTTTTTCGCAGTTACCGTGGTATCTGATATCACGGTTTTTACAATTACTGGGTATCTGGCCGGTTACCGTGGTATCTGAAAAAGTCATCTCACTTTCATCATCGCCAAAAAAAAACCTACTTGTGTCTAATTGGTGGGAAAGAAGTTTGGCATCTGTGATGTGAGTGGATGTAATTATTTCTTTTGGGAAAAAAAACGCGATTTCATCAATCTGTCATTTTCGCAAAGTCATTTTTGCAGACACCATGGTAACTGCAAAAACGAGAAAATGCAAATCCAGTTACCGTGGTATCTACAAAACCGCACTATAGTTTTCATTTGGTAACTGGACCTTGTTCTTCGTGACTGGTACATCATTAGAGTTAACCAGCCATTTTCTTGCATACTTCGTATTTTGAAACAGATGATTACACATGGGTCACAACACCAACATAAAGTAGTGAGTATGACGGGCGATCAGGAGTCGGCAACTACCTCACAGTCACGGCAGGCTAATCACTGAAGACAAAACTAATCGTACCTTCTGATCTAGCATTTGTAGCACCACCTTAGACTGTCCCATGGACGGGTCCAGAGTTTTCGGTTCGCTCAGGTTATACGCCTGGGTTGATGGTGGAACCAAAAATTTTGTTCTAATCCTCTTGATTACACAGGGATGCTCACTTCCAACATCTGTGCTGAAGCAGTCAATATTCTGACATGACAGTGCTTCCAAGCTTCCATTAGAGTAAGGGTTGAACGAGTGTGGATCAGACACCTTCAGAGTAGATATGACGAACAAAGGTATAAGCAATAGTCCAAAAGCGAGGAAATATCGTCCCTTATTTCGGAAAGCGCACAACTCCATAGCATAAACTTTATTATCAGCTTTCCGATCACTACAACATATTCACCCTAAAAAATCACAGTACACTACAAACAAGAACATTCGCGGTGATACTGTCACTGTCTTTTTTTTTGTAATTTCATAGTTATTAGCTTGAGGGAAAGATATAATCTAATGACAAATTATTTTGTGGTTTGTAAAGGATGAGTATAAGCAGGTGTTTGATTCGCTTTGTACAAAAATGTGACGTACGGCACCACCGCAGTATTTAGACAAACCAACGGTATTGCAACTTTTTTTGTAGTAACAGTCTTGTATGCGAGGAAATGTTTCAATAGTAAAGTAAGTGAGGGACGGGAAGATTTTAACAGTCAAGTAAATGAGGAATGTCTCCGGACACACAAGACCCATCACAAATTTTTACATGACAGGATTGATAGGCCATCACTGACGGGGGGAGAGGAAGAGGCCCGAAATTATTTGTCAAATGCATTTAGATTCTGGGCAAAGTCATGTTTTATTTTGAGTGGCATGTTACCAAATCATGCTCATACACTCCATGTGGCAGAAATAGGAACGTTTTACTTATAAGCGCCCCCTTGAAAGGCGTTTTTCTCGCCCGTCAAAGTTCATCACAAACCAGTTCGTTAAAGGAATGTCGTGTAGGCTACTTTGAAGTGTGAAGATTTCGCAATGCCCAGACTTCAACATATCACATGGTCGTTAGTCTGCGGTTTTGAATTTTCACGGCTACTTGGGATCGCAGTTTAAAACACAGTAATTAGTCTACGCAGTGATTTAATACAGTGAAATTGCCTACAATTAGTTTCTTAGCATTTCGCAGAATTTCGCCTTATTCTTAACAAGGAAAACAGTAAAGATTATAATATTCTACCGACCGCTGAAAAGCCACCATCGGAAAAACAGAAAGTATACGATTTCCACAGCACTAATTACACTGAACCCAACACCAAGTCCCAGCAGACCTCCAATGGAAGCTTGTAAAAGATGAGAAAATTAGTATGTTGGGAGGCAGGGTGGGCAATTAGGTCCTCAAAGCACTGCGAGATCCTAAAAATTAAGGATAAGATACATGTGTACAAACTGACTGTGTCGTTCTGATCACCTAGACGTCGCATTATAGGGGCATGGCGCCTAGGCTACATGTTGAAACTTTTGTGAAGAAACTTTCTGTCATCCGATTACCTGATACATTTAGACGCGACTGTTGACAACTTGCTACCGTCTATAAACGACCAAATTGACGGTCGAAATTGGGGACAGTTTTTCATAAAAGGTTAAAAATCGATCAACTATAACGCTATCTATATTTTGCTTGTACACCATAGTGACTCAACACTGCCAAGCCCCAGCATTCCTAAGTTTCAAGCGCAATAAATATGATAGACCTGAAAGATAGCCGACTGAAGCTGTTTTTACGTAATTTGCTCCATAGCCAACTACACGACCCAGTACTGGCTCAACCATACATGCGAAGCCCATTGCCCTAAGCCGTCCATCCACCGCATTTGCGTGACCGATTTCGCTGACATTTAATTGTGATCGAAAGATAAAAAGATTGGTACAACCAGTGCTCTGACTGATCCTCAATTGATACTCTTTGAGCCAAAGCTGACTGAGAAACATCTTCTATTCAAACAAGACCAAAGGTTTCGATGGGATCCCAAAAATTTAATGTTTGATCCAGACAATCGGGTCTTGTCTTCGCCAGATCCAGTCTTCGCCAGGCTAATCATCTCAGAAAACCAAGTTCAGATATACCGCTATAAGCCATATCTATTTTGACGATACTGATCGAAACTTCCTGCTTTACTTCTGCCAAATTTCCGGTTTTGGCCGGATTCCGGGCGAACAAGTTGTCCGGGTAGAAAATGTGTTCTTCTTATCCCTAAATCGAACGTCTAATCAACTTCCAATAAAACTGTTACTTTTAACAAACTTTCCGGTTTCGACCGGATTCTGGGCGAACTACTTGCCCGGCAAGAAAATGGTTTTCACCGTCGTGTTCAGCATGTCTTCTTACCCCTAAATCAAACCTCTAATCAACTTCAAATAAAACTTTTATTTTTAACAAACTTTCCGGTTTTGGCCGGATTCCGGGCGAACTACTTGTCTGGCGAGAAAATGGTTTTCACCATCGTGTTCAGCATGTCATCTTACCCCTAAATCGAACATCTAATCAACTTCAAATAAAACTTTTACTTTTAACAGACTTTCCGGTTTTGGCCGGATTCCGGGCGAACTAATCGTCCGGTGAGAAAATAGTTTTCACCACCTTGTTCAGCATGTCTTTTTACCCCATAATCGACTATCACATTAGCTGTTTAAAAATATTTAGTTTGCCCCTTAATTTAAACCCCTTCCCCCACCCCTAAATATAGGGCTACAGAGCCCATCTACGAACTTGACCTTACTCTTGACCCAAAGAATCCTCACACCAAGTTTCATCAAAATATCTCATTCCATTCGAAAGTTACAGACCGTACAGACGGACAGACGGAGAACTTTTTTGCGATGTCATAGGTATCCGTCACTAACGTTTTGGGATCCCAAAAATGGCTAAAAAAGGTAACTTCGGTAAAGATAGTTCTAAAAACCATAATTAATTAAAACGATATTTCGGCCCTTCTTATCAGGCTGGACTGAGTGCCAGATACTGGAAGAAACTGATTGCAGGTTCGTTTCTTCCAGTCCTGACGTTTTACAGCCTGACGAGGACTCTACAAAGAAGGGCCGAAATATAGCTGCCAAAGCATCGTAGTTGACTATCCGTTTTTAGCCATTGTTTAAACATACGATCCTCCATTTTTTGCTGTAATGCCATGGGAACACCACTTACTGATAGGGCTATGCATAAACAGCAGGGTAATCAAAATCGAGTACGACTCAGCACTTACCGACAAAATCTTCCCATCCGTAGCGTATGTCACGCACGTAGAGTATGGCCGTCCGATCCTTGTAGAACACATGGACCATGGCGAGATTTTTCCTAAGCAAAAAAAGTATAGTATTCAGAATAGCGAAAAGATCTTTTCACTCAAGAGCATAACCACTATACTAGCAGAAACCAAATACAGTGGACCTATGCTGGACGCTGCAATTCTTCAAGTATTCAAGTATTTATTTACGTACTAAAATGAGACAACACTCGACAAGTAACTTGGTCTATTGGTCTAGAAGGAAAAGAAACTTGTGTAGGCCTACCCAACTGCCGTCACAAAAGTCAACCATGGTTAGTCAAATTAGTCCCTGTTCTGGGTCGCTCTTTTACCATATAGCCGAAAGCTACACCGCTAGATGTTGAACATTATGAATGATAACTGTAACTTTGCCTTAAACTATCTATACCCAACCCCGCCTTGTCTCAGACCCTTCTGTGCCACCAGAGATATCCAAGGTACTAGCCACCACCAGAGTACTCTCTAGTGGTCTCTGGTTTTTCCTGTTTAGCTCATTTTTCATTCACTGGTGACTGCTCCCTAGATTTGTAACCCTTTTCCGGACGCATCAGTGTCTGGTTTTACCTCACCAGTGCACTCACCTGCACTCAACCATGGAGAGAACAACAAGAGACGAAAGCTCATATGGCGCGTTATCCATTAACTCATCGCAAGGGTCGCACACGGTCCGGACATACAAATAGAAATTGAAGGACCAGTCCCCTCGCCAAGTACCAAGTTCCATCCGGACCAGATGACGCTATCGAGAGTTCTGCATGGAACTTTAGGTTTCCATGAACCACCTCCAGCTCCCCCACAGTGCCCGGCTCCGGTCCGGGTCTGTAAATTTACACTTGGGGCTTGTGTACAGCCCGCCGATTCCTGTCTCGGTCCCTCCGCTTGAAGCAAGCCATACGATTTGCGGTACCACTTCCCAACTCCCCCAACAATCGTAGGATCCAATCCAGATCTTTAAACAGAACATCTGGGGCATTTTTTCTTACCGACTACCAAGTCTCACCCAGATAGTAAGCAGTTTACGGAGTTATGCATGCCACATGATTATCGCAATTTCCGGTACCCTCCAACAAACTCCCCCCTGACCGAGGCCGAGTACGATTGGGACAAAGTGTGGGATGCTGAGCATTTGGTCGGGTCCTTTATAAGCCTGCCCAGTTTCATCGTCCTAGCTGCGCAAAAGGACCCACAGGGACACGGCGACCGACGGACAGACATTAAGATTGCTATACGGTACTTGAGTCGAAGGCTGCAAGTGCCATAGAGAACTTCTAAGACCAGACACTAGTGAGCAAATACCCGAGACTATTAGTAGTGCGATGAACGCGCATATTAATAGGGTGAGTAGGCGCCAGATCTCTCTCGTGAGCTACTGCCAAAGGTCCTCCCGTAGTCAGAGATGAACGGTCGCAAGACACTTGCGACACTTGCTAATTTGGGAAAACTAACAAAACAGAAGATGAATGCCGACAAAGAGTGTCAATTCTGTCATTTCCAGCAAAGAACCGCGGGCACTTATGGAGAATCATCTCTTGCCTGTACAAGCTAAAGTACCAAGCCCCTTCCCTCCCCCTTGCTCGAACGGTAGTTCAAGTATTACCTTGTATAGTTCAAGTCCATGAAAAACTTCGTGACGACGGGTTCCACCGGATCCACGATGGAGCCGGGGAAGGAGGCCTGACTGATTTCAAGGTCGTAACGACTCTGCTCACACGATGCTTCACAGCCGCAAACTTCTGGCTTCTTCTTGATGTCCACTGAAAATGATAAGCCATCTTATGGAATGCAAACCACTACACTCATCATGAAAGAATGGACTGCAGGAATGTAGATAAACTGAAATCGAAAATATTATGCTGCGGCTTCAACGGCAGTACGAAGAAAGGAACTATCTTGGCATGCTTTCTGACAGTAACTTCATTTCTACCTTGATTCCTTGAGGAGCAAGCGGGTTTTATTCGTAAGGACAAAGGCTCTTTTCGTGCCTGTTTAGGTTCCCTTATGATCCTATGGTGCCCCTCACTTTCAGATAATAAAAGGAAACCAAAGGTACTCACTGTCAACGTCCATGGTACACTGATACTTAGTGACGTCGCAGATCGTCCCGTTTCCAATAGCTAGAAAATGAGACAAAACACTAGTTAGCTTGACCCTGAGTCGAGGAAGCGGGGACTTTGAATCTGGATACGAATGAAACGAAAGTAGTTTTACAATCAATCAATCAATCAATCAATATCTTTTAATTCAGTCTACAGACCATACAGAAAGAAAAACACACAAAATAAACAAGACAAGTAAACAACAAAATTCCACATCTCACCGCATTGGGAATGTGTGGACTGACAGAAGATGTCGCCACAATGGCAGACTGTGGTGGATATGGTTGCTAGCAGTAACAATTAGCGGATTCTCAGAATCCCACAGCCTATTAAGAAGCGACACTGTAGCTTTTCTTTTAAGCTCTTTGTATGTACGGCATCTGTTCAGAACAAGAGATTGTGACATGCTTGCGAAGCGGCTCAACTTTAGCAAACGACGGAAAATGCTATTGAAACAAACATTGAGCCCATAATCCGTCCGAACAGAGTGCTTATACACTAACGCAATACCAAATAACTGGTAACAGTAAGTGCGAAAAAGGCAAAGTTTAACACTAGTACAAGTTATCCCAAATTTCCATATAAGAACATTGCCACGCTTGCATAGACTGGCCATCGTCTGCCGCAGATGACTATCATCATTTAAAGATTCATTGATGACAAAACCTAAATACCGGAAATCTCTTACGTACTCAATACGCCTACCCGAAAGGAAAATGTCTTTTTTAAGTGCCTTGCATTTAGGAGGCAAAAACGCCATAGCATAAGTTTTCTTAGTATTGAACATAATATCAAACTCCTCGGCATATACATCACACAACTCCAGTAACCTGTTTAGCCCGAAAACAGTCGGACTCAAAAGCACTAAATCATCAGCAAATAAGAAGTGGTTGAACGATCGGTTACCAATCATGCACCCAACTGATGCTTTTTGAAGCCTCTCAGTTAGACCGTCCACGTACACCGCGTACAAAATTGGGGAAAGTAGGCCACCTTGCCTCAAACCATTGACCATGACGAATTCATCGCTGAGTTTGTTGCCCCACCGTATAGAAAACCGCTGGGACCGAAACCAAAAACATAACAGTCGGACAACAGAAGGTGGCACGCCCCGATCTAACAAAATCCGTAACATTTTTTTGTGATTTACTCTGTCGAAAGCTTTCGTAGAGTCCACAAAACAAGCGAAAACAGGTGTCGAAAAAAACCAAAAGTATTCTACAACAAACTTCAAAAGAAATACCGGAAATTCGACACTGCATTTATCCTTGAAACCAAACTGATAAAAACTAGTCTTTACCGACTCACGGATAGCATCAGCAAGACAATATTCAAAAATTTTCGAAATAAGGGTTGCTAGTGCTATTGGACGATAGTTATCGGATTTTGTTATATCACAACCCCTCCCCTTAGGTATCGGAACAATAACAACCTTAGTAAGAAGGTCAGGAACAAAACCATGACGGACAAAACCATTGAAAAGGGAAGTCAGAATAGCTACAGAACCCAAATGGGAATTTCCCGCCTGAAATGAGCCGTGGCTGAAATTTCGGTCGATCCGAGGAAGAAATAAACCTGAAATCGGGTCGAAATCTCTTTTAACTGTGTCTGGGTCGATTTTAGGCGGGAAGTTTCCGTACGGGAAAAGGGAAAGGAATGGATGCTCAAACTTAACCGGATAGTGAATATAAGTAAATGTTTGCTCACAAAGCCAGAACCAAGGTCGGCAACCACAGACTGCAAGCATTTTCTTGATCCGACAGTCGACAAGGCAGTCCGCAGTTGAATAGTTGACAAAGTGGGTGAGCTCATTTTCGCTTTGGAAGTAGCAATTTCTTGCTGAAAACCTGATATTCTTGTGAACGAGCTCACTGTTCTGGATCATCGACAGACGAACACCAGCAAATGTTTCAGTTCCAGGTTCGACGACGAAACCTCGATTTGCAGCTTCAGGAAACTCGAACGACTCGTGCACGACCACCTGAAAGTAGAAGTTTAATTAGCACAGACAAGGTTAAGCTGGGAAAAAGCAACCAACAGCAAATGATCTTATCTTCAAGGGCACACAAATACCCATGCTTGCAATCCTAAGGAGAGCCTTGTTGTAGGGAGTTTACGTTTGTTGCCAATTTTACTGGAAGCGTTTTAGTACACTGATTGCAGCAATACGTCTATTGTCTTTTGGAAACTTTACAACTACTCAACTGATAAGGATTAATGCATATTAAGTAAGTACGTGAGCAAGGTTTCTTAAAAAAAAAACTTGCTATTGAAGTATTCCTTACAATTTATTACAGAAGGGAACACATGTCGTACAAATACTGACGTTAAACTGGCGTTTTATTATACATGTTTACGAAAGACGGAACAAACATAATAATTACTAATGGCAGCCCAGACCAGACATAAATCTGCACAAAGTTTTCCTGGCTGGATTTTCAGAACTACGATGATAAAGGTTGAAAATTTCAAATTTCCCATACGATACTGACAATGGTACCGAATGCTTGGTAGGAATTACAGCCAGGGACCACCATATCCTGGTCGTCTGTCTGAATAGTAAGGTGGAGTTGCGCGAACCCGGGTCTTAGCTTAAAGTCTACATTTCCTAAATTAATGAACGTTCATCAAGCATTTCTGTGACTGACCTTGAAGCCATTAAAATAAGATGTAGGCACCAAATAGTCCTCCAGGTTCGCATCAAGAAGAATCGAAAGACCCATGGATACACCGCCAGCTGTTCCAGCAGGAATGAACTGCGACCTGAAATTCAAGACTAAGATTTGTCTCTAAATATATCACAGCTCACAATTTCTTAACGGCTAAACCTCTCGACTTGACCGTGTCCACTGATAACGTATAGCTAAACGTTCGGAAGGATAACCTAAGAAGAAAATGGGCAGCTTCCCCTATTGTTCAGTTTCACTTTCGGATCTGTAACTACTGTCCAATGGACTTTTTGAGAAGAGTGCGCTTATGAGGGGAAATATATCATAGAAAAAACATCATACGAATGAAAGAAGTCTTTTTACACAGAAACTCCAACTAAGCGCCGATTATGTTTCAGGTAAATACCCAGGGTGCGGAATTTTTATGATTGGAGATGCTAATGAGTTAAAACTGGATCACCTATATCGAAGTTTAGAGCTTAGACAGATTGTTAATTTTCCTACTACCAAGGGGGGGACTTCTTTGGATGTTATTGCTACAAATTTACATGATTTTTATGAAAACCTGTGTCGGGTGCACCCCTGGGCGGTAGCTACCATTATACATTAGAGTTAAACCCACGTAATAAAATTGGAATTGAATATACTACTACTGTAATTACTTCTCGACCTATAACTGATGATGGGTTGATCAGTTTTGGGACTTGGATTTCAAATGAAGCATGGGATGAAGTTTATGCAGCGGAAGGAAGCGAGAAGAAGGCTTCGGAACTACAGAAAAAGCTTCTAACTAAATATTGCGAGTTTTTTCCGGAAAAAAGGACAAAAAAATACTCCGCGTACCGCCCATTTGTTACGAAAGAAATTAAAGATGAAGTTCGTGAAAAACGTCGGTTATTCCGAAATGGAAGGACGAAAGAGGCAAATAAATTGAAAAATAAACTGCGCAAACTTACAAGACAAGCTGGATCTGCGTATTACTCTACAAAAGTCGAACACCTTTTTGAATCAAAGCAGTCCCAGTGGTATAGAAATATAAAACTGTTAGTCGGCAAGGTGCAAAAGGAAATTGACTTCAATCTTGACGAAAAGGAAGTTGACACTGCAAATAAGTTAAATGCCCATCTCGTTGATATAGTGCAGACTCTACCTCCTCTCCCTAAGGAAGAAATTCCGGAAGTGCCCCCAAATTTCACAAATTTTCCTTTGATTAACCCCCAAGACGTGGAACGTAAGCTCAAAGCACTAAAAAGAACGAGTATAACCCCAATTGATATTCCAATTAGTTTAATAAAAGCTTTTCCCGATAAAATTTCTAAGCCTCTCTCTCAAATATTCAACGAAATAACTACATCTGGAAAATACCCTTCTTTTTGGAAAAGTGGATTTGTCACCCCTATTCCAAAAAAAGACTCCCCAAATGACTTCAGTGGTGTCCGTCCGATAAAAATTACACCAATCTTTAGTGGTGTCCGGTCAATTCGTCACAGGACAATTCGTCACAGGACAGTTTGTCACAAGGACATTTCGTCATTAGGACATTTGTCATACGGACATTTCGTCACAAAGAGCCTAATTTCAAGTTCGAATTTCGATATATTTTAAGTTATATATTATTAAATACTCCGTTACATTAAAATGAGGTGGCTATATAATACATTAAAACATGTAGCTATGAGCAATTCCATGCAGATATTTGAGTACATTAGTTTGACCAGACCGATATCTCCCTCGGGCAACCAGCAACAAATCGTCCAATATTCATTTCTTTTTGGCCCTGCCCCTGTAGCAGAAAAGATATCACTTTCCAAATGTTTGGATGAGCTACTCCAACACGTTTGTTGAATGCCATCCTAACACTATGCCAGGAATGACAACATTCTTGTTGGTCTTAGCAAGGTCTTCTGCGATGCGCTCAAAGAAGTTCTGGACAGGGATGGGAGAGACAGCATTTCTACTTGTCCAATACCAATACGACTGAGATATCAATATCGGAGGTTAATGCAGGAATTAAAAATCATGATTCAAATATGAATTCAAACACCCTCTTGTGAAGGGGTGGAATTTTTCGAAAATATGACGAATTGTCCTAGTGACGAACTGTCCTAGTGACGAATTGTCCGTGTGACGAATTGTCATGTGACGAATTGTCCCTGTGACAAATTGTCCGTGTGTCGAATTGTCTGTGACGAATTGTCCTGTGACGAATTGTCTTGTGACCAATTGTCCTAGAATCTCTTTAGTAAGGTTTACGAGCAATTCCTATGTCCTTGGCTCAAAGAATCGATTCTAAAACATATTGACCCAATGCAGTTTGGTAATCTGCCAAAAACCTCCACAACCCATTATTTAGTTAGTTTAGTTGATAAGATCCTTAAAAATTTTGATGTACCTGATCACTGGATCAACCTTATTGCCATCGATTTAAAAAAGGCGTTTGATCTCATCAGCCACAGCAAGCTCGTGGATAAACTTTTAAATAAATTTAATGTTGATCCTTTTCTAGTTAAGATAGTGGCAAATTTTTTAACCGGTAGAACTCAGCGAACAAAATATAAAGGAGTTTTTTCAGATAGTCTACCAATTTTCTGCGGAGTCCCTCACGGTAGCCTACACTCTTGGGACCTCTATTGTTTTTAGTAATGATCAATGAGCTTGCAACGTCTTTTCCTGATCGTTGGAAATATGTTGACGACTTGTCTGTATTGGATGTATGCTGTAAGAATGTTAAGAGTTCAGCAAAAGTTATAATTGATGAAATATGTGATGAAGCATACTGTATATACAGCTGACTGTATGTTTGTGCATACGGATAAATCGGTTGTGCTAACTTTTTCTTTTTTAAAACGTCAACCTGAGTTTTTTCCACCCCTATCCCAAATCCAACTAACTGATGAAATTAAACTTCTTGGTGTTTACTTAACGACAGATCTAAAGTGGCAAAAACAAACAAATTCGATGCTGAAACGAGGGAACACGGCCATCCGCTCCCTTAAGCTACTTTCTCGTTTTGGGGTTCGAACTGAACATCTCCTTAAAATTTATTTTTCGTTTATCCGTCCTACTTTAGAGTGCTGTTGCCCTGTTTGGCATTTTGGCCTTACACGCGACCAGTCCGATTCGCTTGAAAGAATCCAATACAGAGCGCTACTTGTTGTGTCTAAATCTCCTAAAGTCCCTTATATCAACCTTTTAAAAACTTTCAATCTTAGTGCATTAGCGAGTCGTCGTGAAAAATTATCGGTAAATTTTGGTCTAAAAACTCTTAAACACCCAATCCTCCGAAACATCCTCCCCCATGATTTTGAAACCGAACGGCCAAGACCTCCAAGACTAGTTGCAAACCCAATTCCAAAACTGCAACCTGTCCAATGCACCCACGTAAGATACAGTAATAGTTTTGTTCCGGCTTTCGTTAAACTGTTTAACGCTTCATCCTCCATTCAAGAGCCCACATGATTTTATTGGTTTTTAAGTACATATGTTTGACTTTTTGGGTTAGTTTGTATTTATATTGACGGTGGAATCAGTTAGTCGGCACACGCCGTGTGTAAGTTTCCTAATGAATAAACGATTTGATTTGACCCCTTCCAAGCCCTTCCACTAGATGGATATGTGTCTCAGGGCTTAGGCTCACATCTATTGCACAGAATTTTCTTTTTAGGCATCGCAAAATGAAACAGGGGCTACCTACCCGAACAAAAAGCTGTGTGCGATATATCCTGCAGTATGCGGTACACCCTCAAAGTTCGAGAAGATAGTAAATAATTCATGCATTTCTGTATTAATCGCTGCAGAAAATACAGCGTCGGAAAGCAGTTGAAAATTACAGAAGGTTTTATGGGGGGGGGGGGGGCGGGGTCCCGAAAGACGACTTACGTATTCATATTTGACGACCTCAACCGCTGGGCCAAAGAAGCTCCATTAAAGACACAGCAGTATCCTTCATCGCTAGGTCTCATTCTGAAACTATCACTGCAACTGATTATAACACCCTGCCAAGTGCAGTAGCGCACCATTTCGGAGCACGGCGGGGCAATCTAAAAAAATAAATAAAAAAAAATTCAAACGCTATGATACCAACAGACTCGGTGAACCAATGACTCAGTGATGGATGTAAGTTCTGAAGCATTATTTTTTTTATTTTAGCGGTAACTGTGTTGGCAATTTAATTACTTCAATTAATATTTGTAAAGTTTTAATATTGGACGCATATCACGCATATATGTAGTCATTTGTATTTTTTACAATCAGGGAAAATCAGTCATCGGTTGAGTCCGGCTTCGTTTTTTAAGATAAGTTACTGATTGATAGAAAGCTAAATCAGCCGATCGTCGAAAGTAGAAGCTTGATCGAAAAAACTATGGTTCAACTCGACCTTCTCTCGCCTCTGTGAACAGTGATTATGGATGAATTCTCCTCCTACCTCCTCCAACTCCTACCAAAAGCTACGAAAGAAACACAAACAACTGGCAAATATATATCTATCGAAGGGAAATTCCAGTTTTGGAAAATCAGAAGTATTTATTTTGTATCATTCCTTTTATTTATTTGCTCGACTGACAACCTTTGAGACAGGAATCAGATTGTCAAAACAATTATCATATTTATCTGAATTTTTCGTGCAATCATTGCGCGGTTGTTGCAACCGTGTCGAACTTGTGTGGCCGATACAGAAAACCCAACTATTCCTGGAAGAAGGTTTACGTCGCACAGTGAAATACAAGACTAAAGTCCTAGCTACCTATGTTTGTCTCTCTCACTCTATTTCTAAGGAGCTTTCACAAACAGGCAGATGAAGGTGCAGCGAGGTCTACCGAAACGGAGCATTGTTGCTCCAACAAGGATGAAACCTAAAGCGAAGTCTCAAACAAACGCAGCTCAAGCCACGAACACTATCTGCAAATTATATATGGGTGTGGGTGGTAAAACTCCTTTAAAGGGCCCGTCATACCTATAATGCCAATGCAACCTACTTCCATAACTGCATTTATTAATTCTTAAACCCAGAGACCCAAATTTCATGCTACATCTGAACATGCTTATGGCACATCACTAGTCTTTGCACTTGTCACGATTCACTAGTTTCCAAATTTCATGTGACATTCTGAACCCGCTAACGGCACATCACTAGTCTTTGCACTTGCCACGATTCACTAGTTTCCATGTGGATTATGCTCCCGATGAGTGTTCGAGTATCATGCTATTGATGTGTAAGACCGGTTTTCTGAAGTTTTTCTAGAATTCAATGGGGATGGGAAAGGGCTTAACAATCAAAGGCGTGGATAATGTGTTAAAAGCATAGCTTAGTTTTACTATATTCAGATAGTTTAGAATACTGAAAGATAAACAGCAAATAATGGGAGGTGTGCTTTAAAGTGATTTGAGTATGCAGTCACGGCAACGAAGACGAGGACCGAGGACGCACAGTAACTTCCTACCTCTCCTGACAAATTCTAACAAGACCAAAGGTTTCGATGGGATCCCAAAAATTTAATATTTGATCCAGACAACTAGGTCTTGTCTTCGCCAGATCCAGTATTCGCCAGGCTAATCATCTGAGAAAACCAAGTTCAGATATACCTGTATAAGCCATATCTATTTTGAAGATATCCGGTTTCAACCGGATTCCGGACGAACTATATGTCCGGGTAAAAAATGGTTGTCATATAAAGATTCAGCGTCTTTTCTCACCCTCAAATCTATCACCTAATCAACTTCAAATAAAAATTTTGCTTTTAACAAATTTTCCGGTTTCGGCCGGATTCCGGACGAACTACTTGTCCTGCGAGAAAATGGTTTTCACCATCGTGTTCAGCATGTCTTTTTACATCTAAATCGAACATCCAATCAACTTCAAAGACAAATTTTGCTTTTAACAAATTTTCCGGTTTTCACCGGATTCCGGGCGAACTACTTGTCCGGCAAGAAAATGGTTTTCACCATCGTGTTAGCATGTCTTCTTACCCCTATATCAAACATCTAATCAACTTCAAAGAAAACTTTTACTTTTAACAAACTTTCCGGTTTTGGCCCGATTCCGGGCGAACTACTTGTCCGGTGAGAAAATAAATTTCATATTCGGATTCAGCGTGTCTCCTTACCCCTAAATCAACTATCTAAATAGCTTTCAAGAAAAGTTTTTGTTGCCCCTTAATTTGAAACCCCTCCCCCACCCTCAAATATAGGGCTACAGAGCCCATATTCGAACTTGACTTGTACTTTGACCCAAAGGATCCTCCCACCAAGTTTCATCAGAATATCTCAATCCCTTCGAGAGTTATCGTGCTGACAGACGGACGGACGGACAGACGGACAGACAGACAGACGGACAACTTTTGCGATGTCATAGGTATCCCGCCACTTACGTTTTGGGATCCCAAAAACCCTAGCTTACTGATTTCATGGCTTCAATGAAGTTGTCCATAGAAAGGTTGTAGCGAGCGCTTGTTTTTGCCAACTTAGCAGTCTCCTCTTCACTCCGTCTATAGAACGAGGTTAGTCCACGAAACAAGCTTTTCAAAGCAGCTGAGTCTCCTTCCCTGAAAAAATATTTCACGTGGATCAAAGTTACTGACCGATCTGACTTCAGTCCGATATGCGGAAAAATGAATAACTGTGTCTTCCATTTAATGGGTGAATGTCAGGAATTAAAAGACCCGAGGAAGTAAATCCTTGGGGGATCGGTGTGGAGGGGGGAACGCTTTAAAAAATACTGTGAAGTAAAAGTTTTAGGAATGTAAAAAATTTGGGAAGATTGCTTAAGCTGGCCCTAAGTCATAGGGAAAGATTTTTGTAAACAGATGCTGAGGTTATGGTTATTTGTCGTTCCAACCGCCCTTTGACCTTGCATAGAATAAATCTTATTTTTCTTATCTTATCGGTGTGGGCAGAAGATAGTCACAGACTGGATATGAGAACCATCAACAGCAATGGAAGGAAAAGTTGAGACTTTCTTCAACTTTCGCGGATTATAATTTAAGAGAAGGAAAAGCGGCAAGGATAGCCTGATCGTCTGTCCGCACTACATTCACATCAAAATCCCTTCTTAACCTGACTTCTTCAGTCACATACAGTTGAGAAACATTGAGGTATTAAAGGTAAAAATGTTTTATGCATTATCATATTAGCGTTTGATTTCAGCAGGAACGGTGGAACATCACATTTTCTTGTTTTATTTATTCTACTTCTGGAAGTTCTAGTTCTACCTAAAGGCGATTCTGGTAGTCTGAAAAGCTCCGTAGGCTCATCCGAAGTATGTTCTTGCGACTGCGGCTAAAACTCGCTTCGCTTTCCGAAGCTGTTCTCGCGATCCCCTAGTTTTTGAAATTGACGCGGAAAGAGAATCCACTCCGTACGCGAGCCAGCGAGAAGTTGTAAAGGTGCAACGAACTTCCGTTTGTTCCGCGCTCGGCGGATTCTCACGTTGGTTTTCGGAAAGCGAATCCATGAAAATACCAGAATCGCCCTGTAAGGAAGACCAGTTAGCTATAAAAAATACGTTCGGTCAACTAAATAAAAAAATCGCGGCTTACTACGTAAAAAACGAAATCAGATCAAGATAAGGGAGCCAAATTAACTGACCCCGAAATTTCTTTAAGGTATTTTGCAAACTTCTTCTTGCTAACTTTGTTCGAGTTGCAGACAGAAACAGCTGGGAACGCTGCATCTTCGACAGGAAACGCCAGGCTCCCTACAGATGTGATGACAGGACTTTGTTCCCACTTGACATAGATGATGAGAGATAGATACGAAGACACAACCAATCCAGTAGCGAAGACACCAAGCCAAACAGCCCTGGAAAAGACAGCAGGGTTAAAGAAAGCACTTAGACTGCTGGTTTCCGAAACAAAATCTCAGTTCTGAAAATACGGTAGGATACTGCTGCAGGTTCGTTTTCTTCCATCTACAGCTTGACGAGGACCCTTGTGAAGAAGTGCCGAAATATTGGTGAAGATCGGTGACAGGAGGGAATGTTACTGGATTATAAGGGGAGGAGGCGGCTGGAAACAAGGAGGAGGAGGCGGCTTTCTGACGCAAATAAATCCCGTACAAAGTTCAAGTCTCGTTGACAAATCGGGATCTCTTTTATCAATAAGAAATCAAGTGCTGTAAAGTTTTTCCGGCAAAGCGCGAAAGTTTGAGTGTAAATAAAGTTCTGGAAAGTTTTGTTAGGTGAAGCCTGAAAATTTCATTCTCGTCGGCAACGCGGGATCTTTTTACACGTAAGAAATCAAGTTCTGTATACTTTCGTCGGTCAAAGCCCGAAAGTTTAAGTTTAGTCGTCAAATCGAAATCTTTTTACACGTAAGAAATCAAGTTATTCCAGTTTAGTCAGTGGTTTGTATCAAAATTTATTCTTGAAATGTGACTATAGAGCTTCGAACTTCAGAGTTGCGCAGGTACAGTGAAGAGCCGAGGGGTTATCCACCTTGGGACACCAGATGTAGTCTAAACGAGACCGGGCACGACCGAACGCGTACAAAACCTTCGACAAGTACAAAAGAATTTCACTCCTAAAATCTTACCTTTCAAAGAGGCTGGCTTTGCTCTCCACCACATACGCCAAGCCGTGCATCGAAGTTGACGAGAAGAAGTCCCTGAGCCAATCATGAAAGCGGTAGATCTTTTTACAAGAGACCTTCGCACTCTTCTTTACTGCCGCCGGCATCTCTGCGCCGTACATAGTTGGATAGGTTTTGTCACGTCTAGTAATCCTCTTCTTTTTTGCTTCAATGCTGATATTCATTGTTTCACCAACTTACTGCACTGAGGGTAAGAGTTGGTTCTAACTGAAGAGATAATTAGTCCAATTCCGCTTAGTTCTAAAGAAAGGGTGTGGGGCGTTGCAATTAATGTTTCTGTCAGTAAAAAAATAACTATGGACAAATGATGGGCTTGGCAAGACTGACACGTAACAACAGGTGAACGTTCGTTTGGATAATTGTGCCTGTCAGGCCATGTATGGGGCAGCACCTCGATCACAGTTAGTCTGCTCCCCGGAACAAAACAGGAGGTCAT
Source organism: Branchinecta lindahli (assembly GCA_023053555.1). Lineage (NCBI taxonomy): Eukaryota > Metazoa > Arthropoda > Branchiopoda > Anostraca > Branchinectidae > Branchinecta > Branchinecta lindahli. The sequence goes on along the minus strand of JAKZAO010000007.1, from coordinate 4,955,669 downwards.
TAGAGCAGACGGGAATCTACACGCCAAAAACTACTGGCACCAGAATTTATTTTAGTGACACTAATTAGTTTGACGGTGAGATATCGTCGACACATTACAATATATCGTTATAGTGTCCACCACTCTAGTATGCTACCTTCCTGATCACGAATATTCTCGTCTGTCGACCAATGACACACAAGAATCCTTTTGGGGGGTCGAGTACGTCTTTAAAGTTTAACCAAAAAGGGCTGGGATAGAACAATCTAGTTATCCATCACTTATTCACTTAAATTGGCTTGAAGACCCGTTGACAATGCGTTACTTCGGTGTTCCGCTGTTTACGAATAATCGATTTTCAAATAGTGGAATTTCCTTGTGATTTATGGTACTGAATTTTTGTTGTATGCTTTACGAGAAAGATTAATGACTTTTTTCTGTTCAGGCACTAAGCAATCTTCACCAGTCTCACCACTGCCCACTGCAAAGCTGCGTTTGTGTTGATATTAAAATTTCCCGCGTCATAGTAGAATTTTCATTGTGGGGACGGCCGCAGATATTCAGAACGTCATAACTAGAGCAGATAGTGAAAATTAAAAAAATCCCTTTGCAGAATCCAAATAATTCAGTGTATTCCATTGGATGACACAAAATTAAATCGGCTTTTCAGTTAAACTTTAAGGGTCAATACCGAGAACCCTTCCCTTAGCCCTGAACACAGCAATCGCGTCTTCAACAGGTCACCTGATGGCTGTTTATAGCGGTCATTTCTCACGTTTTCAGACAGATTTTCAAGGTCAGGCGAAAAAAATGATGCGTGGCTTCGAATCTACCTTGCAAATCTTGATGAACAATGATAAATTCGATTCACTGTCCTTGCTGCTTTACAATCTAGGGCTATTTTTAACTGCCACTGGCAGGTCTGTCGCTTTTATGCTATTTGAGCTATACCGTTCCCAACAAAATTTTACCGCACCTTACCTAGGCTATACTTACAAAACTGTAAATGCATGCTAAGGAAGGGACTGCGTGCTATCTATACTTTTTGTTGTTGGTAAGGTGTACGGCAATGCTCTCAGCTGAACTTTGTTCTTATGATATTTCAGCCTCCTTACTAGAGATAAGTTCAGATCGGAAGTCGTGTTTTTTTTTTGAAGGGAAGTGACCCGACTAACTGATCAGCTGATAACACTCGACTATACCCTAGCCTACTAACAAACAAACGAAAAATTAACACGCTCCAGTGGTCCATCTCAGCTTCCCTGCAGATCATGGTCTTATTCATCTTCTGATTCGTTCTTAGTAACTGTCGTGTGATGTGTTCCCTGATCGTCTGTACTAAGTTTTAACTTTTCAGAGGGTTAAAAACCAAACTAATGATTAACAATATTTAAGCTGACTAGACGAATCCATTATGAACGTACCCAATGGAAGGATCTCAACAGGCCGTAGCTAAAATTATGAACTTACGAACAATCTTTCGAGAACTTTAACCTGAAGATGTTTTCAGCGCGACGTAAGTACCTCTAGCACTATTTATTGTTTATGTTCCAGTATTTTTAAATAGTCGAATACTTTAAAACTAGGTTCTAGGCTTTCAAAAAATTACCAAAAGCTTGGCTGTTTTAAAGTTTAACCGAAAAGGGCTAGGATAGGACAATCTAGTTACCCATCACTTATTCACTTAAATTGGCTTGAAGACCTGCTGAAAATGAGTTACTTCGTTGTTCCGCTATTCACGAATAATCGATTTTCAGATAGTGGAATTTCCGTGTGATTTGTGGTGCCTCTATGCGCTTGTATTTTTGCTGTATGCCTTACGAGAAAGATTTATCATTTTTTTTTTTGTTCGGGCACTAAGCAATCTTCACCAATATCACCACTGCCCACTGAAAAGCCGCATTTGTGTTAAGATTAAAATTTCCCGCGTCATAGTAGAATTTACGCTGTGGGGACGAATGGAGATATTGTGAGCCTCATAACTAGAGCAGATAGTGGAAAATAAAAAAAAATCTCTTTGCAGAATCCAAATAATTCACTGTATCCAATTAAATGACAAACAAATGAGTTGGCTTTTCAGTTAAACTTTAAGGCTTTTTCCAGGCCCGTTGATTTCTAGCAAAAACAGGGATAAATCTGCAAAACCATTTTTTCTTATGAATAGACTTGTCGCATCGAAGGTAGCAAAACAAGGCAAGTGAGAAAATCAGTGAGGTGTCGTTAAGGAGGTTACAATGTACCGGAAGAAATTCGAGTCTACGGGTTTGAGAATGGACGGAGCGATTATGGAAGTAGGTCGCAGTAGTATTAGAGGTAAGACAAGTCCTTTAAAGAGATAATGTGCGACAACTCACGGGCAGACGAACGGAGGGGAGAATAGGAGCCTAAGTGTGTGAGAAAATTCTCAGACACATCTTAAGAGATGTATGTGTTCTTGGAAGAATAGAACGCGATGCTCGGAAATTCGTGGTTATGGACCCTTTTAAACATTAACAGATATATTTGAGTTAATAAAATATAATTGTATTGATTAAAATAATTCGCGATCTCTCCAGATGAAAATACAAAAAGCGGAAAAATATCTGTACGGTCGGTCGAGGAAAACCTCCCCAACAATAGCTTCTCCAGCAAGTACAAATACAAGTAAGTACTTCTAGGTAAGGTCGGTTTAAACGCAATTTCCAAGCGCCATGGCCCTGAAAGTGTAAAATCTGGGACTTTGTAAGGTGTTACTTCCAAATCTGTCGTCAGAAATAAAGCCAGAATTCGCTTTTCAGTCGGAATCGAGAATCCATTTTCTCTTTTTTTTTATAATCTGAACACACTGGTGTTTAGCAACGTCAAACTAGCATGGTTTGGAAACTCCTCGACAGTTTCTTTGTCATAATCATTGTAAGATTTAAAAACTTGGTTTTCGGAAAAGAAATTATTTGCATTTTACAGACTGAACTTATGAATGGCATTTGAGGCCAGAAAAGGAAGTGCTATATCTGTGCTATATAGGAACGAAATTTGTCTCTGCCTGTCTGTTGGTCTGTCTCGGGTTGGCGAGGTTGTGCACTTCTATATAAAGTAGGAAAATGAAACTGGGCAGACGCATTGAGTACTGCGTATATCTGCTACGCGTACATCTGTTTGGGAAAACCGCAACACATCTAGGGCTCTAGATGGGATGTGTTGGGATCTCGAAAAGTTTGATTTCGGGTTGCTGATTACGGTTCCAGAGTAGGAAAAGAATATGCTAAAGGTCATTACTGGGCAATGTAGTTTTGGCACACCGTTGTGTTCGTTTTTTGGGAAACGAGGTCTGGTCATCCTGCCAAGGTAAGTCTCAGGCCGGTTGTACAGCTCCAACCGAAAAATGAATTCTGACATAATTATGAGGACGTATCGAGATAAGCACCATGCCCCAGATTCCAGGGATCAGGTCCTAGCCCAACGGATATGAAAGTTAGGGAAGGCGGGAATTTTCTTTTAAACCGGCCCTACATGCAAATACACTACACACAGTCAGGCACATCAATATAACATATGGAAATACACATAAAACCACATAAGCGAGCTAAAGAATTAACACTTTATTGGAATGACTGAGAACAAGTTCGATTTCCTGATCGATTCGTTAATGATCGCAAACCACGGGTTCGTACCGGAGACCAAGATATATTATTCACTACCCCAGCAGATCGTCAATGTCCTTCTGCCCAAGGGTCTTCAAGTCTCCACTTGATTGCCCTACGCGCATATACTGAGCATGTCCAAATCCCCCTACCATGGGTCGGGCAATGGGCTGAGAAATGGGCACTGACCCAAGTAACGGCGCGTTCTCGAAGACCGGTGAAGCCAAGTTCAAACTGAACTGATGACTGGAGCTTCCAATGCCGGTCGTCTGGGACGCAAAAGAACTAAATCCTTGCCCACTGAACGTACTACCATTTACAGCGGTGTTGAGAGCATTATAGTTCGGCATTTGGGTGAAACCAGGGCTGGCCTTCGGCAATGTGGAAGGATCAGGCGACAAAGTTTTAAGGTTGGAGTTAATCAGACTAGAAGTCAAGTCTTTGGCTTGGTAAGCGGGCGGCTTGGAAAGTGTTGGTATTGGCTGCAGAGGAGTCGCTGCAAGCGACTGAATGGGCTGCGCCGGCTTCGAGAGTGAAGAAGCAGATGATGAAGGTGATTGCGTTGAGATGGTTGATTTACTAAAAATCGTAGGTACAATAAGTGTTGGGCCTAAGAATCCGAAATACATCACTTAAAGGATGCAGTTCAACAGGACCAGTGTTCACAAGGCAGCGACATAAGCTAATCTCTTCGAATCATCTTTCAATCCTTATCTTTAGGGAGACAAGGGCAATCTAGTTCGCGCCTGGAGGTAAGGACACCCCCATTAGTACCCAAATGTGGCATTCGCTTCGCTAGTCAAGTCGAAACTGAGTTACAGTACATGCGGATATCATGCCGGATAAATCAGGATGACCGTCACTGACGTCGTGAACTGGACTTCGGAGTGGCTTACATACGACAAAAAATTACTTACGTGGTTTTAGAAGCGTCCTGGCTTATGTTTTTCGGCAAGCTTTGACTGGGCGAATTTTCGACCGGTGACAAAGTCGCTGAAGCAACTTTAATGCCATGAGTCTGATCAACCTTTGAAACGCCGTTTAAAGTCTTGGGTCCATCGTTTATCCCAAAGGTGTTCTGCAGTTCAAACCTGGAAAAGAAAAACTTTAAACTCTCGCTTCTGGGTTCAGCCCTCGAGACTAGAGGAGGGTTTTCGCGAGTTGGAAAGCAAAGTCGGAATCACTTTCCAGTGGTATTCGCGCTACGTCGGAAAGTTGCCGAGCTTTCCCACCCGGTTTTCGCGCTTTGGAAACCGAAGCAGCTTTCCTGGAAAGTGATTCCACGAAGTTAGTGGAAAGCTCCGCGGAAAGTTGATTTTTTCGGCGGGAATTTCAAAAGTATAGAAAAAAACAGTGGAAGTATCACTAATAAATAAAGAAAAATTGCAAGCGTTGTTAGGATGACTTCGGTGAAGTGTATGAGATTCAAAGAAGTACTAAAGTGAACCATATTTATTCGAAAGAGTTTGTAATTCAATATTTTACCGGCGACGTCAGCTTTCCATGCGTTTTCGCGATCAGTCCAGCGGGAAAGTGGAAAGTGATTCCAGGAATCGCTTTCCCACAGTTTTCACGATGCGCTTCGCTCGCCGGAAAGTGATTCCGAGATTTCGCGAAAACCCTCCTTAGGACTGAACAAAACAGAATTTAAATTTTTACTTTACTTCTAAAAATTACTGTATGGTTATTTAGAGAACATGGAGAGATCACGAACAAGACCAAAGGTTCCCATGGGATCCCAAAAATTCGATATTTGATCCAGACAATTAGGCTAGGTTTTGTCTTCGCCAGATCCAGTCTTCGCCAGACTCCTCGAACATTTTTACTCTTATAATTTAGAAACAGTTTAAGGCCAAATAGCTAATCATCTAAGAAAACCAAGTTCAGATATGGATTCAGCATGTGTGCATATCCCTAGAAGCCGATTCAAACGATCCTGCCTTACTTCTGCGAATTTTCCGGTTTTGGCGAAATCCAGAACTACTTGTCCGGCGAAAAAAATAAAGCTCAAAAACGAATTCAGCATATCTCCTTACCACTATATCTAACATCTAATCAACTTCATATCAAAATTTAACTTTTAACAAATTTTCCGGTTTTAGCCGGATTCCGGAAGAACTATATATCCGGCTAAAAAATGATTTTCATATATGGATTCAGCATCTCTTCTTACCCATAAATCGAATATATAATCAACTTCAAATAAAAATTTTAATTTTAACAAACTTTCCGGTTTTGGCCGGATTCCGGGCGAACTACTTGTCCGGCGAGAAAATGATTTTCATATTCATGTTCAGCATGCCTTCTTACCCCGAGATCGAACATCTAATCAACTTCAAATAAAACTTTTACTTTTAACAAACTTTCCGGTTTTGGCCGGATTCCGGGCGAACTACTTGTCCGGTGACAAAATGGTTTGCATATTCGTGATCACCATGTCTTCTTACCCCATAATCGATTATCACATTGGCTGTTTAAAAATATTTTGCTAGTCCCTTAATTTGAACCCCCACCCCTAAATGTAGGGCTACGGAGCCCATCTACGAACTCGACCTTACTTAGCCAACAAGGCTAAGTCCTTTTGCTGGCTTTCGTGATACATGATGGTATAGTGATGAAGTATCGTTTCTATCGTCTTTGTGATGATAATGATTATTTCATTGTTTATGAGGCCTGATAGTTAATTTTATGACTTTTGGGAAGTATAAGAACGAAGAAGCTTTTCATCTCCATTATGTACTATCTAAAGAGGTTTTGCAATCCAACATTAGAAGTTTTGAGAAACCAGTATCCTTGGCCATCGGTACCCATATTTTTCTCATAGGCCCACGGCTCAGAATTTCAACATTTGCAGTACACAATTTAGGGGGTATCTCATCTATGGAGTGGGCCTGAAAAGAAGGACGAGGGACTAACTCTGTGTTTATATGATGATTCCCTGGAAAACACAAAATATAAATAAAGCAGTCTGTACCGTCACCTGGCTGAGGTTCAATTTAGTGATAACTTTTCTCGAACAGGTATGCAATACATATCTTCCAATGTTACATTATGACAATTGATTTTGTGGAGGTTGGTACGATATCGTATCATCGCCTAGAGAGGCTGATACGAAGCCGTAGCAGCCTCCTCAGATGTTCATCGAGCACTTTTCCTCAAATACTGAAAAGTAGAAGCCGACCTCCAAAGAATAAATAAATAAACATTAGTTTTAGTAAAAAAAAATATATATAAATAAACAAATCTGTAGACGCGAAAGCCTTTTTGCTGCAATTGGCCAACATTAATATTATAAAATCAATAACCAAATCCTGGTGAGCTTACGTGTGCTCGTCGTGGAGTGCTGCAGTAGATCTGAGATGTTGCCGCTGTGCTGACTCAACCTTTTCCGCCATATCCTTAATGAGCTTCAATAAGGCATCTAGCTGGACCAAGTTTAAGCTTGGCTCAACAGTTAAAGGCCACAAAGACGGAAGGACTTTGCAGGCAAGATATTCCTTAGGAATCCCAAGCTTCGGTTGCTCAAGGGCGAGTCGATAGATTCCTGAAAAGAAGAAAAACTTACAAACTTCCTCGGTATTTTAGTCTTCTGTGAATTACTTTCAGAGCAGTCTTTTGCGACCATCAGGTTCGCGTCCTTTGAAATCATCAATACGAGCCACTACAGCAGTGAGAAGTAAACAAAACGAAAACTATCGATAGTTCTGCGATAGTAATAACAACTTCTGTCTTTAGCTAACGCACCGTGCAAAGATCTTCGAACGTGTTCCGTAGATATTTAGCGGGGAGTGTGCGTCAGTGTCTTTGCTCTCAAACTATACTGAATACTGTACTGAAATACGGAGTTATGACAGAACGCGGAATTTTTGAGTCCACTGTTAGCACTGTCAGAGAAAGAAGAGAAGGATATTCTACGATAGGGTCGTATTCTTTCTTTTCTTTTTTTTAGTGGTTGCGAGTAATTCCCATCTTTTAGAAATTGCTGCTCAAAAACTCGCACCAAGATACATTTCCTGTTTTCTTCTTCAACGCCTGTAGGTAGATAGCAAAAATAACGATGCCACAAAGTGTCGGTTATGTGCAGCTCCCAGTGCCGTCTTTACCCTTAGGCCGGTTAGGCCTGTGCTCAGGGGCCACGGGAAACGAGAGGCCAATCGGCCGGTGCAAACTGTTGAGAAATCAGGCTACGGTTGCTAGCCGTGTTGCCTTGTTCATTATGATATAGGTGTGACCAGCTACGTTGCAACGTCATTTACGTTACCGAAATTGGCCAAATTATGCCCAGATGGGACCAGTGTGGCTCGACCAAGAGTCGTGTGTGCTAATGTGCTGGCGTTTAGACGATTTTTACTCACGAAAAGGGGCGAAAACCTATGGATGGCCTAGGGTCCACCAAAAGTAAAAAACGGCACTGGCAGCACCAACTCGGAACTTACCTACAGATGCCATTATTATGGCTGACTGATTTCGTCCAGGCAGTTGCTGGAGGAGTGGCAGCACTTCGTCCAAGATTGTCCATTTGTCCAGATGATCCAGGATCTTCGCAAGGCATAGAAGTCCTTGTACTCGTAACTAACAAGGAAAAGCATAAATTCGGTTTAACAAAGACATGGCCTTGTATTTATGTTTTCTTTTCAATTTATTCTTTCTTTTCTTTAGTCCTCGCTTATTACTTAAAGCCCTACATAAGGACACTAGAAATTTGGTCCACTTTATGAAGGTTTAAAAGCTGTTGAAAAACACGCCCGCAGTCTTAGGAGCCATCACTTTTAATTTTCCGCCTGAACTTCTTGTTCGCTTTCCAAAGGCACTTCCTGAAAGTGCTGTTCAACTGGTACATGACTCAAACTGCCAATGAGAGAGCCGGATGCCCACCGAGTTTGCCTACTTACTCCTCAAAGACTTGCGCGAAAAGCTATTTAAAAGCAACAGCGAGGACACTGGAGGCACAGACAAGCATCACGACATCAATAATAGGGTCTTGGCCTCCTTAAGGGATTTTCTCACTAATATTAGGGAAACCGTTGCTTCAACAAAATCTACTTACAGAGAGATTCTCGGAATCCATACATAGCTTCCTGATTCGGGGAAGGAGACTACCACGCAATGTCGGCAGATCCAGTTTTGACGCCAGTCTTGGCAAAGCAACAAGACACGCCTCCGCGAGCGACGGCTGGTCAAACGAACGAGAGACCAAGGGCGTAAGATCGAACTTTACCGACTCAACTGACGACTTGTCGAGCAAGAGATCCAGATTTTTTAGAAACAGCAGAGCAAGCTAAAAAGAAAAGGAGATAAACGTTCTTGTCTGAGTTCCCTGGACCAACGTACTCTGTGCAAGTCTTTCTACAACTGCTGCGGTAACTAGATCGTTAAAACAAGATTTCCGCAGTCTCATTGTCGTAAACTCGTTATGAGCTCAGTCGACATGGTGTGTTATCTGTTAATGTTTCATCTGATTCGGTTTATCCGCTCGAGAGTTATGTACGCCCCAAGGTTCCGGATTCGCCCATCCGACTCTAAAGTGAATCTGCTCGGCTTGTCACGGTTCGTAAACCCATCCGTGCCAGAACCGAACGCTACAGAAAGAGCGTTGTGCCAGCGTTCGTTGATTTCTTGAACAAATAACAAATGTATTCCCCTAATGTTTTAGCTCCTCAGTGTTTTATTCTGACGTGTCATTTCCTGACCTTTGGCGTATGATGTTATTGACAAAAACGACAAGTTCGGCAGTCAAGTGTTGTGAAAGTTCGTTTCGTAATAAAGTAGCCTATCTATCTATCTTCTTAAGCTTTCACAAAGTAACTCAAATCGTGACCCCCGGACAGGCCAACACCGGCCGACCGACAGAAATACGATACGAATATGGCATTTGGGCCTCGCAACTTCAGATGGACTGTCACCAGCTTGATCGCCTTTTCTTCAAAAAGCACAAAACCGCTAACTTCTCACCTGAACAGGTTCTGTCATTTTCATCAACCCTCGCAAGGTAGGCAGTAGGTGTTTCTCGTACTCCTCCTGACTTGAGTCCTTTACTATGGCAATCAGGGGGGGCAATATGAAAGGAGCCATCGCAGCTGTGGATTTGCACTCGCCATCCAGACATGGTACAACGCGTCGGATTTTTAAACTGTGCGGCAGCTTGGGCAGAACTTCGGGGAGACTTCGGAAAAACTGGGATTTGTGCAAGTTTTCTCTTTGAAACAAAGAATCAAGGTACAACAAGGCTTTGACGGCATGATCTTCGAAGTAGTTCAACTAGAAAAAAAGCTACGGATTCTTACAAGGATCTTCCTTCGTGTGCCAAAGGGACCAGGATATGCTGTTCACACAGCCGGCGATATTCTTTACTCTCAGAAGTTTCGTCGATTACCGCTAGATGTCGGGCAGCTACCACAAAAAATGTAAACAGTACGCTGCGGGCCGTACTATTGCTTTACTGAAGGCAAAATGACAACATATCGGACTTCACAGATGAAATACTCTTACGTGGCTACCACGACTGGCTCACGGAGCACGAACGCTACTGCCGTAGTTGGTCTGGAACTCGAGTCCCACATGGTGCGACTGTTTGAAATTTTATTCATCGCTTTAACCACTCCACTACGACGACTCACACATAAGGCATGTCGACAAGCACGCCGAGGCAAGAAAAGTTGGGCTTATCTGTGACATCACGTATCAGATCCAACTGTCATGTAAGGCGTGTTTTTGCACTTTCCACGGCCCTCCAAAGTGTCTTTGGCTCGGTTTTGGCTCAAAAAGATTCTTCGCAATTGTTTATACGGCACACAAATCTGTTACCGCAAAAAAAAAGGTTATCTGTGGCTCGAATTAGACAAAGAACTCTCGAAGTGATTTTCGATTTTGTGGCTCGAATCTTGAGGGATTCGAAGTTCTAATTTAGCGGCAAATAAGGGTGAAAATTCTAAAATTTGCTATTTTATCGAGTAGATACAGATAAGAATGGGGATCCTTCTATTACAGAATGTAAGGGCAGAAGCCTGATATTCTATTTATTGAAATTTATCTGGATTTTTTTTTCAAGCATTTTAAACTACTATACCGAAAAAAAGACAAAACGGCGTTTCCGCGAGTTTCAACTTGTTGGTCGACTGTGAGGAACACACTTTTGTTCCCATGACATGCACTCAGAAATGTGTGGGACATGAATATGCCATACATAACACAAATACAAACATAAATAAGTATATACTATATAAATATAAATACGCCTAACTACTATACCGTGTGCTATCACTATGGGAGCTCGAGTGAACACCTGTAAAAATTTACTAAAATATCTTGATAGTGTTTGCAGCCAGACGGAAGCGCTCTGACGAAAAGGCGTTCCTGGTTGAATCAAACAAAACAATAAATAAATAAGAACAATAATCTTAGTTATAGGACGAGCCCTAGCACAAACTCCATCTCTAACAGCTAATAACCAAACTGTACAGCAAGTCTTATAGGCAAAACCAGCAAACCATACCTGTAGAATAAACGGTAGATCCGTACGCAATTCTGGATTTGCACTCAGCAAAGACGACACCAAGTCTCTCAGCTCAAGTGGTACAGGCGTAAGGTTTGGTGGCTGAGCGTCTAACTGGGAGAGAAATGATATCATAAAATTGTGCTTCCACCATTTGCTAGTCCACGGCGCACAAAAATGATCACATCCCAGAAAACAAGAACGTTTATAATTTAGGGGTTTCATCAAACATCCGCTCATTCCACCCTGGCTGAATTCTGTATGTGCATTTAATATTTCTACCTGTGCATACTATGTTTAATACTGTTTTAGAGCGTGCCCGTCAAATATCGTCATCAGAAATGTTTACGGAGTATGCACACAATTTAGGTTCACTTTACCGAACTGATTGAATTTTATTTTGTCTAGCGTTGAATTTAATCTTGTTCCGCCTTTTTTTTCTTTGTAGGACCACGAGCAGGCTTCCTGTCCGAAGTGTTTCCCTGATATCGCCAGGATATCCGGACAGCGGTGAGGTACTGTGAATCTCGAATAGGCTAGGAGGGGTAGCTTAGCTCATTTCCTTTACTCAGTTCTGTCTAGGTCTGGTGCAGTTTCTAAGCAACATCCAACGTTTCTGTTGCTGCCTTGAAACTTTGAAGAACTTAAATCTCAATCCAAGCAGTTTTACCAACGCAAAGGCTACAAGTCTTTAAACAATTTTAACATCCCCCCCCCCCGCCTCCATCTATTCTTCCAACACGCCAAAGTCGAAGAAGAAAATTCCCGCAACGAATGTCATCACACTTACCTTTCCCATGCGACGATAGAAAGATTCGCGGTCTCCTTCGAAAACAAAAGGGGCTTTCCCTCCATTAAAGACAGAGTAAATCAGACAGCCAAGAGAATAAAGGTCAACCGCTGCTGTTACTGAAACAGCTGTTTCGTCTCGGCTTCCACGTCCCCGACTCTTGCCAAGCTCAGGAGCCAAATAGTCAAGGTCTGCTTCGGTGACAGGCGGTGATTCAACGTCAGGTTCACGGCACTTCCAAACAGCCTGTAAAGGAAGATTGATAAAAATTCCGAGAAGCTTTAGAATGAACTGGATGACTAAACAGACGTTTTCGAAGTCCGGACATTTCAGTTCTGCTCCAAAATCCAAGCAGACAACACAAACCAGCTTCATTATCTTTTTTCATCATGTTTCTCCACACTGAACCAAGTTCATTCCGTGGATTTCTACTGCACGAATCTTGCTTCGTACCGGTAAAATGTCGGAAGCAGCCAATTGACATTAATCAGCTAAAAACCAACGAAACTGCATTAAAGAAGGCCTCAAAATACTATGTGTCTGCTTAAAATAAACTCCTCTCTGTACACCGCGATACCAGCAAACTTTTCCATCCACGAAAGTACCACACACACTCTAAAAACCGGCTCATACATTGACTTCCTCAGGTTGCCATTCGCAAGTGCCTAATCCCTCTTCTCACCATCTGGACGCGGTTCGGCGACACCAGAATTTTTAATTTCCGTCCACGAGCATAATACATTCAATACATAGGAATGAAATATCTGTGATGACCAAATATCCGCATGTAATCAGTCCATCATTCATTACGGGCATTTTCTAAGTCTCCTTTCATTCTCATTTTTGTTCTTGCTCGAAAATATTTGCTCTGTAAGACAATAATGTTTCATACCAGAAATCTTGTATAGAATAGAATTGATGGTGACCCATAAAAGAGGGTGGATATATAGAACATCAAAAGTTTTTCTGCTATTAGGATCCCCAGAATCCCCAACTTTTGGTTACCTGAAGGCACCAGCGGCAGAGGAAGACCCCAACAAATTGACCTGACCTGCCAAACCAATGACCTGCGGCAATTTCATGCCTCTAAGCCGCCGGAGTCGGAAGACATCGTCGCAGCCGCAAGCTTCAGAGACGAATGGACTCTTCTTGGATGCCCTGGTGCTCCTGGGCGCCTCTGGAGGCAAAGGAGGGTCTAACGTAAGGTATGGCTATCAGGACAACATGGGAAAGAAAAGAAAAAGGGCTTACTTGCTGACCAGGCGCCGCAGTATTGAGTGCGCAGAAGTCAAATCCGAATAGAGTCCAGGATCCTTTGGAGTCGATCACAATATTAGCTGGGCTCAAGTTTGTGTGAATGATTTTCGCCTCTTTGTTCAAAAAGCTCAACGTGTTACAGAGCTGGTAGAGTCCGTATTTGATTTCAACTGGAGATAGCTGAACATCGTTCTGTTCCGTTGGGTCCAAGATGCTTTGAAGGCTGGCAATGACTGGGTCAGTCGCGAAGGCTAGACTGTCCCTGAATAAGAAGGTATAATGTTAGGAATCCTTAATTATCTAACCTTACTTTATTCAACCACATGTTGAGAACAGGCTTAGTGACTAAGCAAGAAATGATTATGGCTAAACCTTGTCTGTAGATAATGAAAGGGTCTATTTCCTGAAGATTCTCTGCAATAATTTGTTCGCCTTGACAAAGAAAGAGAGGGGAGGATCTCCTAGAAATGTGCGACACTGAAAACCCCGAGCGAGCCAATTACTTTTGGTCGGGATAATATCTAAAATCTGCCCTTACCTAGTTTCTTCCATGGCGCGTTGGACAGTCAGAATCCCTGGGTGCCGCAGCCTGGTTAGCTGAACTACTCCTCTTTTGACAGTTTCTATCATTTGTTCTCTGTCTTTTCGCGAGAATGCATCGAGACATCTCTTTTCAAGCAGAAAGACAGTTGCTTCTTGCTGTGTTGACTTCTTCTTTGCAGGGTACCCTTTCCAGAAAAGACCTGGAAGAAGAATAATTAATTCCAAACTGCAGCTAACCTAGTTTCAGTTCGTCACTGCCATTGCTGCACATTTTCCAGCCAGTATTGTCAGTTTTACAAAGGCTACAATCCATCTCTGCTTTTAGCTTGATGACGGCCTTCTTCTTTCAGCTCACATGGGAGTAAGCAAGCAGAGAGCAAGATCCCCCCTACAGGATGGCTATCTGCAAGTAGGACTAGTAGCAGAAAGATAGCTTGTTCATTCAGAAAGCCATTGAGCAATTTTTTCTTTCAGTATTTCGCACCAGAGCATTTTTATGAAACATTATGCTCCTTCGCTTGCTTCGTTTCATCCATCCATACCTGTACTGATACCTTTGTGTCATGTGACTGCAAAACTACTTGGGCAAGCTGAAGAACCCAATTAGTTTACTGGCCAGATCATCAGTTGCTGAATTAAGAAGATAAAAAAAAAATGTGTTAATCTTATCCATGAAGAACAAGTTAACTCTAGTAAGCCTATTACCCCAAAAGAATCTGTCTAAAGAATAAAACAAAAACGGAGAGAGAGGAATATCACCTGGTCCACATGAACATACAGGAATCTGACTGAGTATATCATATTCTCTCAATACGGGGTTTCCTGGCAGAGCATGAGATATTTGTGAAACTGTGGTAGAAACTGTGGCTTGCACTGATGCCTTCAGTCTTGACAGGACATCCATCGCTGGTCGCAGGAACCCTGGATTCAGGTAATAACGGAAGCAATCAGGAGTCTGAAGAGAACTTTTCAACCACAGAACCCCTCGTTAAACAAACTTCCAAAATGGCCTATGGGAAAAAAAACATGAATATCAAAACAGTACACACAAATGTAACTATAGGGCAGGTTAGATCAATCGGGAACCAGGGATGCAAATTATAAAGCACTAAAACTGATAGGCTTGGGACAAATCATCTCAATTATCTGTTTTATATAGAATTATTGTTAATATTGACGAGAACCACCAAATCGGCTTGACCGTTGTATCAGTTTTGAGAGTAAATTGAACTGAAACTGAATTAATCAAACCAAAGGCTCTACCAGGCTTCTACTAGGGCTCTACAGACCTAATAACATTTGGCATTATAGCCTACTTGAAATCTAACATGAGGCTAGAAACCAAAGAATATTAATTAGGCCTATCCACACTTTCGAGTCCCTTTAGCACAGTTTCCAACTGGAAAAATCCAATTTTGAAATGGTGTACCATAACATAGCCGAAGTAGGGTTAAGTCTGGGTCAAGTACAGTAGAGGTATGCTTATGTGAACAGTTACTTTAATGTGAACACTGCAGTTTTGGGCTAAATGGTAGACTGAAGATCCAAAATACCTGTACAGGTGTCTTCAGCTGCCCTTCTTACCTACTTTGGCTAACTGATAGTTAGCTTTAGACAGGGATGGCCCGAAGCACTCAGGCCAGGGAGGGACACAGCACGTGCATGAAAATGGCAAAATCTGAAGTCAACAAACGTTCACATAAGCACACCTCTACTGTAGGAGCAGTGTAGGAGCAGGGGCGTCCCGAGGGGGGGAGTCGGGGGGGTGCTGCACCCCCCCCAGAAGGCTTGCGTAAAAAAATTCCGGTAAATTTTTACCATGGTGCGGCGAAGCTTCGCCAGTTAAAAATTATAAAATCTACTGGAATTTCTGAGTGTACTGGATCATTGCTCACGGAACCTACCGGAATTTTGCTCAGGGAATCTACCGAAATCTTGCGCAAGGAATCTACCAGAATTTGCTCCACGGAATCTATCCGAAGTTGGCTTAGGGAATCTACCCAAAGTGCTTACCGGCTAAGTGTAGACTCACAGCTTGCCAAGATGACCCTGGCACACAACTTAGCAGAGTGATTCTTGCAGACAGACAACACAGCGCACCATTCATCCGGTGATTCTGGTAATCTCCTAAGCTTATGTAACTTTCAAGAATTAGGCCATCTACTGAAATTTTCATCATTCCCAACTACAAATACTGTTCCAGGAATAATGTCACAGTACGGTCTATTCTAGTTTCGACAGCTTTCTCGATTCCTTTCCGGTGATAAGCCGAGATGATAAATGAGTTAGCTTGTTCCGGCATGATCTCGAAAATAGCCAGGAGAGCCTCGAAACAAACTAAAAGTTTGAAGATATACTCGAAGTCTTTCCTGAGTTGAAAGATGTCTTACCACTAAAATGGAAAGCATTCATGTCGGCTAAGACAATTCCTTTTACCTCATTAAAAGGGGAAAGAAAGAGAGATTCTCCGCGTCTGGATGATTTTTTTTGTCACGCAAGCGGCACACACTCCAAACGTTATTACCAGAGCAGTATATTCAAATATCAGATTTGAAAATAAGCTCCCTTTTCAGTTAAACTTTAACGAACCTATCTTTGTGTTGTTTGTAACTATTCCAAGTCAGAACCTCAGAACACAACAATATTCTAGAGTTTCTGCAGAGGTTCACTACGGAGAATTTCTGGAAAAAAATCGAAAAATTCTGGTAAAACTTTGAAAAATTCCGGTAAATTTCTGGAGCCACCCCCCCCCCCCCTAATCCTATCAGGAAGGTGTCGGGTGGTGTCGGGACGCCCCTGTGTAGGCAGTGTGTAGGAGTCAAGGGTCTCCTCAGGGGCTCAGGCTCCAGCTACGAAAACAAGCCTATGACATTAGCACTGATTAGCACAGTCAAAAATTCTCTGAACACTTCAGGTTCAAGCACTTTTGGATCTGCACAGGATCTGCATACAAGTTGTCAACTTATTCTCTTTTTTTTCAAACTAGAAAAACTGCTTGACCTCACCAAATGTGCAGCTAAACTTAGTCATTAAGGAATAAGGGTGTCATTAAGTCCTAAGTCATTAAGGGTGTCTTTCTTGACTGTTAGGACTGCACCTGGAATGCACTTATCTCTCCTCTTAAAAGTCTTAACTTTTGCAGGCAAAATTTGAGGTTGTAAAAGTTTGAGGTACAGCAAGTGCACGAGAATGGCACTGTTCAAAGTCAACAAATGTTCAACTAACATACCTCCAGTCATGCACAAATCCTCAATTCTTGGGCATGGTGCCCCAACGTCAGGGCATGCCCCGTCAGGGCATGCCCCAAGGTATGGGCATGGTGCCCATACGTTGGGGCACCATGCCCTGGAGCATGGGCATGGTACTAGCATGGCACCCCCATGATATTTGGTTGAACTAAGATTGATTACATACCTAAATAGGGCCTTCTTCCTCTCCTAGACCACAAGATACTTGATCTTATGTTCTATCTAACCTCTTTTTCCAATTTTAAAAATATTAGAGAACTTCCAAGAAATTTAGCCTTTAATGAAGACCACTTTTTCCTATTGGTTTACCATGGTTTACCTATCCATTTCAAGGGAAAAAGGGGAATTCATTCATTTCTTGGAAGCTCTCTAATATTTTTAAAATTGGAAAAAGAGGTTAAATAGAACATAAGATCAAGTATCTTGTGGTCTAGGAGAGGAAGAAGGCCCTATTTAGGTATGTAATCAATCTCAGTTCAACCAAATATCATGGGGGTGCCATGCTAGTGCCATGCCCATGCTCCAGGGCATGGTGCCCCAACGTATGGGCACCATGCCCATACCTTGGGGCATGCCCTGACGTTGGGGCACCATGCCCAAAAATTGAGGATTTGTGCTTGACTGCATACCTCTACTGTACTTCAACTTTAGTGGGGTTTTGAGTGCAGTGCAGTGCCTATGCAGTGCAACTGGTTCAATGAAGCTCTTCAATCCACGGTATTAACAATATTTGAAGTCACCGCCAAGGCTCGAGGAGCAAAATCAGGACGCCATCTACCCAAATGACTCATGGGTCGTTTCCAGGATCCGTTGGAAGAGCGCAGCAGAAGCGGGTCAGCTCCAACCATGAGCCAGCAAAAGAAACTACGGCAAAATATAAAAAAAGAAATCAAAAAGCAAACTTTCGCGTGCAAACCATCGAAGTTTCTCTCGGCCCTCGGCTGG
The DNA here is from genome assembly GCA_023053555.1 of Branchinecta lindahli. Classification (NCBI taxonomy): domain Eukaryota; kingdom Metazoa; phylum Arthropoda; class Branchiopoda; order Anostraca; family Branchinectidae; genus Branchinecta; species Branchinecta lindahli. Next base: position 4,937,795 of record JAKZAO010000007.1, on the reverse strand, counting down.
GATTGCGAAGCCTGGTTGTGGGCAAACCATCCGACGCTTCCCGTGCTTTACCATAGATGCCTCTAGCCAGGGGCGTCCCGAGGGAGGGCGTGGGGAGTGCTGCAGCTCCCCTCCCCCCCCCAGAAGGCCTGTGGGAAAAAAAAATTCCAGTAAATTTTGAATGGTGCGGCAGTTAAAATTTGATAAATTCACCTGAACTTGATGATTTTTAGGGAGTCTACCGGATTATTCCTCAGAGAACCTACCGGAATTTTCCCCAGGGAATCTACCGAAATCTTCCACAAGGAATCTACTGGAACTTGGCCAAGGGAATCTATCGAAACTTGTGTCAGGGAATTTAGTAGAGGCTGGATCCTGGGGATCTACCCGAATTTGCCCAACGGAAAATACAAGAATTCGGCTCAGGGAATCTACCGTAATTTTCCTGATAACGGACGAGTTAACTTGTTCCGACATGATCTCGAAAGTCGCCGGGAGAGCCTTGAAACAAACAAAAAATTCTGACGTCGCATCTTTAGCCCTGGAAATGCAAGCCTGAAATTGTCCGCGTCTGGATGAATTTTGGTTTTCATGCAAGCAGCTCTCACTCTGAATGTTATTACTAGAGCCGCGGTTGGAAAAATACAAAATCCCTCAGATGAGTCAAAATATTTCAATGTAAGCTACACAAAAATCAGATTTCAGTTAAACACAACAGTGTTATGCAGTTTCTGTAGCGATCGCTAAGGAGAATTCCGGTAAAACCTCGAAAAATTCTGAAGTCGCACCCCCCTATCAGGAAGGTGTCGGGACGCCCCTGCCTCTAGCTACCCGTTTTTAGAGCTGGGTCACCTGCCAGTACTCTTCCAGAAACGTACCACTGGCTGCTTCGACTATCGAGCTCGCCTCGGCGAGGATTCGGGCTCAAACCCGTCACAGCTAAAGTTGCGTTTTATTGGATTCACTTCTGTTTCGTCAAAGTTTGTAGTTTGGCTCTTGTTTTGTCTTACTTGCGTTTTATTGAGTTCTTGTCTCCGAAACTCAAACTAATAGTCAAACTACATATGCGAGGTAGTTTGTAGTTTGAGCTAAATAGTTTCAAGTTCGAAACTACAACCCTTGGAATGGACAAATAAAACGGCATGAAGCAAAACTTTTTTCAAAAAAAACGCTGTTAAGCGAACTACACCGAAACTACATCCAATAAAACGCAACTTAAAGTTTAACGAATTAACCAATCGGCGACTCTCACGGAAAACAGTGGTACAACTGAGTACTCTTTCCCTTAATCGTCGTCGTCGCAGAACGCGAGAAGAGTTTGCACCAGGAAATCCTGCTCCCTTGATTCTTCCAGCTTGGTGGCCATAGACGGCAAATCTTTTCCGTGACGCGAACAAAGAGCTGAAATGGTGCGGATTTTTCCGCTGCCGACGCCGGATTCGCCTGGGCCAATGCGTATCGGCGTTCTGTGGGCACCAAGCTTCATTCTTCCTATGTCTGACCATGACAAGAACTGCGGTAGTCTTCATCAAGTCCCTAGCACACCCAAACCAACAGGGGTAGTGCTCCTGATTTAGTTTTTTAATCTGGGGGTCGTAAGCCATATTGCGCGTCTAAGTTTGGTATAAATTCGAAGTTCGTTGACAGCGTCTTATCGACCTTGAGGTCTACTGAGCCGAATCGGGAAGATGGGTAGCGAACCAACATTGTACATTCGCTCAGTCCTAACCTAAGCACTAGATTAGTGAATAAGAAGGACTTGCTAAAAATAATTTGAGAAACCTCATTTTTTTACGGACAGCCTTACGGACAGAGCAACTCACGAACTCCCCAGTCTTGAAACTATTATATGTCATTACAACTTGCTTGGCACAACCGCCTGTCTGCTACCTGTAAGAAAGCAAAACACAAGGATCGAAATGGCTTAATCCAAGCATTTAAACATATTTATTTACATTCGCATCAATCTTCCCGCACACTCTTAAAAAAAAAGGAAAAAATAAACTGGTGACAAGCAATGGGTTCACCCCAAATTCAGAAAAGTCAGAATAGATCCGTCACTCTGTACTATCCTCAAAACTGCATCGTTCTCTCTGTATTCCTCGATCGTCACTTCACTCTGAGATACTCTAGCAAACTGCTCAATTTGTCTCTTTGGTTCAGACCCACTCGCTTCAGCTGCAGCAGCTTGTTGATTCGCTTGTGAAGGACCGTTCACCTCTACCGCGTTTCCGAGAGCACTTAGCAGGGCGTATTCGCCTGGATGACATTTTTTCTTGTGGAAAAATAGATTCTTCTCTGTTTTAAAGCGCTTACTGCACAGGTTGCATACCACATTTAACAAATGCACTTTCGTGTGTGCGGCTAACTTCTCGCTAGAAACGAAACTAGCGCCGCAACTGCACACAAACGCACTGTCACTATGCACTTTCTTCAAATGCCAATTGAGCTGGGCACGGGATGTAAAGAGCTGATGGCACTGCGCACAGTCGAATGGACACGTTTTATGCTTTTCTACGTGTTTATGGAAGCTTGGCACGCTCGAAAATGTCAAGGGGCATAAGTCGCAACGCAACTCCTGATCCGAGCTATGGGACACTTTGACGTGGTGCTTTAAACTGGCGGCATATTTAAAACCTTTACCGCATGAGGAACAGAGATGAGAGCGTGTTTCTTCATGGCTCACATAATGACGTTTCAGTTCAACTGAGCGCGTAAACACTTTTTCGCACTTCTCACACGGATGAAGTCCGACACCAGTGTGCTTGCGACTGTGCGTGTCCAGGTCCAGCTTGTGGGAGAAACCTGCGCCGCAATCACTGCACTGGAAGGATTTTTTCTTCTGATGAACCTAAAACAAGTTATCCAGATTATGTACAAGGCAAGTTTCATAGCTAACACTGTCCTATAGAAGAATAGAATACTAGTTTGTTAATACCCAATCGTGGACACGCCAAATCGGGAGTACTCGTCAAATAACATTGACATACAATAACAATGAATCATGTCAACCAATTCATATTTCATCATCAGGTTATTAAATCTCTAAAAACAACCTAACGCAAAAATTTAATTATGTACAGTATCTTTGTAATGAATTGTAAATCTCAACACTCTTTGGCATAAAACTATCCCGGTACCGGGTGGTTCTAGCTCGGACTGATTCAATTTTGGGGATTTTTGCAGCTGTCACTATATATGATATCGTAGCCCGTAGGAAGTTCTGAGGCAATTACCGCTAATTTTGCCAAAATTGACCGGGCCTGATACCTCTAAAATTTTTGCAGAAGCATGTGCGCACGCACTAATAATTGTAAACTGCCATCAATTTTTATCTTATAATGCCTGTATCCAATGTTAATTTCCTGGCCCAAAAGATGTCGTGGACAAACAAAAGACTTTTCAGTTCTAAAAACATCGTAGAAGTCCTTGGCTTCAATATCAAAGGAAATCGTTTCCTAGCCTACCACCAGCTATTAGCCTTGCTTGAAAGACAGCAAAGATGTTACCCTCCTTTCTCCGGACAACGAAGTCAAGAAACATTTCCGACATGTTAGGGATCGGAAAGTCGCGTAGTGCTGTACGGTTGAAACCTACAGCTGGATTCTAGTAGAATTCAGGATCTTCGAACGAGCACAGCGTATCGCAAAAATAGCAGGAAACCTATTCCGGGAATCGCTTTCGATTTCCAAATTTCATCAACCTCCACGATAACACACTGAAAATTGAGATTGAAGAAATGAACAGTTACAATTTAAGGGATTCCCCTACGTAATTTATTGTGTTTCTAAGAAGAAACTCTCATCCCAACTTGCAATGTTTTACAAGCGACTTTGCAAATTAAGAGCTCCTAGGCTTAGAGAGTCACCCCTAAGAGATCCTTTTAGCCAATTGAGAGCCCCTAAGAACGCCTGAATGGGTTTATAATTAGTGAACTCATAGACAAAGCAGGTTTATTGCCACGGTATAAGATTCCACATGTTTACGTAATGTGTGAATGGGTGTTTTCGTCTTCATTTTACCATTTAGCCCAAAACTGCACTGCTAAAAGTTAACTAACATTCAAAGAAGCCTCCTCTACTGTACCTCTACGCGGCTCGTCAACTGACAAGGATGGTAGGGGTATGAACTTCAAACTGTGACAGTTTTTCGTTTCGATAATAAGTACCACTTCAACTATGCATTCCTTCAGTCCAAGCTGACTGCGATTCACTGTTGGTGGTGGTAAATCAACTGGTGAGCTAAAATTTCGTTTCTGCCATGGTCCTATTCAGGCCGTAGCTTACACTGTCTGCGTAGAAGGAAGACGAGTTGGCGTTCAAGGTCGGGCTCGATTAAAACCATGATGGGTTCTAACCTAGATAACTTAATACATAGGTGGCACTTTATACAACGGACTGCTCAAACAGCAGCTCAAACGGTTAGAGCGCCTGCCTTGTAAGCAGAGGGTCCTGGGTTCAAATCCCGGCTGAGGAGCATTTTTGTCCTTCAGTTCACTACTTCTAAAATACAAGATAAGTTACCTGAAGATGCAGCTTCAGGTTTGACGCTCGAAGGAACGACTTCCCGCAAGTTGGGCATTTGTGCTCCTTGCTCCCCACGTGGGTTTCCTCGTGTTGCGTCTTCAGAAAACGGCGCGTGAAGCTTTTTTCGCAGTAGCGACACTCATATTTCGGCGTATCGTGAGTCTTTAAATGATACTGAAGAAGGTAGTTGGCTGGAAATCCTCGACTGCAAACAGGGCATTTGAAGGGCCGCTCGCCTACAAAAGCAAACCTTAGGACCCGACGAAAGTGACCAAGACTGACATGAGCCACTATCCGGGTTGCAAGACTCATGAAGCTTAGCTTCGTTTTGCGGAACAGATAGATTCTCAAACAGTCGAGAAAATTGAACTGCCTTTAAAGCACAATTCCTACTAGAAATGATCTTTTAACGACGAAATTGCTTAGAAATATCGTTTTTCGAAATACCATTACTTTCTACATGAAATGAGCGATTTTCCTGTTAGCGCTTGTCAACTCTATCCAGCCTTCCGGCTCTCCGACGCGGCGGGTGGACACAAAATATTTGAAAACTGACCGCGCAGTGGTTACAAAGTGGGAAAAACAAGCAAAAGAAAAGGATTCCAAAATCGAATATAGACCTGATGGCCTACGATGTCTTCCAAAAACAAAACTAAGAAGCTTCTCTTGTCCTTATGTGTGAAAGAGTCGGCGGACCTTCCAACCTCCGACGAAGTTTATGTTGCGTAACTGGCAAAACTGGGCTAAGCCGAAAAGCGCTAAAAAGTTGTAGTTACAAAACAAAACAACGGCGAAACTGGCGAAAGGCGGGGATTTCAGAAGCTTATAAATCCATAAGGGATCTAGGGATAACATAAAAGGCAGAATATGCAAGAAAGTTCCTTTAATAAACTTCCCCCTTCTACGAGGGACTGGGGCAGTTCATACGAAAAAGTCACAACGACTAGTTCACACCGTTTTACAGTAAACTGTGTTGAGAAACAAAGCGTCAAATAATTATTGCGTTTCTCCAGTGAAAATTTTTCTGTTTTCAGTCAGAATTAAGATCGCGGATCTCAGCTCAGTCTTCTTCATTTTGAAAAATATAAAATGTCTACAGCTCCAACTGGGGGAAATCAAAGAAAGAAAGTCAGAAGCTTGCGCAAGCCTTTCTATTCTATCATTAACAAGAAGAACGAACACAAATACCCCAGCTCAAATAAAAGTCGAGTCCCGAAAACAACTTTAATAACCAGAAACAAATCCTTACTTGAGTGCATCATCACAATGTGATTGTGTCGCGCGGCCTTCGTGCTCAGGATTCGGTGACACACAGGACATTCCAACGGGTTAAGCTGAAGAACCTTGACTTTTCGTTTCTTTAAAGGGAGTCTTAGAGGTTCTGAAAAAATAATAATAGCAAAAAGTGACACCTGACGTCGTGATCTGGACTGGAGCACTGATACTTTAATACGTCAACGCAAGGTACGCACACAAAGTCAGTAGGCTGCCATATAAAACAAGGATTAAAGAACGAATGTCCAGTTTCTTATTTTTTCTCCCACAATAGCTTGGACTTCACGTAAGTTCCGGCAGAAATCCCCTGGCGTGTCGCGGGCTCGATCCCGAGTACCTGCTGGCACCGAGTGATTTTACTGTAAACTGGTATGGCGCCGAAAGTCGGTCACCGAAAGTCAATATAAGTTAGAAACCATATTCTAGAAAAGTGAGAATCTAGTGGTTCGTCGAGAGCAGTCGAAGGGGGTAGAGAAAAAAAAATAAAGCATAATTGCTAGCATGCGTCTTCCAAGAACTCTCCAGTATTCAAGTATTTTATCACATACAAAAAGGACATCAGCACTGGACATATGACATATTGACATTTTCTTGCAACGGTTTTTTCCTAAAACTGGATAAGTTGACGGGAAACCTATTCGGTCCCCTTACCGGATTTTTCCCACAAAATGTCGCCCGAAGAAATACATACCTCGTGGCTTCTCGGGCTCAGGCGCCCTTGGATGATCCACTGTGTCTTTTCCCTCTGGGACAGCCTCACTTCCGCCATCCTGTGCACCGACATTATAAGGAGTAACAGCTTCTTCTTTTTTCAAAGATTCCACGAGGCGACTTAGTTTTTCCTGAAATGACAGAAAGGGACTCAGATTTTTTAGACTGCTTTATTTGTAAAAAAGAAAAAAAATCAACAGATGAATTCCGGAACTGCCAACATGCTGAAGGCTCAAAACGGCCAGTTCAGGAACTCAAAGTAATTAACACCTCTCTATATAATGAAGAAAAATTTCACCTCTTAACTAGAAATGACTTGACCTATTTTTTACTTCTACTTGACCGGCACACCCAAATCTGACGAAACACTGCCTGCTATCTGTTCGGGCAGACAATCAGGGTTGGGCAGTCGAGGACTGGAGTTCCCACCAGGATTACCGGCACCATCATCAGTTCTATATGGAAAAGCTGATATTTATTTTCTAAACTTACGACGGACCTGCAGAAACAACAGTTCGTCTGTCCGCACACTAAGACAGATATGGTCTATTTCAAACAACAGACAGCTAAGCCACAAACGAAAAGGCTTCCTAGAGCCCAGCAAGGTAAAAACAGCATTCCAACCACGTCCGATGGCAAAAGTAAACTGTAAACAATAATGATTGTAAATAGCAGATCTCTGCTTGGTCCCTCCAATTGTGACGACATATTCAGCACTATCTTTTGTAAAAAAAACATATATAAATTAATAAACCCAATTGTGTAAAAATAAACAAACAAAAGTTAACTTACATTCAAGCTGACAAGTTGATCCACAAGCGGGATTTTCAAAGTCAGAGATCCCAATGACTTCGCTGAACCCTTTTCAAGGAGATTTGTAACCTGAGGAACAAGTAAATTTAAGCGCCCAGAGAACACAAAACAAGACATCCATAGCACATGGAAGCAGGGAAGGACAGGCCACCGAATGTAACGCTCCCCAAAAAGATGATTACGAAATCATTCACCGCTAGCTGACCCAAGCCAAACACACATGGTTGCACTCTGGAATGGCAGCTTAGGAAGGCTTTAATCTCTGCTGGAAAATAAGCCTTAGTGTTACTAAAGATAGCTCTAAAAAGGGCGATATACAGGTTTCTGGCTGCTAAGAAATGTGTTTTTGTTGGGTCTTTCTTTATGCTGGAATGTTTATGCACCAATCATTATGAGCACCTTGTGAGAAACAAATCATTTATATATGTACGTCATATGGTTCGTTTCAAGTTTCCAGATGTGGGTAGAACACGTGGGGTCTAAATACTTACCACTCTTGAAAAGTTCCGAAGTGATTTGTAAAACACAACTTCTCGTTTACTCATTTTCCCTCTCATTCCCGCTTTATTCACAAACATTACACCAGAGGGAACAGCAAAGCAACTGACGCTTTAAATTTTAGCGACTAGTCCGGACTCGACTGTAACTGGTTTCACCAAATCCTTGACCAGTGCAAATCCAGGGTTTTCCTTGTCTCCAACTAGTTTGAAAATCACAGATTCACTGGTTGAAATCACACAGCCAAGTTGTCGCAGGCGCTACAAAAGAAAGTTTTTTTTTTATAAACTCGTTTTTACTTTAATCCTGTCTCTTCTCGATATAAAATCGAGTTCAGGACACTTATTTTCTTAGTTTTCCTTTTATTTTGTGATTTATTATTCTCTTCCTAGTATAAGGGTTAACACAATCTTTTGAATAGTCCACTTACAGGACCCAACAACAAACTAAGCGACCCATTCTGCACTTGAAATCTATTGGAAAGCTACTGGAACGCTTTTAGGCTGTTTAGAGACAACACTGAATACCAGGAGCTTCGCATTTAAGAGCTCACATTTAACTAGGAAATGCAGAAACAGAAAGGTAGATGTAAAATACACCCTTCTCAAAAACGCTGGGCAAGTCTTGATTAATGGTCAACCTTTCCGATGTAAAAGCTCGTACCCAAGAACAGGATAAGTCTGAAAGGTCAAGTTACTTAAAACCCGTCGAAAAATAATACGGCTTGTTGTTCTGTGCCTTCGCACTGCACCTACTAGCCATAACATCTTCCCGTCCATCTAGACCGAATGGGAGGACGTCTGGGCAGTGACCCGCCTGAGCGACGACTGACTACTCTTCTCGGATGCCCTAGGCACCTCTGACAGAAGGAACTAAGGTATAAGGTAAGATGTTCTCAATGCTACCGCTACAGGCTAGGGCAATGAAACTCTCAGCTAAAAAGAGGGTATACATGATGGCTGGGGGTTTAAGAAAGCACTATGGTGCTTCATTAGGTCATTTGAAAAATACAATCAGGGGATTAGGATAGTTAAAATTAGAGTACCATGGTCTTAATTTGGTGTACTGTAGCCTACCTCAAAAGCTAGAAGCCTATCTTCTTGACTCCTTGATGAAGTAGCATCAGCAACAACATGCACTTGAAATCCTTTTGCCAACAGGTCCAAAGCTGTTTGCTCAACGCAGACATGTGCCTCAATACCAAAAAGAACAGCTGTGTCAATTTTCCGTTCTTTAAGTTCAGCTAGCTTCTCTTCAACTTCAGGGATAACCATGCTGAACTTGGTCTTGGGGAAAACACCAATTGCATGGCTGACGTCAATATCACTCACAGTGTGACCAAGCCCTTTTGGATATTGTTCCGTAACAATAAGTGGGACTTCAAGAAGTTTTGCAGCTTGAACCTAGAAATTTTAGCATTATTTCCAAGATATTCCATAGATGCTCAAAAGGGATGTGGTTTCAGAAAGAGGACCTTACCCTTTCTTATGTCAACCCTATATGCTGGAGAATCTTCAGAAAAGTTTTCTTTATTCAGCTAAGCGTAACTTTGGCTTTTCAAAAAATATGTCTTGTTGCAAAATGAATAACACTAGGAAATACTTTTCCAGACAGGACCAAGCATAGCACAAGTATAGCTATACAAGAGCAGACTTTTATCCTTGACGTGATGAAGCACAACGTGACGAAGCGCCTAGTGCTGATTTTCTGTAGTGAATCAAAAGCCCGCAACTTTGATTTCCCACTTCAGGTCATGTAACATTATCAGGGCATGAACTCATAGAGGTACAGCACAAATATGCTTCTTATGGATTAAAACTGAATCACACAAACCATCTTAATTTTAAATTAACATACCTCCACTGTACATTATGACATTAACCTGGTCGATGAGAAGTAAATTGTAGGCTTACATCAGCATCTTAGAGGTTATTTAAGTCAGAAATCAACCAATCAGAATTCCACTATAATGGAGGGCTTACCGACGAAACGTCCCCATAACAAAACATCCCCTGGCGAATATACATGTAAAAAGCGATTTTTTCAATTGAAAAATTCAGTCGAATATTCCGAAAAATTTAAATATTTCGCAAAACTGAAAATACTGAAAAAATGAAAAATATGTGAACTTTTGAATTTTCGCAAGAAAAATTCAATTTTCGCTGCAATTTTCAGGGGATAACAAACACTGTCTTAACTTAGCTGGTAACTAGCCTACAGCCTCATTATCAAATGGTAAATATGGGCAGAACAGAAAAACAAAGAACAGCCTGGAATCAAGCAAAAGTAAATTCAAACAAAAAAGCATTCTAACCAGTTTTTTGGAGTTCACAAGAATAGCTTCAAAATGTAATATGGCATTCCTGAACTTCTCCTGCATATCGCACAGCAGAAAGACAGCCCTTCCTATCTTCAACATTTTCAGTGTGAGTCAGTATTTAACAAACCAGGCTAGGATAAGCAAAAAATTAACTTTTATTTGTTTACTTTGTACTTCCAGCAAAACAGAAACGTCATCAATGCGAGCGTTGCCACATATTTTTGGCCGAGAGTCAAGAGTGTCACTTTCTGAGCCCAAAAGTGTCTTTCGGTGTCATTAAGAAATTAGAATGGTGTCCAAATTGTCACTTTCGAAACGTTTTCATCTATGGAAGACACAGGGCGCCATTGCCATGGAATGAGGAGCGTACCCCCTTCACCTCTCGACATCTCAGGTGTGATTTTAAGTGACAGTTTCCAAAACTTGTGTCAATAGTTTATCCAATCTCCATTTTAGAGTATAGTATTTCACGGTCTTCGATTTCGCGTTTTCAAGCGGATAGTAAGGATTCGTTCCAGCTCTGCCCGAAAGTTACTAAATAGTTACTTTTCGGTCACTTTCACCGTTTCAGCTTGTCAAAAAGTTACGGGGAGCACAAGGAAGACCGTCACTTCGAAGTAACTTTTTGTAAAGATAGTACCCGATCATCTTAGCTAACTTTCACTTTCCAAGAGCCGTCGTTTCCAAGAGAACTCGGGGCAGCAATGAGAGACAACGCGCATTATCTCGTCCCGTAGTAACTTCAACCGTTCCAGGTAGTAGTTAATTTGTGACGTCACACGTAGTTACTTCGTAGCTAGCTCAAAATTGGGAAGCGCCTCCCCCTATTTGGGTAGCTACCCGCATACGGGGATCAGGGGCGTTACGTATGGGGGGAGGCCGGAAAGGAAGCCCCTCCCCCAATGTTGTCGGCCAGTCGAAAAAAAATAACCGAGTCGGTGCGAAGCTCTGGAGCAGCGCACAGTCCGAACGTTATTACCAGAGCGGTATATAGATTTGAAAATAAGCTGCCTTTTCAGTTAAACTTTAACGAACCTTTTTTTTTGTTTAACACATAGTCGAAGTCAGAACCTCAGAACGCAACAATATTCTAGAGTTTCTGCAGACGTTCACTACGGAGAATTTCTGGAAAAAAATCGAAAAATTCCGGTAACTGTGCGTTCACACAGAGGAGTCGGAAGCGGAACTTCATTTTCGCTGTAGTTTTGTAGCAGCTACAAAATCGCAGCACGGTTCACACAGGACGATTGGGTTCAGCTACAAAAGGTGGCAAATAATTCAAAATGCGGCTTTTACTCATTAGTCTGGGACCAAAGACAGTAGGGTTATAAAAATATGAAAACAAGATTCTCAATCTGGGGTGACGGTTCTGACAATGGATTCCGAGTTTATCGACCACGCCACCCAAATCTGGGGTGGATAGCTGAATAAACGAGGGCAAAAGAAGTCATGAAGTCGAGCATATACAAATGTCATCTTGAGCTCTTGGCATTCCTGTTTATAGTTATAGCCTATTATGACCAGCTCACCTACTACACTGATTCCGATTCTGACTTGCAAATATCCTTGTAAACACAAAGAGAAATGAGCAATGCCCATGATCCTTCAAAAAAGCTACATAATTTCATTTTGTTTCCGAATACACTTTTTTGTAATTTTGTTTGAGCATGACTATAGGTGTGATTGCACAGGATTTGAGCTTATGCAGAGAAATCAGCCTAGTAGTTAACATTTATAGAAATAAGAAAAAAATACACTCCTTTCGGGTTTGAAAAACTAAGCAAAGGGGTGGGTTTAATCATAAACTTGGAACAAAAACAGTATAATAACTTGAACGCTTAATTCCATGACTCTCCCTTGCACGATATGAAGGTCTTTTGATCACTGTTAGAAAAGCTGTACTCCAATACCCATCTTAGTTCATCCATAGGCTCAATAAAGGGGCCTGATCTTGCACCCACACTGAAAGCTGCAAAAGGCAAGCAAACAGTGAAAAAATCAAAAGCTCTGTCAGCTAGTTGCAGCCACTTCAGTTTGCTTTTAGTATACTCATTAGTATTCTCATACATTTGTCACTAGCATAAGACCATGCTGTTGATACTCTATTGACCATTTGTGATCTGGTCAACCTCTCATATCCATTCGAAGCATCAATATGATCTGAATCCAATACACTTAATTCAGACAGATCTTCAGTACTAAAGTTGTCTGTACCTTCAGGGTCCGAGATGATTATCTTATCTGTCTTCTCAGTAATTTCACTCTCAGAACGCCTTAAGCATGACCTTGTATCATCAATGACAACTCACAAATAATTTCCAAACTGCCAACAAAATTCAGCAGGGCTTGCTGTATCCTTAACTGGAAGCAAGTAGTTATCAATTCTTACTCTTCACCAAATTTTATATCAATACCACGTTCTGCCTTAACAGAACACACAAACTTCTCATTGATTTGGAAGTTTGGAACACTCTACCACACTTTAAAATCGGTTCAGTTTCAATGTTCTTCTAATAGACCCTTCTTACATCTAAAATCTCTTCTTCCACTGGTTTCAGCTTGAAGAAACTTCTTGACTGTCATCATTGTAGTCAATAAATAGGCTAGTGCCTATCTCTTCTTTTCTAAGAAGCATCATTGAGCTTGTCCAGAACTTTTGCCTCTGATAAGGGACGAATATCTGGTGGTTGGCACGAACTGCAAAGTGTGAAGTCAGATTTCTCCTCTTTCTACTGTCCACAAACCGAAGCTGCTCCTCTGCTAGTTGATCCGTCCAATATACTGTAATGAAAATAATGTTTTATAGTAACAACCACATTATTAGTTATTATATTATCAAAATACCTCGCAAGAACAGAGGAATTTTACTTGCAAACAAAGTAGAAACTTTCATCAAAAAAGAATAATGACAACCAGTTTAGCCAATGAGAATGAAAATGTTTTGCAAGCAATTACGTTGCTGCTGAGCTATGTGGCATAGCCTACAAGCGTATCACATGGCAGTATACAGTCGTCAGTAGTTTAGCGTATGAAAAAATAATGCTTTTTCAGTAAACTGATTAACAGTTAGACTAAAACAAACACAAACAGCACCATAAATAATCTTGCTACAACCCAAGGTTTTTGTGTATAATTTAGGCCTATGTATAGCCTATGGCTATAACCAACGTTTGGTTTTCTTCTAATTAGTTTTCCTAAATTTGAAAAAAAAAATGTTAGAAAAATGTTGACCTAGAACCTAGTTGATCTGTTGACCCTTTGATTTAGTGTAAACAATTCAGCCCAGACACTTGCGCAGAAAAATGCAAATTATAAATAAATCCATACAAGTTGCACAGCAAACTAGCTGTAGTAGAGCTGGAAAATAAAAAAGGAGAATGTGAAAAGAGGACGCCAGGGACGTAGGATCAGTCTAGAACACACAGTCGTTTTTACTACAAGAGCTCACATATTACATGGCACATACGTATAGGCATCCCTGAGCATAGCCCAGGCATAGCCTACCCCAGCTGAGGTTTGCCAGTTGAAAATGGTTTGCCATAGACGAATGATACAATACTTTACAAGCCAGCTCTAAAGATAAATGACTTGCAGTCAGCTTTGAATATTTAATAGTATGCCAGTCTAGCCTGGCTGGTGGTATCAAAGTTGACAAAGTGACCTTACCTTCCTTCCATCTCCACCTCTAAAATGCCTCTGAAGCAACTTTCTCCTAGGCTTTGAGGGCCAGATCCCTCTGCTTGGGTCTCTTACTGTTCTTTTCATGTGAAACTGGCTGAAATTTGACAGCTAACATCACTTTTCAAACAATTATGTACATTTTCCTAGATTTTTGTGGCGCGATTTTGTAGCTGTAGTTGAAATAATCCAACTACAGCGATTCTCCGAAATATCGCAGCGAATTTGTAGCTTTGTGGCGCGAAATTTGTGGTCGACGAAATATCGGGCTATTCTGCGAATATTCGCGTCTGTGTGAACGCACAGTAAAACTTGGAAAAATTCCGGTAAAACTTTGAAAAATTCCGGTAAATTTCTGGAGCTGCACCCCCCCCCCCTATCAGGAAGGTGTCGGGACGCCCCTGGTAGCTGCTACGCCCTGGGGGATACAGATGACGCTCTATTAACTTCAGTCTGTATACGAGCAATCTGAGAGTTTCTTTTCTAAACAAATAGATTTTTAGTGTTTACGGCGTGATGTACTTGGTTTTTTTTTTTTTTTACTCGTGCCGTTTTCAAGTGGATCAAAAACCTTCACAAAACCAGCACAAAACTATACATTTGGACCAATTTGGCCTGGAAGTGTGGAAAGTTTCACAGACTCCAAAAAAGTTACAATGACACCAAAAGCGTCACCATGGCAACGCTGAGATATTTTAGCAGCGAAAATTTGAAACTGTAACTCATGGTTCCTATCCTTCTATTACAGAATGGTAAGTTCATAAGCCTGATGTTCTATTTATTGAGATTTTATCGGAATTTTACTCTCGCACATGAATTACCGCCCAAAAAGACAGAATTATGTTTTCCTGAGTTTGAGCCTGTTGGTTGAGGCTGGGTTGAGGTTCTGTTTCACCGTCACTTTCTGTTTTGGACAGGTTTCCAAAAATAGTCTAGACCAAAACAAACTCAGATTGTTTTCATGCAGATTGGTTTGTGTTGCTCTGGTTTCACAAACCAGTAAATAGTATCTAAATAGTTATGAGTGAATATTGCGAGTGAAGCTAACTAAGAAATCAAAATAGCATGTATTGTGAATTGTCAGACTGTTTGTTTTTGTTGCTCTTGTCCAGTCTAGTACACTAGCCCCTTTTCAGGCATGGTGCTCAAACGTCTAGCACCATGCCTGGGTGCTAGACGTTCAAGCACTGTACCTTGGATTTCATGTAGGGTGCATGGATTTCAGTATACAGTGCATGCATGAAAAACACAGTTTCTGTCATCACAACTGAGCACCGGCTCGGATAGGGCTGAAATTACTACCATGAATTAGAGAAATCAAAGACAATCCTTTTCATATTTTTTATAACAAAAACAAAAGGACGCGACTGATGATGGAGATGAAAAACCTCATTTCCTTTTCTACATAGTCAAGGGTTTTGCATGTAAAGTGTCCTGTGCCTCAGCTTTTTCTACCTAACAGTCAACCAGAATATTGGCTCCTAGGCCACTCTACATGGAAAATAGATAGGCTGCTGTCAGATTTTTCATCTCCATCATCAGTCGCGTCCTTTTGTTTTTGTTAGGAAAAATATGATAAGGATTGTCTTTGATTTCTCTAATTCTTGGTAGTAATTTCAGCCCTATCCGAGCCGTTGATAAGTTGTGGTGACAGAAACTGTGTTTTTCATGCATGCACTGTATACTGGAATCCATGCACCATACATGAAATCAAAGGTACAGTGCTTGAACGTCCAGCACCCAGGCATGGTGCTAGACGTTTGAGCACCGTGCCTGAAAAGGGGCTAGTGTACTAGACTGCTCTTGTCATACATTTTACATAAAATTCATTCTATTTAAAAAAACGTCAATAGCGTATGTGTAATTTTTGCATCAGCGATTTCAAACAAAAGTGACTATTTCACATTTTTTCATGAAACTAAAATTTCACTCCTAAGTCATATGTGACAATGCGAAATGGATATGTCAGCTACATTTTATTGGAGCTACATTTTGGCCCTTCTTGGCAAGGGTCCTTTTTCAGGCTTAAGCCGCTCAAACTGGAAAATCAACTTGTGGAAAAAAAAATTAAAGATTCTTCCTTAAATATCTGATTTTGTGAACTTCTTCCCTGAAAACTGCCGGAAGTTGAAGCTGGTTTGTGATTTCATTTTAGGCATGACTGCATTTTTGCCAGTAGCCTATGTTTGAGTCGTCCATTGTGATACAGAAGTCGTTGAAATGCTCCCAATTCCCTCTCTGCTTTTAGCCAAAGTTTACTCTCGAAATTTGTTTGATGTCGCAAATCTTCCTACATGTATCCAGCATTTGGCAGGATATCCAGCATTAGGCATAGGGTATGTCGAATCCTAGATATACCCAACATTTGGCATAGGGCAGCCAAAAAATCAGGGGTTTGTGGTAGAGGGCTTTGGTCTTCATCCCCTGCTTCACATGTCACATACTCATACCTAAACTGGGCCAATCTTTTTAGATATACCTCCCACAGAATAGTATGTGTCTATCATTGTAGTAGAGTAAGAGTAGGCCTGTGCTTGTTTGGATGTCGTCTACAGTGTACAGTAGAGATAATCTTCTTTAAATGTTATTTAACTTTGAACAGCGCAGTTTGGAGCCTAATAGCCTAGTAAAATAAAATGAAGATAAAAAAAAAAGAGAGCTTTCTTAGAGCTTTTAGTTAGCTGCTTTCCAGTCGATTTCTGTCACAGCAAGTGGATGGCAATGACACTGTTCAGAGCTAACTAATATTCATACTTTTGTCTTTGGAGCGACTAAGAATTCTCCTTATCAGAAGTATCTCCTACTCCAGTAAAAAACTGCCTTTCACAAGAAAATTTCTGGGAAAAAACAGCAGCAAGTAGGAAGAATATTACTAGTACCCCCAGTATATTGGACTTTCCAAGTGTCGTCTCTAACTACCAAAATGTTGTATGCTGATACCCCTGTTGGTAGTAAGGGGTACACATCCATATTAGCACCATGCACATCCCTGCCGGCATGCCCCATTGTTTGAGCATGGTTACAAAAAAGGGCTCAGTGTACTAGACTAGTTCTATATGAGTTGTGTTCATAACATGTGCCAATCTTCCACAAATCCCTGATTTATGGATAAGTTATGCCAAATGCCAGTTTCCCTGTACTGATGGGGAGCATGACCCAACAAAATACTGATGGCTTAGGAGAAATTCAGAAAGTGACCAGTTAAAATTATTTTGGCATTTCTAGACATTAATGATTTGTGGTAGACTGTTCTATACCCACAAGACTGGAATAGACTATGCCAAATGCTGGTTAGCCTGTGCCAAATGCTAGGCACTCTAACCCAGTACAGTGTTGATGATTTAAGTGAAATAAAAAAACTTAAAATCCTGGATACCTACATTTGGCATAACTTAAAACATTGGGTATAGCATTCGGTTTACCTGGATAATATTGAGAAAAGGCAGGGGCGTCACCTATAGGGGTGAGAGGGGGGACGCCCCCCTCAAATGTTGTCAGCCAGTTGGTAAAAAATGGCGCGAAGCTCCGCGATTTTGCAATAGATTTTTTTCTTGGAAACAGTCGATTTTTCTTAGAAAGAATCGGTTTTTCGTAAAAACTGTTCATTTTTCTTTAGAAAGAGTTGTTTTGGCTGCAACAACAGTCGGTAAAAATGACCAGCCAGTCGGTAAATACCTTGCCCCCCCCCCCCCTCAAACATTTTACCTAGTAACATCTTTGGGTAGGCTACAGACTGGGTTTGGTATAGCCTATGGCAAACATTTTCCTATCTTTCCCGGTAAAATATGGTTCACGGCGTTGTGGGGCATTCAAAATAAGCATTCAATATTCTTTTTAGAGGGTCAGTGTCCCCAGGGGTCCGGAATACACCAACTGGCATTTGGAATAGGCTACACCAAACCAGAGTTTATGGCATGGGAAAATAGTGACTGCTCCTGCTCCACACTGTTCAGAACAATCCTGTTTGCATATTGGTGATACTCAACGACTGACGAAGGCCTAATTTGTCCCACTGTTCTGTATGATTTTTTTTTTCCAGATCAACGCAAGCCAAGAAATTCCAGCCGAAAGTCAGCAACAAGTGAACAAGAAACCAAGAGTTTTCAAAATTATTGTCATTGGTGATTCTGGCGTTGGGAAAACGTCTATCACCTACAGGTTTTGCTCAGAAACCTTTCCAAAATGTCCGGAAGCCACAATTGGAGTAGACTTTCGAGAAAGAACTATTGCAATAGATGACGATTTAATAAAGGTACCGTATATTGGGTAACTTCAGCTGCCCATACTTGGCTGACCTTTAGAAAGAAGCCTTAAAAGACATAGATTTGAGCCCCCCTCCCCTGCTACAAGCCTTTTTTTTATTCTCTAGTAGGTGTTCCCAGCTTCTAGATACAGTAGGCAACAGTACAGTACTGTTTATTTAAAAGTCAGACTTTACATTAATATTCCTCCAGCCTAAGCGGACTTCGAATCATGGTTGACTGCGCCAAACGGATATGTCAGCTGAATTTCTGATATTTCGGCCCTTCATGTTCATAGGTTGTCCACGGGTTCACTTTTCTAACCTTGAGCCTGAGAACAAGAACAAATAACGAGACAAGAACTGCTGTCTCCCTATCTCGGTCATACAAACATGCTGAGTCGAGTAAAATACGACCGACTCCCGATGCAAACGAGCGGCTTCGCGCCACATCACGTTTCGTTACCTCTACAAATAGCTAGATCGCCGGTAAGTTGCTAAAGAGGAAATCTAGAAGTCAACTCTGATTGGTTCTATGCGCTCCAGAGCGGATCAGCGCGCGGAGTACGCCTCCTGCTCGCCTCTTTCGATATTTCTTGTGCGATAGGCAACAGTGAAAACGGAAGAGAAGTAAACGGGTATCAACATCAGCTCAAAGCTAGAGTAAATACCTCCAGCTCCGCTCAGATTTGTCGGGGTTTTCATAGTCGCTGCATGCGACTAAAGACAGAAGTTATTACTGATTATTTGCTCTTGCTGAGAAGGAACCTTGCCAATTAGGGCCGAAATATCGCTCAGATAAATTCGGCTGACTTGTCCGTTTAGCGAAGTCAACCGTGATCATGATTTCACCAATAATTGCTTATCTATTTTTGTCACAGCTGCAAGTGTGGGACACTGCCGGACAAGAGAGATTCCGAAAATCGATGGTTCAACACTATTATAGAAATGCACATGCTGTCATCTTTGTCTATGACGTCTCCAGTCAAATGTCTTTTGAGGTGAGGTTCGCTACATTTTTATGGAAAATAGTGGAATTCTGTTCAGATGTCTCATTTGCACGTTCGTCTATTAGCCCAAGGGCCCGTAACAAGTTGCTGGTAACTTAGGGGACATTTTCGCGTGAACGGCGTTGTTCAACAGGACAAGCCATCATCATGATATGCGTTTTCTCGTGGATGGCATCCTCATGATAGTCATTTTCGCGTGAATAGCTGAACGTGTGACGTCAGAGTTGAGCTCAAGACCATCGGTTTGTTCAACAGTGGTCCGGGAGCACTGTTGAACAAAACTGCGCGTAATTGTTGAGCTCAACAAATTGTTGTGAAGATGGCATCATCCAATGACATTTTCGCGTGGATGGCACCTTCTGTCGAGCTCAACAGCTATTCACGCGAAAATGTCCCCTTAGTTAGTTAAGCGCTTTTGTGCCCAGTACAATCTTTGTCTTTCTTGCGATTGGCAGAAGACCAACCCCTCGTACTCGCCGTCTGGCTGACTGTTATTATGTCGTGGTTGGATAGGCAAGTCAGTCTAATTCATTTCGTTTTTTTTTTCCAAATCCGGCCTTTTCCTCCCATTTCGTTTGGCTTCTGTTGACAGAACATTTGTCCCAAGTCATTAGCAGGTCAGGAAGAATGATAATAATAGTAATTATTTTATTTCCTTAATAGCGCATTTCAAAATGGCTAGCTGTGGATTGTCAGCATAAAACATTAACACTGGATAATATTGCGTAGGCTACAATTGAAAATCATGAATAAAATAAGGCACAAAATGAAGTTAAATATCTTTCGGTCCATGGGGCCATGAGGCGGGGAGGGTCGAACAAGTCGTGCCTCGTCAAGGGTAGTTTGTCTTTGTCTATGATTTCGTCGGGTCTGGTGCGGAGTCTCTAGATCAAGCGAAATGAAATTCTGTGATGATACGAAAGAAGATTTGGGTGCTCAATTAATTAATTAATTAATTTATTTTTTAATCCGCTAAATGAACAAAAGCGGAGTATAAACAAAAAAAGAAAAAATACAACAAAAACGACTAAATACACAACAAAAACACTTGGTTATTTAAGGAGGCGGCCAAACCCATGATGAGCTGGGAGAGCCTTCACTGTCTGGGGGAGTTTATCAGCAAGCTCAACTAGCTTTCCGGTTATGTCTGGAAGCCCGAAAACTGAAATAAGGTTGCGGTTCCGATACCACGGAGGCAAATACAGTAGAAAACGCGAGAATCGAAAGTAATAAGAACGTAACGACCGAATATCTTTTCGCCTGAGGATGGGATAAACACCAGAAAGAAACAAAACTGAATGATCAGTAAAAACAGAGTACAATTTAGCAAGGGACTTCCTACTGTATTTGCCCCGATTAGCGACAATTTTAGAGTAAGATACTTGGATCTTTTTCTTACAATCCGTCACGGCTTGGTCTCGGAAGGATTTCAGATTTTTAGCAATGTTAATGCCCAACCACCGAAAAGTAGGGACACAAGGAACAGAAAAAGAAGCGCAATCCAAAGGCGAGTTAGAATTACTGTTAAAGGAGAGATATTCGCATTTTGTTAAGTTTAGTGACAAACCAATTTTGCTAAGGTTAGTTGCAACTGTAGATACAGAAAGAGAAAGGCCTTTTCTAGTCCTACTAATTAGAAGTATGTCATCAGCATATGCTATGTAAGAAATATTTACATTCTGAAAGATACACGTAGTTGGGCCTTCCCAAGTAGTGGGTACCCACTCATGGTTGTAGAGACATTTTCCCTTGCCATGGGCTTTAAGCGCTATTTTTCCTTCACTGTCGGTTCTTACATTAGCTCCAACCTGGCTAGTCATCCCAACTGTGAAGTAGGGCAGGAAACCTTGATAGAAATTCCCAATAGGGGATCTGGGGCTTTCGAGTAGCTCACTTCAGTTCCTCGTTTTTTTTTCACTTTTAGTCTCTGAGCAACTGGATTAAAGAATGCGAAGAGAGCCAACTGGATCCAGCAGCCATAAAGATAATCGTTGGAAATAAGCTGGATAAAGGGGACCCGGTGGTTGCAACAAGCATTGCTCAACAATTTGCAGACCGCTACAGCTTACCTGTAAGTACATTGCTTTGTCACGATTGGCAGGACAACTTTGAGATAAGCGACATTTGCGAACTTCAACAGCAACTGTCACCATAGGGGACACGCAATTAAACCTGCGAAATCCCGTTTCCACAAGGACGTGTGCAAGAGGGATTTAGGAAACCGAGCTGTTGGAACCTGACAGCTTGACGAAAGTTGGGCTTGTGTGGTCAACAGCTTCAGATGCATAGGATAAGATTCTCAACTCTGCATGTATATAGAGGCGAAAGCCTTGTATGATGCCATGTCCCATGTCTTGTCCTCTGTTTTCACACATCCTTTACTTAGAACGATGATGGAGCTACAGGCTGCTTCAATTTGGGTTTACAACCAATTGGATGAAGACCCAGTGTCAGAGACCTGTCGCCATTGTTTATAAAAAGAGAGCCCAAAAAAGACGAAAAACGGCCTTCGGTGCCGGACAAACCTGTGAAGGCCTCTAGGCGATCAAAATGTAAGCCTCCCCTCCCCCCTGTAAATTTTCTCCTAGCATTCTGCAAGTCGACCGGTAGATAAGGGTGACTATCACTACTGCACATTACACATACGTAGTTTGCTACAAACAACTTACGAAAGCTTGGTGAGTTGGTTGTAATTCTCTTTCAAGGTCAAATCAGTAATATTTTGAACCGTTCTTAGAAGTATGCTTATTTATTATGTTTTCCCACGCCACACTACCAGAACCAGTAACACATGGATGCGAATCCTTGGGTTTAAATGCTATCAGACTTGACAGTGCTCTCAAGCCGCTTTCTGCTGGAGAATTTTAGGGAATTTACACACCGTAACGTTAGCAACAGCAATAATTCTTATTTATTCATTGTCTTTTGGGTCAGTACGTCTTGACATTTGCGATGTCAGCTGGTTACAGACATATAATCTGATATACAGAATACTGATCAGAATCGATTTCCTGCAATGGCACTTCTTAAAGTTTAACTGAAAAGCCAACTCATTTGTGTGTCATTTAACTGGATACACTGAATTATTTGGATTCTGCAAAGGGATTTTTTTATTTTCCACTATCTGCTCTAGTTGTGAGGCTCAGAATATCTCCAGCCGTCTCCACAGCGTAAATTTTACTATGACACGGGAAATTTTAATCTCAACACAAATGCGGCTTTTCAGTGGGCAGTGGTGAGATCGGTGAAGATTGCTTAGTGCCTGAACAAAAAAAAATTGATAAATCTTTCTCGTAAGGCATACAGCAAAAATACAAGCGCATAGAGGCACAACAAATCACACGGAAATTCCACTATTTGAAAATCGATTATTCGTGAATAGCGGAACAACGAAGTAACTCATTTTCAGCGGGTCTTCAAGCCAACTTAACTGAATAAGTGATGGGTAACTAGGTTGTCCTGTCCTAGCCCTTTTCGGTTAAACTTTAAGCTGGTTTGTTTTACAGCTGTTTGAAACATCTGCAAAGGACGACAGCGTTTCTAATCATGTCGAGTCGATTTTTCTCACCCTTGCCCACAAGCTTTCCAAGTCCCGACCCATGATGCCCTCTCCGAGTAAATGGGTTGAGCCTCGCTCATTTCTCCTCCAATCGTCGAAGTCCAAAGCTGAAGTAGTGTCATCTCAGGAAGGATGGGGTTGCTGCTGAGATTTTGTTGGGATGGTTCCTTGAAGGTATGCGAACTCCCTCTCACTAAGGGCCAAGGATATGCGGTTTCGCAGTTACGCAGGGGGCATCCCCTAGGATGATTACACATGCCTTAGATCACAAGAAAATGTAGATGCTACTCTATGAGATCCACTTCGGAGGAAAAGAAAATTTCTTTCGTCCTACTCAAAACAAAATGAATATGAATGGAGGTCTGTATGACAGAACCACTTTGTTCTGTTAGACAAAAAAAGACGCCCTTCATTGCCATGAACTTGGTGTACGAAGATAGAGGGTAGCTTGAGGCCCAAGAAGCAGGTGGGGCAGGGGGGGGGGATTCCAAATAGGCACATTTAGGCCTGAAGGCAAATAAGTATGCCAGTTTTCGACTTTAACCATAGTTTATGAGTCATGTTCTCTAAAATCAGTAAAACTTATCGAGTGGATTGTCTGTACTAGTTATTGCTAAAAACAAGGAAGTAGGAATAGATAAATCATTGTTCCTCTATATATTTGTAGCAGAAATCTGTTTATTGGCGCATAACTTTTTGTTGTAGATGGATTTGTTGTAAAAAAAAAAAAATAGAGCAAGATAGAGCTCAAGAACTAGTAGCATTAACGCCATTAGTAGGCTCACCCTTTGCACTAACAGCACTCGTATTTTTTTCCAGGTGATGAACTCTGAGAGGTGGCGAACTTCGTCAAAGCTCATGTTACTTCACATTACTGGGAAGAAAAAAATATGAAGGATTACCACATTGTGCAAGCCATCCCAAAGACGGCAGTTACCATCGTGTTTGTACTAAATTCAGCTGCTTTTTCCACGGAGGTGGTTTCCTGCTTTAAAGGGTGCTTGACCAATCACCATTGTAGACACTGGTTCCAGTGCTTGTTTTTCTGTCGCGAAGTTATTTTTTGTTAATGTCGTATCTGCCGGAGTTGTCGATGTTTTCACTTTTCCAGTTAGCAATAAATATGTAAATGATGAGGAATAATGTCAGTTCCGGTGGCTAGTCGTGAGGATGCTAAACAAACCACAAGCCAATGGGTTGTCTCCGTTATGGTCGTAATTCTTCGTGCTCTCGGGAGGCTATTTGGACTGTCAGTTACCATACCGTTCGTGAGGAGACAATCAGTAACCCCAGATTCAAACTGCTGCGATTTCGCGCAAAATTTCGCGTTTTCGACAAAAACGTGGGTCTTGCCTAATGCGTTGAAATATTTGAACTGGTCCAACTGTTCTTTTTTTAGGGGGGGGGGGGAGAAACCAAAAACAAAGATTAGTTTACTTTTCAAGGCGAAAAGTTGCTTCCCCGTTTTAAACGAAAATATAGAAATCCAGAAATGCCAACATCTGAAAAAAAAGGCTCAGTTGCGACGTGAACATTTAAACGTGTGATTGTGCCGTACGTCGGAAAATCAAAGAATATAATCGCAGCACTGTGAAAAGGCTGCCATAGAGCAGACCACAAAAAAACACCCGTCGTATCGTTCAGAAGGTTGATTTTTACTTGCACCAAAAATTGTCTTTGCTAAGGTCTTGGACCGTGTGATATTAGTTGCGTTTTTCCTGATACCATGGTATCTATTACCACGGTTACTCGATCTGCAAGTAGTCGTTTTCGCAGTTACCGTGGTATCTGATATACGGTCCACTGCAAAAACGACTATTACCGAAATTGCACTTTTCGAAGTCATCCCAAAAGAAAAAATGATAGCCAGTTACATCACTAAGTGCTGAACTTCTTTTTCACCAATTTGACAAAATTTGATGAAAGTGAGATGACTTTTCAAATACCACGACCAGATACCACGGTCAGACCGTGATACTGAATATCTGTTACCACGGCAACTGGCCAGATACCACGACAACTGAAAAAACGCTTTTTGACCGTGGTATCAGATACCACGATAACTGCAAAAACGATCCTAGACCGTATATCAGATACCATGGTATCAGCAAAAACGCAACAAAGGACGGAAATCAAGTTCAATAAGCTTGGAGCGAAACTCTGACAAGGGAAGAGAGGTTGTGCTTGAGCGAAGAGGATACACCGTTTG
The DNA here is from genome assembly GCA_023053555.1 of Branchinecta lindahli. NCBI lineage: Eukaryota > Metazoa > Arthropoda > Branchiopoda > Anostraca > Branchinectidae > Branchinecta > Branchinecta lindahli. The sequence goes on along the minus strand of JAKZAO010000007.1, from coordinate 4,912,977 downwards.
TTGCGTTTCAGGAGAAAAGATGGTTTGAATATCGGTGAAGTGAAATAAAGACCATTACTCTGTCATTGGCTCTAATGCGCATAAAAAGCCTTGCTACACAGGCATTGCGTTACCAACCGACCGTTGTAATCAGACCCGTATTCAAAATACTTGCGAATTTTACGCTCATTTTTACGCTAGAAAGAATCTCTGGCCACAAAAACGGACGTAAAAACACTCTGATTTTATGTAGTGTTTAAATGCGACATCAGACCGGCTGTCCCATGGTGCCTGAGTTTTTGTCTCGACGCAATTCCTCATATTCCAGTGTGACACACAGTGAAGTAGATTCACAAGTTGATGAGTAGCAAATCTGCAAGCTGCTTCCCGGCAATGGAAGTTTGCATCTGTCTCTGGAGTAGAAAGTGAAAAATATTATTTCTGCTCATTACCTTACTGTCTCTCTGTCACAAGTGTTGGTAAGTGAACAATGGTGGATTTTCAGAAACTCATCCACTTAGGAGCTCTGAACTGGAGTAAGGCGAATTGCCAGACTTGACGTTCACAATTTAAGGGAGATTCTGGCAGTCTGGAAAGCTCCGCTGGTTTATATGCCGTGTGTTATTGCGACTCGGCTAAAACTCGCTTCGCTTTCCGAGCCTATTCTTGCGCTCCGATAGTTTGGGAAAGTGAATCAACTCCGTAAGTGGAAAATGGCGAGCAAGCCAGGAGTTGTAAAGCGCAGCAGAGGCGGATTCTCGCTTTGCTTTCCAAAAAACGAATCCAAGAGATCGCCCTTTAAAGGGCGATTCTGGCGGTCTGGAAAGCTCCGCGAGCTTACGCCCAGGCTGTTTTTGCGACTTCGGCTAAAACTATAGCTTCGCTTTCCAGAGCTGTTCTTGCGCTCCGCTAGTTTCCGCCAGTTACTTGGAAAGCGAATCCACTACGCGAGTGGTAAGTGATTTCGGCAAATCAGCGAAAAGTTGTAAAGGTGCAACTGAGGTGCGACGTTTGTTCTTGCGCTTGGCGGATTCTGACTTTGCTTTTCGGAAAGCGAGTGCAAGAGATCGCCCTTAAGGGTAATTCTGGCTGTCTGGTAAGTTCCGCTTGCTTATCCGCCGTGTGTTCTTGCGACTGCAGCTAACACTCGCTTCGCTTTCAGAGGCTGTTCTGGCGCTCCGCAAGTTTTGGAAAGTGAAGCCACACCGTACGTACAAAGTGGATTCGGCAAGCCAGCGATAAGTTGTAAAGGCGAAACGACTTTCCGTCTGTCATGGCGCTCGGCGGATTGTCTCTTCGCTTTTTGGAAACCGAATACGTGAGATCGTTAGAATCGCTCTTTCGCGTCTTTGGCGCTGCGAATGCGTGGCGCGACTGTGTAATAAAAGGTAAACTTAAACAAGTTGCAATTCGATCACTTGTAAAACTCTTGGCTCCCTTGCTGTGTACATTTTGAAATGACACTGGACACCTGCGAAACACATCTCTTCCAATCAATTCTCCGTTGGTGTCCAAACTCAACTATAATGGAAATTTTGCTTCGCAGAAAAATTTATATTGGAAAATAATCAAGTTTACAAAGTAAATCCACCGAAAATATGCAAATTCTATCTCAATCAAGACTCGAAAAACAAGACGAGACAGCTCCCTGACCCTGGTTTGACCAAGTCCTCGTTTGCAGTCTTGGAGGTGACGTCACAGCTTTAACGTTTAAGAAGCAAGGTACAAGTCTCTCCCTACGAGGTCAATCTTGGAAGTGACTAGTAGATAACGAGAGCAACAAACTCAAAAAGTAAACAAGGATTTTGATTATTTCTCACAACACTGGTACACTGGAATTACCTGTGTAAGCTTCTGTACAAATTGAGACCAATTACCTGAGATTATGTACACATAAAAATTACCCGTTATTCCGAACTTGTACGAAAAGTCCCATTAGACTTGAAGTAGGAAACGAAAAATTGGGAAGGCCCTGAGGTAATAAGGTCCCCTGTAAATTTTCGAGTTGAGCAATAGAAATCATTTCTATTAGACGTGTACGAGACTACACTGGGGCAAAAGAATTGACGAACACTAGAAATAACACCAACGAAATGAAAGACCATTGAAAAACGTGAATGTAACTACAAGAGAACTAGATGATTCTTTGACAAAGTGTTAACTTCAGTTAATCAGGTCGAAAGTAACAATTACAGTAAGTATGCTTCTTTGGACGTTTTTAACTTCCGATTAATTCCTTAAGGGTCTCATAAGAACATCTGAATGGGCATTTTCGTTTTTTATCCAAACCCATGAGCTAAAAAGAATCTTTGAAAAAGAAGTTTAATTACGTCCAAAGTAACATCTTACTGTAGTATATCATGAAGGCCACCTAATTGTGCTGTGAGCGGGCAAGATGCAGAAAGAAAGACAGCTTGTCCGCAGTCTGCTGACCGCACATGTTACAAGTAAACGGATCCTGATATCCATGATAACCCATATGCATAGTATACATGATAGCATCTTTAAAGGCAATGTCGCAGTACTGGCACTGGTGACACGCCCCCCAGTCGCCATTTGAGTGCTCGTGGCGCTCGCTTTCCAAATCGGGGGAGGGGCTATCCCTGCGCTGTTCTTCATGGGAATTCCACTGGTTAACTCGCTCTAGCTTGAATGCTTTTCCTTTTCGTCTGTTCTTGACTGGGATTCGCTGGTTTTCCAAGTGGGGACGAGGGGAGTCAGTGGAAGGATCTGAAGAGGGGGAGTGAGGCTTCGGACGGACCTCGCGACTGAGGTCTAAGGGAACGGCTCCGCTGGGCTGATCATCGTGGCATGGGCTTGGGGAGGAGTGCTCCCCGACGGAGGTTTTGGGGGAGTGTTCATGCTCTGATTCGTGAGGATTTCCCTTCATTCCGAGCGGGTTAAAAAGCAGAGGGTTGTTCAGCATGCGAGAAAGGTATTCTTTCATGCCAGGCATCAAGCCGGACATGGGGAGGGGGAGCCCGGGGAAGCGCATCGACAGGTTTTCCGAATCGCGATGATCCTCGTGCTCACTCTTCACCCCGTTCTCGGTCTTCATCGGTTTGCCAGGCTGAAGCTCTTTGGCTGAGTGGCTAAGAATATGCTCTGCATACTGCTGGGAATTGGTGCTGCTAAATCCGCAGAGGGCGCATTTCATTTCGTCGCGGACCTCTTTTTCCTCCATCCGTCCGTTTGCAGGAGAGTTCAAGAAAGGGAAGGGGAACCCGAACGGCATTGGTGGGCTTTGGCCTAGCCCCTGCAGGCCGGCTAACCCAGGCGGCATGCCTATCAGACCTGGGAAGGGACTCAGGGAGTCTTCCTTCTTCAGAGGTCTTGGACCTCGTCGCGGGCTGTAGAGGTCAACCATTGCTGGTGCAGTTGCACCGTCATTGGTGAGCACCATCGCTGGCTTGTGGTTGTATTTCCGCAAGTGAAGCTTCAGGCTGTGACAGTATTTCGTCGCGTAAGTACAGTCGGCACAGCGATATTGATAGATATTGGAATGTGATTTCATGTGAGAGTTGAGCATCGACTTATTAACACAGGAGTAACTGCATTTGTTGCACTTGAATGGCTTGGAGCCAAAGTGATTCCGCATGTGGTATTCCAGGTGATGCTTGTACTCCGTTACAAAAGGACACTTGGTGCACTGAAGCATCTTCTCCGGCTTGATATGGGTTCTGCTGTGTTCCCAAAAGTCCATCTTTGTAACGGCGACGAAAGTACACTGCTTGCACTTGAAGGTCTTGACCTTCCCTTGAGCATTGACACGAGGAACGCGAATGCTCTCATCGTCGTTTTCGTCAAGCTGGATGTTATGCGAGTCCAGCATATGCTGGCGCAGCTTTGATTCGGTCCTTGTTGTGAAGTCGCATTTGCTGCACCTAGAACAAATGAACAAAACTGAACATCTATGTCAAGAAATCGAGGAATCCCACGCTCTTACACTTCCTTCTACAAACGATCCGAAACCTAAAGTAACGAACATAAACGCAATTTTCAGAACGCGGATCCAACAAGGAGAACGGAGCATGGAAGACACGGAGCTCTAGACAACTGCCATCTATCTAAACGAAAAAAAATTCCGAAGGATTAGCCGGCTCCTTGGTAAATGTACACCTTGGTTTTTGGTTACAACTGTAAGAAAGTATTGCCCACACGTAAGGCTCAACTATTCGTTTACTGCGCACACGGTATCGAAGATGAAGCCCAACGAATTATTGCTGAAGGTCGTCCAGCACCGTCGAGCAAAACAAGATGACCATAACACACGGTACGTGCTTCGACAGTACGACAACAGCTATACGTGCCAGCGGTAATTTCAAAACCAACCCGTTTCCTGTAAATCCTAAGCTTATACAACACATTTTTTTTATACAAGAGATCACAAACAGACCTTTGAACTTTAAACGACCTTAGAAAAACCATGTTGACACCCTAGCTTTGTACACACCGTCCGGTAACTTGATCCAGAAGCCTAGCTAATTTTCAAACTTTCATTATGTACGGACGGAATTTTTTTCCGAAATGAAGCCTCTAATTCCAAAATCCTGCTGGCAACGTCCACAAGGCTTAAGTTGTATTTCGACTTCCCTGTGTTACTTCTAGACAGAAGCGTTACTAGCCAAAATGTTTGAGGGGGGGGGGACAAGGTATTTACCGACTGGCTGGTCATTTTTACCGACTATTTTTGCGGATAAAAGTGACTATTATTGAGAAAAAAAGACTGTGTTGACGAAAAATCGGCTGATTTTAAGAAAAACCTACTATTATTACGAAAAACCGACTATTTTTTATTGTTTTTAGAAAAAATGACTATTTCTAAGAAAAAACGACTGTGTTTACTAAAAATCGCGGCGCTTCGCGCCGACTCGGCTATTTTTTACCGACTGGCCGACAACATTGGGGGGGGGGGTGTCCCCCCCTCCCCCCCCCCCGGTAGTGACGCCTCTGCTTCTAGGTAAGATCTAGTGACGCTGCTTACCTCACATCGAAATGTGTGTTCATATGCGAGTTAAAGTGGAAACGTGAAGTTCCTGAATAGGAGCACAGGTGGCACTGGAAGATTTCTCCGTCGCCTTTATCACCCGGGTGGAGCGCTCCATGTTTCTCCAAAGCCTTTTGAAGTCGAGAAAGCGCGTCTCCAGATGGCTCCGAGTCTGACTCCATCATTGCATCGCCTTCCATCGAATGATCCCTGCAAGAATATAAGTTAAGTTGGAACGTTGATGCCATCCGGACCCGACGAACAAATATTTGACTGTGTGGTTGCATGGTAGTTGTACCGAAAAGTTGCATGTATTGATATGTAGTAGTATGGAATACTTTAATTTAACATGCCTCCGACTGGGTTAATCTTAAGTAGTAGTATCCGATAGCATCCAATCTTGCTGTAGTAGCATCCAGTTTGCTAGTAGTGGCATGCAATGGCAACACTAACTACTGCATGCTACTTTTTCGTTAACTCCATACGACTAATTCTAGAAAAATTTTCATACAATACAATCTGGCAACAAAGGTTTTTCATCGTACAGCCGCTGATTTTCGAACAGCAACTGAATATTTAGGACCGTTATCTCTGAATAACGGAACCCAATCCCCCAGCCAGCTTCGCCGGATGAATCAAAGTTATCAATCTCCGCCGCACAAATTCTACAGCTAAGACTGCGGCAGACAATCATGTTTCTGCTGCCGAATTGTCTGAATTATCACGGCGAGGTGGGAAAACCTACACTTTCGGTACGGAATAACGGTGCCGAACATTCATCCGGAGGAGTGATGTCACTGCAATCTACCGTAGGAAAAGAATAACAACCAAGCGCCGGCTTCGATTAACGCACTTCATAAAACCCCAACCGAACATAAAGAGAAGGAAAAGAGATCCCGTTCTCAAAAAATAAGGCATGCATCTTGTACGTTTACGTATACATGTTCAAATGCATCAACAGAATCAAGAGCGACCTTGCAAAATCTTCAGGAACTAAACCCGATAGGGCGGGGCCCCAACGACAGGGAAGAAGCAACAATCTTAAATTCTTATCATCACGTTTGTGTACTAAAAGTAATATCGTGTCCGTTAAAGATGTCTAATAGGTAGATATGGCGGCCTGCACCACGACAAACTTTATTAAAGGTTCTGTTACGACCTGTCACAAGGAAGTTAACACACAGACATTTCGTAACATCAGCTTTCTTTACTAATGCCAAGGGCAGACGATCAGGGTCCGAGGCTCGCGCGAGATTCCAGATTCCTCCCAGGGTTCGGGACCATCATCAATTCCATACGGAAACGTTGAGATTTTTTTCAACTTGATGTTGAAAGTGCAGAAAATCCGGCCGGGAATTCCTGATCGTTTATGCGCACCATTAGCAACCTGACCTTCCAGAATTGCCTCAGCGGTCGGAACTTACACGGTACGGTTGTGCGCGGAAGGTTGCATTTCGCTAGTCATACGTCTTTAAAGCTCCCCATTCCCTAGTTGTGTTTTCCTGCATTGTCGCCAAGCAAATGCTAAGCAGACCTCCATCGTTGCCACACAATAGGTTTCGGACAGCAAAAGCATTGTTGCAGCACACGCAACTTGAGTGACGAAGCAATTTATTGGACAAACACTCACGCCCAAATTTACCGGATAATGCCGAGAAAGAGTTTGCTGTTTCGGATTATAAGACATTTTGACAAAGTGAAGGAAAAAATAAAAGCTCACCCTTCATCCTCGATGGCTAGTCCGTTGCTGTCCGAAAAATGTCCGCCGTCGGAATCTACTGGGGACGCGTGGCCGTCGGATTCCATCTTTTCTCTATACGTGGGTGATTCGCTTGGCCCCGGGTCGCTAGAACCGATCGTCCCTGGCGACACCCCAGAATCGTCCTGAATCAACCTCTGTCCATTGCTTGGGGGTGACTGGGTATCCCAGCGCTGCTGAGGCGCTGGGGAGGATTTTTTCTGGAAGTGTGGGGACATCGACCGGTTCTCCCATATGTGTTGTGGGGATCCTCTTTCTGGTTCCGATGGCTGGGCAGGTGAGACTAGCCGCTGACCTTCCCAGGCCGATCGCTCCTGATTGGTTGGGCTTTTTGATGGAATGGACAAAGGTCTCTGGGCGAAACTGGGTGACGCCGACTCCCACTGGTTATTGTGGTGAACTGGAGTGGAGGGCAAACCGGGGGTGATTTGATTCTCCCATGTTGGCTTGCTCGGTTTGGCTGTCCATTCTTTCGGCTCCTCCTTAATTGTTGTATTAAGCGAGGCCAGCTGCTGTTGATATTGATAATTCTGGTACACGAACTGCTTAGGGAGTCGCTGCTCTGTTGGTGCCTGGTAGGTCTGAAAGTTGAGCCAGGCCTGATGCTGGAATTGTAGGTCGCCCTTGACATTCCGAAGAACATCATTGTAGCTGATTTGGTCTTGAGTTTTGGTGCTGAACTCGCCTTGATATGAAAGTTCACCTTTGGCGAAACGTAGAACAGACTCGTTCGAAGGGGCATTTCTGAAAGAAGGTGTCGATAAGATAACGCTAATGATAAAAGTAATTAGCAAGATGAAAGCTTTACACTCGTTGAAGATCTTTTCGACCCTTACTAAATGTCTACCGATACCTACGGGAAAAAGCGATTTTGTTCCCGCCGAAGTCATTATGACCGTACTCGTCAGTACTGAGAAAAAAAAAACTAGAACAGAGGTTTCGATGGGGTCCCGAAGACGAAATATTTACTGGACTTGTTCATTCAGACAATCGGGTCTTGTACATTTCCGGTCTTCGTCAGATCCCCCTGTTAGTGATCCCTGACCTCTTTTTTGTCGTCAATTCCGGTCAAGCTCGGATTGATTACGACCGGAATATCCATGCTACTCGAAATTTTACAGACATTCTTATTTTTATAGACAAAATTAACAAAAAACAGGTGTACATTTCCGATCTTCGTCAGATCCCCGTGTTAGTGATCCCTGAACTCTTTTGTGTCTTCAATTTCCGGTCAAGCTCGGATCGATTACGACCGGAATATCCATGCTACTCGAAATTTTACAGACATTCTTATTTTTATAGACAAAATTAACAAAAAGCCGGTGAATTCCAACTGATATATTTAAGTTATTTTTGCCCGTTAACTGTAATGGTCGACATATTTAGTGCCAATTCGGCGCTACGAGTTAGATCCATCCAACAAGATTCACCATCACTCGTCACTCATAGCAAGACAACTGAAAACGTCCGGGGCTAAAAGATAGGTAGGCTATTGCTAATTTTTACTGGAACTCCGTCATGGCAGAGCGCAGTAACGCGGAATACGCCTGGTCGCCGGAATACACCAAAAATCCTGCCTGAGAATCGTGCCAAGTCGACATGTTTATACAACATGAGTTCTATACCCCAAAGGCCCAAGTCTAACCGAAAAGCGAAAACACTCCTTTCCTGCATTGGTCAGGATCACTCTCTTCTAAGCGCCGGTGATACGCAGAATAATGTTTCCATTCAGGTGAAATGATTTACGATAGGTTCTTTCATACTCCCTTCGGCGGATGTGGCAATCTCATTGGTCGCTCAAAGTTCCGCCTGATCACACAAAAAACTAGTTCCCTCCCGTTCTATCGATTGAAGGGTGTAAAAAACTCACCGAAACGCGTGCATATTGACAGCATCTGGGGGGAGAACACTCACTCTTCCCTCATAGCTGATTGGAGATGAGGGAGAGCGTCGGATCTCTAAATCCGGATTGGTTGGATGTGAATGCGTCGTCGGCGGTACTCCACAAGTCGAGCTCATTTTTTACTGTTCTCTCAACAGCTAAACTGATACATCTGAAACAAAAAAGTTGTTGGTGAACCCTTTTGAACAAGGTCCTGACGTAAGTGAGTGCAAAGTGCCGGGAGAAAGGTTGAAGATAAACATCCGTTTTTTTGCATTACGGTCTAACATAACGTGTAACCAATCAATGGGAGGCCGGAAGCCCGATGGGATCTTCGGGATGAACCCTTTGTGCAATCAGAAATTCTTAGAAGGTTTAGGGTACGAGTTTGACACTTTTTTTACGCAAATGCTGCAAGTAAAGCAAATCATCATGGATTAGAGGACAACCTTGTCACTATCTGAATTCGAAGTCTTAGGCGAGGTCTTAGGACCTTTTTTTTACAATCAACATATTTGAAAACTAAGCACTGCCATCGAGAACATCCATGTTCGCGAGGTCGCGGAGCATTCATAACTGAACAAGTAATAAAAAACATGGACCACATACTAAGTTACATACGTAAACATACTATAACAAGGAATTTTATCTAGATTAAATTTGCATTTGATGACAAATTATCGAGTAAAAACTTCTTAACCATGTTTTTACAGACTTCAGCGACTCGGGCGGGAAATTCATTCACACTGCCAAATTATCAAATAGGCAAGGTAGGGACCGGTCAATGAGACTCATCTCTTTGAGGCCCACAGAATATTCTTTCCGACTTAAGTAAAGCCGACCACACACACACAACAGTATTATTTTGGAGAAATGATATGTATATATTATATGTCAACCCTCTTTATGGTGCTCTTCTTCAGTTCGACACGTCGACTCTAATAAGTCACTCATGTAAGGGCAGATCACAAGCAAGGACAAGACTAAGACTCAAGAACTGCAAGACCTATGAACAAACCCTTTGTACATAACGAAGATCCTTATCTACGAGAAAGGGTTGGAGATAAAGATCCTTTATTTTTTGGTATTGCAGTCTTCCAAAACGACATGTAGGAGATGAATCAACGGGTAGCCGGATGACAGATGAGATCTTCTAGATCAACCCTTAATGCAATCATCAGTTCCTAGAAGGCTAAAGACAAATTTTTGCTTTCTACACAGGTCACTGTTCCAACGTCATATTAGTTTTAACTGGTCATATTTGTAATTGCGGACAGAATAGCTAAAGTTGAAAAAAATATTCAAAAATCTTGTTTGAACCCTAACCGACAGCTATAAGAATGCTAGGAGATTAAAAAATGGAAGTCAGCTGGTCGCTTTGAGAAATACCCTCCTTCGCCCTTCTTGGTAGCGCTCCTCTTGAACTCGGCTAATGTTCAGACAGATAGCTGTTTGTGAAGGTGGTGAGTTTGTCTGGAAGATTTCTTCTAGAAACCTCAGTAAAGAGTACGAACTGGTCAAAAGGACAGGTCAGAAGGACAAGAGAAGCTACCTCCACCAGTAATTCAAACTACAAGACCTGCACACAAAATACAAGTTTAAAAAAACTCTTCATCCATGATGCACTACCATGCAAGCCTTCCTTCACATGACAGCAACAGTCAGTCGTTCCAGGGACACCAGATAAGAGTTTAAACTCAGGTAACAAGATTATTTATATAGACGACAAGATAGGAATCAATCAATAAGTGAAACTGCACTAAACTCGAATCTACGTCAATCCTTTATCCATGACGCAGAACCAACGCGACCTTCCCGACATAATCAAAATGTCGGATCGCCCAAGACGCCCAGAAGTACTGTTACTTCTTCTTTCAATGGCCGATTGTTTATCCCAAGACGCAGACATTTGGCAAACAAAATGAGCGTGTTTTCGCACAAGGTCGACTGAAGGAGAACAGGCCGTCTTCGCCTCCCCTTGATAAACAAACGAAGGAATTCGCGAAAACATCGCCTGCGCCTGTGGAACTGGGTCAACGCCGCGACAGTCCGTCTCAAAGGATCCAAGAATTTGTCAGGAACAATTCTCGGAAACTGGATTGTTTGTTTCCCAGGACACAATTTCCAAAAGGCTGTGATGGAAGCCAGATATTATGGCAACTTGTCGCGCATCTTTTCAGCGCGAAATTTATGTTGGCAGGTCGGTAGAAGGTCCGTAAATATTCAATTCGGTTTACAAAATGTACGATAGATTCGCACTATCAGTACCGGTAAACCTAAACCGAGCGTGTTTTTAAAATCCACTCTTTATGCTTATACAGTTTTTACACTTCTTACATTATATACTATGTACTCTGCGTTTCCACAGGCCAGATTTCATAAAAATGCTCGCTTTGCTGAAGATGTTTTCAAAAAAGCTCGGAGACTACCGGTAACAACAAATAACACACATTTCAGCTTCTCTTGTTCCCAGATCTTGTCACGGTGAAACACGCTGATACCGGTGTACCAAAACCAAAAACCCATTGTTCGAAGGCGCGAAATAAATACTAGTTGCGTTTTTGCAGATACTATGGTATCTGATATACGGTCTAAAGTCGTTTTTGCAGTTATCGTGGTATCTGATACCACGGTCAAAAGGCGTTTTTGCAGTTGTTGTGGTATCTGGCCAGTTACCGTGGTAACAGATATTCAGATATCACGGTCCGACCGTGGTATCTGGTCGTGGTATCTGCAAAGTCGTATCACTTTCATCAAATTTTGTCAAATTGGTGAGAAAGAAGTTCAGCCCTTAGAGATGTAACTGGATATCAGTTTTTCTTTTGGGAAGACTTCGAAAAGTGCAGTTTCTGTAATAGTCGTTTTTGCATTGGACCGTATATCAGATACCACGGTAACTGCAAAAACGACTATTTGCAGATCCAGTTACCGTGGTAACAGATACCATGGTATCAGCAGAAACGTAACTACTTTCTCGGTATCGAATCAAGCTCAAATACGACTTTTAAAGACTGTATAATTAAGGAAGATCATGTCATGCACTGTCAGAACTTTCTAAAACATAACAAAAGATGCGCATGCTTGTGTTAAACGTTGTCAAACTTATACTATCTTTTCGTAAGAAATTACACATAAAATCGGTTACGTTCTCCGAAAATCTACCACTTAAAGACGGTCATGACAGATTTCCTGATTGTCTTTGATAAAGTTTAAAAAAAAGGAATACTAATCAACTTCTGAAACTGCATTTTCACAGAAAAGCCTTCATCCTGTACAAGAACTGTCACATAAAATGTCGGAATTGCAGCTACAGACAACTCGAACACACCGGAGGGTAAAACAAAGATGTCGAACACTCGGCCACCAATGCAGCACTAAGATCTCGGCAGACAGTGCACTGTATTAATAAATGAAAACAGGGCCAATTGCAGAAATGACCAAAGATGGGTCAATCTTTACAAATAATAACAATGAACAGGGTCTCCAGGCGTTAGGAAGAGACGTTTTTCGATTATATCGTCAGGAAATTAAAAGTCGGTAAAAACCGGTAAACGACTCTCAATTCTATGAGATATATCCTTTTGTTTCGGTTGGGCAGAATAATTATTTTTTTTTACTGCCTCCAAGTAAGAAGAAATGGCCTACGAAATAGGAAGTACATGACATTTAGGGGAACTTTTCTCCACTGATTGGTATCGCGATAAAGGTCGCCCTTTCGCTCTTGGAATTCCTATATTATTATGTGTTAGAAATTAATCATTATTCTATCTGTCCAAAACGGAGCGGTTTGTTCTTTTTGGTCGTAGCTCCGTGCCATCTAGCACACATCAAGGAGACAATAAAGGGAGAAGAAGATTATCAAGAAATCATGTTAGTGGGACGCCTTTGTGAAAAAAACACATCATTAACCCTTCATGACTTGACTTAGGCTCATTATTAAAAAGAAGAGAATCACCACTAACATTATATTATCGCAAAGCACGCCTCTAAGAACATGCAGGATCACGCAGAAGGCTACCCGTACCCACGTACTAACTAACCTTTGTCCAGTCTGGTCTCGCCCCTCGCAGAGCTCGATTATGATTTAGAAATAATAGATGAGGATCTAATTTCATATGAAGCAGAGGCAGAAAAGAAATCGTCCTTCCCCCAAAAAGTGTCATTTCTATCGATCCACAATTCTAATGGGAGTGTAATCAGATGGAAAGAAGGACACGAAAAAGCATCCCGTTTTGACAGAAAGTCTGGAGTTTGGGATATGTACAATGGCGTATGATGTACTTCGGATTAGATTCCCCGCAAAAAAAAGAATGAGCTAGGCACTTGGATATGTCGACAAAACCATTCGGGTATGTTTGTTGGTGCTGGTTATCTCTCACCGGAAAGTCTGAGACTGAATACATCTTAGTCAGCCTTATTCTCTTCGAAGAGGTCGATAATTAGTTTTGTTCCGTCTTTTTCCTCTGAACTTGTGTGAGGGTTGCAAATTAGGTTAAAATTATTATTATCAAAACCTAACCTTGACAATACCCGGAGCTTGGGCCTAATTTTACAGCGGAAAGGGGTTCGCGATTGCGAAATAATAGCTTTGTGCTACCCACACTAAAAACCTCGGTAAAAACAGCTTCTTACAGCGTCTGATCGGTATTACATTAACCCTCGCTACCGGATCCGACAATTCCTAATCTGACGCCATCATATTATAAAAGTTCCGGTTTTATTTATCGTAATATAAACACATCCGAAAGAAGCCAATCAGTCCAAGGGTAAACCCGATAGCCAAGTATTAGCCATCTCAAGTGGCCATTCCAAATATTCGCATCTGGTCTATCAGCCGGAATCAGTGGAATCCCAGTTAAAGGTTGAAAGCTTGGGATTCCATACAGAAACATTACCGTCGTTCGCTCGAGAATTTTTGAGTTGCATCACTTTCATCCGAGGTTTTCACGAGGGTTTTCGTCACCTCTTAATCACATAAAGCACAAGATCACCCGACAGTTAGAGAACGGAACCCCCCGTGCCCGTCAGTGCCTCTCCACGTGACATCGAGTCGAACAGGAAACCTAAATCAGGCATATTGGTTATTTTCCAGTAGCTTTCTCCCTTATCTTTTAGCAGTCCTGGATGATCACTCTCATTTGGCACGAGCAGCCAATGAGATTCGTCCGTTTTGCTCCAATAATCCCTTTTTATCGCCCCCCTTGGAGAAGAAAATGGTTTCCATGAGTCCACTCTTTTTCGTCAGCCAACATGGGTTGACTCGGGGGATTCATTTCCCCTACTTGTCCATAAAGCAGTCAGTACTGAGTCACAGCACAGGTATTCTGACGCACCAGGTTCGGGGTAGAATGTCCTACCCTCCCCAAGTAAACGTTATTTCCCCAGGAATTGCTGATTACGCTAACTGGATAAATCAATTCGCACATGAAACTGTTTATAGATCGGAAATTGTTCGACTGAAGACATGTGGAGGGATAAAAAAACAAGACCAAAGGTTTCGATGGGATCCCAAAAATTTAATATTTGACCAGACAACTACGTCTTCTCTACGCCAGATCCAGTCTTCGCCAGGCTAATCATCTGAGAAAATTAAGTTCAGATATACCTGTATAAGCCATATTTATTTTGACGATACTGATCGAAACTTCCTGCTTTACTTCGGCCGAATTTCCGTTTTCGACCGAATTCCGAGCAAACTACTTGTCCAGCCAAAAGAGATAGTTCAGAAACGAATTCAGCGCATCTCCTTATCCCTATAAAGAACGTCTAATCAACTTCAAATAAAACTTTAACTTATAAAAAAAATCCAGTTTCAACCGGATTCCGGACGAACTATATGTCCGGGTAAAAAATGATTGTCATATACAGATTCAGCGTATCTTCTTACCCTTAAATCTATCATCTAATCAACTTCAAATACAAGTTTTACTTTTAACAAATTTTCCGGTTTCGGACGGATTCCGGGCGAACTACTTGTCCGGCGAGAAAATGACTTTCACTATCGTGTTCAGCATGTCTTCTTACCCCTAAATCGAACATCTAATCAACTTCAAATAAAACTTTTGCTTCTAACAAATTTTCCGGTTTCGGCCGGATTCCGGGCTAACTACTAGTTCGTCGAGAAAATGGTTTTCACCATCGTGTTCAGCATGTCTTCTTACCCCTAAATCGAACATCTAATCAACTTCAAATAAAACTTTTGCTTTGAACAAATTTTCCGGTTTCGGCCGGATTCCGGGCTAACTACTTGTCCGGTCAAAAAATGGTTTTCACCATCGTGTTCAGCATGTCTTCCCACCTCTAAATCAATCATCTAATCAACTCCAAATAAAAGTTTTACTTTTAACAAACTTTCCGGTTTTGGCCGGATTCCGGCCGAACTACTTGTCCGACGAGAAAATAACTTTCACATTCGGATTCAGCGTGTCTCCTTACCCCTAAATCAACTATCTAAATAGCTTTAAAAAAATATTTTTCTTGCCCCTTAATTTGAAACCCCTCCCCCACCCTCAAATATATGGCTACACAGCCCATCTTCGAACTTGACTTGTACTTTGACCCAAAGGATCCTCCCACCAAGTTTCATCAAAATATCTCAATCCCTTCGAGAGTTATCGTGCTTACAGACGGACAGACGGACAACTTTTGCGATGTCATAGGTATCCGTCACTAACGTTTTGGGATCCCAAAAACATGTAACAAACGAATTTACTGCAGTATGAGAGAAATAAAAACAATTTCAAGCGAGATTCTATTATAAAAACATAGGTCGGGCCCAAAAGGGGCCAGAATTTGAAAAGATCAAATAAGGAAACTGGAACAGTCGACTAGGCATGGGCTAATAGGCTTTAGGCCTGGACTAGCTTACAGAATAGGTATTTTCAATCAGCGAAGTGCCGTGTACATACTAAGCTACATCATTAAATGTTGTATCTCCCATACGTAAGCTACTGGGTAAATAACGTTAATTGCGGCTTAGTCCTGTTTCGTGAAATAACGCAACCGAATGGTCATTTGTTTACCAGTCACAGTCGGGAACACAGTAATTGACCTAGCATGACCCAGTACGTCGTGTTTTGTTTCCCTTAGTTCACTTATAGCACGTGCCCTCACCTGCCGGTCAAAACTCGGCAGCTGTTTCTGAGTGACCATCGCGGACAGAACGAAAAATACTCGCCAAATCGGCAGATGACCGAACCAACCATTGTGAAAGGGCAGCCGATTGTCGAATTCGATTTTATTGATCCCATCGATGAATAGGTCGTCCAAAATATTCTTGAAAGAAATCACATTCTTCGAGAATTCCGTCCTGATATGGCATAAGAAAGAGTTTGTGAGTCGAAAACTGTAAGAAGCCGGAAGTAATTAGCGAGGTAATTAGTTAAGACAGAGGAAGAATTGGACGTAGTCGTGGACAACGTCGATTACGAACAGAGGTGAAAAAACAACTGGATTCTACAGATAAGGGAGTGCTTCGGCACAGAGGATATGGATGGAATGCCATATTCCTACTGACGGAATGACCGATAACTAATCTGACGGCGAACTGTGTTAGTGGGTGCGGTCGTGTGCCAAGAAAGGTTAGATTGTTGGATGTTGGGTTGCGCATGTGAGATGAATCAGATAATGGAAGGGTAGACAGGGAGTTGCGGGCATCCCCGATACCGAACCGCAACCGTCACCGAGGAATACGGACTAATTTACAAGGGAGTCACAGGGAAGAATTGTAGGGAAAGCTGGAAAACCTTGGATAGTAAGGGAGACAAGTTTAGTGGAGCAGATCCACTTTGCTCCCGATCACGGTCGCTATTTCAGGCCCGAGTAGTCCCGACCCCATCGCTGGTATTTCGAATATTACGCGACCGGAGATTCCGGCATAAATTACTAATCGTGCGGTGTACATCTGAGTAAGAGGGTTTCAGGCCCGAGTAGTCCCGACCCCATCGCTGGTATTTCGAATATTACGCGACCGGAGATTCCGGCATAAATTACTAATCGTGCGGTGTACATCTGAGTAAGAGGGCGATGTGCAGGGGTAGGGCAGGGCAGAACTAGGTAGGGCCTAGTTCCTACTTAATTGCTCATCAGAAATAAGCTTATCGTAGACGCGGATATCGCTTTCAGTGGGAACGGAGTTTTGGTCCGGCATGTCCCACCGGCTGTCCCTAGAAAATATGTCCACACCAGTATTCCAATCAAATACAATAACAAGGGGAAACAAGGTGACAAGACAACAAAGAATAGCGACAGTAATTATGGCATCATGATATTCGCAAAACATCCCTGTGGGGGTTAGTTGCGCATCGCGTGAAAACTGAAGGGTTTGTTTACACGTACTGTCATCACAATGTAACAAGGGGATTACCGACGTGAAAACTCATGAAGACAGTCAGGCATGGAGCTGTTTTCAATAGGTACTAGCCAGGAAATTTACGTCGTTGACAGCCCGAAGAAAAGCACGAGTTATATGCGACGCGAAGTAGTTTGTATCTTTGTCTCACCATCCGTAATAAAAATCCAAAAATACATTCCCTTTCGATCCCTATTCTCATGAAATCCTCAGCTGGCGTAGATACAGGCTTTTCCTATACTTCAGGCCTAGTTGACTTTTTGATACATTTTATTCACTTTTTACGTTTGAAAATCCAAATCACACGGGTTATGCGTTGAGTTACTTATTGAATAAAATAACCAAATGTTGTGATCTTAGAAAACTTGAGTATTTAAATCCGGACAGGTTGTATAGGATTTGTGTATGAATCGACTGCGAAAAAAAATCGAACCAAAATGCAAAGCGCAATTCATTAGGCGGATTCAGCTACCTACTTGGAAAGAAATGTCTTAAAATATAAGTAGACCAATCATGAAAAAGAAACTGCACTAAGCTAACACTGTGTACTTAAAGAAGGAGGTGGCACACAACCGAGGCTAGAAAACTTAACACTCACCACCAGAAAACACCTTTAGTTTCTGTTCTTCTCTTTTCCTCTTACTAACATTCCAATCCAAAACCTTGCAAAAACAAATCGAATACGATTATACACAATACCCCGTCACAACCCTTGAGACTTGTCAGACACTTTGCAAATGAACCGATCACCACACAATCCGCTGGCCGCAACGCGAAACTGACCCTTGGCGCTGCGGGGGTGTTTAGAGGGTAAAACCTGGGAGGGATGAATCTCCATCGACCAATCAGGAGCGCGTTCGCCCTGGATAACAGCCTCAGGGAGAAAATGGACAATCGATTATTTGATGTGGACGGACGGTGCAGAGCGATGTCCAGCAAATAAAATCAATCCTGGGGGAGAAAGGCGAATCTGACTTTTCTCTTCTCGCAAAAGAACTGAGTCACGGAAAGCCTCCGGAAATTGGCAAGACGGACATGAACCGAATGGGTCAACGTGGGAAGCCAAGAACGAAAAGGAAGGAACAGGGGGAGAAAACTGTTGCTAAGGAGTAAAGTTTGTTCCTTTCGACGTTGCAATTTTTATTGCTGACTGGGTATCATACAAACCCACCACTCAGATGTACTTGTGGGCCTTACTTTGACGTAACATATGACTTAGCAGTGGACCAAAACGTCACGGTCCAAAGCCCAGCAACGGTCCAGAGAAGTATACCAGTAACAATATTCCTTCAGCCCAAACTGACTGCGAATCATATTTGACAGTGGAAAACGGATACGTCAGTTGAAATTTATTACAGCAATATTTCGGCCCTTCTTGGCAAGGGTCATCTTCAGCTCAAAGCCGCTCAAGATGGAGAAAACGAAACTTGTGAAACTTTGAAAAATAGCTCTAATAAATTTCAGGTGACGTATCCGTTTTGCACTGTCAAATATACCAGTAATGTCAGCAGAAAAGATAACGAAACCCCCATGCAGGACAGCAAGCAATCGTCGTCGCAGGGGACAACCGGACCTTGGGTACAGTAAAGGTATGCTTCTTTAAACGTTAGTTAAAACCTGCCATTTTCATCCACTTGATGTGACAAAAAGAACACCTGAATGTGGGTTGCGGGTCTTCACTTAACTGCACTGTCCAAAGTTAACTCAAGTTAGATAACCTTCAGAGAAGCAATACCCTTAGCCTACTGTACTTTACGAATTAATTCGTGTCTGCAGTACGCGAAAGTAATGGGACAACATCGACTGACGACTCATCCCAACCGCCCGTAGGCGGAAAGGATGGACAGCAGATTGATTGGAGGATGATCCAACGAAGTTAAAGTTTAACTGAAAAGCCAACTTATTTTTGTGTCATTTAGTTGAACACACTGAATTATTTGGATTCTGCAAAGGGATTTTTTTGTTTTCCACTATTTGCTCTAGTTATGACGTTCAGAATATCTGCGGCCGTCCCCACAGCGACGACGCGGGAAATTTTTATCTAAACACAAACAAGGGTTTTCAGTGGGCAGTGGCGATATTGGTGAAGATTGCTTAGTACCTGAACAAAAAAAAGTCATAAATCTTTCTTGTAAGGCATACAACAAATTAGAGCTACCACAAATCACACGAAAATTCCACTATTTGAAAATCGATTATTCCTGAATAGCGGAACAACCAAGTAACACATTTTCAGCGGGTCTTCAAGCCAATTTAAGTGAATAAGTGATGGGTAACTAGATTGTCCTATCCCAGTCCTTTTCAGTTAAACTTTAACAAAAACTTTGCTGGCGTTAAATGTCCTGAAAAGTAAGAAATGCGACAAATATAAGAAAGTTGCTATGCGAGCTACTATTACCAAACTGTAAAATAATTCCGAGCCTAACCAGGTCTGAATGGGGGCTAGCCCAACAAAGGGTGAACAAAGTTCATATGAGAAAATGGTAAAGGCTTTCTGAAATGTCTCTGGTTCACCTCTTTTGGACAAACTTCAGCCCCTCGGCTTTTATACCACAAAATTCTGGTCTCGAATTCAACTATAAGTTGGCATGTCATGGTCCGACCCGTCCTAAAAATGAGGATTAAGTACAGACCCCGCATTTTGAACTTCCGCATTATTAAGGCACAAAGCGCTTTATAAGCTATTTTAAGTTTTTGGCATCAACCCTTCCAAACTATTCTTGGCCTTTAACGAACCAAGCTCCGACAGGGGTTGATATCTGCAAGAACGCAAGCCCCCTGGATAGGTTATCGGAGCTTTTTTCATACCGAGTGCTAACCAAAACAATTATTTGACTGACACAGGTTTCCTGTACAACCCTTTTTAACAGACGTGGTATGTACGTGGGTCGATTTTTAATGCAATGTCTTTTGATAAATACTGGGACCGGGCATAGCCTGTTTCCGGTTTTAGTTTTTACTGATTTTTGTGAAAAAAGAGTGAAGTCGGTTATTGGCATTCTAACAGTACTCGGACTATTTCTGAATATCGGACTTACTTCGTGCTTTGGAACTGAACGTATTATTAGTTTAGTAGGCTACTGATTATTCGTTCCCATACAAGACCTATTTAAAAACAAAGAAAAAGAAACAAAGAAAAATACTACAAATACAGAAAGTTTCATTACTAGCCTATACAAACTTAAACATTAAGCTTTAGGTTGGTTAGCAGAAACTGCGCAAATCGCTTGAAGACCCCGATGTAGCTTGCTCTTCAATCTCCTTGTACTTCATGTTCGGATTGATAATTTACAAAAATATGCGTCAACTTAGAAGGTGGATTTATTTTTGTTTACATTTCGTCAAATAGATTTTGAGGTCAACGATTTATTTTGCTAATCCCCAAGGGCCTAGAAAACTTCCTTTTCTAGAACAGTTGAAAGTCCTTGGATAGATAAGAGATTTCTGGTTGTTATTTATTTGCCAATCATCCACCCTCGATCTACTTTTCTGTTTTATCAACCGATAACGGATATGTTGTTCACAGCGGAACTAGGAAACAACACATTCTTATCTTTACGCAACTGCTCCGTCATTCAGCCCTTAGTCAACTTGAATTAACCCTTGGTCCGCCCGCTAGACTGTAACCGTAGGATTTCCGATATTATGAAACCTCACACTCAGACCCGAATGCAACTTCATTCTTTGGCAACACTGTAAAAAAATAATCTTGCAGTATTTGCTACTGGGATTTATCTTGTCTTTATTGAGATGAGAGTATCCCTAATTCGGATTAATGTTATCCCAATAGAGATAAGACTAATCCCAGTAGTAAATACTGCATCCTTATTCGGAGAAACTTTTTACAGTGAACTCGAGAAAATACGGTAGGTTCAGAGCATGTCGACATCTGCTGAACATAAAAGGTGAAACCTGCTGATGTTGAAACAGAATATCCACGTGCACGGACATCAGTTCTGGTAGGCTGACAATCAGCCTCCGTGTTTATTGTAAAGTTTGCTTATTAACCTTCTTTGACGAAAAATAAAGAGATTAGTCAGAAACTGAATGACACTTTTCTGGGGGATTTCTAAAATCTTCTACACGATTCGCTTTTTGGGATCCCAAAACGTTAGTGACGGATACCTATGACATCGTAAAAGTTGTCCGTCTGTCCGTCCGTCCGTCCGTCCGTCTGTCTGTAAGCACGATAACCTCGAAGGGAATGAGATATTTTGATGAAACTTGGTGTGAGGATTCTTTGGGTCAAGAGTAAGGTCGAGTTCGTAGATGGGCACTGTAGCCCTACATTTAGGGGTGGGGGAGGGGGTTCAAAATAAGGGATAAACAAAATATTTTGAAACAGCTAATGTGATAGTCGATTATGGGGTAAGAAGACATGCTGAACACGATAGTGAAAACCATTTTCTCGCCGGACAAGTAGTTCGCCCGGAATCTGGCCAAAACCGGAAAGTTTTTTAAAAGTAAAAGTTTTATTTGAAGTTAATTAGATGTTCGATTTAGGGGTAACACGACATGCTGAACACGATGGTGAAAACCATTTTTTGACCGGACAAGTAGTTAGCCCGGAATCCGGCCATAACCGGAAAACAAAAGTTTTATTTGAAGTTGATTAGATGTTCGATTTAGGGGTAAGAAGACATGCTGAACACGATGGTGAAAACCATTTTCTCGCCGGACAAGTAGTTCGCCCGGAATCCGTCAGAAACCGGAAAATTTGTTAAAAGTAAAATTTGTATTTGAAGTTGGTTAGATGATAGATTTAAGGGTAAGAAGATACGCTGAATCTGTATATGACAATCATTTTTTACCCGGACATATAGTTCGTCCGGAATCCGGTTGAAACCGGATTTTTTTATAAGTTAAAGTTTTATTTGAAGTTGATTAGACGTTCTTTATAGGGATAAGGAGATGCGCTGAATTCGAACTATCTTTTTTTTGCTGGACAAGTAGTTCGCTCGGAATTCGGCCGAAAACGGAAATTCGGCACAAGTAAAGCAGGAAGTTTCGATCAGTATCGTCAAAATAAATATGGCTTATACAGGTATATCTGAACTTAATTTTCTCAGATGATTAGCCTGGCGAAGACTGGATCTGGCGTAGAGAAGACGTAGTTGTCTGGGTCAAATATTACATTTTTGGGATCCCATCGAAACCTTTGGTCTTGTTTTTCAGGGTGACTGACTTTGCATGATATAAACCAGGTCGACAATCACGTGGAGCTTCCCCTGTTGCTCATCCTTTACCACGGAGCGGCTTTGGGGAGTTACCCCCACCGCTAGGGTTAAATTTTTTTTAATGAAAATGGTCAAAACTTCTTCGGTTCATTTCTTTCTCGTTGTTTCTCCTATACAGGAACCGGACGGTATGTTACAACGACAATCTTCGGGATTTCTCCAAGAATACATTGAAGAAATCAACAGTTATTAATTCTGGCAGGCTGAAATCCAGTTTCCATCTTTTCATGGAATTTGCTCTTTGTCACTACTTTTTACTCCGTTATTTCATCGCGCAACACTCCTTTCATAATTTCTCCAACAACTGAGCATTTCTTTTCTTTTCGTTTTTTGTCTACCCCCTTCACTGGAATGTTTACGAGGTTCTACCCGTCATTACGGCATACCCTGCGTTTCTTTGCTTTCTTTATTAGCTCCAAACCAAGCGTGAAGTTTTTTGTCACGATCAATTATCTCCTCGACTTCTTCCGACACCTTTTTGCAATAAAAAAAATCCACCGACCCACGGGTTTGAACAAATGGAAAAAGTCCGACCTGAAGCCCTCGACAGAGGAGGTGGAAGCTCAGGAAGGTTGGTGTCAACGAAAGGTTGGAACAAAACAAAACTTTTATAGATTTTGGCAGTTTCTTGGAGGTGGTTTGGTTTGGTTTGGCTTCCTGGTATCCTGATATATACGAACCTCAACGTCATCCTGTCTGCTTCCAAATATGGACAAAAACGCCAAACTTCGTATAGAACGGTTATTTTATACTGGGTAAGGTGCTATCTTTTTTTTCTTGGCTTCTGTTTCTGTTTGGCTAAAATAGACATATTACTGTATTATTACAATAGGGGATTCCTATCGGTACTTTTCAGCTTAAGAGCTAGCCAACAAGTCGGAAACTCAACATGCAAAAAAGAAAAAAAAAAAATCTTCCTTCTACTAAAGCTGACTGCGGACTATGATTGATGCCAAAACGCCAAACGGGTTGGCCATCAGGTTTCGTTTCAGGCATTTTTCGGCCCGTCTTGGCAAGGTTCATCTTCAGGCGTATCTAAACGTATGACCTCACAGGGTCAAGACTGGCCGAGATACAGCCGAAATAAAAATCTAAGCCGACTATACTCCAAGTAGCGCCGCCGAATACCAAGAAAAAAAAACGAAAATGAAGCAAGGACCTAGAGGACAAAGGTAAAATTCAATTCAATTCAGATTTATTCACCAT
This sequence comes from Branchinecta lindahli, assembly GCA_023053555.1. Lineage (NCBI taxonomy): Eukaryota > Metazoa > Arthropoda > Branchiopoda > Anostraca > Branchinectidae > Branchinecta > Branchinecta lindahli. Next base: position 4,889,577 of record JAKZAO010000007.1, on the reverse strand, counting down.
AATATAAAAGCATGGCACAAAATCGTGAAAAATATCATTGAGCTTGATGGAGAAGTATGCTAACCTGGATAACCAGTAAGTATGCTTCCAATAAGTATGGTTCATATTCTATAACGCCATGGCTCCAAGTAAAATGTCTAAGAATCGAGACCGCGGCCAAAACCAAGACTTCGTTCAAGGGTCAGAAATCCCTTACGCGATGCCAGAAATTGACGGTGACACATTCTTTGTTATTTTCCAATGCCTACAAAATTTATGCCTTTTCAAAGATTGGCTTCTGAAGTCCAGCGGTCGGACGGTGACGAATGGGCCGTCAACCGATCTTTTTAGGTGGACATCTGGTGCGTGAGTGAAAGGGGGAAGTCATCCGCCCCCTCGATGACCATTTGGTTTGTTTCCTACAAGCTGAAATGTGGAGCTCGACACAACAACAAGGGTGAAACTAGGTTCCATCTAACCTAGGATGACCAGCACCTGTCGTTTCTGCCAGAAACAATAGCTTGTCTGTCTGGATGAATACAGAGCTTAATGCTATCACAGAATACAGACAAAACCAGCGTTCTAGACCCACGAGGTAGGGATCCATCCAAAGACAATGCAGAAATAGCAACAGTATACCTAAACCCCAAACATCAGCACCCAACCAACCCTTAGAACTTCCTCCCAGAAAAATATGGATTTTCAATTTGTTCTTCACATTTTCTGCCTGCTGGTGGAAGACCCAACCTTGTTTCGATCCCGAACGGAACTGGAATAAACTACTTCCGGAAAACAATAGGTCCCTGGGGTTAAGACCTGCCCAGCAATTCAATCTCATACCCTCGAATGGTTTACGCCCTTTTTTGACAAAATGCATCCGGGGTTTTGTAGGGGTATTATGCAACCCTTACCAGTTTTCAAAAGGGGTTCTTGCACTTTTCCTTTCGACACAGATTCTATGTTACCAGTATCAAACAAGAAGTTGTACCCGTTTCCGAAACTTGTTGCGCCTTATTACCAATGTAGTTATTTAATCCCCGCAAAAGTCTGCATATATGATATGAGAAATATGCACAAGTTAAGCATGAAAATATGCAGAAGTTTGGTTATACAAGACAAATAGGTAGACGTCACATAAAAATTTGCAAAAGTCGAACTACGATTGCAAAATGAAGCGCAGTCGGTAGAGCTGGGACAGCAAAGTGATTAGCATTTGTTCACAGCAATTATCAGAATCCCCTCTAAAAATTATCTAACTGGTGATCTAGAAGTAGGGAATAATTATGTATTTTATGCCAGAAATAAATCCTAGTACTGACAAGGCCACGTAAGATTTGAGGAAGTGATCGTAAGAGAATGTGATGACCCTCGGATACGAAATATTTGTATGGTACCTCCCTACAATGTAGTGCTGATAAGAACCCGGATACTCCTCCTCACTCAATAACATTAGATCACCAGGGGCGGATCCAGGGGGGGGGCGAGGGGGGCGATCGCCCCCCCTAGACGGACTAAAAAGTATAGTTTTAATGCTGTTTTAGAGCAAGCGCAGATGAATTTGCAAATGCGTGGAACTGCTTTGTCGTTAAAATGTGGAATTGGTAGTACAGAACAGAGAATTTGTGCTCGCAAAAGGATGGGGGGACGTTGTAAAAACGTCAAATTTTTTTGGCCTGCCGGCCGAAAAGAGACAACAATTTTCTCAAAGCATTCGCCCCCCCTAGAGTCGAGCGCTGGATCCGCCCCTGTAGATCACATCCCTCTAGAAGCGTCAAAATCGAAAAAAAAACACTTAAACTTAAATCCAGGTGGTCTTCTTTTCTAACAGCTTCTGTATTTTCCAAGAACTCGTTAGAAATCCCAGGAGCAAGTGAACTGTGAAGGAAGGCGTCGTAGATTACCAATTCGGTCACTTTGTGGATGACCATTTGAGACAGCTTAAAACATGTGTCGATCCCCGGCCACATGTTCGAGCTGTCCAAAGCTAAGGCGATTTATTTGACCCAGGCGCGGAGTGGAAAGGAGCAAAATAAATTGGAAGGGGTATCAATTTTCTCCAGGGTGTCCCCAGGTTCCGGTACCGGTCAGGACAAGATGTTTTTCCGAAGTCGCCAGAAGAACGGGTTGGGGCGAGCGAAGATGTAAACTTCCTGCGGGCCGACAACTCTTTGAAAACAATAGCTGATGAGAACGTTGATGGCACGGAATGGGTTATCCCTTTTTTTTTCGAAAAAAAGAGTCAAACCCCGTACATGAGGTAAACTGTTTAGAATAACTTGCCTTGGTCTGCATCACAAAACATAGCCCGCTTCTAACCTTCTACTCTTCTTCTCCCCCCCCCCCAAGATTTCATGATATTCCTCCTTGAAGCTCTTTAAGTGTTTTGTTTCAGTTTTTTCTTGTTAATTCCAAAGAATTAAGGATGTAAACTAGATCACAAGAAACAAACGCCGTAAATTATACTAAATTCGTTATAGTGATCTTCTCACACATTCCGGCATACCCCTTTGTTGACACGAGGATATCCTCTAAATTGCACAACATCCAACCCGGGGAAATCTCAAGGTTTTCTGAAGGCCTTTTTCCCGAGGTGGGGACACAACTGCGCATTTATTACACGGAAACCCTGAGGAAAACGACAAATCCAGTCCCTTCCTTTTCCTTGCTGTGAAAGTACGCTACGGTTTCTACGATGAGCAATCCTGGCCTCGATCCTGACTGACAAAATATTACGAAATGCAGGGAAGGAGTAATTGGGAAAATCCAGGTAAAATGCCTAAGGCAAGTGTGGGAAAAAACAAAGAATTGCAAGCCATATGAACGGAACTCGGGTGGAGGAATATTGTCGTCTTCAGAGCTGATTTATATCAGAAAATTACTTACTAGGCTACTTTTGTATGTTTTATTTCTGCATTACTTATCACTCGTTATTTCAACAAAGAAAAGGACGGGGTGGGCTACAAAGAATAAGACCAAAGGTTCTGATGGGATCCCAAACATTCAATATTTGATCCAGACAAATAGATTTTGTCTTCACCAGATCCAGTCTTCGCCAGACTCCTTGAACATTTTTACTCTTAAAATTTAGAAATAGATCCAAGGCCAAACAGCTAATCATTAAGAAAACCAAGTTCAGATATGGATTCAGCATGTGTGTGCCTTACCTCTGCGAATTTTCCGGTTTCGGCGAATTCCAGAACTACTTGTCCGGCGAAAAAATAAAGCTCAAAACGAATTCAGCGTATCTCCTTATCCCTATATCCAACATCTAATCAACTTCCAATAAAAATATAACTTATAACAAATTTTCCGGTTTCAGCCAGATTCCGGACGAACTATATGTCCGGCTGAAAATGATTGTCATATACGGATTCAGCATCTCTTCTTACCCCTAAATCGGACATCTTATCAACTTCGAATACAACTTTTACTTTTAACAAACTTTCCGGTTTTGGCCGGATTCCGGGCGAATTACTTGTCCGGCGAGAAAATGGTTTTCATATTCATGTTCAGCATACTTTCTTACCCCTACATCGAACATCTAATCAACTTCAAATAAAATTTCTACTTTTAACAAACTTTCCGTTTTGGCCGGATTCTGGGCGAACTACTTGTCCGGCGAGAAAATGGTTTTCATATTCGTGTTCAGTATGCTTTCTTATCTCTAAATCGAACATCTAATCAACTTCAAATAAAACCTTTACTTTTAACAAACTTTCCGGTTTTGGCCGGATTCCGGGCGAACTACTTGTCCGGCGAGAAAATGGTTTTCATATTCGTGCTCAGCATGACTTTTTACCCCATAATCGACTATCACAGTAGCTGTTTGAAAATATTTTGCTTGTCCCTTGATTTGAACCCCCTCCCCCACCCCTAAATGTAGGACTAAAGAGCCCATCTACGAACTCGATCTTACTCTCGACCCAATGAATCCTCACACCAAGTTTCATCAAAATATCTTATTCCCTTCGAGAGTTATCGTTCTCACAGGCGGACGGACGGACGGACAGACGGACAACTTTTGCGATGTCATAGGCAGGGGCGTCGCAAGTGCATTTTCGTTGGGGGGGGGGTGCAGAGCCCAAATTTTACCGAATCTCTCAAAAATTTTACCGAATCCTAGAAACTGAAAATTCGAGCTTTAAATTATGGAACAGAAAGGATTACGTAGGAAAAGTAACATTAAAGGGCAGCATGAAAGACGATAAGCCAACTTAATTAAGTGGCGTTTTGGCGAAGGCCACTTGGAGACTATATTGCCGGGCACGATTGCAGTAACAACTTCTATCTATTATACCCAAGAGAAAAATAAATCTAGCGCCGCAGGCGAATTTTCAGAATCTTTTTTTTCTGTAGGCTAAAATTTAACTGCTTATTACAAATTCTATCATGTACCGTGGATTAAATACCGATGTTCTAAGAAGTTCCAGAAACCGAATGGAGCGACGTTCCGACAGCAGCAGCTACTGTAGTATAGTCAATACTACCCATGATCACAGAAAGTGAGCGCCGCAGGCGAGATTTTTTTCCTGTAGGCTAAAATTTAACTGCTTATCTTACAAATTCTATCATTAACCGTGGATTAAATACCGATGCTCTAAGAAGTTCCAGAAACCGGATGGAGCGACGTTCCTGCAGCAGCAGCTACTCTACCATAGTCAATACTACCCATGATCACATAAAGTGGGCGCCGCAGGCGAAATTTTATTTAAGTTAGCTTTTTCCTGCCAAATTTAACTAGACCTCCGTTGCCTGTGCAACAGGAAGTGTTGCAGCAACTGTGCCCTGTTCCTTAGGGCACAGTTGCGGAGCAACACGTGCAACTGTGCCCTACGGGACACAGTTGCGGAGCAACAGTCTCCATTATGTCCTTCACAGGACATTTTTCTAATGCGGCTTCGATTTTTATCTTGAAGCATCTTGGATATGGTTTTATTTCGAGCTCCTACTAAACTGAGTTTGGTAAAATGTTTAGCTGGTCCAGATATAAACGAGAATAACACAATAACACAGTTGACAATTCTGAATATTTATAGGATGGATAATTACAATTTCAAGATAAACCAGAATTTCTTTAAACAATTGAAACTAGAAATCAAATTACCATTTTCGGCCGGATTCCACAACACTTAAAGCACGTCAGAAGACCCACACTCTTCTTATCCGAGTCCCTCAAGAACAATAAAATAATACTGGGCAACGGGAAGTGTTACGGAGCAACAACTCATACTGTTTATGTTTACAAAAATTGAGGGACCCCTACTCCCCCTCCACAGAAGTCAAATCGAGTTCAGATCCCCCTAAGCCATGTCTAGGACCCTAGGACTAGTGTAAGCTTCCATTGTTTCTAAAAATAAAAGAAACAGTAAAAATCGAAAATTTCAGAAAATTAGACAGAAAATTGGAACGAGAAGAACTTTTCCGGAATTATTTCCGGGAAGAGCTACGGAGTTTTATGCTCCAGTTCTCGAAGAGATCTGTAAAAGTTCTTCATGGATTCAGCATTAATTTATTTCTAAAACGTTTACTTCCGAAGCTAGGGCCATCTTAACTTGACGCCAATTCGAAGTTTTATGTTTCGAAACACACATTTCGGGAATTATTTCCGGGAAATCTGAAAGAGATACGGAAAAAACAAAATAAAGTTTTCTGCTTAACTTCTGATGGACTAAGCTAGGAAAATATAAAACAAACAAAAATTGGCAAAAATTGGAAATTGCTCCGAGGACATGACAAAACTTCTAAATAGAAAACCTACAGAAGGAATTTCATATCCGGAAAACTATTGCAAGTTTCAGTCTTATGGGATCGAGATCTGTCGAACCGCGTTGGAAAAAAAATTCTAGCTGGCCCAGAACCGAAGTTACCTCTAGAACGTCGAAACTTCGGAAATTATTTCTAAGAGAACGAAGCAACTTGGTATTAAGAACACTTCACTTCTTCTTGCATAACTTTCATAGCACTACTCGATAAAAATAAAATAGACATCAAAATCGAAAATTTAAGAAAATTCCAAAAAATCGGAACGAGATGGACTTTTCCGGAATTATTTCCGGGAAATCTGTAAGAGCTACGGAATTTCATGCTTCAGTTCTCGAAAAGATCAATAAAAGTTCTATACGAGTTCATAATTATTTTATCTCTAAAACGTTTACTTCCGAAACTAGGGCCGTCTTAACTTGACGCCAATTCGAAGTATAATGTTTCGAGACGCACATTTCGGGAATTATTTCCGGGAAATCTGAGAGAGATACGGAAATAACGTCTTATAGTTTTCTGCTTAACTTTTGATGGTCTAAGCTAGGAAAATATAAAACAAACCAAATTCACCAAAAAATTTAAATTGCCCCGAGGGCATGACAAAACTTCCAAATAGAAAAACACAAAGAAGGAATTTTATTTCGGAGAAACTATTGTAAGCTCCAGTTGTTAGGAGATCGAGACCTGTCTAACCGCGTTGGAAAAAAAATTCTAGCTGGTCCAGAACAGAAGTTACCTCTAGAACGTCGAAACTTCGGAAATTATTTCTTAGAGAACGAAGCAACTTGGTATATAGAACACTTCACTTCTTCTTGCATACTTTTCATAGCACTACTCGATAAAAATATAAGAAACATCAAAATCGAAAATTTGAGAAAATTCCAAATAAAATCGGAACGAGATGGACTTTTCCGGAATTATTTCCGGGAAATCTGTAAGAGCTACGGAATTTTGTGCTCCGGTTCTCGAAGAGATAAATGAAAGTTCTACATGAGTTCAGCATAACTGTATTTCTAACAAGTTTATTTCCGAAGCTAGGGTCGTCTTAACTTGACGCCAAACATCGAACGCAGAGTTTCTAAGAAAAAAACGGTTTTTATTTTTTTTTCTGGAAATCTGTTAGAAATTTTAGGAACTTCTCTGGAACTTTTTTACTCTGTTTCACGTTTCCCTTCCCTCTGAAAAATCTCAAATTTTTAACTCTTACCACTTCGGAGCTACAGGTCGCTGATCACGGTGAAAAAAAAAAAAAAAAAAAACTACGAAAGCAGTAGTGTTGCTCCGCAACACAACTATTTCCATCCAGATTTTAGCTTTTAATGTTTCGAAATCCCAATCCTAAAACTGTACCCAATCAAATGACGCACCCTTCCGCAAAATATAGAATATTAAGATTCATGACTAAATCTTCTTTTTGGGATCCAAAGTAAAAGTAAGGACTATCGATGAGATCATAAATCAGTCCTTTTGTCTGCAACCAGTGCTTCACTCGACCTCTTCCGAGTTTCGAGGTTCGTGGTAACTCCCGAATGGCAATTATACCGAATCCCAGTTATTATAACAAATAAGTTTAGACCGATAGCATGTTCGAGATTCTGTATAACTACCGTATCTCGGTTATTATACCGAATTGTTTTGATATCGAAACAGTATACCGAATAATTTTCGTATTCGGTATAATTTCGTCGAAACTGAAACAAAAGTAGGGATTTGTGGTAACTACCGGATCCTGAAAATTATACCGAATAAATTACCGAATCCCAATTATGATACCGAATAATTCTAGACCGATACCTTATTCGGGATTCTGTGTAACTACCGAATCTCCATAAATATACCGAATAGTCCTGGCATCGAACAATTACCAAATAATTTCCGTAAATTATCTCCCCGAATTCGTGATAACTACCGGATACTGGGAATTATACCGAATCCCGATCATTATACCAAATAGATTTGTACCGATAGCCTATTTGGGATTCTGTATAACTACCGAATCTCCGTAAATATACCGAATAGTTCCGCTATCGAAAAAATACCAAACAGTTTTAGTAAAATTTTGGGCCTCCGGCCCAAAATTTTACAGAATCTCAAAAAGTTGGGGGGGGGGGTGCTGCACCCCCCTTTGCGACGCCCCTGGTCATAGGTATCCCTCCACTTACGTTTTGGGATCCCAAAAAATAAAAACAAAAGCAAAAACCTAAACTTTTACACGTCAACGAACGTATGGTGTCTTTCAAATGAACCTCTAAAGTTCAACGAGAACTGTCATCATAGGAGACGCATTTGTGTTGGAAAAAAGGAACTGACTGCATGAATAAGTCACTCCATAAAAGTCGAGGGGTTATCCACTCCCCGGCCTTCGGTGTACCGGTCACCGGTACTAGCATAAATCCGGCGACTCATCTTTCATGTCTTCTAAACACGCAGATTTTAATATTCCAACAAGTGGCACCGCGGCACCAGGCCCCTACGGTGTACACCAAATTCGAGAGTGGGCAACTCCCTCGATAAAAGTCGCTTGAAAAAGTTGAGTTGAACCACGATAACGACTCCGAACAAAAATGGCACTAATTACTGCGACACAAACCAATGGAAAAGTGTAGTCCATTAGTGCTAGCCCAAACCCAGACGTGCGATAGAAAGTGCAACCAAGTTATGACATGCGCAGATGTATCTAAAAGTCTGTTGTCAAGATGAGTCCAAATTCTGGCCACTAGAGTCCAGGAGAATGGCACGCGTGAGCGAGACACTTCCGGGTGTAAGTGGGGGGCAAGACATAGCCCAAGTAGGAAATCATCTGAAATATTATCATCTGGAATGCGCAAGGGGTGAGATCGAGAATGCGGTAGGGACATGGGCGTAAAACATGGTGATCCGGTTGAAAACAAAATCCAGGCGAAAAGGTCAGTGAAAAGAGCAAAACTCTGACCCTTTGAACATACAAGCAGCGATTATATCTTTAGGAATTCGAACAAAGAACCGACTAAACGCAGATTCGCCCAGTCTACTAATTTCGCTGAAACTGCTGGAGTAACTGCAGGAACAGGAACTGAGTTGAACGGGAAGGAGAGGGCTGATTAGGAAGCCGAACATATAGGCTTGATAAGCTGCCGGATCTTACGCGCCGAGCATGGACTTGTCAGCAACGAAACAGGACTATCCCGACAACCTCGCCGACAACCTCTATACCTTGTATTTTGTTGACTTCGCTTGAAACTTGTTGTAGTGCAAAGCCTTCAAATACTATTTTGTGTCAGTGGCTCACCGTCGAAGTTGAGCCCTCCTTTCCATCTCAAAATGCTTTCTCTTCACCGCCCGTTTTTCTGTTCTTTTCCCGCTAACACAGTAAAGTAATTCTGGGCAGCCTGCAATCTGGTTGACAGCGTCGGTGAGACAAAACACTTCTACAATTTTACCCTTCAGTAACCCACGAAACAGCGGGAAATGACAATGTGGACACATCTTAATCATACTAACAGAATCGGAAAAGATTTGAAACTATTTTTATAACCTCTTCATACCATCACGACTGTCCTCTCCAACAGTCATAGCGAATTAGTATTATCTTGCTGATGACACATTCGGAGGAATGGAAATTATACGAGGGATATGTTAACCGTGACAAACCAGCTGGAAATCATTTTTAACTCAATCCAGGTCCAGAGCTCCAATGTTGAACCCGTCACTCAGGTCACGTCGAGCCTCATTCCCCGGACTACGCAACCGATAGCGAACTACTACAACCTCGACCATTACTTATATGCAACTGATGAAACCACTACTCTTCTTCACAACTCTCTCGTCGTGCCCATCTGGATTTAGTGTCCACTCTTCGTGTCAGTTCAAGGAACTTGACCAGCGTCCAGCTCCTACAGAAACGAAACTGAAAGTTTTGTCCTAATGTCCTGATATTGCCAACGTCTCAGCTCAGCGTCTGTGTCATTCTGACTTTTGGGTTGCTACTAGATAGACAATAGTAGGATTATCGTAACCGAGATGAGGCCCGCCTACAGGTTAACCCCTTGCGAAGCCGCATGTTACGGCAAGCAAGACTGTACAGAAAAACAATTAAGGTGTAAATTCCGGAGGTCGCCCTTTTGAATTTTGCAACAGGTGGGTCGGAAAAGCAACAGTAACGAGAATATTTCACGAAGTATCAAAACCACTGCAAGTGCAATCCGACCACTTTCTCCACAGATTTCCCAACCCCATAACAGATCTGGGCAATGAGAGAAATAACAAAAACGTGACGGGAGAGTTGCAGAGAGGGCTAAGAACCTAAGACAAACGTTCCTATCTACCTTTTACACCGATTCTTCTCTAGGTGAAACCACGAGTATTCAAAATAAGAATTCGAAACTAAACCTTCTTCTTCTTTAAAGTTTAACCGAAAAGGACTGGGATAGGACAATGTAGTTACCCGTCACTTATTCACTTAAATTGGCTTGAAGACCCGCTGAAATGCGTTACTTGGTTGTTCCGCTATTCAGGAATAATCGATTTTCAAATAGTGGAATTTCCGTGTAATTTGTTGTATACCTTACAAGAAAGATTTATAACTTTTTTTGTTCAGGAACTAAGCAATCTTCACCAATATCGCCACTGCCCACTGAAGAGCCTTGTTTGTGTTTAGATAAAAATTTCCCGCGTCATAGTAGAATTTTCGCTGTGGGGACAGCCGCAGATATTCTGAACGTCGTAACTAGAGCAGATAGTGGAAAACAAAAAATCCCTTTGCAGAATCCAAATAATTCAGTGTATTCAACTAAATGACACAAAAACAAGTTGGCTTTTCAGTTAACTTTAAAAACATTTTCTTTTTTTGAGTGGATCTACTAGGGTATACGACTAATACTCAATTTGATTTGACATACTTCAAAGAGACAGGTCCTGTTTTTCCACGGAGAGGGGGCCAACTGATGTTTCGTCAAGTTCAAGTTCAAGTTCGTTTTATTTTTGCACTAAATAAATAACATAGTTGGCTAGGCCTATAGAGAGGAACACTCGAAGATACTAGGCCTAGCCAGGGACATACACTATATTAAATAAACCGAATTTGAAAGCAACAGCTAGTTCGCAAACCAGTGCTGTTCACTAGTTCGCAAACCATGTCCAGTGCTTATCCGCCAAAGGGATCAAACGTAAGAACAAATAAACAAAAAGTTTCTTCTGAAGAAAACCCTACTTCACAGCAAATCACTGAACGTCCATTTCGTACTTTCCCATGGCGAAAACGCCAAAAAAGACTCTAGAAGAAGAGGATTCGCCAAAACGTTGAACCAAAACCCTGTGAAACCTAGCCTACTTGAAACGCCCTCGGCTAGGATGTACTTAAGAACGCCAAGCAATTTGAAGACGGCCTTAAAATAACGCTGTTTTTACTTGAAACCAAATCCACTATGTTTTAGGATACGTGCAAGTTATTTTCTTCCACCAAAGTAATCGTAAACAGTGAAACAACTGCAGCAGCACTTCTCTAAGTCTCTAACTCCTTTACCCACCGCCCGTCACTATTTCGTAGTCGACCGAAGTTGTCAAATTCCCTCTATTAACGTAACATATCACCAGTGAGTTAGTAGTGTATGGCCATGTCTAGAAGTTTAAGGACCCTTCTTATTTATTCTGTCTTTTATAATACATCCAGCTCCCTTATGGAATTATAAGCTTCTAAACTCCCCACCTTTCTCCATTGTTTCGTTTTGTTCCTACGATTATTTAGCGCTTTTTCGTCCGTGCCGAGTTTCTTCCGTTACACAATGCAAAGTTTGCCAGAATCGTCACAGTCCGCTGAAAACTCTTCCAAACACAAGGATATGAGGATCTCCTATTTTTAACTTTTTTTTGCTTAGTTTTCCCACTTTTTAACCACAGCGCGTTCAGTTTTCAAATGTTTTGCACCCAGCCGCCGCGTCGGAGAGCAGGAGGGCTGGATAGAATCGACAAGCGTTAACGAGAAAATCGCTAAATTCAGAAGGAAAGAAATGGTATTTTTGAAAAACATTTTTTCTGATCCATTTCATAGTGAAAATGTCATTTCTAGTAATAGCTGTGCTTTAAGATATCAATTTGAAAACGTCACCGTATCATTAAAAAAAAAAAAAAAAACTTTGTGAAGATGGAATTAGGACCAAGAAATGCAAGAAATAAATACGAGATTTCCAGGGTTTTTGTTGGTCAGCTAACCATCGATGATAAGTAATAATAAAAAAAAACGGGGAAGTGATATGGTGAAATATGATATAACGGAAATCAGGGATACGATGAAACAAACAAAAGAAATTGATCAAAAAGTCCAGCTTTTGATACGGACTTCAAAAATCGGAAGACTGAGAAGCCCACATTTCGAAGAAAAACCTGCCAAAACAAGCCAAATGGCGAAATTCCTTCCGTCACAAACATGCAATAATAACCTACTCTTGCAAACAGGTGAATGGATTATGGCCTTCAGTTTTTCACGAAAACAACCTCCCATTTGCACAAAGGGTGGGAGTGAAAACATGAACCGAAGAAAATAATCATACCTGGTGATGCGAGTTGGCTAAGGGCAACGCGCGGAATTTGGTAAACAACTTTAAATAACGGTTCGGCGTCGCCGTGAAAAAGCAACCCTCAGACCAGACAGTTAGGTTTCAACTTGTCTGGCTTTGCAAACTACGCAGAAATCTTGATAAGAAAAGGAAACTACTGAGGTCGCACAATGTCATCATGGAAGTGGCGAGGGGTTGCCCACTCTCGATTTTAGTGTACAGCAAGTGCACGGCCGGTGCCGAGCCTGAGCCAGCACGGTTGCCATGTGGTCGAAAGTTAAAATAAGCATATGTAGAAGCGTTTCAATGAATCGACTATTTTATTACTGGAACCGGTGCCAACACCGCTGATTTCGATCGGTCCCGAGCAGTACCGGGGAACAGTGTACAGCAGGTGCCGGTGAGTGGGTAACCCCTCGGGAAGTGGAAGAGAAGTTTGCTGGTCTGAGCGAGAAAAGGCTTGGTTAAAGTCCGTATCCAAACTTGGTGTTGTTGATCCTAATCCAATTTTCAGCTTTCGCTTTATACAAACACGTCCTCTTTTGTGGCCCACCGCCAAGGGCAGAAAATATTTCAGGCATCAGACAATCGTTTGTTAGGGTATCAGTGCAATACGTTCCAAGTTAAAAATAAAGAAATAAAAACGAACAAAAACAGATATTTGCAAGGATTAACTGTTTGCAAGTTAACGTCCAAAACCCTTGAATATGCCATTGCTAACCAGCAATAATTTTAAATGTCAACATGCAATAAGTTTATCCTTACGAATATTTTGGATGTCTCCTTTCATTTTATTTCTGTTCTTGTTTGCAATATGTTGCAATGTGGGAGAAGACCGTTTCAAGCCTGAAACAGCGGCTGACTGTGACCCACAAGAGATGGTAGGTTTGTATCAAGCAGGAGTTAAAGCTTGGATTAGAATCAGTCTATCGAAGTTTTAATTCGGATTTAAAGCAAGTTTCTTGGAGGAAGGGTCTCCTGGGAAACGCTGAATTACTCGGGATGGCCGTGACGGAAGACGATTCTTACCTCCCCCCAGATCGCAATCCAGCTACATACAGTCTTCTATCCGAAAAAGGGACAAGGGTTCTTCACTTCCTCGCACCGATGTACACTAGAGTGACTAGACATACACTGTTAGAAGTTTGGTAACAATCAAGACATGCTTCAGCATGCTTGTGTTATGAGAATATATCTGTTATGACCCTTTGAAGTGTTATGTTTTGAGAAAATGAAGCACATGCTAGAAACACACATGCTGAATACACATGCAGAAAATCAACACATGTTTCCGCATCCTTGTGTTATGAGAATATCTGTTATGACCCTTACAAATATTCTGTTTGGAGAAAATATTACAAAAAGGGTCATAGGCCTAACAGATATATTCTCAAAATGTTTAACAAAAGGATGCACACACATGTGTTATTTATTATCAGTGTATAAGGACACCGACCGGACTCCACTCTTATATACATGTTTTCCAAAAGGCGTAGCCTATGTAGCAAGAATCTATCTGGAAAACCAAAGCAGGGACCGGCTGAAACTGAATGAGCCACCACCCCTCACAGAGACACTATCAGGAATGGACACCGAAGAGTTTGAAACCAGACAGGCTATCTCGCTTCTGTAAATCTACGAAGTGAAGGTAAAAGGGCAAGGAAGCAAAACCGCCAGTTCCACAAAAACGAAGTTTCAATGCTTAACTAAGTTACAAACGGAAATACTCTGAAACAAAAACCAAAACTATACAAGTCCACTCCCCATCCAACAATAACGGGCCACGCATACAGCACGATTCCTATCCTACATCCAACCGAACATTCATTCCACTCCAATGTTTATCCCCGTTTCAGCCTTCGAAAAACAAAAGATAAGACAACTCAGTTGCTATCTCCAACACGAACAAAATAATTTTGCATGAAATCTTACCCAATCTTCTAAAGAATTCTTAGTGTCAACCTGATTCTCTTCCAGTTGAAACAAGGTCACGAAACGGAGTCCAAATTCAGGTGCGATAAAAACTTCACTATGATAGTACTTTTCCAATTGCCTTTTTGCATATGAACACTTGCTACAAACTTCACCCTCGCTCACACGCGTATCCAGTACAGAATAACTGACATCACAAGGGTGAAAACGAAGAGCTCTGATTGGTGGACGGGCTTTTCGAACATTATTAGGCAAAAATGCAAGGAAACAAACCTCACTGCCAAGGGGTGAATTCGCAAACTTCATATGACGTAAATATTTTGCGCAACTGGGCAAATAAGTCATGTTGCACATATTTGTGAAAGTGTGGAGGCGCTGCAGTCTCTACGGGCAATGAAACAAACGGAATGCAAGATCTTCCCCTTTTGAACGAACAAACTATTCACAGTAAATTAAAATAAGGAACAGATAGAAATTATCATTATTATTGCTCTTGATAAAGGTTTTCGGTAGTTTGATTGGTAGCGCAGTTTGACTAAATAAGAGCTGTAGACACTCGTACGGTTCTGGGCACGCTGCGGTAAATTAGGGCTTGGCGTTGTCCCTGCGAAACCTGGCCAACGAGCTTACATAATACAATAACAAATCTCTTGGGTTTGAACAGGGACCCATACATTTCCTGTAATGCCTCGCCATTCAGGGGGCTTGTCAATAAGAGATTTCTGATGCGCTCTTGACCGACCAACCGGTAGTTCGAGAAATACCCACGGGGATAGAATACGCGACTATCCAGATAGACAACATTTGGGATTGGCTGCTGGTGCCTTGAGGGAAGGAGTCTCTTCGGCGCTCACGTCCAATGAGGCAAACAAGAACGCCGATTTGACCCAAGCGGAATTTTTAGTAGGAGTAGGTCGGGCAACATAGCAGCACAGAAGCATAGGAAATGACAAGCCCCCTGAATTGCGAGGCATTACAGGAAATTTATGGGTCCCTGGTTTGAAAATGAACCAGAAAAGGCACCTGTAATGTAATTTAAACAAAACCAGGTACAGAAATTGATTATTATTGAATTCCTACAGGTCACATGATGGCTCTGCAAAGCCCACGCATGATGCAACAGCTCGCGCAGTCAGGTGCTGTATTCATCCGCAGTTGCCCCCCCCCCCCCATATGCGGGATAGTATAGGGTTTAGGCAACACAGATTCACAGGTATCATCTGTGTAAAGTCGCGTTCGGTTCGACAGCACGAAAATGTGTCGTATGTCAGAACCCAACAAAGAGTTTCTGTGTAACATCAGTGAAGAAAGAGTGCGTTCTTACTGGTTTTGGGAACTCTGGTTTGGTTTTAAAGAGCTCTGAAACCCCGATAAAGTGGCAAAAATGCGGGTTCTTGTGTTTTCTGTCCCTAAACTGGCGCGAATGCTAGTCAAACTCTCTAAAGGCGTCACGGAAACGTACCTGTGTGCCACACTCGCAACCACGGAAACACTCTTTTTGGGATCCCAAAACGTAAGTGGAGGGATACCGTCCCATGACTTCGTAAAAGTTGTCCGTCTGTCCGTTCGTCTGTGAGCACGATAACTCTCGAAGATAATGGATATCTTGATGAAACTTGGTGTGAGGATTCTTTGGGACAGGTCGAGTTCGTACATGGCTCTGTAGCCTTACATTTAAGGGTGAGGGAGTGTGATAAATAAAATAGGTGCGAACAAAGTATTTTGTAACAGCTAACGAGAAAGTCGATGTACAGGTAAGAAAACATGCTGGACATGAATATGAAAATCATTTTCTCGCCAGACATGTATTTCGTCTGAAATCCGGCTAAAACAGGAAAGTTTGTTAAAAGTAAAAGTTTTATCTGAAGTTGATTAGATGTTCGTTTTAAGGGTAAGAAGACATGCTGAACACAAATATGAAAACTATTTTCTCGTCGGACAATTAGTTCGCTCGGAATCCGGCCAAACCGGAAAATTTGTTAGAAGTAAAAGTTGTATCTGAAGTGTATTGGAGGTTCGATATAGTGGTAAAGGATATAAGTCTATAGTGGTAAGGAGTTACGCCGAATTCGTTTTTGAGCTTCAGTTCTTTGCCGGATAACTAGTTCGCGTGGAATCCGGCCGAAACCGGAAATGTGGCAGAAGTAAGGCAAGAAGTTTTCATAAATTTCATTAAAGTAGATATGACGTATAGGGATAAACGCACATGCTGAATCCATTTCTAAACTTGGTTTTCTCAAATGACTAGCCATTGGCCTTGTTTGTTTCTAAATTTTCATATTAGGATGTTCATGGAGTTTGGCGACGACCGGATATCTACAAGACCAAATTGTCTGATCAACTCATCAGCTTGTTTGTTTGTCGTCGTGATATCGGAAGTCAGTAGATGCTTTTTCGGTGGTTTTTCGGCTCTTCCTAGGAATGCTTGTTATGCGTAACATTGAACGCATAACATTTTCAAAATCACAACAGATTTCATCCTAAGTGTTGTCCGTTGAAACTATGGATCCTTCTGTTATCTTTATGGAATGTCTGACAGTGGAGGTAAGGCAGCGTACCTTCTGCCGACGTCAGACGTGTCAGTCTGAAAAGTTTAAACTTACCTCGTATTCTTCCTGCCAAATAGTAGACATAAGGAAAAACTGCTGGCTTGGTTCGATCCCGGGGAAGGTGGGTAGAGTGGAACATCCTTTACTCTCAGAAGTCCCAGAATCCGATCAACAAACGGAAGTTCATGTGTAAGGATGACCGTATTGTGTTCTTCTTTATTATCTATTCAATTTCCCGGTCTCGCCCTCTCACTTCTGGGAGGAAATTTTCTTTGAAATCGGGTGGCTTGAGTTTTTCGCACCGAAACTAATCAAACAAGAATTTTCGGGATACGATTAAAGAAAAGACATACGAAGTAGAGGACCCCTGGTTCTTACTCTACCTTTTGCATAATATCCCCTGTGAAATTACATGGACACAATTCGCCACTTTTTCGTTTTGCGGCTACGGCTCTTTAGCACTCACCGATTTTGCTCACCGATTAAACTGCAAGGTCCACCAACAACTCTTTAAAAAATAAAGACATGGGAAGCTTCATTTGTAGGCCAACAGGTATATCTTGTAGTTCGGACTCCTTTCTTTTGATTGGCTTTTCCGACTTTTTAACCACGGTGAACACTTTTCAAATGTTTTGCGTCAAGCCTCCGTTTCCGGGAAAGTCTGGACGCAGTCGACAAGCACCAACAAGAAATTCACTTATTTCACGGGGCAAGGGTTCCGGAAATGATATTTTTAACCATTTTATCGTGAAAAATATCATTCCTAGTAAGAGCTGTGCTTTAGACGTTCTAGTCTAAAAAGACGGTTACTAGGATCATTGCAACCAATTTTTTGTTCATAGCAATTAGGATAAATGCGTGTTTGGACAGACATGAGTTGAGAAATACAGAGACTGTCAGATATTCTAAATAAATGTAAAAAAAGAGATTCTAAGCCTAACAAACATGGTCAACAGTCGGTATGTTGCTTGGAATGTCACGTAACACTTCACGGCGCCGAACAAACTTGGGGGCTCACAAGAAAATTGTTTGATTTCAATATTAGCCAAAAGAAAGTTGAAATATTTGGCTCTTAGTTGATATTTATTTATTTATTTATTTATTTGTGACCCGCTTTTTGATAACAGCGGAGTATGAGTAAATACACAAAGGAAAATACACATATTAAAACACTAAACAAGACAATGTAAATAAACATGACTACATTCTTTTCATATAATTAACAGCACACTAAATAGACCTACAGAATTTTACACAATGACAAGCACATTAAACGGGTTCAGGATTGAAAAACTGGCCAATAATTTCATGGGCTGACAAGGCAGGATGTTTGTGGAGGGTAAGTAAATTTGAATGTGAACGAAGGAGTGTATTGATACTATCCTGGACATTAAAATTCGAAACCAATTTACGATTACGGAAGGATTTTGGAAGATACATCAGAAGTTTACAGTACTTAAAGAAACAGCTTCTCAAATTTTTTACATCTTTTTTCCTTAAGATATGGTAAATTCCGGAACAGTTGTAAATATATGGGCCGCAAAAAGCACTATACAACCTTCCGAGCGCCTTGCGTGAATATTTTCCTCTATTTGGGACCAAACGCCCGTAACCAAATCTAATGGAATTTGATACACTTTTTAGAATAGAGGAGCAAGTTAAAGATAATGTGGATTTGAAGGTAATTCCGAGCCATTTCAGCGACTCGGACGATAAAATAGAAAAAGAACCAATTGCAACAGATGGGCGCTCAGAGGCTGTTGTACGACCGAAACAAAGATATTCACATTTTGACAGATTTATCTCAAGTCCAATGTCCGAAAGTTTGTTTGCTAAAATTTTCATATTTTTAGAAAGAGTAGATTTTGTACGGCTGACTAGGAGAATATCATCAGCATACGCGATGTAGCTGATAGAAATCTCCTTGAACAGATATGAAGGAAGAAGAGAATCCAAGCAATCAGAAATTGCAGACTTGAATATATATGGTGACAAAACTCCACCTTGGCGAACTCCATGGTTCACTGAAATATTTTCCGATAATTGACCCTGCCATTTTAACCGAACGGTAGAATTTGCGTACCAATACTTTAAAAGGCAAAGAATAGAGGAATTGACTCCAGAACGAGCAAGCGAATACAAAGCTTGAGAACGGACAACATTATCAAAAGCCCCAGAGATGTCTATGGAACAAATGTGAATGGTTGATCTGTTTAAGGTGGCCTGTCGCATTATTTTGGTCAGAACGTGGTGAGCATGCGCACAACCCGTACCATCTCTGAAACCCAATTGCATGTTTCCAAAATTACATTTTTGAAGAAGTTCGGGGAGAAGGACATATTCAAAAATTTTACTAAGTGTACATGATACTGTAATCGGACGGAAACTTTTGCACAGTTCAGGGTCCTTGCCTCGCTTAAGAACAGATGTTACGGTTCCAACAAGGAAGCTATTTGGGACTTGAGATTGGGAAAGAAACATTTGGAACAGTAGTTGAAGATGCTGGATCAGAACAGGGCATTCAGCTTTGAAGAACTCTGAAGAAAGACCATCAATATCAACAGATCCAGTCTTTTTTAGTCTGCAAACAGTCTTTTCAACAGCATTACTAGTAACCGCAAAAACAGATGACTGAGAAATTTTAACAGGGAGATACCTAGAAAGTAAAGACTCGAAATACTGTTGTACACGCATATTGCACTGACTGAACAAGTTGCGATAATGGTGCATCCAGTCCGAGGAGGTCAATTTTGAGGGAGACGCTGCACAGCTTTTGTCCGAAAGAAGCACTTTTTTCCAAGACTTGCGGTCTGTAGGGGCATCAGCGCCATTTAAACGTGCGGATTTTAAACAATTTTTATACTCCCGCTTTGTCTTCTTTTTAAGGTCAAACACGGTTCCACTGACAGGACGTCCACAAGCTATCCATAATCTCAACCAAAATTTCGCATGATTTTTGGCTTTCTTAACCTCCGGACAAACTCTCCAAAGCCGCTTTCGGGTTCCAACCCTAACATTTTCAAATGGTACGGCTACGTTAGCGGCAGTCTTCAAGCAGTGAACGATCTCAGAGTAATAAAAGTTCAAGTCAATGGAAGAACCAGTCACATGGAGACTAGTCTGGAGTAAGTGGAAGGGAATTTTCACAGCTGCCAAAAGGGTGGTCAGTGTAGCTATATACAGAACGGGATCTAAACGATTCCAGTTCCTTTTCTTGATCCATGTCTGGCTTTGAGATGAAGTACTTCGGACACAATCGGCGGGAAGTGCCAATTTGAAAGTCAACGGCAAATGGTCATCTTCAATTTTTTCGTCGTCAACTTGAACCATTCCATCAGCTACAGATGGGTGGGAGACTATAAGGTGGTCAAGGTTCGAAACGGTTCCGCCACGATTGTGTCTATAAGAATACGGCAAGGTTTTCGCTACGATGCAATACCCGCTAGGAAGAGACTCGGTAAACAAGTCAGTGCGTATCGAAGGAGTCAGGATGTTTGTATTCAAATCGCCAACAAGAATCCAATTCAGACCTTTGCAACTGATGTCTGAAAGGAGAGACTTGATCTTGTTACAAGACTTAGCAAACAATCCAAATGAAGCGAGGTTGCGACGGTCGCACGGAAGATATGCGTTAACCAGAACGAGATCGCCAAACTGTACAGCTAGCATCAGTCTATCCGAAAGAAGAACAGTTGGAGGTCTGAGGCAACAGGAAGAACGGATAAAAGTTGCTAGTCCACCGGACGGGCGGCCTCTCGTTTTTCTAGCTGGTTGCACGAAAATATAGTGATCGACCGAACGGCGCAGACTGTTGGAGCTGGTAGTGGAAAGAAGATGCTCTTGAAGGAACAGCACATCAGTTTCGGAGAGTAATCGATCCAGTTCAAGGTCCTTATCTTTCGTCCCATTTATGTTCAAAGACACACATCGGAGTACTTCCGAAATCTGAGCCATCACACCGTTATTTTCAATGCGCTTTTGATTTTTGGGCACCTAAAACTGAAAGACACATGGTCCCCATCACAATTGGCACATTTGGGGGGAAGGCTACAAGGCAAGTCTCTTGAATATACGTGACACCCAGAGCATCTAGCACATTTAGGGGTATCTGACTTGAGTGGACATCTATCAACAACATGGTCTAGTGATTGACAACGGAAACATCTTTTCGGCATGCGATGAAACTCATGGACACGGAAATGCTCGTAGCCGATTTTAACTCCACACTTTAAAGCTCTTAAAAGGGAAGCTTGATCCCCATAGCCAACCTTGAAAGACCGGGAATTTGATATCTGCGAGACTTCCACGGCATCAAGCAAACACTTCAAATCACTAGAAGAGATACGCTCTGGAACACTTCGTACAACCCCAAAGAATCTTGGTTGTACGACCTTAGTGGTAACCCCGGGCGGAAGACCCTTTGTTATGGATTTGGCAACAATATCAGCATATGTCGCACTCGAAGTCTGTACAACTAGACGGTTTTGCCTGACACTAGTTTTGACGTTTGTGATGCCATCGCGACCCTCAACGGAATCGAGATGCTGATATTGAGTTATTAATTTATCATTCCCATTAGAATATTGCACAGGCAGAAAACAAAACCAAGGTGGTTTAAAATTTGAAGTAGTGTCCAAAGAAGCATAGCCTACCTTTACTAAGAACATTTGCTTTAGTTTCTTTTTCAGCTTAAATTATCTATGTTCAAACAAGAACAACAGCATTATCAATTAAATCTACGCAGAAAAGAGTTTTGGATAGAACTAGACATATCAAGAAAAAAGAGCAAAAATAATAACGCACCGCCTTCTATCGATTTTGGATAAAGAAGAAGATAAAAAAGAAAAGTGAACAACAAGAAGGAAAACAGAAAGTTGAAGAAACAATCCCGGAGTAAGACCAAAATCAATTACTACTTTTAAATGCTGAGTTTCATATTTCGGGGAACGTTCGTATTTGGACTTCGAAAATAATCAAATAGTTTCGTTTTTGCGGATTAGGAATTCGCAGTTCTTGCGGATTAGGAATCACGATTAGCTGTGAAGACTTAATATCGTTCTTGCCGAGGTTTTGCTGGTCTTCAGCGCTGATCTTCATTTTAAAATCAAACGTGCGCAAAACCGTATGCCTCAGAAATGGAAATAATAGCAAAAGTAATTGTTGAATCCATCTCCCGAAAATCGTTCTACAGAGGTGCTGGCAATTTCCCAAGTTCTTCAGTCTCCCTACGCTTCGCCTAATCTCCTTCGACCTGACTTGACATTACTTCTCTTTCCCATCGCTCTCGGTGTTTTTCATGTCAATCACCAAGGACGGATTGCTTTCAGAGCCATATGTGCGAAAGCCTACTCTGGGAATGCGGAGCGAAATAAACAAAGACCCCTTTCCAAGATGGCAAAAATATAGCTTGCCAACAGGGTTCAGGGGGTTGTTTTTCTCATTTCAAGGTCTCGGGGCAATGACGTCCGTTTTTCAACCCTCTAAGATGTTGTTTACCTCATGTGAATTTTATGGTCATGCACCCGGCGATTAAGCTACGGTTCTTGAATTGCTCGTTACGTCGGTAGGCATAATGTGCCCGAGTTGTAAAGGATTCGAGTAGGAAGACATTTTAATTGTTGTTTTGGAGAATTTGCCGAATCCTTTGGTAATGCATTTGAGCAGCCATTTCGCGAGCAGCCACGCTCAAGGCGATAACGGATTCAAAAAAAAATATTTTATGGAAAACGCCGAAACACAGAAACCAGCCATCATAATATTATGGAACGCCGTTTGGGCCAAATGGACCGCATTATCTCTCTCTCACGTTCTCAAACTGTTTGTCATGCACTGTGATCCTCTTTCCGTCTTCATCGAACCTTTTCTCAGATTCAAAAGTGTCTCTCGTGGTCGCACACATTCTCTCAGGTTCTCAAACTGTTTGTCATGAACTGTGAAAGTGTCTCTCGTGGTCGCACACATTCTCTCAGGTTCTCAAACTGTTTGTCATGAACTGTGAAAGTGTCTCTCGTGGTCGCACACATTCTCTCAGGTTCTCAAAGTGTTTGTCATGAACTGTGACCTTCTTTCCGTCTTCATCGAACCTTTTCATATTTCTCAGATTCAAATGTGTCTCTCGTGGTCGCACACATTCTCTCAGGTTCTCGAACTGTTTGTCATGCAATGTGATCATCTTTCCGACTTTATCTCAGATTCAAAGTGTCTCTCGTGGTCGCACACACTCTCTCAGGTTCTCGAACTGTTTGTCATGCAGGTGCATCTTAGTGCGGGCGAAAAGCACCAAAATACTTCCGTGTTTGAGGAAAGCACCAAAATTGGCCGAGATGTACTTTCGAGCATGCTCTTCAATATGGCTCGATTACGCAAGCGAAATTTTTCCTCGGAACGCCGCTAGGTGGCTTGAAATCCAAGATGGCGGACGAAAATACGAGTTTGTCAAAATGAGAAGACATGGCCGTTCAAATAGGCTAGTATGGGGTAATCGATGGCACAGGTTCCGAATATGAGCTTAAAAATAACCTAAGTTGTACCGTAGTGCCGCTAGGTGCCTCAAATCCAACATGGCGGTCGAAAATATGAGTTTGTCAAAATGAAAAGATATGACCGCTCAAATAGGCCAGTATGGGGTAATCGATGGCAGAAGTTCCGAATATGAACGTAAAACTAACCTAAGTTGTACCGTAGTGCCGCTAGGTGCCTCAAATCCAAGATGGCGGTCGAAAATATGAGTTTGTCAAAATGAAAAGATATGACCGCTCAAATAGGCCAGTATGGGGTAATCGATGGCAGAAGTTCCGAATATGAACGTAAAACTAACCTAAGTTGTACCGTAGTGTTGCTAGGCGCTTCAAATTCAAGATGGCGGTCGAAAAATACAAGTTTTGTTAAAACAAGAAGTAATGACTTCAAATGGGCGGATTAGGAGCAATCGATACTTCAGATTCTGAAAACGCACGTATATTCACATAAATATACCTTAGTTGTACCGTTGATCCGCTTGGGGTCTAAAATCGAAGATGGCGGAAGAAAATGTATGTCAGTTTTCCGAATCGCGCGAGGTTCATGATCCCGATATAACACGCTGGAGTGGAGTAATTAATGCAGCAGTTATAAATATCGTTCTGTCATTCCGACATACGCCTAATAGTAATACAGTCTGTACAGTACAAATTGCCTAAGTATGAGACCAAGACGCGTCCAATTTATGGCCTTTGTTTACATTTGCTAAACCAAAATCAGTTAAATACTTGTTAACTCTTCATCTCTTTATTTATTGTAAATGAATCAACATAAGCTAAACGGACGGATTAAAGCATTTAAGAATTATAATTTTATCAGGAACACAAAGAGATCAATCGAATCTTCAGGTAAAAAAAATAATCACATGTTCAACAATTAAAGCACTTTGATTTGTGCCAGCATAGTGGGCTACAGTTAAGGTCAATTTCCTGCAGCGGCACCTTCTTTCACACCCTTTTTTGCAACCACAACGCACTGAATCGCGACAGACTTTTGACGCAACCAATTGGGAAGCCATTTTCCATCGGTGCCTCTGACCCAGCCAAAGTCAGAAAAACTGGGAAGGGTGGGTGTTGATTCCAGGCTGCGACTCCACACATGACCTGACTGTAGTGCAGCTCTAAGGATATGTTGTAAAAGCGAAGCACTAGCTGGAGGAAGTCTCTGCATGTTCTTGGTCTTTTATCTGAGAAATGTTTCTTTCCTAAATTCATTCACGTCGTCGCAGTCTTGTTTTACGTCGCATGTCTTCATGAAAAAGCGTTCAAGGTCGTGTACTTGCAATTCTGTCACTTGGGAAGGCTGGTTTGTCAGTTGAAGGAAAGTCTCCGTCAGTCCTGGCATATCTTGCCAAGTCGCAAAGAACTGCCTCTTTGAGTGGTGGATAAAAGAAGAAACGGTATCACATCCTGTAAACGCGTGGAAGAACGAAAGTGCCCGTGATTTCGTCGGCCCGAGCGATCGAACTATTTCGTGAATGGGAACGTACTTTAGGTGTGTACCTACACCAAACGCAATAAATAATTCGGATACTCCAATGCGATCAAAGCATTAGGTCGCAATCACAATCACGTCTGTGTCCACCGTTCGTATGAGAATCGACGCATGTCCTTGTAAGTTATGCGTCACAAGCGTGATTAGCAGTCACAACTGACCGCTAGATGACAGGTTGAACGAAAGCAGTCGACATGGAGGCAAATTTAAGCCGTTTGCGATGTGTCATGTTTGGACGAACGAGCGTTGTTTTTTTGTTGTTTTCTTATTGTGAATATCGGGTTTTTCATGCAAACTGGTTGTATTTTTTTAGTTAGTTTAGTATCAAAATGCTTCTTATCATTATTCAGAGCAATAGACGGAATTCCAGATATTATTACTTTAGTCCACTCTTACTTTCATATACCAGTGCCATCGATTACCCCAGACTAGCCTATTTGAGCGGTCATGTCTTCTCATTTTAACAAACTCGTATTTTCGTCCGCCATTTTGAATTTGAGGCACCTAGCGGCACTACGGTACAACTTAGGTTAGTTTTACGTTCATATTCGGAACTTCTGCCATCGATTACCCCATACTGGCCTATTTGAGCGGTCATATCTTTTCATTTTGACAAACTCATATTTTCGACCGCCATGTTGGATTTGAGGCACCTAGCGGCACTACGGTACAACTTAGGTTATTTTTACGTTCATATTCGGAACTTCTGCCATCGATTACCCCATACTAGCCTATTTGAACGGCCATGTCTTCTCATTTTGACAAACTCGTATTTTCGTCCGCCATCTTGGATTTCAAGCCACCTAGCGGCGTTCCGAGAAAAATTTCGCTTGCGTAATCGAGCCATATTAAAGAGCATGCTCGAAAGTACATCTCGGCCAATTTTGGTGCTTTCCTCAAACACGGAAGTATTTTGGTGCTTTTCGCCCGCACTAAGATGCACCTGCATGACAAACAGTTCGAGAACCTGAGAGAGTGTGTGCGACCACGAGAGACACTTTTGAATCTGAGATAAAGTCGGAAAGATGATCACATTGCATGACAAACAGTTCGAGAACCTGAGAGAATGTGTGCGACCACGAGAGACACATTTGAATCTGAGAAATATGAAAAGGTTCGATGAAGACGGAAAGAAGGTCACAGTTCATGACAAACAGTTTGAGAACCTGAGAGAATGTGTGCGACCACGAGAGACACTTTCACAGTTCATGACAAACAGTTTGAGAACCTGAGAGAATGTGTGCGACCACGAGAGACACTTTTGAATCTGAGAAAAGGTTCGATGAAGACGGAAAGAGGATCACAATGCATGACAAACAGTTTGAGAACGTGAGAGAGAGATAATGCGGTCCATTTGGCCCAAACGGCGTTCCATATAATATAACACCGGGAAACACAGAATATTTAGACTGTTTCTATAAGGAACACATCATGAGGATCACGGGCTCGGTAACGAAGGGTGTCCAACATAGAGGCCCATGTTTTCTTCAGGGATCGCATTACATCTTGAACGCCGAACTTCTGGATTAGCTTGTGGTTCCGACAAGAGGGAGGGAAATGCATCAGGAATGTGTAACGATTATTATTACTGGTTATAATTACCAAGTAATTGCGCTGAATCCTTTGGCAGATACTGTGCGATAATGCGTTCAACTTCAAAAGAATTCGATGAGGAAGACATTTTGATTGTTGTCTGGAGACTATCGAGACATTGGTCAGAAAATAGGTAGCGAGGATTCTAACAAAGCAATTCCGCCTTCAAAAGCGTTAGATAAAGAGTGGATCGATGTGCCCTCGAAGTACTACTGGGATGCATCTGATGCCTAGCAACTCATCACATCATCAATGACGGAGCGATTCAGCAGATCAAGACTGATCTTAGTTCGCTCGGAAGTGCGAATTAAGGTACTTGTCTGCGTGAAGGTGTCATGACGCAAATGGATGGACTCAAAATAATTTATAGCAACTCGAACGCAGAACATTTATAACCGGAACCTTAGTTCGTTTCCATGTTCCTCCCCCCCCCCCAAAAAAAAAAGTAATAAAATATAATATCATAAAAATATAAATCATAAGAAGACGTCATTTGAAGCCGACCCGTACGATAGTTATTTCGCCCAGTCACAGACCAGGCTAACCGTTGAGGCTCTTGGTTTCTCCTAGCGTGAGGGACAGGGACGGTTCACTTCAAGCAATAAATGGAGATGATGGATCTTGAATCTTCACCCCCTTAACCCACAACTCCCACAAGTCAAAGTATATGCAGTTTTCTATTACAAGATTCTAACATACGTGGTTCCTTTAGAACTGCCGAGGTCCGGGCTTCTTTTTTTTTAGCCTCACTTTGCCCCCGTGTCTTTGATGGGAAAAACTTGCGTAACCGGTAGGCTACTTCTGACCAATCAGCCCTTCGGAAGCAAAAGACGGGAGCCTGATCCGTCTCGAAAAGAGCCAAACACGGAAAATGCAAAAAACGGAGTAGTGCTGTCAGGATGGATCAAATTCACACATGAAATTAGAAATCTTGGAAATGAAAGTAGATGGAACGATTATGCTCGCGATTACGTAGAATGAATCAGTAATATAGAAGCCTCATAACCGAATATAATTTTAGTTTCGAGGTTGTTTCTGGAAATGATTTTGGCGGTTATGTTTGCTTGTGCGTTTCAACACGTGATCAGCGAAAGCACGCTCAACGTCGGCCACGGAAAACCCTACAAAGTTTATGAGCTGTCGGTCAACTCATTTTCTCCTCTTCCAAAACTCATAAATTCTAGGCCAGCTATGTGGGAACCGCTTCTTTACTCACAGCACCACGAAAGTCAAACACTGGAGATTTCTAAGCCCATTTCCCAAGCCTTCAACCTCTGTGCCCCAAGATTTATTTCACCCATTCCAAATCTGTCCACTAAAATTGTGCCACAGACAACCAGTCACAAGTAATAACTCAAATGACCAATGTCCATTGTGCCTAGAAAGTCGCCGTTTCTATGCTTTTCCAACTTTCATTCCCAAGTTTTTATGGTCCATAACGAAAACCTAGGGTGACCACAACAAAAGGGGTAGTTCCCATTCCCAGAGGGAGTCGCCCGCTGGCCAGTTTCCCGACACGCGCTGGAAGGACCACTGGTCATCAGATTCTTTTGTCTGGGGGTTGCAGATGGTCAAAAGTGACCCCCGCTTGATTATAATGATTTGTATTTGTTACGAGTAGCTGGAGCGCGGGGGTGGGGGTCCGATATTCAAATGCAGGGCCATGTGCAACAGTTATTTACTTCCTTTGAACAAAAGAACTGTCGGATACAATTGCTGCAATCTGTAACATTGTGAATAAATGTCTTTGGAATTTGCCAGGCATTGTTGTCAGCGGAAATTACAGGAAAGTAGATCAGTTTTGTACAATGAAGATTAAAACTTTTGAATCCGAAACTCCAGAAAGCTACCGGACTTTGGTTACGGCAACCGGTAAGGGTTATGTCCGGTATATGTAACCGAATCATCGGTTATGTCGGATACCAGCATTATCAGCTTCAATTGCCCAGAAAAGTATTCGGATAATCTTTGTGGGAAGCTCAACCGAAGTCCTCTGGAAACAAGAAACCTGATTAGCAGATGAATCCAAGCAAAGAGTGTGTTGGGAGGTTACGAATTTCCTAGCTTTTGTCGGAGAGAGGTAAATCTGTGGTAACGGCCAACGGACTTAGGTGTACCGGAAGGTAAACTTTATTTACTTGAGGTATTTAATGAAAACACAGAGACATCAAACTGGCTCTACAGAGGAGACATTGTGCTATAACTTGGCAAAATACGACCTGTCTTTAAAACATACAAATTGTGGTAGTATCCTCGGTCCATAATTACCGTCAACCACCGCGAGTAATGAACGGTACGACGAGAGCTTTATCCCTCTTTGCGCTGCAACACCGGTAGTCGAGATTTGTTGATCGAAGCAAGCTCTGTCTGAATGCTCGGGCAGATTTAAATTCGTAATGTTTATATACCAATTGGAAACACCGAACAAGAAATACAACACCACAGGTGAAAAATTGTGCGAACTTGAATGTATCTGAGCTCAGTTTTTGGAAGATTAAAGAAGGCCTCGAAATATGCTTTTCTGCCTCAAATCAATTCTTCTTTTTATTTCGCGATGCCTACAACATTTCCTTCCACGTCGATATCATAAAAACTGAGACAACTGTACATGCGTTCACTACCTTCCAGTTGTTACTATTAAGTGTCTAACACCTTTGCTTCCTTCCCAAATACAGTCGGTGACGCCGGGTTTCATAGCTCCTTCCATGCGCAGAACGAATCGTCGGTGAATAATAAGCAACATCTTAATCTGAGAGTTTTAAAACATAACTCTTACCAGGCCTTTCCACAGTGAAATGTATCGACATATCTTTTTTCGAAAACACCATTACCTTCCACGTGAAATTACCTTTTTCTTGTTAGCGCTTGTTAACTCCACCCAGCCTTCGCTCTCTTCGACCGGGCGGCTGGACGCAAAATATTTGAAAAGGGAAGGAAGATGAGAAAACCAAGCAAAATAAAAGAAGTAAAAAACATAAGATATGCCCGATGTTGTAACATGTCCTCCAAAATGAGAAACAGTACTTTGTAGCTTCTCATATCCTTATGTGTGAAATAGCAGTCGGCCGACCTTGAAGCTTTCAACGAATTTGCAGTGCATGTGCATGACTGGCGGTAAAAAGTCGTAGGTACAAGTACGGAACAATGGGAAAGGCGAGGATTTCTGAAGCTTACACTGCCATCAAGGAGCTAAGATAAAACAAAAAGGCCGAATAATAAGCAAGATGTGTCCTTTAAGAATCAGCATGTGGTCAAACCTACCTATATTTTACGAATGTTTTTTTTATTTTTTTATTAATGGCTGGTATGATGGTGGCCGACAAGAGAGGATACATTTAGTAGGATCAATGCGCCCAGGTTTTCATACGGACATAAAGCAAAAAGATCTGGAAAAATATACAACAGATGAATCGATGCCTTTGAGTACGACTAGAGGTCGAGAGTAAAGCAGCAGACTGAATCTGAATAATTTATCAGTTTTCGCATAAATGAAGAGTTCGTCTGGAATCCGGTGAAAGTGACACTGTACGACGGCTAAATCCGGAAATGAGACAGGGGTTGACAGGGGAGGAAAAAACATGAACTAGGACAAGCTGCTCATTCTACGCTCGAGTGGACGATTCGTCGGAAATCCGGAAGAATACGGAAAATGGGTGTAGGACTAAAAAGTTCCTGAAAAACGTGGAAAACACAAATAAACTTGACAAGTTCGTCGGAAATCCGGTAGAAAACGGGATCAAAAAGTTCTTTAAAGACAGCTCAAACATCCGATGGTTAACTACGCGATACAGCACGTAAGGAACGGGAACACCAGAGAACTCACTTAATTTAAAGTTTAACTGAAAAGCCAACTTATTTTTGTGTCATTTAGTTGAATGCACTGAATTATTTGGATTCTGCAAAGGGATTTTTTTGTATTCCAGTATCTGCTATAGTTATGACGTTCAGAATATCTGCGGCCGTCCCCACAGCGAAAATTCTACTATGACATGGAAAATTTTTATCTAAACACAAACAAGGCTTTTCAGTGGGCAGTGTCATAAAGTCAAGTCATAAATCTTTCTTGTAAGGCATACAACAAATTAGAGGTACGACAAATCACACGGAAATTCCACTATTTGAAAAATCGATTATTCCTGAATAGCGGAACAACCAAGTAACGCATTTTCAGCGGGTCTTCAAACCAATTTAGTGAATAAGTGATGGGTAACTAGATTGTCCTATCCCAGTCCTTTTCGGTTACACTTTAACCATTTTATGTAACAAGGTCACGAAACGTCGGGATTTGAACTGTAAGCGAATAACCTTTTGATCTTTTCTTTTATGTTTCGTACTTCTGGCGGAATACAAATCTTTAATTTAAATAACTAACTCTAAGATGTGTTTGTACTTCCCACGCCAATAAATAAAAAAGTTTTGTATGGATAATACCTCTATTGACAATATTTTCTATTGATAATACAATTTTGCTAAGATCCGAGCTTGTCACCCTGTAGACTAACAATAACATGAACGAAATTCGTTTAGCCACGACTGGGTCTTCCACCATCTAGAGCTATATTTGCTACGTTGCATTGAGATTGGGAGTTTGGGACCTTCCTGGAGCTCTCCACAGCTTGAAGTCCCAAGCCAAACTGATTGGCATCTTCACTTACACTTGCTCAGGCACTTGTTCCGTCAGAACTTTTTTGCTACTTTTTTTCTTCCACTTTTTACGCGGCCGCAGGTTTTTGTTGCGCTTTTTCAAGCCGTATCACATAATCGTGCCTAATGTTATCACATTTCTGATGAATGCCTGAAAAAATCCCATTGTGCTTCCCATTGGGGGAACTTCTATCCATAATCTTGAAAATGCATTCAACACAAAGCGACCAAATGTCAGTGAATAAAATGGGGAACGTGGCGACCCCATTCATCGTTTTTCAGGGACACAAAACACGGCACACAAAACCAACGGAAAGAAAACCCCAGGGCTGGACCAGTTTTGAGCCACAATTTCATAGAATTTGGGAAAAATTACCATCTGCGCAGAATACCATAGAATAGACCGGACGCGGATAAAAAGAGCGCATGCGCGACGTTTCTTTGTGAAACGATACATCAAAGCACTTGATCGCAGAGAATTCGGGGCATCAGTCTCTCAATGGGCTTATATGACGGATGACAATTAGAACTCAATATTTTAGCCACCGTGAAAAGATTAGGAATTGTGCGGAGCCAGGACCGGCGTAATCCCTTCGTAATCCTGTCAAGTCGAGGAAAAAGGTGCAAAGAACCTGATCTACCGCAGAGAAATGAAGTGAAGAATTTACGAAAGAGAGCGGAGATGAAAGAAGTGGTATTTCACTCACGTAACTCACCTCACTGAATGAGGTATTTAAAGAGGGTTCCAAAATATGCTGTTTCTGATTAAAACAAACTCCTCTCTGTATTTCCTGAGACCTACAACATTTTATTTCAGGAAGACATCATGAACACTGACAACTGCACATGAGTCGACTTCAGTCAGGTTGGTACTTGCAAGTGTGTCTAACCCCTTTCCTCGCCCACTGTGTGGAGTCGGCGACGCCGTGGTTCTTAAATTCCTTCTCTGCGCATAATGAATCGTCAGCTGTGAATAATTATAATCTGAAAGTCTTAAGTATCAGCATAAGTTAATCCTTACAAATATTTTGAATGTCTCCGTTCGTTTTTATTTCTGTTCTTAGTCGTTTCATGCCTGACATCCTGGGTGGTATTGGATACTGCGGGTGACCCACAAGAGATGGCAGGTTTGTGACAAGAAGTAGCTACAGCTTAACCAGGTTAAGGGCAGGACCCCTGTTCTTCTGGTTTTCTTCTTCCTCGAGACAGGAGCCCTGTTCTGATTAACGGGCAGGATCCCTGTTTAGGTTGACAGTGAAAAGGCATTAGCCCTATTTTGGTTGACGGTCACCTGGTAGGCCATGCAGGTTAAAGGACCTCTCTTGCTTATTCTGCCTTCATTACTATACCTAGCTCCCTTGTGGAATTATAAGCTTCTAAAATCCCTA
Source organism: Branchinecta lindahli (assembly GCA_023053555.1). Classification (NCBI taxonomy): domain Eukaryota; kingdom Metazoa; phylum Arthropoda; class Branchiopoda; order Anostraca; family Branchinectidae; genus Branchinecta; species Branchinecta lindahli. The sequence continues at coordinate 4,857,189 of JAKZAO010000007.1, read as the reverse complement.
CCTTTCTCCATTGTTTCGTTTTGTGCCTACGAGTTTTTAGCGCTTTTTCGGCCGTGCGGAGTTTTGCCCGTCACACAACGCAAAGTTTGCCAGAATCGTCCATGTCCGCTGACAATTTGGTTAGTTTTCCAACTTTTTAACCACGGCGCGTTCATTTTTCAAACGTTTTGCGCCCAACCGCCGCGTCGGAGAGCATGAAGGCTGGATACGGTTGAAAAGCGCTAACAAGAAAATCGCTAATTCCAGGTGGAAAGTAATGGTATTTCCGAAAAACGTTTTTTCTGACCCATTTCATAGGGAAAAGATAATTTCTAGTAAGAGTTGTGCTTTATCAAATAATTTTCGAGCTAATTTTCCAGATAGAGAAGGCGATTTAAAGGCGTCTATGCGCGGTTGGAAGTCGACTTCTGAAACGGGCTAATGTATTTTCGCTACACGCTGGAAGTCACGAAGTCTTCATTCGTGACTTAAAAAAAAAATCGTCGGAGTCAAAGCTTACTGCCAAAAACGACTGGAACAAGCAAAGGCAGTATCGGTTCAGTGGGCGTGGACGTCCGGTCGAGAGATAAACCCACTATCCAGTCTGTCCAGTCTGCTCACATTTCTTCGGAGCGCATGGTAATTATCCGGATTGTCGCATCAAGGCGCCTAAGGTCCATGCTGTTGTCACAACCCTTTTTTTATGAATGAATGAATGAATGAATTTAATCCCAAAAAAGCCCGTGGGGCCATGGCGGGAAAACAAAATAAACACAAAATAACACGAGAACTCAATATATACACCAGTAAGATAGAACGCCTTATCCCAAAAAAGTCACACTGACAATCACTGTGTTTAAAGTCCGTATCAAAACCTGAAACTTCACAATCCCATCTCTTAGCGACAGACAAGATGCCCGGCGGCATTACACATTCCCATTTTATATATTTTGGGCAAGGAAGATAGACAGACATATTCGTCGAGAAAACACGATGACATCGAAAACTCACTCATAAATATGGCCTTACTAATAAACAATTAGTAAGGAATTAATTACTGATGATGGCATGAGTATATATGGAAGAGAATGACGAGCGGTGAAGAAAGGGGTTAGAGACCCTGCAATTAGAACCTGAAGGGAGTGAATGATGTTAGTGTAGTTGTGTGATTGTTTACGATACTTTGGTGGAAGAGACGCTTGCACGTATCCCAAAACACAGAGTAGAGTTGGTTTCGAGTAGAATCAGATTATTTATCAGCTCTAACAGGAATGATGATAAAAAAAGCCTCCCACCCCAAATAACTCAATTTACTGAAATTAGATAATTTTCCTACAAGCATTGGTCCGAAATGGTCCGAATATCGGACATCACTCAAGTATTATTGGTGGATCAGACTGGCATAACTATCTTACATGCTCAAATATTAGGACATACAGTAGCCTACTTTGCGAAGGTGTATTAATTTCTTCGATACAATATTTATTTATAATCTTTCAGAGCAGAGGCGTTCCTAGCCAAACATTTTTTTGGGGGTGGCAAGGTATTTACCGACTGACTGGTCATATTTGTCCACTATTTTTGTAGTACAGTTTTGACGAAAAATCGACTGATTTTCAGGATTTTTTTTAAAAGTTTTCATGAAGAAATCAACTGTTTTCACGAAAAACCGCGGCGCTTCTCGACGATTCGGCTATTTTTTCCGACTGGCCAACAAAATTGGGGGGCGTCACCCCCCCTTCCCATACGTGACGCCCCTGTTCGAGAGACCAAGCAGAGTGTCAAAGGAATCATGAATGTTCCAGTGGAGATATGACTGTATCTACTGCGAATTGTGCTTTAAGCCAAACCCCATAAGCCGAACTTAGGCGGATTTTTCTAGAATGGTGCATAAATCAAAATGCGCAAATCATCTTTTGGCACAAACAAGCCGTCATTCTCAAGGAAACCCGTTCTTATAATTTGTTTTGCTCAACTTTTCGTAAACACTCTCCGCTCCTCCGAGCGGAAAGGTTTATTTGCGGATGACTTGCCTGGTGAAGCATTCTCGGCCAATCACGCACAAGCTCAGCAATTTTTCCTATGCGCTGATCACCACTCGTTCAAGATGATGAATGAGCATTACGCCTATTCAGGTCATGTCCTTTTGCAAAACAACCGCTCGCGGCAATGAAAATCCGCTTTTGCGAAGTTGTTTACAATTTCTTTCCTTCAACCCTATTGGCTCAGAAATTGAGGCCGTTTTCTGAATGGAGTCGACGGCCTTCCAACTTCGAGGATTTGGCTAGAATCCGAGGTGATCACCCGATTCTTTGACACCCTCAGTGACCAAAATTACTGGGAAAGGGTACGGTGATGATTATTACCTTACCTTCCGGTCGGGTAGTAATTTTCCAGTCGTAGAGGGAATGTACCAGGCCCAGAGAACATCGATAATTCACAGGACACCGCTTACCCAATAAAGCCCCCGATAATCGACCGGGAACTTTTCCAAAGAACGGTCCTGGACTTGCCATAAAAGCTTAATCATTCGCAGAACAAGAATACTATTGGATCATGAACAAAGTTCCTAAATACTACTTAGCGAAATGCAGTGGCTACTTATTTCATATACCCACTATTCGTCCCTGCTCTCGATTCATCTTTACGTCGAATTTCATAAGAGTCTTTTTGGATCAGGCTTTCTGTGTCATGTGTATCTTCACAACAGAAAACCGGTGCCGCATTCTTCGTCCCTTTTCGTATTAAAGGGAACCAAAGCTCCACTTCAGAACTTAATCACAAGGCTCACTGACCACTACCACTGCCTTCTTATCTTTATATCACTGACCACTGCCTTCATAGTAAGTAAGTAAGGTTTATTAGACACATACTTGCTAGCGAACTAATTTGATTGTCTTTACAAATATCCATCTTTATCTTGCATTTCTTTGGCTCGTTTGGCCCAGGAACCCAGTTCAAGAGCAATATACCAGAAGAAAAATAAATTTTCTACTGAAGTGATGGTAAATAACACAAGTTTGTCGGTCAGTCGGTCTGGTGATCGCTGGTGATTCAAGCATTCAGTTCCTCAACAGACTTTATTTTTAGCCCGGAACTTTTCCGGAACTAATTTATTGGGATAGATGATTGCGGAAACGTCAGCTGATTTGAATCACGTGATACTTCGGCCCTTACTGGCAAGGATCTTCTTTGCCAAAACGGGACGAAATTTCGCTCGAATGAAATCAGCTGACGTGTCCGTTCAGCGCAGTGAGTCAACTAAGATTCGCATTTTGCAGTCAGCTTGGGCTGAAGGAGTACCTAATGAATAAAGAAGTTGACATCAGCCAAGAGACAGGTGTTTCAGCTCTCTTTTTGACATAAGAATGAAATAGAGCTATTCCGGTGTAAGTTCCTACCCTAGTCAACGATCGTTTTCTGATGGCCATGAAGTGGTCAAACTGTTGCAATTCTTTTGACGACCTTATCTGCCGGGAAAAGGCCAAGGCTGTCAAAGCAACTGCGCAAAAAAGCAAGAGAAGACAGAAAAAAATAGCATTGTGGGGATTTAACATGACATTCATGATAATTCATATATATTGTTTGTGCTCAGCACTGTGCATCAACATTTGCTAGATTTCAATTTGTTTGGTCATGCTCCTCGGCCCGACAAACTGATTTATCCTCAAAACGAACATAACCGAATCCTAGTTTTATAGCTTTGGCAAACGGTTATCTTACTTTTACTGAGTATCAGTGCTTCGAAACTGATATGTATAAGATTAAAAAACAACGGCTGCAGCCGCGCCATCTAGCGGGCTAACAAATACATCACCCTGGTACAGGGGCGCCACTAGCCTTTTACCTTTGGGGGGGGGACGTCCAGTTTGTGCCGACGGATTCAAAAATGTGCCGACAAAAAACGCCGTTGCCGCTTCGGCGTACATTTCCCGCCAGCACAAAACTGAACCGGTGTAAAATTAACTGTGATGCATCAGCTGAGATTAGTCCTTGAATGTAAATTCTTAAATTTAAATTCTCATATTTGGGATTTCATTGCAGCTTCGCTAAAAACTGAAGCTTCCAACGACTACCCAGAACAAGTTAAATTTATCGCCGCAGGCGAAGTATTTTACATCTGCCTTTTTCTCTGGAAATATTTAGCTGACAAGTTCTAGCTTTTAAAGTGTTTCAAACCCCAAGAATTTCAGTCATAAAACGCCAACTAAATGAAACACCGTTCTTCCGGATAAAGAATACTACGAAATGCGCCGCACGCGAAATTTTGTGTAAAACTAACTGTAATGCATTAGCTGAGATTAGTTTTTAATGTGAATTCGTATGTTTAAATTCACATATTCGGCTTTTCTTTTCACCTTTCGCTAAAAAGACCGAACCCAGAACAAGTTAAATCAAGCGCCGCAGGCGAATTTTTTTTTTAATCTGTCTTTTTTCTGGAAAATTTTAGGCTATTCTATACCTATACTTTACAGGTTCTAGCTTTTAATGTTTTTTCAACCCCCAAGCATTTCAATCCTAAAACGCCAACTAAAGGAAACACCATTCTTCCAAATAGAGAGTACTACGAAATGCGCCGCAGGCGAACTTTTGTGGAAACGCTTATGAGCGATCTCAAATAAAAGTAAGGCTACCTGTGAAATCACAGATCTTTCCGCCAAAATAGTATGGCCATCCAGAAGAAAATAGGCACAAATTTGATTCTTGTGTGTAGAAAATCTCGATTTGCATACGACACATAAACTTTCGGGATTGGACAAAAGTTTACGGATTTGATTTCTTACGTGTAGGCTAATGAGATTCCGATCCCGATTAAACTTTCCGGTTCGCCCGACAAATGTTTGAAGAATTTGATTTCTTGCGAATAAAAATATCCCGATGTGCCGACAAGAATACCGACGCCCGACTAAAGCATTAGAATTCGAATTCGTCTTTGTTTTGCTCGACGAGACTGTAAAGGACTTTACTTCTTACATGTAAATAGAAGCCGCGATGAGCCGACAAAACTTAAACTTTCGAGATGCGCCTGATAAACGTTTACAGAATTTGATTTCTTAGGTATAAAAAGAACACGATGTGCCGACGATAGTTGAACTTCCCGGGTGCGCCCGACAAATGTTTGCTGAAGCTGATTTATCACAGATAAACAGAACTGACGAGTCGACCGACGCCCAACAAAAGCATTCAGAAGGCAATTTCTTCTGTGTTTTGCCCGACAGATTTTTGCCGAATTCGATTTCTTGTGTATAAAAAGAGCCCAATATGCCGACGGGTCTACCGACGTCCGACGAAAGCATATAAAATTGAATTTCTTCTGTATTTTTTGTGTATAAAAAGAACCAGATGTGCCGACGAGAATATCGAGGCCCGACAAAAGGATACAGAATTCGATTTCTTCTGTGTTGTCCACGACGAATGTGTGCAGAATTTGACTTCTTGCGTATGAAATGAACCCGATGTGCCGACGAGTCGACCGACGCCCGACAAAAGCATGCAATATTTTGTATTTCCCCTGGGTTTGCCGGCGCTCCGCGCCGACAAACAAGTGAACTTTCGCCGGGCTTCGCCCAAGATCTTTGGGGGGGGGAGTCCCCCCCCATAGTGGCGCCCCTGCCCTGGTAAGGGTAAGAAGCCCATGTTTGGCAAAAACAAGAGCAAAGATAGTTTAGTAACTGTATTTCTTCGACATCTAGTATATAGCCAGTAATATACTTCTGTGTCGTTCGACTGCAGCTTAGTCAAATATTGCGAAATTATTCCGAGGTTATTCTCAAATAGGCTACATAGTACATACTACAGCTGTACCTCGACCCTGCCTCGACCGAATCTTGAGGAATCGCACTGCTGGGTGACTTATCTACTACTACTGCTAGGAGAGAAGATGATGCTCTACATTTTCTTTTCTCGGAGCTGTTGAATTCATGTCAGATTCATGTTGTTTTCCTCCTTCAACTCTAATTTCTGAGCTTGAGGTAAGTTTCTCACCAAGACCAAAGGTTTGTTTTACTGTTTTCTTACCACAATCAATTGTTTATTTGCGACAAATGTGCCATCTCTCAACCGGGCTTGATTCAGAGATGAACGGTGCGCCCGGTGGCACCTAGCGCTGGTAAAAGAACATTCGCAAAGACCACTAGGTGGCAGGTTTCCGCGCCCAGATAATGGGTCAAAGGAAAGGCCTGTAATTTAAATCCCAGGGACCACAAGGTTCTCCTTGGCTAGTGTTGGGCGATATTTGGATTTTTCGATATATCGATATATCGATATTTTCACTTTCGATATTCGATAATCGATATATCGATATCGATTTTTCGGTACCATGTTTCGCTATAGTATAGGCCTCGTTTCGCCAAAATTTAAGAGCAAATCTGTCGTTAGAAAGTACCTTGCATGAACCCAAACTTCGAATAAATAGAAACTGCATTACGAAGATCATATTGCTCCAGTTTCGGAAATATAGATGTAACTTATTTTTGATTAATTACAATAATTATAACTGAAGAAATATCGTTTTCGATATCGATATTTACGTTTCGATATTCGATATCGATATTTGGTCCGATATATCGATATATCGTTATCGATATCGAATATCGCCCAACACTATCCTTGGCTACATTCTTTTGATTCTTTACTAAAGGGCCCCGCGATCAATTACAGCAGGTAATTCGACAATACCGGAGTTTACAGCTAGAAACAAACTATGTTCGTAGGAAGTACTAGATTTCAGTTAGCTACAGTAGAGGTAGCCTAGCCTATCCTATGTGCCCTATGCTTATTTGAACGGTGTCAACTAAATTGTAGAGAAATTGGTTACAGTCGTGACTCGTGACATATAAAGTGACGTCATGTGATTGAGGACCTAACATGACCTAACATAGGATTTGATTGTCCCTAGGCCGTTTCATAAATGTAAACGCGACCGGCGCCTTGCTGGCCGCTCGGCTCTATATATATATATTAAAATATATATTCACCGATAGGAATAAACTGCAATTTTTCGTTTTCTGAGGTAGAATAGATCAAATCCTTGTGACGTCACGCTTGTAATGATTTTCACTACACTACTACAGTTTAGTTTAGACCATTTGAACAGTTCAGTTGAGATTGAGTTCAGTGAACAGTTAAATGTGAACAGTCCTGGGCTAAATGGTAGAATGAAGATCCAAAATACCTGTTCAGGTTTTTTAGACCCCCTTAATTTAATTACCTACTTTGGCTAACTGGTAGTTAACATCAGTCATAGCAAGTGCATGAAAATGGCAAAGTTCAAAGTCAACTAACGTTCAAATATACAGTACAGGATATGTACAAGATACCTTGTCCTTGTTATTTGCACCTGATTTCTGCCACCCATTTATTTGAGCCACCCCAAGTAAGCTTATGTAAACAAATACTAAATCACAAGGGTCTCAGAATACATCCATCCTGGTCAAATTAATTGATATCAAAAGTCATCACTTCCTGCTTATTTCTGTTTCGTCTTTGAAGAATGCCTGGCCCAAAACAAAGTCAACAGAAAAATGCTGGCGCTAATAGTCACGCTTAAGCTATTTGGATTAACCTGGTAGTGCAAATAAATCCCAGAAAGGCGCCAAAGAAAATTGGAAACAGAAGCTGGTGCAAAAACAATTTGGCCGTAGTCAGCAGGGGTGTAGAACTGGTTTAGAAGAAAGGCATTTGGCAATGCTGCGATTTTGTTCAACAAAAATGGAAGAAACATTACATTGTAGAGAACAATTAAAGCTTTCAATCAAGGCCCAATTTCACACATTTGGTAAGTGTTAGAGGCTGGAAAGAAACAGCACAAATTGCATACATATATTTCATTCATGGGTGTGGCACATATAGCAAGGTATCCTGTACCTCTACTGTAGGACATGTGTCATGAATCATGAGCCATTTGTGTGGCATATCTCTCACTTTTTTGTCTTAAAGTTAAGATGTATCACTTAAAGCCTCAAGGGGTTGCCTACCTCTGTACCAGCTCTGTACCTTGATTTAAATCACATAACCTCGCAATTAGCTTTAGAAGTGTTAAAAGAAATTTCTATGCAGTCAAGAAGCAAGAGTAAGGTCTTTAAGCTTAACTGAAAAGCCAGCTTATTTTATGGAATCAGTCTGTACCGACCTTGTACCAACCATTGTAGTTTCATACCTGGGAGGTTTCTTCTGATCGGGCAGCCAAGTAATCTGCTGAATCTGAGATTTGTCCCAGTATCTACATAACCTGCTATCTGTGTGGTTTCTGACGATCTTGATGCTCTAGTGTTCTCCTGTTTTCGCAGTGATATGATCTCCTAGGTCTTCGCAAACCCCCAAAATACAGGTTTCATAGTTCTAGGAGGTCATAAGACTGATTAGATGACTGCAAAATTGAGGCCAACCTCCTGCTCAGGAGAACACTAGAGTAGGCAGATTGACTGTAACCTGACAGATAGCAGGTTATGTAGGTACTGGGACAAACCTCAGCTTCAGGAGATTAGCCTACTTGGGTGCCAGAAAAGAGGAAACCTCCCAGGTAGGAAACTACAACAGTGGCCAGATCAGGAGAAACCTCCAAGGTAGGAAACTGCAACAGTGGTATAGACTGTGTGGACTACTCTTGATGACTAACTCTTTGTGCTGACGAAGAATCACTGTGTGCCTAGCCACAAGATCGAAATGTCAGTGCATCAAACGTTGTTGATTGGCTAACATACGATTTGAGCAGGCTAAATCTGAGGATTATTTTGGGCGACGTTTCTTGCTCTTCCCAGGGATCACCAGCGTGTTTTGGACATAGTCATATAGAGTATCGAATGGGCGACAAAACCATGAAAAACATTACTATAGACCCAGTATAGACCAGCTATAGAGGTTACCGTATACTTATAGTTACTAGAATCTTCGTTTATTTTATCAAAGCTTTGTTTTTCTTGCTTGAGCTTGAAGTAGACCCTTGCCAAGAAGGGCTGAAATGTCACTGGAATAAAACTCACCTGACGTATAGGCTGTATTTAGTACAGTCAAATATGATTTGCAGTCAGTTTGACCTTAAGGAATATTTGACATTTAACATTTTGAGGCTGACCCAGCAACCCCTCCTGCACACTAGGCTAGGTCTGTGATTGCAGGTTCGATTTTCTAGCTTAAACCTGAAGAGGACCCATGCCAAGAAGGGATGAAATATTGCTAGAATAAACTCAGCTGACGTTTCCGTTTAATGCAGTCAACCATGAGTCGCACTCGAAGTCAGCTTGGGCTGAAGGAATATTTATTCCTTGTACAAAATTTTTAGCCTAATTTCGAGGTTATTTAGTTTGAGGTCGACGACAGCTGGGTATCACAATTTAAATCCCTGATTGTTCCGTAGTCTGTGCCCAGCGCGGGGAATCCCCAACCAAAACAAATCCAGCTGTGGTGTCCTGAAAAGGCACTGAGCTTTGGCTGGGCCCTTCTTCACCCTCTCTTGTAGTGCTGCTACCCTGCTAGTTTGCTCCCCCCCCCAAAAAAAAATGAGGTAGCGAAAGCTGCCTCTCTCCTAAGTCATTTTTTTACTGTTTGTATGTTCGGCACTCTCTCGTTACCATAGTTTTAGGGTAAAAATGGTCTGCATTTTTGTGTGTAATGTCAGCAGTATTTGTTCATTTAATCGGAAACCCTGCAAATTTCAGTATACAACAAAAGTTTCAGCTTGTTTGCAAGTATCAGATAATCAGAACTTCAATCGAGCCAGATTTGACCGTTATCTTCTTTCGGTAACAGAAGTCTAAGCCTGTTAAGAAAAGTATAGTTCAGTGCGCGTTTGACTGAAAGTTTTGAAAGCCTTGTTTGTATATTGCATGAGTTAGAAATTGCTTCAGGTAATCAACATATGTTTCAGGTCGTCAAGTTCCTAAAAGGATGGAAAGTTCTCCAAAAGTTGTGTGCCCACGTATCCAGTGCACTGTCCAGATTCTACCTTTGGCAGATCCTACTACTCGGAAATCAAATGGCAGGCTTCTAAAAAATGCAGAAATCAGCCTGGGACGGAACCAGTTCCGGGATGTCGTCATTCTGATTTCGGCTGACAAAAATAATGTAATAAATAGCTCTGTAAATGGAATTAAAATCCATAAAAACTTTGTACACGAAGGGAAAGCGACGTTTCATTTGACAGAAGCCAAGCAGTCTGTGATGATATCTAACGCCCCTCCGAGTTTGCTGCAGCTGTTTATCAAAACTTTGGCTTTCAAAGTTGCACTCTCGCAGAAAAAGACTCCGATTGCTGCGAGGTATGTATCCCAGTTACAGTTTTTCTCACGTCTAACGTTGTAAATCAGTCATCAGGTGTCTTAAACTGCTCGCAGAATCTTATTCATTTTGATCGAAAAGCAGTAGACAACCACCCATTCCTGTTTTTGATTTGTAAACAGGTTCATTCTCTTTGATCAGCGCTCCTGGTTAGTTTAGCTAAGACTTCATCTACCCATCAGTCATAGGTTTTCTGTTCGTCCGTTCGCTTTGTAGTGGGAAAAGCCAATGAACATGGAGTACTGCACTGAGTAAGGCACCAACTGTAGGATACTGGTATTATAACATAATTGTACTGATCAGGGGCGTCGCAAGTGCATTTTCGGTGGGGGGGTGCAGAGCCAAAATTTTACCGAATCTCTCAAAAATTTTACCGAATCCTAGACACTGAAAATTCGAGCTTTAAATTATGGAACAGAAAGGATTACGCAGGAAAAGTAACCTTAAAGAGCAGCATAAAGATAAGCCGACTTAATTAAGCGGCGTTTTGGCGAATATATTGCCGGTGCAGTAATAGCTTCCATCTATTATACCCAAGAGAAAAATAAATCTAGCGCCGCAGGCGAATTTTCAAAATTTTGTTTTTCCTGCAGGCTAAAATTTAACTCCTTATTACAAATTCTATCATTTACCGTGGATTAAATACCGATGTTCTAAGAAGTTCCAGAAACCGAATGGAGTGACGTTCCGACAGCAGCAGCTACTTTATTATAGTCAATACTACTCATAATCACATAAAGTGAGTGCCGCAGGCGAGATTTTTTTTTTCCTGTAGGCTAAAATTTAACTGCTTATCTTTCAAATTCTATCATTGACCGTGGATTAAATACTGATGCTCTAAGAAGTTCCAGAAACCGGATGGAGCGACGTTCCTGCAGCAGCAGCTACTCTAGCCTAGTCAGTACTACCCATGATCACATAAAGTGAGCGCAGCAGGCGAGATTTTTTTCAAGTTAGCTTTTTCCTGCCAAATTTAACTATTTCCATCCAGATTTTAGCTTCTAATGTTTCGAAATCCCAGTCCTAAAACTGTCTTAAAACCCCAATCAAATGACGTGCCCTTCCGCAAAATAGAGAATATTACGAAAAGCGCCGCAGGCGAAATTTTCGATACATTCATGATTAAATCTTCTTTTTGGGATCCAAAATAAAAGTAAGGACTATCGATGAGATCATAAATCAGTCCTTTTGTCTGCAACCAGTGCTTCACTCGACCTCTTTCGAGGTTCGTGGTAACTCCCGAATGGCAATTATACCGAATCCCAGTTATTATACCAAATATGTTTAGACCGATAGCATGTTCGAGATTCTGTATAACTACCGTATCTCGGTTATTATACCGAATTGTTTTGATATCGAAACAATACCGAATAATTTTCGTATTCGGTATAATTTCGTCGAAACTGGAACAAAAGCAGGGATTCGTGGTAACTACCGGATCCTGAAAATTATACCGAATAAATACCGAATCCCAATTATGACACCGAATAATTCTGGACCGATACCTTATTCGGGATTCTGCGTAACTACCGAATCTCCATAAATATACCGAATAGTTCTGGCATCGAACAATTACCAAATAATTTCAGTAAATTCTCTCCCCGAATTCGTGAAAACTACCGAATACTGGGAATTATACCGAATCCCGATGATTATACCAAATAGATTTGTACCGATAGCCTATATGGGATTCCGTATAACTACCGAATCTCCGTAAATATACCGAATAGTTCCGCTATCGAAAAAATACCGAACAATTTTAGTAAAATTTTGGGCCTCCGGCCCAAAATTTTTACCGAATCTCAAAAAGGTGGGGGGGTGCTGCACCCCTCGCACCCCCCCTTGCGACGCCCCTGGTACTGATGATACTGATACTGATATCATTCCAGACTCCCGTCAGTGTTTTTGAACATTGATGGTATAAATACCAAGTTGATCTACGAGAAAAGCTTCTTTTAAGATAGATTTCCATGTTATTCATTCCAGGTCAAGGTTGTTGGCAACCAAAAGCTGTTTTGTCGAAGAGATCAGTCCGTTGACTTCAAGTGATATAGTTGGAGTTCAGAAAAGCAAACATGGAGCTGTTACGCCAACCCGAAAAATTAGAGAACCCCTTAGACCAGTTGATGCTAATAGTCAGATTCCCAGCACTGCCTGTAGATTTGAAGGACCAAGAAAAAGGAAGTTAGAGGTATAACTTGTTCACAACGTCATTTTAGTTCCTCTTTGGTTGTGATAATAGTTCAGTCCTTTTTTTCTCGTTGTCACCGTGCGCACCAAGATTCAAGTTCAGTCAATTCCATGAAATTTGAAGTAAAACTCTTCTTAGTCGGGATTCAGACCAACAACCTCAGGTAGATTTAGGATATATCTAGGGCATATTTTTACAAAGTGACAAGTTCAGCTGTAATTGTGACGGCAAACACCATGTTTGCCAACCAGTATCGTACCATGCCACCCGTATCTTTAATTTGTGTTTATGGATTTAAAATTGCAGTTTCAGTTAAAACGCTGAACAACTTGTCTATCAAATTGTCGGGGAATCACAAATTGAATTAAGATACAGTCACTCAAAGTTTTGTTGTTTTGGCGAATTTTTTGCTGCTTGGAAGTCTAGCAATCTTTATTGCTCAGAAATATGTCTTACAGTATCAATATAAAAAAAAAATTGTCTAATGTATATTAATAGAAGAATAATATACTAATAGAAGAGCTGGGTGGGCATAACAAAAGCTGGCTTTGTGGCTTCCTTCCTGTTTTCTTGCACTATATATGTTTTCAGGTATCTTCTGAGACATTAAGTCCCAAATCGCGAGCCAAGGCCAGTCTCAGCCGATTTCTTGTGCCGCATCAGCTAACGGAGGAGCAGAAAAACGTTCTAAACCTCGTTATGTCAGGAAAAAGCATATTTTTCACAGGTTAGTAGGCTACATAGGATTGATCTTTTTTTGACTGACTGAAGAGGAATTTGGAGTGTATTTTTGATGTCTGAAGTATTTGTTGGTCTAGACTGACTGCAAATCACGCTTGGTACTGCTATACGGGTTCCACTGTCGGAACACCTTGTGTTACACGTTGTGTAGAATTCTGAGGATATTTCTATTATGACACTTAAAGTGTAATCTTTTCACCAGACATAACACTTACAAGGGTCGTAACATGAATAGCCTCGGCATCCCACATACCATTTGACACAACGATGCGCAAGCATGTATTGAACGTTATCAACTTTCTCACACTGCAGTCAGCTGGAAATTGTAGTTGTCCGTAATTTCCTTTTCACTTTTTATTGGCAAGCGTTATTCCCTAATTTAGATTGTTAGCAGCGATTCAAATCGGACAGTTGCTAACGGTGCGGACAGTCGATCAGATTTTCTCGGCGGGTGTCCTGCACTTTCATCATTGAGTTAAAAAATCTCAACTTTCCGTATGGAAGTGATGATGATGCCGAAAATCTTGACAGGAATTCCAGTCCGTGAGCAGCGTAAGAAGCGCCGACATGTCGCGAGTTAAATTTTCTATCGACGGGTTCGTTTAGCAACATCAAACACTGGCGTGCAAGGTAATTTTAGCCTTCCTATTGGTGATGACTTAAAAATGCGTACAGCTTTGACCAAGCTGATGAGGGTAAGGTATTCCCCAAGATGACGGTTAATTCTCTCTAGCCTTCACTCGCTTTGGTTCACTCGTGATTTCTCAGCTTTTGAGATATTTTCGTTCCGCCCGAATCCTTGCTCAGCTCTATCTAGATAAAATAATTGTGTGTTTCATTCTGGTTGCTCAACCCAACCCCTGCACGAGCCGTGAGCGGAAGATAGAAAAGTTTGAGAACCTTGACACTGAGCTATTTCGTTGGTTGATCAGTCGAGCAATCGAAAACGACTGTAAGGCGCTACTATCGACACCTTGTGTGAAGTTCGAGATGAAGACGTGAAGATTTAAAAATTACAGTGGGCTATTCAATTGAGTTATTTCTCGGGAAATCACAGAGAAATAAGAGCCGTCGAAGAAAATGTGTGAAAGTCGGCTGGCCACTCTAGTTCAGTTCAGCTCAGTTCAGTTCAGTTCAATTCAGTTTATTTCTTCTACAATTAACATATTCTTAAAATATGTTTAGAGATTAGAAGTCGAAGAACGGATAAAACAGAACAACGGAAAGCTCTTAGCCCTGTGTGGAGATCCGAAAGGTGCTTCATGTCTCCTTTCAATTCCTTGTCTTCAAGTTATTCTCTTCTGCAAAAACTCCAAGTTATTTCTTTTTCCAGGCTGCGCTGGGACGGGCAAGTCCTATCTCTTACGACGAATCATCGGATCGCTTTCGCCTGACGTCACCTACGCCACGGCCAGTACTGGAGTCGCCGCTTGCCACATTGATGGAACAACGCTACATGCCTTTGCAGGTTAGTTTTTTCCATGTTTCTCCCTTCCAAATACGTCTGTTGGAAATTTTCATTGCGTAAAATTGCTGAGGTTGCTGAGATATTTCTCTGAGACCGATGTTGTGCCTACTTTAGTTGCGTTTTTTTTTGCAGATACCACGGTAACAGGATGAGTAATTAGTCGTTTTTGCAGTTACAGTGGTATCTGATACTACGATTACTCGGCAAAAACGACAGTTGCCGAATTTGCGCTTTTAGAAAAAAAAATAAAAAAATACTGATATCTACTGACATCTAGAGTGACATAACTTCTTTCCCACCAATTTGACAAAAAAACTGGACTCTCGTGTAAGTGATAATGAAAGTAAGATGAATTTTTCATATACCACAATCAGTTACCACGGTCGGACCGTGGTATCAGATACCACGGTAACTCCAAAAACGACTTTAGCCCGTGCTATCAGACACCATGATATCTGCAAAAGCGTAACTTTTGTCATGGATCTAGCCAAGATCTAGCTATAAAATCCCTTTTTCATTTGCGTTCTACTAATTTAAAGTTTAACTGAAAAGGCAGCCTATTTTTACGTCTGATATTTGAGTACACTGAAATACCTTGACTCATCTAAGGGATTTTGTATTTTTTCACCTGGGGCTCTAGTAATAACGTTCAGAGGGTTCGCTGCTTGCACGACAATTTCCAGGGTTAAAGATGCTAAGCTCCGAAAAGTTACGCCTGTACAAAGTATGAGGTATGCATATGAAAGTATGCATAGGATATGTCTTGCAAGGAATCTGAAATTATTATTTTATTTTTCGGCAATGGCTTACATTTTTAGTGGGTAAAAATTTCAAGCGTAGAGAGGCAAGCACATAGAGGTACCACAAATCGGAAATAATAAATTCATTCGATGACATCGATTATTCTGTGGTCTCTTGGCAACTTGAGTTAGTGAGCAATTGAATCTAGAGGTGGTTCTATGGGCTTGATGTGCTTAGGAAGAGGAGGCGGACAAACCTAGGACATATCTTTTGTATACAAGATAGCTTCAGGGGATCTTGTCTCTTGCCATATATTTGTGTTATGTAAATGAATGAATACAAGAAAGTCGCCTAGTACAAGAAATACAAGAACGAGGCCGTCCAAAGAATACGTAAAAGCGAACCAATGACCTAGATCTGAGGGCGGCTGGCTGGTATCTTATTAGTACCTGAGAACGTCATTGCTGCAGTGTCGCTTCAGACGAATGGAGCGGCTTCATCGACGCCCTACGCGCCACCAATGGACCTGAACTCTGGAGGAACCAAGGTCTAAGGACGATGGACCGAAAAAATCTGAGGAAAAATCGATGACTGATTCAACTTTCTGTTTATTTTAAGGAATTGGTAGCGGAAAAGCGCCCATTGAGCAGTGCCTGGAGCTGGCGAGGCGACCAGTGGTTGCCAAGCAATGGAAGACTGTCAAACACCTCATTATTGACGAGATCTCAATGGTAGACGGAGATTTTTTTGAGGTGAGACAAGCTTTTTTACATCTTTTATTACAGTCGAGAAGTAGCCTAATAGCCTAATAGCTAGGAATTGTGCACAGACCGTTGAAAAGTTGCAGAATTGCAATCAGTTCTGCGTTTTACAATTGTTTGCGATTGAACTTTGGATTCAATCCGTGAAAGTAGAAAGAACGTTGTGTTTGTTGTGCAAATGAGTCTCTCTGAACAAAGAACTGGAATACCAGTTTTTTACAGCTTTCTTTATTCAGGATTCCTATTTAGACACTTGTAACTGCTTGGACAAGGTCCTGAAAACGAAATAATCGAAAATCGGCCGAGCTTTTACTCTGCTGCTGGGACATCCTCCCACTCATTGCAGACTTGCGTGATACAGAATTTGAGTTCAATTGACAAAGCGCCGTGGATTGAGTTGAAGTGACCTCTGGTTCATAGAGGTTCGATATTTTCGAAATGATATTTCAGTTTGTTAAATTGTGGACAAGGCATGGCTAAGGTTTGGGCTGTAAATTAAGCTGCGATTTCAGAAGAAGAATATAATTGCATAGAAGCGCAGAAGCTCCGTGGAAGCTTAAAATGTTTTTTTTTGTGGGGGGGGGAGTATAAGTTCTGAGCAAAAACGATGAAATTATGCCCAGCTTCAGACATCAATACGCAGTTTAACTTTATCTTACACAAAATTTCTTGTCTTTCTAACAGGATTTGCTATATGTGTGCTGCTCATTCAAAGGCGACCTTTTCCCGCACTTCGCGCAAGCCACCCTGTGATCAGCGAGACCAAGAACAGATAATCTGACAGAACCTCCATCTGCCTATATCTCCGTAATATGACTATGCGGAGTCGAATATTTCCCCATACCCTGTCCTCTACGAAAGAGCGGAGGTTAGTAGCTTCGCGCCACATCACATTTCGTTACCTGTACAAATAGCTAAATCGCTGCGAAACCGCCGTGAGGAAAAGTAGAAGTCAAAGCTGATTGATTCTATGGACGCGGTCCAGAGCGGGTCAGCGCGCGGAGTACGCCTCCTGCACAGTTTTTTCTGCGATGAGCAACCGCGAAGACGGAAGATGAGTAAACGGGTATCAACATTAGCTCAAAGCTAGAGTAAATACCTCTAGGTCCGCTCAGTTTTGCTGGGGTATTCATAGTCGCTGCATGAGACTAAAGACAGAAGTTTTGTCTGATTATTTGTTCCTGGTGAGACGTTGTGTAACGTGTAGATCAGAAGATATCTTGGAGTTCGGAGGAATTACTCTGAACAAAGCATGGGTAAAGTGAGGACTCGGGGGAAAAGCTGTGTGAAATCAAGCAGCTAGATGAGGCTAGGGTCATGGGTGGTCTGACTGAAGTGAGATTCTAATGAAAAGATTAAATTAATTTTTCAATGTAGCGGGAGACAGCTCCTAGGGTTCGTCGCACGTGTCCTACGTGAACGAGTTTTAATATTCATAATCCTGTTTAGAAACTGGAAGAAGTTGCTAGGAAAGTTCGTGACAATGACCTTCCGTTCGGGGGAATCCAGCTTATACTCTGTGGAGATTTTCTCCAGCTTCCTCCCGTGGTCAGACGAGGAGAGAAGAGGAGATATGCCTTTCAAACTGAGGCCTGGGATCGTTGTGTATCCCGCGTGGTTGAGCTGCTGCAAGTCCACAGACAGGCGGACTTGGCGTTCGTGAAGATTCTGGGACAAATTCGGGCTGGAAGGTAGGTGGTAGCACGAACGTTTTACGAACATTTTCCATTAAGCCAGATTCGAGTTTGAATTGTCCCGAAGACCGATGGTTTCTCAAAGTGACTGTGTAAAAGCTACGTGCACAGTCCGATAAGATTTCGCATGCGAAATTTGTATTACTGGGAAAACCCCGCATGCGATGCGTTAAAGGAGCGAATGAAGAAGTTCGCAGCCGACTGCGAAAATCGGACTGTGTGTGTACGTTCACACGTGCTCACACGTTCGATGGGTTGCTTAGTCTTTGATAGGGGCGTACAAGGCTTCGGGTAAGGATTGGGAACTCTCAGGGACGTGCGAGATACATAATGCTAGGTAACGTTGAGAGAGAGAGAGTTCGATATGTTTCGAAACTATCATAGCATAAGCAAATTCAGTTTCTTATATGTAAACAACAAACACTATGTTTGCGCATTGAACATTGAAGTGAACTAGAGTCTTGGTGACAGTAAACCAAAAAGAGCAAAACCTATGTAAGAACAGAACAGGGAAAACTAGCCCTCCCTGTGCGACTTTCCCAAAGAAATGAACCTTGCCAGGTTTTGGAAACCCACAGAAGATTTTCTCTCAAGCTCCCTACTAGCCTACTAGCCATTCATTTTCCAGCCTCCTCTTCACACAGTCGTAATATTCTATATGTTTTCTATCGCCTTTGCACATGTTAGGCGACAGAAAAGACCATCTTATTCCCTTTCAGCGCCTTAAAGTCTTCTCGGCAGCAACATTATAAGCCTAATTGTCCGTAGACCATGAGAGGGACGTGTGTCTGCATTTTTATTTCTGGAGTATATGTCAGAGAGTGGGGCTAGTGTGAGAAAGCTTCGCAATCGCTGTGCCGAAATTGACTCACAAACATATATATGCAGACTTATAGATTTGTTCTTGCTTATAGCAAGTAGGAGCGCTTACTTCACCGGAATGCTGACTCGGGTGCCTTTCTAGATGTTCGTCAGATAGCTACCAGACCTTAAAGGAGACCGTGAAACAAAAGATTGAAAAGAATGGTGTCACTCCCACCATGCTTTGCACGCACACTGACGATGTCGATCATATTAACTGCACGAACCTCGATAAGCTGCCTGGTAAGTAAATCTTTGTCTGCATTCCCCATCTCTGTTTTCCTCGCCCCAGCCTTGAAGATTTGGCAGCAGGTCATTTTATAGTCATTCGTAGCGAAGATTCTAAATCTTTATCTCCATTCCCCATCTCTATTTTCCTCGCCCCAGCCTTGAAGATTTGGCAGCAGGTCATTTTATATGGTCATTCGTAGCGAAGATTCTGTCGCATCTGTACAAGTTTCAAGTTTCGGCAAGTTTGTGATTATTTTTGTTTGTCCTGATTTAACAGTATTAATATTATATATTTAGTAAACAAGCTTTCGTGTCTAGAAAATTGTGTTTTATCTTCCACTTAATAGGTGTACGGGCTACTGTATTTGCTTCGTGCTTACGTACATGTACTTGGTTGAGGACACAAGTTGTTCAGTCCAGCTGTCCCTGTGGACTTTGCCTCTCCTTGCAGTTGAGTTGTTCAAAGTTGTTAACTCATCGTCTTGTTTTGAAGGAGAGGCGGTTCTGTTCCGAGCCACCGACAGCGAAACAGCGTATAGCAAGCAACTGGATCAGCAGACCCCTGTTCCTTCCCTTCTAAGCTTGAAACTGGGAGCGCAAGTAATGCTAATGAAGAATCTAGATGTCTCCCGAGGACTGGTGAATGGGGCTCGAGGGGTTGTTGCTGGCTTTGAAAAAGGTAAGTGAAAATTGTGAATGCACCGCAAAAATAAATTCTTCTGCTTCAAATGAAGTAAAAGTGTTATGAAAAACCTTGCTAGAGATCATTGCTCCTTGAGATTGCAGCGGTTGCTGAAGTGCCCTTGGAGGGCTGCATTCTGATCATTTTCAGACTATCAAGAGCCCATCGTATTGACCTCACCAGTGGGATGGGAATGATAGATAGGACGATTTCTCCAGTCTACCACAACCCCCGATTTTGTGGTACCTTATGCCGAAAGTTGGATACCCTATGCCAAATGCTGGATACCTTATGCCAAATGCTGGATACCCTATGCATAATGCAGTGTACCCTAACCCACTAAAATATTGAGGATTTTAGTTGAAGTTCAGGTATGGCCCAATCAGAATTCCTGTTGAGTGGAGTATTTCAGGGTTTGGATAGCCACAGATACCCAGCGTCTGGCGCGTTTAATATAGGGTATGCCATTCGCTAGATGAGACCAGCGTTTGTCACAGGGTGTCCCAGAACCGGCAGTGGTAGGCTGGATGACTCTTGCTCAGGCACATATTATAGTTCTTTCCAGAAATTCTGCTGTGGGGGAGTAGCACGGTTCTGGATGGCTTTCAAGTAATTGTGAACTCACTGAAAAAGAGCTTGTGTGAGAGAATATGCCAACCCAGGGTTCTCAAAAATATATCTAAGATTACGCCTTCACTTATGCAGGTTTCTTCCTCTAATATAACTTAAAGGAACAGAAAACTTGACTCAAACTTGACTCGGGAGCTAACTAACATATCAAGAATGTACCCTGAGTCGATATTGAGAGTAAGAAAAATTCTCGTTACGACCATTGCAGTTTCCTGGCAGTTTCCGAGAATTCGACTTTTGAGCAAAAGGTTTGCAAAAGCAAAAGGTTTGTGTGCCGCGACCAGGAATCGAACCCCGGCCGTCTAGTCGGGGAGGTCGTTACTCTGTAGTCTACATGTAAAAAGGCGAACTTTTACAGTACATGAGTGCATAATTACAGTGCTTAAGGGGCAAGGGCCTGCCAGCTAGCTTTGGGAACACTAAGGAGGGGGTTCGAGACAGTTCGAGATGAAAAAGAAGGGGGGGCCTGTCGACAATAAGACCCTGTATGTTTATCCAAACCCCCCGGGCGATTCGATGGCAGAAAGTTGCGTAGTCAAGTTTACTGTTCCTTTAAGTACGCACAAATGTGCATATGATGTGATATAATAAAAAAAGCTCATCGGGCATAGGGGATGTGAATATATAGAGGTTAAATTTGAAACAACACAAGAAATCGTTCTCTCACGTTTAATGACTCTATTCTGTCGTCAGAAAGACAGCAAACAAAATGATCTCATTTCGCCGCTCTTGAGTAGCATTTACAGGATTTTCGTAGCCAAATGTTTGCCGTTAAGCCTAATCCGTTCCAACTAGTTTCCACAGTCTGCCTTCTTGCTCTTCCTCTGTATTTGTTTCTAGAAGTTTCGCGCTGATCCAAATTGTTTCCTTTTCAGGTTCGGTTGTTGTAAACTTTGCCTGTGGAACCAAAGAAAAGATCTACCATGAACGTTACGCTGTGAAGCACGGCAACTCACTCGTAACCCGGAGCCAGATTCCCCTGAGGCTAGCGTGGGCTTTCTCGATACATAAAGCCCAGGTAAGTCATGATAAACTATCCCATAATTGATCAGAGCCTTGTCGTTGGTATCGACGTCGTTGAGAAATTGAAAACCATCCAGTTAGACAAGGATAATATAAGATCTTATGACGCTAAGAGCCAACGGCCATGGCAAATATATGAGAAATTAACAGAAACAAACAAAAATAGTACCCCGTAAAAACACCTATCCCTATCGGCTAGGGGACCTCGGAACCTCGCCAACTGTTTAACATTTTTGAAACAACTATGCCCCATGATGCTACACATCCATTCTTTATCCGCTCTCTTTCAGGTCACTTCGCATCCTATTCATCCTATGCCCATATATACTTTTAATGGATGTCTGGCGGATTATCTGTGGTCCCTTGAAACTTCTTTGATTCATTTTTCATGTGATGTCATGGTTCAGCTTATGCTGGTGATATTAGTATTTTAATGTCGGTCAAAAGAAAGATTAATATATATTGTAAAATTGTTTTGCTGCTCGATTGGGTCGTTGGCATGGTATAATATTTTTTCCGCATTCTGTTTGACTTTGCTTTTACTGTTGAGAGGGCTTGGAGTTTGAATTGTTAACTGGTTTGAAGCAATCGAGCAGCCAAAACAGCAGCAACGTCCAGAGTGAAATCTGAGCACCAACTTTTGCGAAGAAACTCACCAGAATCAGAGACTTATATCTAGTAGAATCTTCATTTGTTTTTGACAGGTTCGATGCTCTAGTTTGAGCCTGAGAGTAATCTTGCCAAGAAGAGCCGAAATATACTTACTTTTCAGTTCTGAACGACCATGAACAAATAATAATAATAACGATTTAATTAGGAAAGCCAATTACGAAGAGGTCCTAGACCACGACGAGATTCAGACCACAAAACAAAACACAAAGTATTTTCTTTTTTCATTGTATTTAATACGAAAATTACGGCACTGCTGGTTGTTCGTTCTGTTTGTCGACTTCAAGATACCAGCGAAGAGAAAATCACCAGCCAACCCCTCAGCCCCGAATGAACGAAGCTTTTGGCACTGTCTTAAGAGGTGATCAACAGTATCTTTCCCAGAGCAAGGGCACTTGTAATTCTTCTCCGCTGTAGCGTCTATAATACATTAGTATCTCTGATTTGTCATTGCTTCCTGCTAGTTTTGAATCCCTTAAATTCCTGCTCAAATTTACTAGGCAAGTGACTGATCTTCTGGTCGAAGCCCCTAGTTCCAAGCCAAAGATAAGCCTGCTTATCAGCATGGCTATAAAAGGCTAATAAGCCTCAAAGAACTTCCTGTCTGTCGTGTCTTACCGGCTTGACCGTTCGTAGCAGTGCCATTGGAAGGATGCAGAATAACGTGAGTAATAAGTTGTGTCAGTAATAATTTATTTATTTATTTATTTAACTTCATAATCCACCTTTACGGCATATCACAAAAAACAAAACAAAAAGAAACAAACAAACAAAACAGAAAACACGAACACTCTCATCGCAAAATTCAGCTAATCGCTAACCTCCATCAAAAACAGAGCTGTTCAAGGCGATCCAAGCGGGAATCGAGATTTGCAGCCAGATCGAGCATAAAGCAACAAGTAAGTGATTATCACTAGCAATCAACCGCCTCCTGAGAGATTTCCGGGAATTCACCTGAATTTCCAGGAGATTTGACACTTGGAAATCAACAAACATTTCCGTAGCACTGCAAAAAGTAGGAATACCATGTAGAAACCGGAAAGAATTATTGTAGCTTATTTTCAGATCGGAGAAGCACTTAACAGTCGTATTAAAAACAAGAGGTAGCCCATAGATACTTGTACAATACGATCTAAACAAATAAGTTTTAACATCAGTAGTACACTTTCTGAATTTTCGTCTCAACATATTCCCTCTTGCACACAGAGATCGCATAGCCGAACACACGTGCGAATCATCAGAAAGATTCTCATGGAAAATATAACCCAGGTATGTAAACTGGTCGACAAAATCAAGCGCTCGACCTGAAAGGAAAACACCAGGATGATAATAAATGCCATACGAAACAGAAAACATGTAAACTGAAACAAAACAAACTTGGGGCTGACAATTGTCTGGCAGCCTGGTTTCGCTATTATAAGTGACCCGATTTTGGAAACCTTCTCGCTCAGAGAGCACACTGTCAGCGTAGACTGCCAATCAAGGGCTGGAAATTAGGTGGATTTTAAGTTTAATGATTGTATGCTTTCAGGGCATGACGCTGGACTGTGTGGAGATAACGCTGGGAAGGGCATTTGAGGTCGGACAAGTCTATGTCGCCCTGTCACGTGCCAAGAGCCTGGAGTCGGTGCGAATCCTGGATTTTAGCGTCCAGAGTGTAAAAGCGGATCCGGTTGTGCTGGCCTTTTACAGAGAAGTCTTGCCGGATCTGTATTAGAGGAAACAACGATCTTACAATTCTCATCTGAAGATGATCTCAATAGTTATGGCTGTCCAAGTAAGCTAGCGACGCAGCATGCACCAGTTCGGATCAAGCAACTGTCACAGGTCCTGATAGATGGCCTTCGTGTATTATACGTCCAGTTGGAGAGTTTGCAGTCCTCCTTTGCGTAGGCTGGTATTTAATCGGGCTATAGGAATCCAGAATAGGTTTAGTCGTGTTTTATTTTGTGACTGTCGATAACTTATATTCTAGTATTAGTTTTTGTAGTTTTCTACTTTTCTATTCTTTTTTCTACTATACTTTTCGCAAGTCAGTTCGATTGATGGCGCACAAGCACCAAAACGATTGTGTTGACGCAAAATCGATTGATTTTAATAATTACGTCTATTTTTAAGAAAACCGACTGTTTTTAAGAAAAATCGATTGTTTTTAAGAAAAAACTGCTATTTCTAAGGAAAAAATCAACTGTTTTTACTAAAAGTCGCGGCTCGTCGTGCCGACTCGGCTCTTTTTTACCGACTGGCCGACAACATTTGGTTGTCACCCCTAGTAGTGACGCCTCTGCTGTTAATCTCGGTTTACTGTTTCACGCGGTCTTTCATCGCCTGCTTGAAATGGCAAGCTTTTACTTTTACTTCTGCTTTTAGTGAACCTCTAGGATCGCGACAGGTAGTGACTCCGATTCGGATATGTGTACTGTTTTGGGGTAAGCGATTCGTAAGAAAAAGTCTTCTTAGTGCCCTTTTGGCCTCACTTAGGCTATCACTTGCATGATCATGTATTGCTGTAGAAAATTGTTTGCAGTTGTCCAAACCAGACGGGTATCTATTTTTCGTTCTTTTATAATAGGGTTTCTTTTTTTTTTTTTTAATCGTCTATCAGTAATAAAGACACCAAAGATCAGAAAAATGAAGAGCACTCCGAACCTCACGAGAATGACTCGTGACTAATTTCCAATAATTGACAGCGGGTGCTGACCCGAGCCGGCGTCTGTAGCATTCGCAAACATAGAGAAACCCATGGACACTGCGTGGATTTAACCTACGTTAAGCATTGTTCAAACTTCAAATACTCTTGATGACTAACTCGTCGCCTAGAGAAATGCCCTAGAGAAGAGCTAGAAACGTCACCGCAAAAAACGTTGTTGATTGGTTTACATAGGATTGAGTCAATGTTGAGGATTCGTTTGGGTGACGTATCTCGTTCTTCCTCAGGGTCCCTGGCATGTTTCCAACTTAATCATATATAAGCTGCATAGGATATAATCATAGTATGTATAAGAATAGCATATTTTGCATAAGAGCTATACGAGTCAGCCTATATACTGCAGTAAGCAGGACGTGTCGGGGATGATTCAGAAAAACAGAAATCGATCCTATTTGCTCTTATGCAGCTCTAATCAAATCGTCGCCTGCGTGGGTTACTGTAGCTAACCAAGAAACGATGACACGGAAAATCCTTGTGCAGCTTATTACACCGATTTGAACAGTATTTTAGATAAACCCATCCAGAGACACTGTGCGGATTTAACAAATAGGAGATCTGGGTAAAGTATCGGTGGTCGTAAAAGTCAAGAAGTAGGCTATAGTAGTAGTCGCCAGGTGTTCCTTCGGGCTAATAAGAAAACGGAGGTTCATATTATCCGCGATTGTGTGATCTTGCTGGCAGGACTACCAGTTCACCTGCCATTTCTTAATGAACCGTTTGTTCTACTGCAATATTTTATTGTGATCATTTGTGAGAAGGTAGAGGTTGTGGCCTTCATTTTTTTAAATAGCTATCTTCTTTTCCGACACATATGGAATTTTCGCTTGAGAATTGATTCCAGGAAGGTGAATTCCCTTGTGAGGAAATACTAGCCTTCATAACTGTACTCTTTGTTTACTCTTTCACAGAGGCTTTTGTCGTCTGCGTGAAATGGTCAGTTCTTATTTTTGTAGCTCGTTTAATGAATCTCAGTTAAACCTTGATCTCCTTTTAAGTTAATTCTTTATCCGATGAATAAGGTAGGCACTCGTAAACTACCAGTAATAAAGGGGAGAAATCCAATAGAATTTGAAATAAAATCATCTTGTCCACTAGAAAGCATGATCGCGAGAGTAGGCGTAAAACCGGTTGGCTCAGAGAGGTTAAAACTAGAAAACCATCGCAATTTCCAGCGAAGCGTCACTCGCCTGATGTGATATACCTCTATGTCATATTTTTGTCTCTCGGGTCTGTGTTTTCTCTTTCACTTTTGTAATAGCTTGTAAATCCGAGATCGTCTTGTCACCAGCGGTATATGGTTTGGACTTCGGTTTCTGGGATTGGGGCTTTTATATTGAACGCAAGGGGACCAATGATTTTTTTCTGTTTCCAACAAGAAACATCGTCCAACCTTTTCTAATTATATGGCTTGCTTTGTATTTTATTTTGCTGTTGTTGCCTTTTGCCTTTTGTCCGTCGGTAGGTTGCGGCTTGGAAGCAGTGTGTATTGGGAAGAGATCTAGAAGTACAGACTAGACAAGCTTATACTTTTTTTTGCAAAGATAGTAGTGAAGTGAAACAAAAAAAATGCTGCTCGAGCGGGAGTTGAACCTGCAACCTTCGGCTTCATCGTGCCGCCGCTCTAACCAAATTAGCTATCCAGGGGCTTGTGAACATATTTCGCAGACCACTACAGTCGCCAGAAAGTAATGGGCTGCATGAATAATTTGTCTAAATAGTTTGTTTCCTTCTTTACAGAATTAAGTTATTTCTTCTTTTGCATTTCGCACAAACATGTACTGGAACTGCCATATTTACCATGCATTTCTTGGGTGTGCTGATCGTGCCCTCCATCCGTTATCCTAAACATCCAAACGATTTATTAGTACGTTCAGAGTGTGCGGGTGGCAGATCCATCGCACACGGCTTTCTTGAGGAGTTTTGATTTGATTTGCTTTTTTGGCATAATCCATGGGAAGTGCAGAACTCGGTGTCTCAGACATAGAGGAGGGGTTGCGAACTCACGGCGTTTGGCTGTATACTTGTTTGCGCTTTGCGCAACTTCGGGAGTTGGCTACTCCTTCGAGATGTGCCCATCTAGCGGACTTTGATCTGGATGGGCGTATATTTATGATATTATTTCGGCGAGTTAGGGGTCGGTATCTGTCTGTAAGATTACGCTATGACGTTTGCCAAGTTTCTCCTTTTACGGTGATCCGGTGTTACTCGTCTCTCACGATTCGGAGAGTTGATGCCAGCGTCGCAGATGTTCCGCAAGTGCGAAACTTGAATTGGATTCAGTTTTTGTTTGTAACCCGTAGAAGTAGAAAAATGAAAAAAGAAAGAAACAACGCTACAAGAACATCGGAATAATTAAAATTCACTTAACCGAAACATCGTGGAGCTGCATTGGTTGATATGAAGATTGCTTGCTGGTATAAGCGTGTTCCTTGAATAACGGCCGTCGGCTCGGGTGATCGGATTTATTGCGTGGGGGAAAGCTGGTTCAGTCAGTCATCAGGTTGACTTCGCACGTCGTAATACATAACCGGGAGTACTGTTTTCTGTCTGTGACGTCACCAGGAGCGTCGCAAAAAGATTGCGGCTCGATTTGGTCAGTGTTGTATTGGCCGTTTGGCCTGTAAGGGATGTTGTTGATCTCCTATGACTACAGTTGATCTTATCGATGGGCCGATCTACTGCCTAATGGGATGTTATGCTTGTTTTGACAGACGGTTGGGAATCACGATTCTGATGTCATTATCATTGCAGTTTTGATGTCATTCAACTCCGAGTGATTGGAATTAGTCATCTGGCGTAATCAGCATGATGCAGAAGTGAATAAGAAAGACGTTAGTACAGGGATATATTCCTGCTTTCCAATCTGTTCTAGAAACTATAATAATTCCAGTATTTATGTTTTCATGGAGTTAATAACTGCTTGTCTGAGGCGTGACCTATGTCGGATTTCGCATCAACTCCCGGGGATGGCGACGTGATAATAACAAGACCAAAGGTTTCGATGGGATCCCAAAAATGTAACGTTTGTTCCAGACAATTGGATCATGTAGATGTCCGGTCTTCCCTAGACTCTTTGAACATTTTTACTGTTACATTTAGAAACAGATTAAAAAATCAGAACTTCCTGCCTTACTTTTGCCAAATTTCAGGTTTCGGCCGAATTCCGGCCGAACTACTTGTCCGACAAAAAACTAAAGCTCAAAATCGAATTCGGCGTGTCTGCTTACCCCTATAACAAACCTCTAATCAACTTCGGATAAAACTTTAACTTTTAACAGATTTTCCGGTTTCAGCCGGATTCCTGGCGAACTATATGTCCGAGTAGAAAATGATTGTCATATACGGATTCAGCATGTCTCCATACCACTAAATCGAGCCTCTAATCAACTTCGGATAAAACTTCTACTTTTAACACATTTTCAGGTTTCGTCCAGATTCCGGGCGAACTATATGTCCAGATAGAAAATGATTGTTATATACGGACTTAGCATGTCTTCTTACCCCTAAATCCAAAATCTAATCAACTTCAAATAAAACTTTTACTTTTAAGAAATTTTCCAGTTTTGGCCGGATTCCGGTCGAACTACTTGTCCGTCGAGAAATTTGACCCCTCTATTTGAACCCCCTCCCCCACCCTTAAATGTAGGGCTACAGAGCTCATCTATGAACTCGACCTGTCCCTTGACCCAAAGAATCCTCACACCAACTTTCATCAAAATAGCTCATTCCCTTCGAGAGTTGTCGTGCTGACAGGCGGACGGACGGACAGACGGACAACTTTTACGAAGTCACAGGTATCCCTCCACTTACGTTTTGTGATCCCAATAAAAATGCAACAGAAAAGGTTTTTGCATCTAAATATGTGATTAGTTGCATATCTGTCTTAACTCTTGTGGCTTCCCCGATCCATATCTGTTTCAAAAGTCGATGCAACGAGTCTCGCTGTCTTTCTGGTAAGTCGCGAAAATCGTTTTCAGTCTACAGTTCATTCCATATGCAGCTGCAGTTCTGCTGCGATTTGCCTACAAGGCAAATTTGCCTATAGGCGGCCTACAAAAAAAAAAATCAAAGAATACTAAAACGAATAATTGAAATACGGGATTTACGCTCCCTTCTTAAAGTTGGACAGAAAAAACAATTTGTATCATTTGACTGAATACTCTGCATTATTTGATTGGGTAGAGGGATTTTTTTTTTTTTTTTTACTGTTTGCTCCAGAAAAACGTTCAAAATATCCAGGCCGTCCTCACAAGACAAAATTCTACTATGACGCGGAAAGTTTGAATCTCAGTCGAAACGCGGATTTTCAGTGGCCAGAGATCATCTTGCGGAAGGTAACTCACTGTGTGGACACTTATTTTTCGTAAATCGCATTCGCCAAGCATACAGCACAGTTACTAGCGCAGACAGGTATCACAGATCCGACAGGGAAATTCCACTATTTGAGAATCGATTATTCGTGAATAGCGAAGCAACGAAGTAGAGCATCTTCAAGCCTCTTTAAGTGAAGAAGTGATGGGTAACTAGATCGTCCTATCTCAGTCCTTTTCAGTTAAACTTTAAGAAGGGATAGTTTCTCTCCTACGAACACAGGCTGATATTTCTTGAGGTGTTGGTGACGTTGGTTTTTTTAGAAATACAGTCATCCGAAAAAATACAGTCAATCCGAAAAAACAGTGCCCCCGAAAAAATGCTTGGCCAATTTTAGATTAGCCACTACGACATGATAGAACGCAGTTAATGAGCCTGTGATTTCTTGGTGCCCACCTTACTTGACTTTTGTTTTGTTTTTCCTACTGATTGCCCCAATATCGAGAACTCATAGGCCATTGTTGCTACGCTAGTTTGGGGCAGTTGCACAATGCTTTACTGGAAATCAGTTGCGTGATCCAACCGAATACACTGTGTTTTAGTCTGGTTTTAGCGGTAATATTCTGAGAGTGGGCACCGAGGGGTTGCTCACTCGCTGGACACCACTGTACAACCATTTTGGGAGTGAGCACCGGCTGGGCACACCTGGGAGCCGGGCACCATTGTACAACCTTTTTGGGAGTGAGCAACCCCTCGGTGGGCACTTGCGACGTGCACAGGGTCGACAGCAGTAGAAGCGCGTCGGAGTCACAACCGGGCTTGGTCATTCTATTTCATCAATTCTTGCCACAATGTGGTTCTTTTCGTAATTTGTCCAGAATACGAGAAGCCCTGTACATACTTCGACCATTGGTTCTTTCTTGTAACTGTTCTTAGCGTTTCGTATTGTCTTTCGGTACTTTAACCACCATATCAGATGGTGAAGATTCTGGATTCTGGCTTTTCACAAGTCAACTACCGTTAGAGCTGGTCCTGTCCAGATAATGTGTCTTTTTTTGACGATAAAAAGCCATCTGTTGCTGATGCAGTAAATACCTGACAGAAAATAACTTTAAAAAACCGCAAGTTACTTGCGAGTGAACAGCTAATTATTGTATGGTAACGCGTGTGCTGGCGGACACTGGGTCAGTGTACCACTTGGCGCTTCTTAAAAATATCAGATGTGTTTTATTAGCCCCGTCGGCCATAAGTCGCGAGCTCGGAAGTGTTAGGGAAGTCGCTAATCGGTGTCGTGTTTGTTGGAGTGTTGTTTCGATTCATAACGGGTTCTGTAATGACGTTCTTGCCGATGTGAGCGGCATCTTCAAACCGTTGGATTTTGCATAACAAGCGTTTGTCAGCATGTACGCTGTTGACTGCATGGGTTATGAAGTGAATGTTTATTTCCAACCGCCTGTTTAGGAATGAGACGTCAGCTCATTGTGGCATCAGTTGTCGGCGAAGCGTTCTGTTCCATTCGCCGGAATATGCGCCCCGGAAGAACTGCAACCACCTTCCACTCCAGCAGTGGCGGCACTTCCCGATGCGAGCAAGGGGTGCTAGGTCCGGCTTGACCACGGCCCGATAGATTTTTTGCCACGAAAGTCCATCCATGTATACTCCATATGATTACCTTAAATTACCTTAAATTGCACTTGTAAGCAATAAGGATGTTGTATCCCGATGAGTAGCTTGCGGATGATGATGGTGTTATTTTCTGGTTGCTGCTTCCGGGGCGCACCAGTCCACTTTCCAGGGCTCTCGGTGCCAATCCTCGTCGAGTCGCTTTTTGAAGCCGTCGGGTGTTTCGCTGGTTACAGTTGGTTCAGACAGGCTGTTCCACAAAGGAACAGCTTGGTTGCTGAAGAAATGCTGGCGAACACGAGAGGTGCAGAACTTCCTGGACAGTTTCCGCGAGTGGCCCCTTGTTGGCCTAGGATGGATTTTGTTGCTCGTCTCTGGACACCTTCTATGAGTTTCTTGTCTTGTTTGTAGAAGGGTGAGGCTAGGGCGTTACCGCTCTCCAATTTGGGCCTGACCAAGGCTTTGTAGAGCTTCAGCATGACAGTTGCTTTGCGGGATGCGACTGACCGTTTGATCATCCCTAGGGTCTGATTGGCACTTGCCACTACCTTTTTGGTGTGCGAGTGGAATTTCAACTTGTCGTCCACAATAACTCCGAGGTCCCTTTCTTCTGAGGTAGAGTCCAAAACACGCCAGTGGTCCTCAGGAAGAAGGAGTAAACGTCTCCGTAACGACTCAAACTCAAATCCACAATCACGGCGGTCTTTGGGAGCAGTGTGATACCACTTCTTCCTTTCTTCCGCTAGGTACCCGGAGAGGCCGGAGATTTTGCATCGGCAAGGAGAGATAGTCATCGAGAGTATTGACACAGGTTTGGGAGTAAAGCACCCAAGGCCGTATCCAGGGGGGGGTTAGGGGGTTCAAACCCCCCCCGAAACCCACAAAAGTAATAGTTTTTTGTAGGTTTTAACCTCTGACCTATGTATTTTTTGTACTTTTTGGTCCGATCCGTGGACAAAACCCCCCCCCGAAATAAATTCCGCGAGCAAAACCCCCCCCGAAATAAATTCCTGGATACGGCCCTGAAAGCACCCTATAGGGTGCTTTTGGGCGACCGTGGTTACGCCACCAGCTATGTCAGATTCAAGCCAGATATCCACTACATTCTGCATAATGTGGGTAAATGTCGTCTGAAGCTCAAATGGGAGGCCTGAATCAGCGTCGACCCTTGCACTCTTTTCTGAGGCAGCCTTTCCAGAAAAAGGTGATGCAAAGTATTCACCAAGAGCTGTCCGGGTGACGACT
Source organism: Branchinecta lindahli (assembly GCA_023053555.1). Taxonomy (NCBI): domain Eukaryota; kingdom Metazoa; phylum Arthropoda; class Branchiopoda; order Anostraca; family Branchinectidae; genus Branchinecta; species Branchinecta lindahli. The sequence continues at coordinate 4,825,354 of JAKZAO010000007.1, read as the reverse complement.
TCGTGGTGATGGAAGAGATCGAGCTGGGGAAACTTAGAACTCAAGGAAATAGAACGGTCGAGTAAGGTTGGGACTCCGGCGCAATTCTCCCGTTCGAACGAGGAACAGCTGTGCACTGTTCGCTTAAGTCCCCGACCAAAAAATAAGACTATGAGTGTAAATTCGTTAGAAAGAGAAAACGGCAGAGCTTACATGCATCACGCAAGCTGTTGTAGCGTAGCCGTATAAGTTGTTCGTACAACGTCACAGACTGTCTTTTGTTTTGACAGTAACGTTATTGCAAATCTTCTTCTAAACAAGGTCGTTTGCAAATCGTAATTATCTTTATTATTTTGCTGCCGTCAAGTTGTAACCCTTCGGTCATTGATGCAACCCATCGAGCAACCAGGAGACCTTGCCGACCCCGAACATTCACCTCATATTTTTTCATGCATGGTCGGTATTCACGCCGCCTCACGTATAGGCCACAACGAACAAAAACATCCCGACGTCTCCGCGAGATCGTTCACCCTCAGATTCACGTTCACCCTTTGTGCGAGAACCCAGCCAGCCTGAGGATCTTGCCGGCGTCTTCGTCAATGTATGACTGCTCGACCGTTGATTATCCAACGGGATGACCAGGGGCCACACCCAAGTTGGAATGTTACATGAGTTGGAGGTGTGTGAAGGTGCTCAGGTCTGTGAGGTTACATCGAGAGCACTGGAGTCACGATTTTCGTCGAGGTAATTAGCAATATGGCCATGGTATTGTCCAGACCCGAGCTTGCTGTCCATTCACTTCGTATTTACTGTTTTCTTTATTTAGGAGACCTTCGGGTGCCCATTACTAGCTCTTCGCAGTCGGGGGGGGGAGATTCTCGGTTGCTGAATATGGATGTGAAACAGGTGAACGGGGACCACTCAGCTCGGAATCTACCTGTTGGAAAACGTTAGTCAAATTACTCTGAAGTTCGCACTACCAGACAGTGCCGTCTTTATCCTTAGGCCGGTCAGGCCGGTGCTGGGGGGCCAGGGGAAACGAGAGGCCAAGCGGCCGGTGTAAATTGTTGAGAAATCAGGCTACGGTTGCTAGCCGTATTACCTTGTTCATTACGATCCAGGTGTGACCAGCTACGTTCGTTGCACCGTCGTCGTTTACGTTACCAAAATGACCATAATGTGGCTCGACCAGAATCGTGTTGGTTAATGGCGGGCGTTTTTAGGTTTTTGACTCAGGAAAAGGGCCAAAAACTCATGGATGGCCTAGGGTCCACCAAAAGTAAAAACGGCACTGGTTCCAGAGAAGTACGAGGCTACCCATTTTACTCCCCCTTCATTTCGCGTTGTCTTTTTGTTTTTTGGACTTTGCTTGATTCGCTTGTTGTTGGGTTGTCCATGGTGGAGAAGAAAGAAAAGGAGTCTGAGGCTGACTAAGTTGCATTAGACTGTCAGAAATGGGAACTGATAAAAGGACCGGTTCATTACCGCACGACGTCTTTCAGGAATCCCCTACGCAAGAATGAGCAACAAAAAACGCTTTAACTGTTTCCCAGGTGCCCTTACCTTGTTCTTTCTTCGTTTATCAGATTGGCTGAGGTGAAGTTGATAACTATGACTTGGACTTCCTTTGATGAAACATTTATCTCTTCGTATCAGCTGTTATTGATTGCCTCACCTGGGTGGTACACCTGTTCCTCCGTCATATTTGTTTGCTTGGCGTTTCAAGTTATTGTATTTGTTGCGATACCATGGTAGTTACAGATTAGTTACGTTAGGTATTCCACGGTGTTGCAAAATTCTGGATTGTTGTCTTTCCAGTATGAGTTCTAACGTTTCCCCTAAGCCTCCCTGGGTATCAAGATAAACAAGAACGACTATTTTGTAGGAACCGACCCTGGAGCGTAGTGTGAAGACATCTTTGGTAGCTTACTCTTAGTTTAACTTCTAATCGAGAACGTCGAGAAGATGTAGGATGCCCAGTGCCGTCTTTTACTTTTGGTGGACCCTAGGCCATCCATTTTTGGCCCCTTATCTTGATTCAAAACCGTAGAAACGCCAGCACAGTAGCACACACGATTCTTGGTCGAGCCACACTATGGTAACATCTGAGCAAAATTTCGGTAGCGTAAACGACGAGGGTGCAACGTAGTTGGTCACACCTGGGTAAAGAACAAGACAACACGGCTAGCAGCCGTAGGCTGATTTCTTAGTAATTTACCCGACCGCTTGGCCTCTCGTTTTCCCCCGCCCCTCAGAACCGGCCTAAGGGTAAAGACGGCACTGAGGATGCCCCGTTTCCTTGCCCTCGGCTGGGATTGCAGTGCATAGTTGGGGGAAATCATACGGCGCTTCCCTTTTCCCTGAACAGCTCGGTCTTCTGCATCTGGTCTTAGGAGAACCCGTAATATAGTACACGAATATTCTATGTACCGCCTTCCGGCATAAATATTCCTTCAGGCCAAGTTGCCTGCGAATCATATTTGATGGTGCTAAACGGATAAATCAGCAGATATTATTTTTATAAGTAGTGAACTGAAAGACAAAAATGCTCCTCAGCCGGGATTTGAACCCAGGACCAGAGATGGGCGAATCCAACCATGAAAGGATTCGAATCCGAATCAATGGCTAGGCACGAATCCGATTCCGATTCCGAATCCACCATTTCATGCTGAGGATTCGAATCCGGAATCGAATCCAGATTCGAATCCGACCTTAACAAAAATCAAATTAGATAGGTTAGAATTATATAGGTTAGAGTTTAAAAATCAGAGGTTACAAAAAAGCATTGATGCCTAAGGCAAATGAGACGGTTATTTGGACGATGTAAACCCGATTTCTAGGCTTTCATGTGTGCTTGTTATAATATGGGTTCCTCTCGTCAACCAGGAATGCATTTGCGACTCGTTAAGCACAAAACCTTAAGCACAGTGTGTAGAAATTGTTAAAAGATTGGAAACTGGAGCGGATTCGAAAGTCAGGGTTTGGAATCCGAGTCCGAATCCAGCCTGACAAGCAGAAGATTCGAATCCAACCAAAAAGACGAATCCTGAATTCGAATCCGGATTAGGACTCGAATCCAGGATTCGTCCTTTTGGCCGGATTCGAATCCGGATTCGAATCTTCTGTTTATCAAGCTGGATCTGGATTTGGACTCGGATTCCAAACCCCCGATCTTACGAATCCGCTCAAATTCTTAGTCTACATCCTTCCATTTCCCGTTTCCCAATTTTTACAGTGGGCAATCCAACTTTTTGATCTCCACTACCAACCATCCTCAGTACCGTAATCTATCAAGTTATCCGATTACCTTAGATATCAATGCCTACGTATATGATTTTATTTTTTATTTTTTTAGGGTCGGATTTGAATCCGGATTTGATTCCGGATTCGAATCCTCAGCATGAAATGTAGGATTCGGATTCGGAATCGGATTCGTTCCTAGTCCTGGATTCGGATTCGAATCCTTTCATGGTCGGATTCGCCAATCTCTGCCCAGGACCCTCTGCTTACAAGGCAGAAGCTCTTACCATTTGAGCTACCGAGGGGCTTGTGAACTGAGTTCGCAAACCACTACCATAGTCCGGTAGAAGCCGGCCATAGTGAACAGTACTCCGCCCGAAGGCAAATTCATCTAATCAGTTCACATCCTCATGTCACGGAAATTAATTATAATTTATGATATTATTTTTGCTATATTTCGGCTCTTCTTGGCAAGCAAGGCTCCTCTTTTATGCCGGGGCGAGAAAACCGGACCTGCTAAGCTATCAGTCCGCAAGTCCTACACTGTGCTACGTGAATATGCCATGTCACGCCGTTTTATTCCATCGTGAAAGAGCCTTGGAACAAGGAAGTCTGGCGCTGGATATCTTCCAGTTAGCCTTCACACAGTTTTTTGCCGAATTGCAGTTAATAGCCTGGGGTATCGCTGTGCGTTATTGTTCCGCATTCCCTATGTTTGTAAAGTGTTAAACCACCGTTTTTTTATCGCCAATTCCCGTGTCCCAGAGCCTGAGGCATGTCTCAGAGCACAGAGCTCCAAGAGTTCGAACGGAACGAAGCACCTCGGGCGCTCCGTACCGTTGTCGGGGAAGTTCTCTTGTCATCCGCCTATGCGAAAACCAGCTTTTAGTTTGATTGCATACCTTCCTCGGTGAAGAGAAGCGGTGGTTTTGTTGGAATTAGGTTAGGATACTGGAGGATTTGTTACTGAAAATCCAACAAGGTTTGATGTTGTCTTCTTTAACTGAGAGTTAGTGCTTTGCCGTATTGAAAGGGGGTGCGAGTATAGGTTAACCATGCAGTTGATATGTGTCAGGTGGAATCCAGCTGATATCTAGTAGAATGTAGCTGTTGTGAGCTAGAAGATATTAAAAGAATGAATGAGTGGACAGAAATCGATGAAGGTCTCCTTCGCTCACTTTCTTTCGCTTGATGCTGTATCGTTTAGAAGTGTCGGGGACGCCGTTTTGAAACTAGCGTGAATCGAAACGGTAGGCTACGGCGGTATTTGCTTGCGTGCTTTTCAAAAATAAATTCGCTGATGCTAGCTTGAAAGCTCGCATTTAATGGGTCTTTGAAAGCTGATGAGTTGCTGGAGAGACCTCACTTTCCTCGCTTTGTTCGTCAACCTCTTTCAGCAATATGGTTGACCTTTATGCTAAGAATATTAATATAGCCGCTGTAGTAATTTGTAAACTTGCTGACTGACTATCTTATGGGCTCGCATATAACCGGTGTTGGAAAGCTTACTCTACTTGAGACTTGACTGTTTTCTTCTGTCAAATTTGGTTGACGCAAGGTAAAGAGTGTACATACAGTCGGTGTAAGAATTGTGGTATAAGTGCAGGAACAGGAGCTAGAATGCATAGGCTAATTTGGAATTAAATCCCTGTCCTGGGTCTGACCAGAACCAGGAACAGCTCTTGCAAAGCCTGAGGGATGATCAGTTCCGACGTATGACCATTTTTGCCGGTGTACAGTAGAGGTATGCTTATGTGAAGTTACTTTAATGTGAACACTGCAGTTTTGGGCTAAATGGTAGACTGGAGATCCAAAATGCCTGTACGGGTGTTTTCAGCTGCCCTTCTTACCTACTTTGGCTAACTGGTAGTTAGCTTGAGACACAGCAAGTGCATGAAAATGGCAAAATCTGAAGTCAACAAACGTTCACATAAGCATACCTCTACTGTATTAAAAGATTCGCAGCAAGTCGGGACATGTGATATACCGAATTAACAAACAAAAAAACGCAATAGAGTTCTTTTCTGTGGGTATCCGTCTTCTGCAAGCATGAGCAATTGTTGAGGGGTATCGTAGTATTAATTCCTTTATCTGCCTCACGTGCTTGGCCAACGCTCGATTTGTGTTTTGTTATCCTGTATTTTTGTTGGCTACTATTCGGCTTAGATATAGACAAAATGCATGCCGGATCGATTCTGATTTCTTCGAGAAACGACTGGAAATCACAGCTATGGAGAGATGACCGGTGTTCTCCCGATTGTGCGACCCGAAAGTGACCATCGTCACCTTCGTAAGCTAGTCATCTAGATTCTTCATCCTTATTACTTGCAAGTTGCAAGCGCAGCTTAAGGTAGCGTAGGGCATGCGATTACAACGGCCGATCCTATTCTGCCCTTGACTTTTCCGTATTCCTGGAAGAAACGATTTCAGTCGTCAGTACTGCCGCACAAGCTTCCAGCCTCTATACATCCTACATATCTGAGCCATACATTATTATTACACGTGTGATAACCGGACCGCTATAACTCGAGGCTTGGGTGCTTATCTATTGCCCCTATCGTTGAAACAGCTGTATAACGGTACTTTTTTGCTGGAACGTCTGGAGCGAAATGATGCTGCATTGTTGCCGACTCGAAAAGAAATCGATCACTGAAGCGTTTGTAGATTCTTCCGTTAGAATCTCAAGGAGAAAAATGCTGTATCAGTATTGCAGTCAAGTGTGCTGAACTAAATGAAATTTTCCGACAATTCTTCGAACGACCATTATTGCTCAGGGTCTGAAAACTGTATTCTTTTCTTCCTCATCTTTGTTTACCGCATTTCCTCCTGGAGATAAGGATATTAATGAAAGCCATTTTGCAATTGCTTGGCATGGTCGAAGCGAGTCGGAGCTGGTTAGGACACACTGTGATCACTCTATGGCATGGCCTTTGGGCTTTTACAGATTTTAGAACATAATTCAACCCCCATTATCTGTCACCTGCTATTTTTAAGAATGAGCGCTCTAGACACTTGGACGATCGTACTGTCGTAACTACCAAGGGCCCCATGTCGACGCTGGAGAGCAGCGTCGGACGACAGTATTTCTCAGCTGCTTGTTGTTACCAGCACCCTTGGCTGCGCTTTAAACCCGGTTATTGAAAGGGACAAGAACCTCAAGAGACTAGCTATGCAATCTTTCTAGTCAAATTAAGGGGGGGGGCTCTGTGAGACCTGAGGTAGAGCCGATAGATCTCAGCGTAGGCCCAATACCACCGAGTGAGATCGTGCAATGTTTCGTTTGTTAAGGTTACTGCTGCCTTAAAGAAGAGCCGGGAGAAGACCTCGAGCCGATTGGAGGTTGAGCTGTCCGGAACGGGACTAGAGTTAGTTAGAGCATATTCATATTGTGAAATGTCTTGTTTCTTTGGATTACTACTGCCTCAAAGAAGACCCCGAGCCCATCGGAGGTTTTCTCCGTCTTGACAGGATCTGAACGAGACTAAGATTGGTTAGAACTCACTCAGATCAGCCAGAATCTTTGGATTACTGCCTGATAGATCTCGGGATGTTTCCCGTGTCAGGAACGGAGGCGGTATCCCTCCTGGCTTCAGCTCTTTATGCCCTTCTCGAAATACCGAGGCACGACTCGGTTCGTCAGCTGCCATCGCCGAGGAGGTAGTGGTGGGAGATATTAGATGCCATCATCGAAATAACGATATCATTGAAAGACATCAAAATTTCGGTAGTGATTTTAAAATATCAGTATTTTCGATATTTACATTACGACATGCAACAGTTTTTCTGGATTTTCCACATAAAAGCACGAATAGGGATTTTAAAGTTGAAACAAAACCAATTCCCGCACGTTGGGCAAGAAATTAGAAGTTGGACCCAATTTTCAACCTTCCAGTGTCAGGGGGGTGTATTTCAATACAAACAATTCTTGACAGGCTTTTAATGCCCAGCCCTTTTTGGAAACATGACAGCAAGATATAGCCTACAAAAAAAAATATTGCAAGCTCTGCAAGGCGAGCGTCTATTTTTCATGATAGAACTTAGTATAAACAAATTCAAGTGTGCCAAATTTCGGTTTTCGATTATCGAAATATCGACGTTCGATAGTAGAAATATCGATTATCGAATTTGAAAATCTTGATATTTCGGTATTCCTCAGTATGGACCAGCACTAAAGGGAGGATTGTACAGACTACGTCAAAGCAAAAAAAAAAAACACCCCCGCAAACATCCTAGGTCTGATCCATCTAGCGGTTTTATCTATCCACCCTTCTGGTGCAGCGAAAACAACAGCATTCGAAATCCATCTGTTTTGCATGCGGTATACGCGAAACGCGTTCGCAATCTAGGGGATGATGTATCTGCAAAGTTCAGTGAACCGCCAATTCGCAAATTTCCAAGGGTTGATGAACAGTTGTTTACTTCACGCGGAATGCAATGCCTCCATCAGTTTCGCGCAAGTTGTCTAGGTCGCGCGTAATTAGGCTTAGCCAGTACATAGGGGAACTGGTTACGTGGTTTCGGGCCTCTAAAATCTTGTTTGCGTTTGAGTTACTGAGTGGTAAAAGGATTTGAGGTAAAAGATAGTTTGTGCATTCAAAACTGGTGCCTTCTCCTGAGCGTTGTGTCGTGATACGTTGCCTGACTAAGCAAGGACAGTGACAATTTAGTATACTTGAAACAGTGGCCTATGTTGGCTATACTCTGCAAAATAAGGTTCCAGTAACCAGCAGTATAGACTTCCAAACTGGTAAGTCGACTGGCTGCAGTGCCTGGTCAATTATAGTAGCCACAATTCTATTGACTTCAATTCAGCTAAGGTGTTGGCGTTAGCTGTTTTTTGGCAATGATGCTTGTCGTGGGTATTTATTTTCAGCCTGCTATTCACCGAGAGAGAAAGTGGTCGAAGCTCTTAACATTGAGTAGTTGAAGTAACAGCGTTTACAATATATCTTTCAACTCATTATCCTCCCTAGAATTATTATCTGTTCAAAACCATGAGGTTTGAAACCAATTCGGGGCCTACAATCATCACATTTATCGTATTTCAGGTTGAGATTTGCGACAGATCTGCTGGCGGACATTTGAAGATTTGTTCTACACATACTATGTCGCAAATTATGTTGGTTCTTACAATTTCTAACATGGTCAGCGGCTAAATGTCGGGGGCCAGGCGGGGGTCACCATCCATGGGGTAGGTGAACCCTCGCACCCCCGCTATGGTAGCCCACATATACACTGTGATTGGAGTGAATACTATAAAGGTGCTGGATCGATAAATAGAGTGCTTGTGCGATACTAGTGCTTGGAATCAGTGCATTGATTAAATTATATAAACGCTATTAGCGTCATCGTTTAGAAAAAATGGAAGGAGCTGCGATTGCTGGTCCGCATACGATGGATATTCTCGATGAAATTTTTGGCAACGAATGGAATTCCCCTGTTCCTTCGAACTCTGACATCAACAGTCAAGTTGGAAGCCCAGTCGGAAGCGAAATCGAATTTAAGCCAGACTTTTCGGCGGATACAACAACTCCAGCAGCTCAAAGAAGAAACAGCCTTAACTCGATTAGAGGTAAATATTGGGAGTTTCTACGTTCATGGTACTTCTCACGGTGTGGTACAACCTACTACCAATTGTCCTCACAATACCAGTTCAGTGCTATAAGCGGATTAGTATATGTTTGCCCCTCCTTGCCTCATAATCAGCATCCGTCACACAGAGGTGGTACAATAGATCCATAAGTTGTTGGACAGGAATGAGAAGCTTTTACTTTTTAAATTTAAGGGTAGTGCGCAACTCTCATCGTCAGGGGGAGGCTTGCACCGCTGAAGGAACATCAGGTGTTTTTCCGTGCTCCCATTAACAGTTTGTGGGTCGATTGTGGCTCGAAAGAGCGTTTCGACGGTCTTTTGAGCGGTCCACAAGTATGTTTCCGCGACCAACAAGATTTTTGTGGCTTGAATTCGACAAACAACTGCCGAGGTGATTGTCGGTTTTTGTGGCTCGTTTCTGGCGGGAAATTCAGATTTAGCAGCAAAATAATGTCAAACAAAACATGAACAATTTCTCAAGCATATCCTTTTTGCACAGAATGTTAAGGACTAAAGCCTGAAGTTCTATTTATTGAGATTTTATTTGAATTGTATTTTTAATTTTGAGAGATTTGAAATGACCGCCCCCAAAACAGTCAAAACGGCGTTTCCGTGAGTGTCAACTTGTGGCTTGACTGTGTGGCACACAATCGGGTTTCCGCGACAAATACACAGATGTGTGTTGTGTGGCCCACAATTGTGTCGCGGAAAAACGCCTATTATTAAACACAATATTCGAACAGAGTTTTATGATCTTGATGATCATTCTGGGACTAATAGGAACTAAACCGCATGGGTCTGTGAACTTGAACTAAGGCCTACTATAAGCATCTTCTTGTGTATGGATATAGCCTATAGACAGGATTAACTGTAGTAGTTTTTTAATTGGTACTGGTAGGAGGTTTGCCCCCCCCCCCTCCCTCAACCCACGTAGTTCACACAACAGATGACACGTAGCCCACTAAGGTTTTGCATAGCATACTATGCTTTTTAAATTGTAATGCAGTTTTTTTCCAAACATACCTCTTGCACATTCGAAAGAACAAAGGCATAGTGATGCGTGTACAACTTGAGGTGAGGTGCAATTTGTCAATGGCTAGATTTTGGAGTTCGACGGTTAGTATTCGAAGAAAATACAAATCTGACACCAAACAGTTCCTTTAATGTGAAATCATGGAATACTTTTTACGAGACTTTTTATCGCTCGTAACAACGGATATGCAACGGATTAAAAAAATAAAACCAAATCGCGGTGACCCAATCGCCTTGTGATGACACAGTCAACGCCATCGATGGTAACACTGATCGACACCTCTTTTTGGGCCCAGGAATTCGGCTATTTTTGGATCGCCACGGTCTGATGTCGCGTCAGCCGCATCGATACCATTGGCGGGGGTCCGCTCCAGGGCGCGAACTTGTATGGTGCCTATAAACTTGTTTGTCGGGACACGGTTGAAATGTTGAATCTTCAGTACCGTATGCACCTTCTTGAACATGAACGTTGGATATTGTGTGAGCGTGAAAAAAGAGGCGAAAGCCTTAGGAGGATTTAGTAGCTTTGACGATATCTCGCTGGCGGAAGAATTTTTGCTAGAAGAAAGTCTTACGAGGTCACCCGGTGATTCTTATTCTCCGGAACCATCGGTAGAAGTTTATGATAGTCAATATGCAGAAATTGCCAAAGGTATTGATTTAGTTTCAACTGAAATTTACTAAGATACTTCACCCATATTAACAAGGGTGCTCGTTAGGCTGTAGGCTAGCATTGCAGCTTCATTTCTTCTGGCTACAGCCTGACAAGAACCCTTTTCCAAGAAGAGCCGAAATGTTGTTAGAACAAATCTGAGCTGACGCACCGTTTTAGCACCACCAGATAGCCTATGATCTGCAGTCATCTTGGGGTGAATGAGTAACCTACATATTTTATCTTGTGGTCTGCCACAAGTTGATTTTTGTGTTCGTGCGAAAATTTCAGTCGAATTTAACGCCGAGTTTAACGCGTTGAAGCACAACTCTTACTAGAAATAATCTTTTCCCTATGAAATGGATCAGAAAAAAAATATTTTCGAAAATACCATTACTTTCCATCTGAAGTTAGCGATTTTCTTGTTAGCGCCTGTCGACTATGTCCAGCCTTCCAGCTCTCCGACGCGGCGGCTGGGCGCAAAACATTTGAAAACTGATCGCGCCGTGGTTCAAAAGTGTGAAAACTAAGCAAATAAAAGAAGTAATAAACAAAAGCTTGTCAGATTTTTATGTGTGAAAGAGTTGTCAGCAGACGTTGATGATCCCGGCAAACGTTTCGTTGTGTGACGGGCAAAACTCGGCAAGGCCAAAAAAGCGCTAAAATTTCGTAGGCACAAAACGAAACAATGGAGAAAGGTGGGGATTTTAGAAGCTTATAATTCTGTATGGGAGCTAGATATATTATAAAAAGCAGAATAAGCAAGAGGGGTCCTTTAAGAAATTACCGAAAATTCCATTTCTGTCCTTCCAGTTTCGTCGATATCACGACAAGCCTTTATGAGACGGATTTTTATCTGCTAGTCGGAATCATGCAGGATCATCCCATCAAGCGCTACTGTACATGAAACCTTGTATGTCTGTAATCAGCAACACTGCAGCATCGCGAGGTCAGACACATCAGAGAGAAACTTGCATCTATTGATGCATTTGCTGGCTTCTGGCGAGGCTGATCGACTTATGCTAGCCGGGAGCATGGGTGCGGGCCCCGTACAACCAAGACAGTATATGGAGAGGGGGTGGTGATCAGGGAAGAATGACAAGATGCTATTGCCGTGCCCTTGGCGTTGCAACGTAATTTTGCGGTCCAGCTTTTGGATAATAACAGTTGATTATCCTCTTATGGCTGTATTACAAAAAGTATTCTGGCTCTAGCAGAACAGCTTACGAGCATGTTAAAGCAGATGTTCGATTTAACTTTTGATATGAAAAGATATTTTCGTTGACGGTAGCCATGGGTGCTAAATAGGAATTAGCCTAGTTTAATGACTGGCAATGAGCCTACATAGACCAAGGACTGCCTATATAGGCTAGTTCTGAAAGAGAGTTTTCGGTGTTTCAAGATAAATTGCTCCACCAGAGGAAGTAATGACAGTAAATCTTCATTAGTTGATCGCTCGTTCCTCAGAAGATCCGGCGATAGATAAAAGGGGGTCGTAACTCGTAAAATGTTCGCAAAACCTGGATAGGCCTGCCACAGGATTGGTTCACCTAAATCTGAAGTCGTGTAGAGCTGCAAAATGGAGTTAAAGATACCTCAAGAGATACAGGCTAGATCCGTATCTTTTTTTTGGTTTTCTCAGCAGATCAGTCTTTTGGCCAAAATATTTTGTCTGGATGAAGATCCAATAAATACCCCCTTTGGGATCCCACCGAAAACTTTGGTCTTGTTTTTAGGGCTGGTCACCTATGGCTCCAATGCATCCCATGGTATCTGATAGCACCAACACTCCCCCAGTCTTAGGGACAGAAGTAGAGGTATGGTTATGTGAACGTTTCTTGACACTGGACTTATCCATTTTCATGCACTTGCTGTGTCTAAAGCTAACTACCAATTAGCTTAAAGTAGGTAATTAAGGGCATCTGAAAACACCTGAATAGGTATTTTGGATCTTCATTATACCATTTAGCCCAAAACTACTGTTCACATTAAAGTAACTGTTCACATAAACATACCTCTACTGTAATAGACAGTGCCCTTTTCCGAAACTGTTCAAACCTAATGATTTTTTGAAGTTCCTTTTCGGTTTCTAGCCCAAATCGAGATCATACCCTGTAAGGTGTGTGGCGACAAATCCAGTGGAGTGCATTATGGCGTGATCACATGCGAAGGATGCAAAGGGTTCTTCCGGAGGTCCCAGAGCAGTGTTGTCAACTATCAGTGCCCGCGCCAGAAAAGCTGCGTTGTCGATAGAGTCAATAGGAATAGATGTCAGTACTGCAGGCTTCAGAAATGCTTAGCCCTCGGAATGTCCAGAGATGGTGAGTCAGACCTTATTTCCTTCTTATACTTACTCCGCTTCCGATATTTTTCACCTTTAAGCATTCAACAAAAAAATACAGTCCACTGGCTCTTTTGGAATTAAATTCATTATTTCGTTCGCATTTCCAGGCTTTTCTTTTGAGTTCTTTATAAGGAGGTTCAAGCCTAGACAGAGAAAAGAACTAAATAAGTGTCTTGGTCAACTTGCCTTTTCGGATAGAAAGAGTTAACGAGTCTAGCGGGGAAGCGCTATTAGGCTCCTCGTACTTCAGGTGTGGTCATGCCGCTTCCAGCTGCCGCGTTGCACTCGGTGAGACCTTACCTTAGACCTTAGTTCCTCCTGTGCCGCCAGAGGCATCCAGAAAGAGCCGCCAGTCATCCCTCATATGCGCTGCTGCCCAGACGTCTTCCCATTGGGGTTGGACTGTCGAATTGATATACTTGTCGAATTGAAATACTCGGTGAGACTGGGCACTGTTCGATCTACTATATTTTTTTAGCACGAATGCAAGTTATGAGCTTAGGGCAGGCTTGGGGTTAAACACCAGCTGGAAATAACCTACCCCGCAGTCTTGAATTCTGCAGCCTTTTTTCTTCCAAAGTACTATGTCCAGAATATCCCACAAGTGACGCACTCGGAGAAGCTTGCTGATACAGCATGAATTTTTATTGGCCGTTTTCTCTTGAACGTACCGGAACCGTAACAAGCTGATGCAGTAAAGACGCAAAAAATGAGCATTGTAATGGCTTTAGTCTTCGACGTGTTTGATGCGTCGCTTTGAAAGTCCCGTTTGGTTGAGAATGTGCTTTTCGGTTCTTGCTGCCGTCGAGGACGTGATGGAGCTTGGAGAATGGCGCGTTGGTGGTTATTCTTTGACTGTGCTAAACGTACAAGTCTGCTGAAATTTATTCTAGACTGGGGATGCGATTCGTCCTTCATGCAGAACGCGTAATCTTTAACTTTTTTAAAACTGAAGTGTAGGCCTAGTGCAAAACTCTTCAGTGAGGCTCACACAATTTTTCTGTTGAATATGCTAGCGTAAGTTTTAGTTATATGTTGATGATGATCATTGGTTGACTAAAGGTCGGGCTTCACTACCCAGATTTTTCGCCCGGATTCTGGTTCCGTTTTCTTCGATACCGGTATGTGTAGTGAAGACAGGTCTGAAACGGTCTGAAAGCACCCCGGACGCGTCCGGGAATCAGGTAGAAAAATCTACCAGATTCCCGGATTCTGGGTGAAAAGAAGCCGGAATTTGAAAGTAGTTTTTCATTTGACTTGGAGAAATTATTGTGCTGAGGTGGTAAAATCTAAGAAAATGACACAAGTGCTGAAAAATGCCCGAAAGTGGACTGTTGAAGAGACGTTTGATTTGATTTCTGTTTGGGACCGTCTTCACATAATCCGGACCCCAGATTCTGGGGCGTCTGGGTAGTGAAGCCCGACCTTAATAGGTATGAAACTGCAAAGTTGCTCTGAACTGGAACATGAAGAATTGTCTTTCAATCTGAGATTGCAGATTTATTGGTATGCAGTATAAAAGAAGTAGGATTTGCTCTCAGACCACCTCTTCACGACCGTGAAGTCTGCCGTCCCTTTGTCAAGCCTGCTGAATCCGCTGACAGTATCGATCTGCCGTGTGATTTGAAATCTCTTTCTTGTCAGTTTGAGGAGTCTCTCCAGTTTTGTTGTCAAGTCGTTTCTTCGCTAGAACAACTCTCCTCTTGTGTATTGCGAGCTGCTACGGAATGAAAGACTTTGGAAGACTGGAGTGGCTTTCCGTTTTGTTTAAAACTGCAGAGAAAGAGATACCCACTTTACTTCATTGAAGTAATCATGCAGTTTATGACTTTTGAAGATGACTTCGAAGCTGTTTCCAAGCTAACGTCTTGTCAAGTGATTGTCAATATTCGTCAATCAAGTCCACTGTTCAGAATATGGTAAATGCCTGATTGCCGGAACAGCATTTGTCTTTGTTCACTTGGTTTTATATTTATGTGTAGCATTCGTAGGCTTTACTGCAATTTTGTGACATCCCTGCGAGTTGTAGGATGGTGTAGCGACAACCATAAGACCATTGAGAAGAAGCTATTACCTTACCGTCGGAGTTCCACATAGTTCTCCCGAGTTTAGTTTGGCTTGTTTTATTTTTTTGTCAACCGGTGGCGATGTTTACCGGTAGAACAAATTCAAAAGGCTCTCTTCGCCCGTATGCTAGGTTTGAAATTCGGACTGGAGCCAAATGCCACTTCGGAAACGTGATTCATTTAACACAACACCAGCTGAGATGGGAAAAGGCTTCTTGTTTGGAAATCACTCCTGTAAGATGATGCCTGTAACTGAATTAGCGTTTGGCTGTTGTTGCTATTGCTGCTGTTGCTGCTGTTGTGGTCTGTAGTTAATTTTCCCAAGTATCTGACACGTGCCCAAGTTCAAGTTCTTTTAATTTTCAAGTTATTTAATTATTCAGTATTGCAAACAAAAAGTCCTTCGGATCGTGGCGAGGAGGATGTGCTTCATGATGTAACAGCTGACTGGAAACTTGGTTTGGTAATTCGCCCTTTTCTAATTCAGCGCGCATAGCGGATTAAAGAACGACTGGAAACGCTACTCCGAGTTGACGCGTAAAAGTCATCGTAATAACAAGTTTGAGCGTAGATGTGAATTGGTTCAGCGTAGATGATTGGTAAAAAGGCCGAAGAAACAGAACTATGGCAATATAACAGTAATAATTGACAGTAACAACAATAACCTTAATTTCAGAATCACAAATTAAAGCTTTAGTGAAGAGTTTCAAGCGTCAATTAGGAGTAGTGTTTCCAGTTGCGCTTATTCCGCTTGGAGTGTTCAGTTGGAAAATCGCGAATTCGACGAGCTCTTGTCTAACCAGGCCTCTGTCACGTTGCACCCTTACTTGTGGGCTTTAGTCGGAGGCCCATGTGATCTGCAGCTTGTATCTTTCACCGTTATTGATTTACTTCTTCACGTTGGAAACCATGCTGACTGCACTTGTCAGAATTCCCTAGTCAGGGAACATGGAGGATGAAATCTACATGTGAAGAGCCGGAATCACGTGGGCCTCTTCCATAGTTTTCGCGGATTCGCTACGTAGGAATATTTGCATTCTAGGGGTCTTCGGAGTGGAAACTGAAAACTATCAGCGTTGTCGCTGCATATGACGAAGAATAAAATCTGATAAGCCAGTGTGCTATTCACAAGTTATCGGTCTTGTTCGGTAACTATTCAACGGGCGTCTATCCGATAGTTTCCGTGCCATGCGTGAATGCATTACCACAGAGCAACTTTATTAGTCATATCAGTTCATTTGGTTGATTTTGCCTACTTACCATTGTTATAATATATCATTATTTTTATTGTTATTTATATTATTACTATTATCTGCTAAAAAACGGAAAGAAGGTCGCTCTGGACTGGCTGTGAATGACTAGGTTATGATTACTACCTTATGATGTGTGGAAAATGTTCTTATAAAACGTGGTTCCTTGCTTTTGCCTTTGCATTGGGGTCCCGTGCTTTTGGTGTCTCAACCCAGCTTCTTAGGCTGGTTAATCCTGTCTCTCTTTAGACTAGAAGCAGGCGTGAGGACGTCTATATAGACTATGCCTTATCAGTCGCCTTTTTTCTGGGACTGGTTTCGTCCTGAAATAATTTCATTTCGAACGCTGTACCGCCCTACAGTTTGAGTGAATAACCCGATGTCTGACTCATCTGACTAATAGACATAGGTGTAGCCAACAGCCTGCTAATCAAAGTTAACGCCCTTGCTGGTGTACCAGTCATCTTGAGTTACGTTGACTATAACAGTAATAATTTTGTTCCCTCGGCTGGAAGTTTAGATTGACTCCGTCGTTAAATTAAGTTATCGAACGATACACCCAATTCTGGTAGTTCGGAGCTAATCTTGTAAGATATTTCCAATCATATTTGTTTCCGAAGATCGAGGAATCGATATCTGTTAACCTGCATCGATGCTGTATCCAGGACTTTTTGTTGTCCCTAGAGCCAGAAGGGGGAAGGAGGTTCTGTTGTTGCTAGGAAGGACATCTGCGCACTGGCCCCTTCCCGAGAGAGGATGGCCTGTAGTTCGTGAAAACCATAGGCTAGTAACAGTAATATGAGATCAAGTTGCTAGTGTTCGGGTTTAGCTTTCTTGTCGCCTCCATTTCTTCTTGCGAAACTAGGGGAAGATGCTTTACCGCCAATTGACTGACGGTAGCAATTCTGTCATCGGGACCTAGAAGAACCATGTTTCTCACGGCATCAAACATCATTCTGAGAATCTTTTTCAGGACACCTAATCTTTCTCACAACAACTAATGAGAAGCCGTATCTATCTGAGAACCATATTCTCTTTCCATTTATCTGAAAACTTGGAATTTTGCGCTTCCGCCCTGGTATCGTGTTGACGAGCTAACGGTACTGCAGTTCATCGACATTTCAGTCCGCCTGTACGGTTTGGCACATTGGGCTGTTTGCCCAGTAGTTTGCACGAGGATTGTCTCAGGCAGCGTGTAGCTAACGAAAGTGGAAGGGATGGAAAACCTAGGAAGAAGACAGTATCCAATAAAATAGTTAAAGTTGGATGTCATTCAAGTATACCTGAAGGACGGTGGTGTCCGCGTTTCAACAGGCACTTCGAACTTCACTTTTCACTTAGCAATATTCACTTAGCAAGGGGAAGGACAACCTATGTTATTGAAGATGAGAAAATGGACGATGACGACATAGTCGTTTCTAGCGTTTCGATGAATGTCTCGGCAATACCAATTCAGCATGGACAAGGATAAGCAAATCAACAAAAATCAAAACTTGTTCCTGAGAGACTGACAAAACTTATAGCTTTCCTTTTGATTTCACACATTTGGCGTGTTTTTACGGGTTTCCTTTTTGTGTCGTGAAGAAAATTGCACCCTAGGACCAATAACGTGTGATCTTTTAGGAATTAAGCAGTCCAGTATACATATCCTCGTTTACTTTATACTGTGTAAACGTATTCGAAATGTTAAAAATGTATTAGTTGTTATTTTTCAGCAACTTGCATTGCCATCGGTCCCTTAGTTGTTTTTATTTTTTTTATTTTTTTTTTCCGTATCCCTCGTCAGTCAGAAGTAAAATGTATGATAAATTGTTACTCAATCGGTTTCTCTGTCAGTTGTTTTAGCTTAGTAGCACTCTTGCCCAGTGATCGTATGAGCCAATCCCAGTAAGCTATGCCGTTTTCAGTTTGTCTCTGCAAAATTGTCAAAATAGTCGGAGCCACTGCCAAGAGCCCAAACCGCAAAAAAAGCAGAGGGGGATCCATGTTTTCTTCTCCGGTCTGAGATAGACGAGAGATGAGGCAGTCAAGTAATTAATGGTTTGTTCGGACGGTTAATTGGACTTTACATATAAGACAAAGCAAGATTCTAAGAATCGATGAAACTGGACGTCCCTCAGATTTTGTAGGCTATCCTTGCACTGGATATTTATTTTATTTTGTGTTGAATATTCTGATTATCTGAATATTTTATTCCGCCTGTTTCATTCAC
Source organism: Branchinecta lindahli (assembly GCA_023053555.1). Classification (NCBI taxonomy): domain Eukaryota; kingdom Metazoa; phylum Arthropoda; class Branchiopoda; order Anostraca; family Branchinectidae; genus Branchinecta; species Branchinecta lindahli. Next base: position 4,806,987 of record JAKZAO010000007.1, on the reverse strand, counting down.
ACGGTACTAAAATAAAACTAATTGTTCGAAGTCCGTACTGTGAAGTAGACCACCAAGGAAGTGTTCTTTTATGATCCTGGTTGAGGAAGCCTCTTCCAAGTCGTCGATTCTTATACACACCAAGGAAGTGCATTTTTCGTTACTATCAGTGGTTTCCTTGCCGCTTCATAAAAAAGCCCTGAGGCTCTGGGTTACTTGTGTATCAGCAATCAAAAAGCTACAAGCATGAGCAAGAAGCTAACGGTTCATTCGACTGGGAAAAGACCGCAATGTGACCCAACCGGTTCTTTGCGAAACAGTGACAGGCGGTGACGTAGCAGAAAGGCGACGAGTCATCAGAAGAATAAGACAACATTGCCTTTTCTGTTTTTTCTATTTTTTACTGAATAGATAATGTATATAATATAAACAGTTTTCTTGTCTTGGTAATGGTGAGATTTTTTTTTTATTACGCATTGTTTATTTCATCGTTTAATTTCTGCGCATTTGTAGTTGGCAAAGAAGTTTAAAAAGAAGTCTAGCGTAAAGGCAAGTCGTTTGGCTGAGGTTGCCAAGATTCAGGCCGTTACAATGGTTTGATTTGTCTCAGGTCGCCCTTGATCGAGCGATGATTTCTTTTGTTCGAGTTTCTCTACCTTACTTTATAGACTTGCATCCCCTGAACCTCTTTCGACAGAATAGGGCAGGGCCGTATCCAGGAATTTATTCCGTGAGGGGGGAGGGTCTCCCCGCGTTTCAGACCTAGTTGATAGCTAGCAGTAAAATAAAAACATAGATTAGCCTAGAGGCTGAAACCTATAAATATCTGTTGGACTCATATTTTCTTTGCGACTTGCGTTGACTTTTTTACTAAAGTCAAACAATCCTCTTTTATTTTTAGCCTTCTCTTTAATCCAGAAAAAGAAATTTCATACTGAAATCCAGAAAAAGAAATTCCATCCTGTCTGGACCGCACATGCGTCTATCCCCGCCTGTGTGGCAAGCTTGGGGAGAAGAACTAAACTGTGGGCTTGACCCATCTGTTGAGGTTTGTGTGCCTCGATTGTTGGAGGCTTCGTGCCTCCCATACGCTTCTTTTTCTACCTTTTTTTATTGTATTAAATTGAGTTGTACATAGCAGCCACAGTCGGCAATATTTTGAAATAGATAAGAATAAAATACATTTCCAGACAGCCCAAGCTTTACAATGAAAACGATCAAATAGCTACGAATCATTACACTTGTAGAAGATGGATATTCTCCTCTATTCTTGATACGGTTCGCTTTGCTCTAAGGACCTTTTATCATTGTGCAACGTATAAAATCACATGGCATCTCCTCGTCCGTCTGTCACAGAGCCAGTGGAACCTGGCTGTTAAAATACTTTCGTCGACTCTTTCTCTAGAAGCATGCAATGCTTTTGGCAATAGTTCCAGCCTGTACGACAGTGTGCTCTTGGGAGACATCCTGCGTTGTGCATCGTTCTCGTAAGATCTGTGCACGTCTTAAGCTCGGTAAGGATGAGTTGTCGGGCGCAGATCGTGATCTAGTCGACGTCTGAACCTTTGTAAAACATACCTGTGTACGTTTAATTGTTGGAGTAACTGGAATGACTCGGAAATCCGCCTCCTTTTTCCTAAGCTCTGTTCCAGTTGAAGAAATGTTCCGTTTACATGCTTCTAAGGTGTCATGAGGGGGGGGGGGTTGAAAGGGGCATGGCCCCTGGAGCATTGCTGGTAGCCCTTTATGGTGAAGTTGGCTCAGACTTTGGAGAACCATGTTCGCTTTCTTGGGACATATTCTTCCAGCTTGGGACTTCTTATCTAGGAAAGGAAGTGCGTATGTTCGGAATACAGCACGAGTTTCTAATGTTTCCTGTTGAGAAGCAGACATTTTCTGGGGCAAGGTCGTTTATCTAACTTCCAGAACTGGAACGAAACAGTAGCAAGCTCCTCTTTTTTCGAAGCTTATCTCCAAAGATAATCAGCCCTTGTTCCTGCAGACTCTCACTTGTCGTGTTCCTAACGTTGTCGTCTTATTTTAGCTGTCAAGTTCGGCCGAATGTCGAAGAAGCAACGAGAAAAAGTTGAAGATGAAGTCCGGTTCCATAAAGCTCAGATGCGAATCAATCAAGCTTCCGAAAGCTCGCCGGACAGTTCCGTGTACGACAATCAACAGCCGTCTTCCTCCGACCAGCACTATACGGGAACGTAAGTAGAGATAGGAAGCAATTAATGTTATTACTGTTACTATTTTACCATATCCAAAAGACCATACAAGCCATGAAGACATAGCCCATCGGTCCATCAATAGTTTTACCCATATAAAACGAGAGAAAAAAAATAAACCAAAATAAACTACTTGTTTAAATAAAAAGTACTATAGTAAGTGCGGCGAGGGGCTAGAGAGGAAACAAACTGAGCTCGCTCCTGATGTACAGTTTTAAGAATGGCCGAAAAGAGCAAGAGAAAAGCGAACGACAGCGGTGATTTCGCATCATTTCCCTCTTTTTGATTCAAAAAGTCAAAACTCGCACTGAGAGCCGTTAAATAAACCCCGGTTTCTCTTTGCCCTAGTCCGTTCAGTATTCCTTTTTCCGAAACTAAAACATGAAAACTGCATGTAGAGTTAAAACGGCGGTTGCATTTCTTAAAAACGTCCACAGTCTGCAAAGAGTAGAATGCATTGGGCTTTGGACAAGAACATATTTACCCTCAGAGAAAGAAAAGAGTAGGCCTAGATTATGATTATTTTGATATTTTCCTGTTGTTTTTTCATATACACATGTCCCACGAGCTTTTTCTACGTAGAAATATCTCTATCGTAAGCAGAATCGCACCTGGGCAGAATTATTTATCGCCTGAGAACAACTGGGAACCGGATGATCCAGCAAAATTAGTAGTTTTCTCTCCAGGTGGAGGAAGTAAGTGTCCGGTTTGGTCTCTTCCAAATGAGAAAACTTTCTTCTTTCTTGATGTGATGTCAATTAACTTTGGTCAGTACATGTGCAGAAAACGTGACACGAGAAACTGCTCTTGGTACTTTTCATCTACCCCTTTTGACTGTTTACCTTAAATTACACTTCGGAGCAATCTTAGATGGATCCTTATGCGATGCTCCTGATCCCTGAATAAGCTTATCCTCTGAACAAAAGAAGTAAACCCTCTCTTCAGGGTTCTCAGCAGACTCGAATTTGGTCCCCCGCCATCGGCCATGAATTTGTTTCGAGATAAACAAACATTTAAGGACGGCTCAGACAGGCGTTCGTTAAGTGCGTAAAGTCGTTCGCAAAGTTCGTAAAGTTGCTCCGCTAACCCGCGTAAAGTACTTTACGCAGGCAGGCAAGAAGTTCAACTTTAGTTAACTTTTTTCGTAAAGTTCGGAAGGTTGACCAATAGGAGAAGAGATCGAAAACAAGATATGAAAATAAATTTGAAAATGGGGATCAGGAAACGGAAAAATGATGAGATGATGACTCTTGTGGTTTATATGATAAAAATAATAATAAGGTCGAATAACTTGAAACTTGTTTTTTGCAAGAATAATTAGGAACATTTGCTTTAGGAATTAATTTTGTTTTTGTTGGTTTTTGTCAGGTGAGTTGGGAAGAAACAATTACTTATTGAATTAAAGTGTTAAGAGCTGGCTTATTTATTTATCTTATTTTTGTTATTGGATTATTCTAATTTATTTATTGGAGTTTTTTTTGTATCTGGATATTAACCATGGCCAACTATGGATTTTAGTGTTAATAAATATCTACCTATGGTTCATATAGTCATATATGATAAAAATAATCCCTAATAATTATAATCTTTTTCTTTCTAGAACAAATTGCCATAAAAAATTCTCGTAATGTCATGTAAGTCAAATTCCCGTCTGAGCGGCGACAAACTTTACGGAGCATACTTAGCGAAAAACTTTACGAACTTTACGAACGCCGTCTGAGTCGTCCTTTGAACCTACAGGCGAGTTTTCGTCCGTTTTGAAGATCCCAAGGCGTAGATAAAGCGGCTTACCCGTCCGTCTGTTAGCACGATAACTCACGGACGGTTTTGAATCTTTTATTCAGACTTGATGTGAGGATCCTTCGGGTTAGACTACAGGTAATATTCGCGGATGGACTCCGTAGCCCAGTATTTAGAGGTAGCCTAGAGAGTTAAAGGACCCGTCTTGCTTATTCTGCCTTTCATATTATCCCTAGCTCCCTTATGGGATTGTAAGATTCTGAAATCCCCGCCTTTTGCCATTGTCTCGTTTTGCGCCTACGACGTTTAGCGCTTTTTCGGCCTAGCCGGGTTTTGGCAGTGACGAGAATAGAAGCTTCGCCGAAAGCTTCAAGGTCCGTCAACGACTCTTTCACAAATAAGGACATCGGAAGCTTCAAAGTATTATTTTTAATTTCGGAAGGCATGGTAGACCATCTGGTACACCTTCTGTTTTGGACTTTTGTTGGTTTTCCCACTTTTTAACCAAGGCGTGTTCAGTTTTCAAATATTTTGCGTCCAGGCGCCGCGTCGGAGAGAGGGATGGCTGGATAGAGTGGACAAGCGCTGACAAGAAAATCGCTAATTTCTCGTTGAAAGTAATGGTGTTTTTGAAAACGATATTTCTGAGACATCTTATCGTGAAAAGATCATTTCCAGTAAGAGCTGCGCTTTAAAGCACAACTCTTACTAGAAATGATCTTTTCCCTATGAAATGGATCAGAAAAAAAGATATTCGAAAATACCATTACTTTCCACCTGAAATTAGCGATTGACTTGTTAGCGCTTGTCGACTATGTCCAGCCTTCCTGCTCTCCGACGCGGCGGCTGGGCGCAAAACATTTGAAAACTGATCGCGCCGTGGTTAAAAAGTGTGGAAACTAAGCAAATAAAAGAAGTCATAAACAAAAGTTTCTCAGATCCTTTTGTACGAAAGAGCTATCAGCAGACGTTGAAGATCCCGGCAAACGTTTCGTTGTGTGACGGGAAAACTCGGCAAGGCCAAAAAGCGCTAAAATTTCGTAGGCACAAAAAGAAACAATAGAGAAAGGCGGGAATTTTAGAAGCTTATAATTCTGTATGGGAGCTAGGTATATTATAAAAGGCAGAATAAGCAAGAGGAGTCCTTTAAGAATTAAGGCCGGACATAAATATTTTATTCAGACAATGAGGCTGTCAACGAGGGGTAAGGGGTAAGGAGACATTTTGTTTTTATTTCTTAACTTGATTTTCCTACTGGAGAAGTAGTTCTCATCCGGCAACAAAACATACACTTGTGGTAACTGAAATTTTTGAGAACTAAGTTTGTCTCCACTCTCTTATAGCGAAACTGTAACTCGTCACGACTAATCTGCCATCTTTCAGGTTTAGCTATGCTGGAAGTGCTAGTCCATACCCGGGCACCACCTTCAATGGCTTCGGTTGCTATGACGTCGGAAGCACCACCTATGCTGATAGTACAACATCTTCCATTGATCATCGGACGACTACGTCAGAACACCAGATGCCCGACAGTCCTCTGACACCGACACTCACCCCAGGCGAGTAACTCACGATTTCTAAGTAGACCAACCCACTTGGCTTTCCCCTCTCAGAGGCGGTGGTGGTTTCCATATGATGAGACAATAAAGAGATTATTAAAAAAAAACGAAACTCTTCGACCCCCAAGCCCCTCAGTCCCGAAAGCAGTATCGAAAGAGCCCGAAACAGGGAATCTGTGCGCGGCCCGATGAAAAATTCTTTGACTGTGTAGTTGTATGGTAGCTGTATGAAAAAATTGCATGTATTGATATGTAGTAGTATGGAATACTTTGATTTAACATGCCTCCGACTGGGTTAATCTTAAGTAGTAGTATCCACTAGCATCCATTCTTACTGTAGTAGCATCCAAAATGCTAGTAGTAGCATGCAGTGGCAACAGTTACTACTGCATGCTACTTTTTCGTACAGCTCCATACGATCAATTCTCGAAAAATTTTCATCGGGGATACAGTCGGACCATAGTGCCTGCCTGATACCGGCCACCTTTGTAATGCGGGAGTCAGCATTCGGATGGCTTTTTATCCCAAATTATCCTACGAAGACCGTTTGCACTTCGCAGTTGCTGACTGATCATATGCATGTGCTTGGGGGCTTTTGATGGGCATCTCGTAGAATCCTGTTCACGGCGAGACCAGACCTCAGGCAAGAAACATTCCTATCCTACATACACTTTTGAGTAAGAAATAGTTTAGACAACAAATGAAAGAAAACAAACAAGTTGGTTTCCATAACTATCTAAAATCCGAATACTCACTGATGATTCACTATGCTCATGTAGGGAATTTACAAACTTCGGCGTCTTGGAACTAACTTGGATTATGAGCAAATGGGTTAGAGACTCTGAAATTACCAGCCTGAAGGAAGTGAATGCTTAAGTGAAGAAAGTTTGAAGGTATTACAAAGTTGGTTTTTAACCAGAAACAAAGTATTTCGAGGCCGACTTTAATGTGTCATCCCATCAGCTCACTTGGACGTATGCATTCAGTGCTATCACATTGTATATCACACTTGCGTGAGCAGGGACAGCTTTTGAATTTGCTTTTCTATCTGTAGACTGAAAGGACTGGCTCTTCACGACTTGAGTGTGTCGCTGGACTTAGGTTCCGATCTTCTCACCTTGTTTTCCTTTGAGAAGGAGCGAGGAGTGACGGGAGATGACGGAACGGAAACTAATTGCAATTAGGCAAGTCAAGATTAGTGGAAACGGGGTGCGGGTGTCTGTAAGGCGTTGTACGCTCCGGCAACCAAGCTCTAGTCAGAAATTGTAGATGGGGGTAGATGTCTTTGAAACAGTGTGTTCGAACTCGGAAAGCCGGACAATTTTTTTTGTCTAGATGGAAATTGTGGCCTGAGTGCTCCGTTCTAATGTTTTTCGGAGGCATATACAGTTTGGAGAATATTCCATGCGTTAAACGGATTTTTTTTTGTCCGATTTGGGCTTCGTGGTTCTTATCGGTCTTGCTTATGACCAGGGATAGAGGGTAGGGAAAGGGATCAAGGTGAATTTCAAGATAAAGCTCCGCCACTACTCTCCTGAGTTCCCAAGTTGGATTCTTGATAATAACGTTATCGCTATCTTGAGCGTGGCTTCGGGAAATAGCCGCACATACTCAAGTCAGTCAGGTTGAGAAGGGGATCTGCTGAAACTCTTTTTCCTTCAGATCGGCATGACCTAACGTTCCCGAAGATGAGAAAAATACATGATATGATTCAGCGCAATCGCTTCCGCCCATCGAGTCCGTTATTTGTGTTTGTGCTCGGCGTAATGCGTCTCGTCCCCAGTTCATTGACAGCGAATTTCTTGGCAGCGGCTTCCCGGAGACCGAAAACATCGGAACCGTTAATTCTGTTGAATTTCCTCTTGTCCCTCAAGCCGAAACAACGGGGTTGTATCCCTTCCAGGAGAAATTGTGGTGGAACTTGGCGATTGAATGATAGCTGCTTAGGATATATTCATGTCATATAGTTAGGTGTGACTTCATAGTGACCTGCGAATGAGTGAGGCAGTCAGCGGACTCTCTTTCTGTCAATGATCCGCTGGAGATTTTCTCTTTACGTACTGACAGAAATGGCCTGTAGGGGGGGGGGGGGGGGGGGGGGGGAGTGCACGTACACTTTAGGAAAATGGTCCAAAGTTGGGCATCGCTCATAGTTTTTCTAATATTGGAAGATTCCAAGTTTTAACGAACATTTTTTTTACATACGAAACCAAAAATGGAGAGCCCAAGTCGGAGAAAGAGAAGACTGACAGAAAACCGATAAATAAATAAAAAAACAAGAATTCTGAGTTCTTAGCACCATTACTGATTTACTGAGCCCTTCGTTAAGCAAAGCAGTGTTGCCACCAAGAGTGCAGAAGTTTGAATTTTAACCCTCCATCTTTTCTTCCAGAAAGTGTACATCTATCCGAGCTGCTTGCGAAAGCTATCGGCGATGCCCATTCGCGGACCTGTCATGTGATACCTGATGAGAGGAGGCAACCTGAAATGTCCAGGATACTGGCCTACAGGAATATGGTAAGAGCTCTTCGTTGGCCGGGGGAACGGGGGGGGAGGGGCACATTGCTACGGACTTGTAATCCCTAGAGCATTAATGGTCAATTCGTACCAAGCATACTTCTGGGAATTTGTTTTTATTTCTTTCTTGTTACAAATAGTATCACGCGTAGACGGAATTCCCGTGTGCAATGTACCTTCTGTATTGTTCACATACGAGGAAGTGCAGTGAGTACCGTATTCCACATTACAGGAAAGGAACAGAAAGAGCTTTGTTCCGTCTTTTGTCGAGCTCTACAATCAAAGTCTAGTCACGCTGTTTTTGTTTCATTGTATTTGTAACGGAATTTACATGTTTGGGCTAAGCGTGTCATTTTTTTTTAGTCACGCTGTCTTTTTGTTTTAATTTTGTTTGTGGTGAAATATTGACGACTAGCGAATTTTCTTGTCATTATTCGGTTCAGCGAAACTATTTTTTGTTGATGATAAGGTCAGATTTCGTTTTTGCTGTGGAAGCACTTTTTAGATTTATTAAAGGTTAACTTCAGACATCGAGGATGATATCGGAAAATAACATTGATACGGCCATTGGAAATAACCTGTCCGAGCTGAAGGCGAGGCAGGTTATGATAAATATCTACCGAGCCGAAGACGAGCTAGTTGATATTAATTTTTAAATGGCCTCCGAGGTTGTTATTCTGATCTGAACCGAGATGGAGGTATGTTAACTATTATAACTATTTCGAACAGGATATTAGTAGCAACCCGAGCCTACTGTAGACCTACTAAAATGACTACTGTTGGGACCCAAGCACTTCAGTTTCTACCAGTACAGTCTTTTACTTTTTTGGCGATTCAGGTGCCATCTAGCGGTCGTGAAGGCCTACTATAGATCTACTAAAATGACTACTCTAGGGGTAGTGGAAATAAAAAGTAAGCAATAACAAAACCACGTGTTGGCTCTTGAGAAAACGAGAACAAGGACAGTAATCAATGGTTAATAACTAGCGTTTGGAAAGCATGGGATAGTAGGATGTTGTTTCAGTTGACAAGCTGTATTTTCAGTGGAAATCTGATTGTGACAAGGGATGATTAAGGCATAGGCTGGTTGTCTAAGAGAGTAATATGTGCTGTAAATTTTCAACATTTATTTTATTTTTTATTTATTCTTTATAAAAAAAAATATGTTTTTTACTGAAAGTATTGTTTTTAATTTATTTTTTGCAGGTCAGCTTCTACTTTTCAGTATTTGAGTAAAAGTGCTCGATGAATTCAGTATTAGAGGAAATGTGCTTGATGAACATCTCCGGAGGCTGATACGGCTTCGTATCAGCCTCTCTGGAGGATGATACGAGATCGTAACAAACCTCCACAAAAGTAATTGTCATAATATAAGTTCCTGTGGGACATAAGAAGACACGCATTGCATACCTATTCGAGAAAAGTTATATCCTGTTAAATGGAGGTGGAAATGACTGTCCCAAGAGCAGGTTTGGGATAGATATTAGGCATGGTACCTACTACGACTGATATACGACTGAATGGCACTTCAGGTGGACTGTTCCATTTACAGTTTTGAGTCCGGTATGAAAACGAGGCGCCGTTAGGGGTACACCGGTATCTCCCACTTAACAGAATGGCTGTGGAAAACAGTGACTTCCACTTCGAAATATCTCATTCATGATATTTGTTTTAGCCCCACACAGACATCTGGATCGAGTGCGCCACGCGGCTAACTGCGTCCATCCAGCAAGTGATCGAGTTTGCGAAAATGGTACCTGGCTTCATGAAGTTGTCACAAGACGATCAAATTGTCCTCCTCAAGTCCGGTAAGCAGCCTTTTATTTTGAATGTTGATCCCATTCTTGTTGACCTTTCGAATACTTTAGTGTGCATTCTTTCCGGGTACCATGTTCTTGGGATTGTATAAGCGCTATCTACTGTCTTTAGGCGAAGACGATTATTCCACTACATGACGGTGGACAAATAAACTGAGATTTTCTGTACAGCAGAAAGCTGTGGAACAGATAGGCTAGTCCTAAAATTCAGATTGTAATTAGATGGCAGGTGTGTGGCCCCATGTGGTGTTGCTGGACAGTTATCTTGTCTGCAACTAATGTCCACCATTTTATAGTTTGTGGAATAAACAGTATCTAGCGCTGAATTTTCTTTAAATCCAATGATAACACTGGTCTAGTAAAGTATTTCGTCGTGGGCCTACGAGATCTGCACTTTCATGTGAGCCGTCTAGTTGCAACTTCAACCTCCTCCACCGAGACCCAACTTAGATAACGCAAACGGCAAAAACAAAAATCGTAAATGCTCTGGCGTAAAAATTGTCCGAATGATCAGTGTAATGCCTCTATATAGAAAGAATGAATGCCGCCAAAGGTAGTGATGAAATTCAAATCTTTTGCTATTTTTTGCTCAGCTACAAAAGTAGCTGATTAATTACGGCGTCCGGTATGTCCCATCAGAAGAAACATCAGATAAAATGAAATGAATCTGCTTTTACCTCGGCTTTTACTATTTACGTCAACAGAAAGCGGAAACACTGGATATTAAATAAACATCAGATGCAATTAAATGAATCTGGTTTTACTCTTTACGTCAAAAGAAAGCCGAAACACTGGATATTAAGGTAATAAGTTCCATTTCATTGTGCAAAAATAAAATACCAAGGTAGTTAAAATTCAGAGGAGTGTTCAAAGAGGATACCTCTATTGTACGTCTTGGATTGAACGAGAAACTCTGGATGCTAGGACGGGGTTTGGTTACTTATTTTGTGATCTTGAGACAAGGAGTACCAAGGGTTATTTTATTCAACTTAACTTTTCTGTTGCAGGAAGCTTTGAGCTAGCCGTTGTACGGATGAGCCGACTGATAGACCCGACAAACAACTCGATCCTGTTCGGTGAAATGTATCTCCCCTTTGATATTTTCGTGACCGGGGACACGACAGAGATGCAACTCGTGACGCAGGTGTTTGACGTGGCGAAGAATCTGGCGGAGCTCAAGTTAACAGACACCCAGCTAGCGTTGTATCAGGCTTTGATACTACTCAGCGCAGGTAAAGATACTTTGATACTTGTTTGTAGCGAATTCGATACTGAGATCAGTCTCAAAGCACGAGCTCGGGTCTCTTTTGATACAGATGCTTTGTAGAACTTCGTCTCTAAATAGCGTCTAAAAACAGTATTGAGATTTGATATGGAAATCGAACGCGATGACTTTACTTTGACATTTTGAGTATTCTTGGAATTACATTCATGTTCTTGCTAAACATTCGATTATTTGTTTCTGTCATTCTGTGTGTTCAGTACCCCGCCTCTATTTAGGGCGCTGTGTGTTCAAACCAGGCTGAGAGTGCCTGAGAGACTGCAAGTAGGATAGTAATTTACAGAGCGCTACACTCATTTGTTGGTTTTGTTTAACTTGTTTCTTTTTCTTAGATCGACCAAACCTACGCGGGGCATTCGAGATCGCCCGGATACACGACGCTGTGCTTCAGTCGCTGAGGCATGAACTTGGCAAAACCCACAGAAATCCAGCCAAAGGAGACATATCAGTGTGCGACTCTTTGATCGCACGGGTACCTGCTCTGAGGTGAGTTGCTTTGCCACGAAGCTCAAGTTGGAGGTTATGAAACTCTTTGCTCAGCTATCTAAGGTCTTTTGGTAGAAGGATCGACACTAAGTTTACTTGGGACTTGATAGCGTGTGTCAAAGTTATCGCGTGCTTGTCTAATTTCTAGACGGTTTAATTTTGAACATCAAGCTCTGTTATTTGTTCAGATGTAGGTATACCACGGCATTGTACAAAGTTGATACCAGAAAACGACCAGTCATACACAAATCCTCAGTTTGGGCATCCCCAAATTTAGAACACCATGCCGCCCTGGAACAAGGGCACAGTACCTCCTAAAAATCTGTTTGAAAAGCAAATTTTCATTTCAGATTTTCAACTTTATGGGGGTATTGTGCCCTTGCTCCAGGGGGCAATGCCCAAATTTTAGGATGCCACAAACTGAGGATTTGTGTACGACACTGAAAGTCAATGATCGATATTGACATGGTGTCGTTGACAACTTAGGCGTTCACCACAGGGCGCACGGTTTAGGTTGTGGGCTTGATGTCTTTATGAAGACGACCGCTCTGTTTCAGGCATGCTCTTGCTGTAGGAACATTATTCCATGTTCCTCTTGACGACATTGCTTGACAACAGAGTACTTTGAAACTAGATGGGCTGAAGGCTAGCCACGGTCTTTGTCCCGGAAACGCAATAATTTTCCTGTTATTGTTACAGTTTTACCAAGAAATTCAGAGAAACATAGTTTTTATGCCCATTGTCCAGGTCGTTAGATTGCTTTGTTGTTCAGTCGATTAACAGTTTTCTTTTCACAGAGATGTTTCCGTTCTGCATCTGGAGGCGCTGTCGAGGTTCAAGCGATCCATGCCTCACTTGGAGTTCCCAGCGTTACACAAAGAGTTGTTCAGTGTGGACCTTTAGGTAGGTTAGCAATTTTACATTCCATTTCAACACTATTCAGAATCTTAGGACACTGTCATAGTTGCGTTTTTGCAGATACCATGGTATCTGATATACGGTCTAAAGTCGTTTTTGCAGTTATCGTGGTATCTGGCCAGTTACCGTGGTAACTGATCGTGGTATCTGGAAAGTCATCTCACTTCGATCAAATTGGTGAGAAAGAAGTTTAGCACTTAGTGATGTAACTGGATATCAGTTTTTCTTTTGGGATGGCTTCGAAAAGTGCAATTTCGGCAATAGTCGTTTTTGCAGTGGACCGTATATCAGATACCACGGTAACTGCAAAAACGACTAATTGCAGATCCAGTTACCGTGGTAACAGATACCATGGTATCTACAAAAACGCAACTACTGTGATCTTGCATTTTCTGTTTTTGATTCAGCCCTGTCGCGGACTGCCTAGAGAATTACCTGTTCGTTATAAAAGCAGAATTATAACTGAAATAAGGGACCTCATACAACAACATTCGGAATGAATGGAAGATCAAGTAATTTTCTCCTATTGGCTGTTTTCTGGCTGGCTCCATCACAAGCTCTTTCACTGGCTCGCTTTACCATCCCGAGCTCGACCCCTCACTGAATGGGTATTCGTGTTTCCAGTAGGCGCTTAGCTTCAAGAACCCATGCTAAGGAATAACCAATCATAGTTTTTCATTCATATTCTTTGCTCTCTTTACGAGCAATAGATTCTCAGTTTCGTACAATTTCGCTGGCTTCTATTTCAGCCAGTGGCTTTTGCCGCTATACCGTGAGTCAGGAAGAGAAGTTAGCTTAAAGAGGCAACTGGGATACAGCCGATGGCAAAAATGTGAAATAATTCATGGATAATTTTTGGTGGGGGGTGCTTCCTTCTGAATCCAGTTTAAGGTAAACACATCGTAATTTTCGTGTTTGGCTCAGTTTCTGAAACCGTACCATAAATAATGCACAGCAAGATTATTAGGTTAGTTTAGTATGTTTTAATCCTGGGCAGTAATAATGCCTTGGAAACGTTTATTTCGGAAACGTTTATGAGGAAGGGTTCACCGCTTTATGAGCGAAACAATTAGAATAAGAGATACGACAAATGTGTGGTGTAAAACCCCCGAGTAATTGCCCATTTTCATCCATATTCCGCGTTTTACTAGCTAGGAATTTTCTCCCCACGTCCAGCTCGGCATCATTCTAAAGTAAAGTCGAACTAGATTGGTTGCTCAGTACCCAAACGCAGATCATCAAAAGCTCAGCTTTATACTACTCTCTTACGTGACACCATGCCCGAGATCGCTAGGGTCTGAGCGGAAGAAGATGAAGAACGTAATAAAGGAGTGACTAGAAAACCCGGTTGGGATTAGGGTGGGTGTTCCTTGGGCTTCTGTTCCTGGACGCGCTTGGTCTTTCCTTATGCCCTTCGGCTCTCCGATTTTTTAGCCATGCCATATTCGGTTGAAATACACTGTGTATGACCTAATTTTATATTTTGTTTCAGTTTGTTTCCGGATTTCTACTTTTCGACGGATCTCTCGACCACTGCGCTCTGTCCATCTTCGCAGCGCAAAACGGCAGTCGGCAACAGAAGCCCTGGAAATTCGACCGTGAGGGCCTTGCAGACTGTGATAGAGTTTGGCAGACGAACCCTGCAGAACTTAGTGCAATACTGTAACCCTTACGAAAACTGTTCCGCTCTGGGACTCATGTCGTTGAAATCAATCGAGAAATCCCCTTAGGAGCCTTAGTAAGGATGGGGTTTGGAACGGTATCGACGTGCTTTCGCGCGCAGTAATACTCTGCGTGCTTTCCGACCCATTGCTGCAAGCTTCGACGTGGATTACCTGCTCATTTTCAGATGACACGCCGCTTCCTGATTTACCCGGAATACTGAAAACGCTCTGGTATAACCTGAAAAATGGAATCGCCGTAGAAAGGACATCTCAAGTTCACAAAGAATTCGATGCGAATTCTCGGACGAGCTCAACGCTTTCAGTACCCGGCAACCGATTTTCCGGATGCGACTGCGGATTTTTCGGCCGTTTCCGGAATTCGAACGCCGAGGGAACCCAGCTTTATGGATGAAACTGGATGGCTGAACTAGCACGACAAACCAGATTGAAAACTGAACACCTGAAGGGAAACAGCGAAAGGATTGCTGCTGCTCTTTGCATCTCCGTGAAACTGATTGTAAACCTCTGGAGAAAGTTTCTCTGCTGCCAGAAGCAACGAGACCACGAACCGGGCAGGGTGTAAGAGTAATTCGCTCTCTCATGGTTTGTCTAGTCACGCAGCTGAGGATAAATTTACTGAAGCGGAATAGTCTCTAGAGGTTTATCATCAATCCTTGCTTCTGCCGAAGAGGTTATGACGTGTTTCGAAGTTTCCGTGATTCCGGGTAGATGAAATGAGAAAAAAAATGGGACCGTACTTCGAGTGCCGTTTTGTGCTTCTTTTGTTTTAAATATGAACCGAAGCCCAGTCTATGGCGCGGCCGCGTATGAACTATCCAATCGTTAATTCTCACAAATGAAGTTACACATATTATTATATTGTTTATTGTATATCTATTAGAGACAGGAGAAGGGCTCGCTGGACCCATCACCCTTTCCGGCCGCCGGTTTTTCTTTTCTTTTTCTTTCTTGCGTCTCGATTGGAGGGTGGGCTCTTCGCGAACTGTGAGCTCTTTTTCTTTCCTTTAATGGAGGATTTTACTTTTATCGTTTTCTGTTTTTAGATGAGGCAGCCCCGAGCATAATAAAGGATTTGTTGTATGTCAGTTTTGTAGCCAAAACACACGAGCATAGAACTATAGTGCGTGAATATTTTGTAGATACGGCTCGCAAAATAGGCCAAGACGTCGTTCGTTTTTTGCCCAAAGTGGTTGAATTTTTTGGTTAAAAACCATTCCTCGACTGGGGACTAAAACGTGTTTGGTTTGAACCGTTTTGCGAGCCCTATAGTGTAGATGCTGTAACTAACGAAGGTTGTGGTGGGTATTTATTTATTATATGCGAATGTGTCGGGACTTGTCCCTAATTAGTAAGCGGTATTTTGGTTAAGACAATAAATGTTACTTTCATTAGTAATCGGAGCTCTGATGCCTTATTCGTCGAAACAAAGTCAGTTTTTGCTATTTCTCTGTTTCTGTTTTCGGCTTTTGAAAATATCGTGTTTCTCTCAAAGCCTTTATCAGATGATGAAAGTGACAAAAACGCGAGAAGTTGACGCGGTGACAAAACTGCTCAGGGTTGAGGGATGTACCGATGTGTAAACTATTCTCATTCTTAAAGCACAAGTCGCAGTGGATACAGTTTGTATCCCAAAATCTAGCGTACATGACTCCTTCGAAACTCTACTGGATCTTATACAAATCCTCAATTTTTGGGCATGGTACCCCCATAAAAATCTGTTGAACTGAGAACCTGAAGTGGAAATTTGCTTTTCAAAGAGATTTTTATGTGGGTACCATGCCCTTGTTGCAGGGCATGGTGCCCCAACGTATGAGCACCATGCCCATACATTGGGGCATGTCCAGACGTTGGGGCACCATGTCCAAAAATTGAAGATTTGTGTATGACTGTTTCTCACACACTGAAAACCCTGCCCCCGGCTGTTTCCAGCCGATCGTCCCTTTAATTTGATGGAAAATACAGGAAAACTTGAGTTTCTGACCGATGAGCTTCTCGAAAGCAATAAACGGAAGCATGATTCGCCTGGAAAAGGGCCGAACAAGAAGATCCAAAAATAAGCGCAGTGTCGTTAGGGTGGATAAAACTGACGTACGCGGTTAGAAATCTCGTAAAGGAGAACGGATGGAACGATTAGGGATGCAGAACAGAGTAAGGCAGTAAAATAAGTAAGGCGGATCCTTGACGAAATGACGAAAAATGTGCGAATTATCATATATTACGTCTCAGGAAGCGTCTGAACATGCGCTGGCTGAATGTACAGTAAGAGGGAAAGCTTCTTCGAAGACTTTTCGACTACCATGGTTTTGTATTTTTGGTTTTGCAAGACAAGACTCTTGCAAGACAAGTCAACCGAGTTTTAAATGGGTAATTACAGAAGTTCGGGGAAGGTAGCAGGAAGAGGGGCAAAAGCACCAGGATGGCTTGCCCAACTGCCCATTGCACTTCCTGACTGAGGGCAGAGAATACCGCCCCTAAAACTAGTAAAACAGTGAAACGGGAATCATAAACTATGAGCTTGATGGGCCAAGTGTTCAAGCTTTCTTTTGACTATAAAGAATGAAACAGGGGCGTCATTCCGCGAAAACCTAGTGGGGCAGTGGCACCATTACAGCTTTAAAAGGTCATAAGCATGAGTTTGGTAAGATACCTTCTTAAGGTCAACTTTATACAACCACAGTGATTTTGTCAAATCAGTTTGCTTCTCGCAGATTTTATGAATTTGCACGGGTAGTGCTACCACATGGGGTATGAAAATTGCGCTGGAATGAACTGCGATTTGTCGTTTCTTTTTTTTTTATAATCTTTTTCTTCTGTTGGAACTTTCGGACGGCTATGAAAATAATGCAAAACGCCCGACGCCGTAGCCTGGCGACGGAAAAGTGCAGAACAAGGCGCAGTTCAAATAAGCATACCTCTGCCGTACCCTCATTTTCACAGCCTTCAGTGATTCAAATAAGCACGAGTTCAATGTTCAAGCAAGCATACTTCTACCGTACCCTCATTTTCACAGCGTTTGGTGATCTTTTTTCCATATTCCTGGACAGATATTCGGCTGTTTTAGGACAAATCACTAACGATCCATGAAGGACCAAATGAAGATAAACCTGGTAAGCTTACACCTAAAGGTGCTATCTCACTAAATCCATAAGGCTTAGTAGAGTAAGCTTAGTCCGAGTTAAGTTGCTTACGCAATGTGAACCTATCACAACTTACGTATGCCTTTCAAACTAAAGAAGAGCTATACAACTTAGTCGGTTTTCTTCAAAGTACTTCAAGCAGTTATGATGACAAAGTTGCAATAACAGCCGCAGCACCATGGTGGCTGAAGACCAGAATGAGTCTGGACAGCGTTTTATTTTCAGAATAGGCGTGCTACGAACTGATCATAAGACGGATTCTCTAACCAAGTCTGCAATTTTTGTCATTGTGTTGCG